>CM051836.1:40796580-41396580 GCA_028451465.1 Erethizon dorsatum | reverse complement strand
GGATTGGAGATCCCATTTGACCCAGCTATTCCCCTTCTGGGTATCTTCCCAGAAGAATAAAAACATAGTAGCATAGCAATATATGTGCATCCATATTTATAGTAGCAGTATTTGTAATAGCTAGACCTTGGAAACAACACAAATGCTCATTAACATGGATTACTACTCAGCCATAAAGAAGGATAAACTGGAGACTTTTATAGGTAAATGTATGCAACTTGAGACCATACTCATAAGTGAAATAAACCAGATGCACACGTGCAAACATCATATTGTCTCCCTACTGTGAGAAGCTGAAAGTGTAAATAAGGTCCAAAATGTACAACAGATATTTTAAAACAGAAAGCAACTGTCCAAAAGGAAAGAGAAACTGGGATGGGGGAATGGATAAAAGAAGGAAGGGAAAAGAAAAAAAAAAATATATATATATATGATGGTTAAGATGGTTATACTACTAATTTCTCTTAATTCATTGAAAAGAAAGGTGTGTGCTAATACTGTTTGGGCAATTGAATGCCAATATCTTATACTCTGTGTAACTAATTTAAAGATAATATGCAATGTATTAACCATTGTTACCCTCCTATTAAGTTGTTTTGAAATTTCATTCTATTTTTTCTCTTTAAAAAAAGAATTAGAGTAATTCACGTAGTGAAGTTAATAAAGTCTATCTGTAAATACTACATTTTAAAACAACAATCACATTCAAGTTTCGGTGACTATTAACCTGGCAGTCTGTGTGTCACAGATAAATCCAATCAATCACTGTTCAACAAGCAATTTAATAGTTTCAGACACTCTATTGACATTTACTTTTGACAGACAGCCTTCCTCCCCCATAATCACCCACACAGGATGAGGAATGAGTCAGCAGTACCAGGTATTTTGAAAAATATATTATGAGGATGCAAAAAAGAACAAAATTAAAAGAAGTAAAAAGAAAATGTCTCCTGGTCATTTGCCTACTGTTAGATTCCTTCCCATTGTGGCCATAATTTATCTAATCTCAGTCTTCCAAAATGAGCTATTTAGATATGAGTCTCTGAGTCATAGATAGCATAGGGAATAGGGCTTCATAATTTTCATAGAAAATAGGGTTTGTGGTTTCCTTGTAGAAGGTATAATTCCTATTTTTTTCCTGCATAATATGAATATTGGAAAATTGTTTTGGCCAGTGAAATATTTTACAGTTTAAATAGACAATTTACATAGGAGCACTAATATAAAATTGTTCCTTTTCTTCAGAGGTTGCAATGACAATATTTTAAAAATAGGTAGTCAGCTGCTTAGAAATACGTAATGTAAAATACTGAATTTCCTCTGCATTTGAATTTTGATAATTTGAGTTAGAAAAAATACTCCATTACTCATTAGCTGGATAAATGTGAACTAAACAGCTGTTTAATCTGCTCTATAGTTTCCCCTTTTATAAATTGGGAGTAATAGTCACCTATTGTATCTGTTCATATCTTCTAAGATTAACCTATGTATAAAATTATTCAAAGAAGATTCTTCATGAAAACAGTGCATATGCTCCCATCATTATTTTCCTTCATTTATGTTTATTGTGGAAGACCTTGCAGTTTGCTTTTACTTCTACATTTCTTTATAGTTGCCTCACCCCAATGTCAATGCTGAAATTTGAGCTTTTCAAATGTGGAAGCTGGGTATTGCTAATGTGTTTTCAACACTAACAAATGCCTTTTGTCTGACAATGAGAAATGTATTATATATATATATATATATATATATATATATATATATATATATATACATAACTTTAGGAATATATCTATATGTATAGATATGGATATAGATATATATAAAACTTTAGGAGTATGTTCACATACACTCACCCATTAATTAGCTGACACTCCTCTGGCACACGCACATACATACATCAATCTGAAATAAACAGTTTGAGCTCTAACATTCTTAAGCTAAAACATCTGCTCAATCCTCCAATATATGTGACCAAAGTGAAAAGTTGAGATCAATTTTACTAAAAGTAAAATGTATATATGTGTGTATTTTTATGTGTGTTTTTAGGTTTGTAGAGGAGAAATATGATGCTTTAAGAAAAAGGATATCAATCTTTTTTCTTTTCTTTTTAAGTAAGACAGAGAAGAAAAATAATGGTCATGGAAAAAAGTGCTTGGACCAAGAGCAAGACACCTAATATTCATCCCATTTTTTGCTTATTATCTCAGTTTTGTTAGCTATTTTTCCATGCCATCATTTCCTGTCTGAGAAATTTTCAAGATGAATGACTGATTTTGAGTCCTGCAGTGATTTAAGGGTGCAGGTAAGGTGAGAGTAATAGTAAGTTTAGTTCATGTTTTAAAATGTAGTCAGAGCTACAGCTCTAGCTTACAGCTAGAGTTTCCAAGAGAAATTCACTTGCATTGAGGACATGGGAAAACTATTGGCAAGGCAGCATGCAAGACTGTTCACTGCTATGAGTAAAATACAAGGCATGGAGTCCATTTACTAACAGAAGAGCACTACCAAAAGACCAGTGAGGACATACTAGCTTAGAACAGAAACTCGCACGTTGTCCCTGATAATATTCAGATTTTCTGTCTTTAAAGAGATAGACCCCTTTGACAACAATGGTGTTTTCAAGAGACACATTTAAATATACCTTTAGTTAAAAGTAAAAAGATAGAAAAATGCATAACAAGTATATACCAAGAATAGAATTCAAGACAAATAGTATCACCAGTAATACAAAGAACATTTCTTATAAACACAGTTTCAATTCATTAGGAAAATACAACACAGTATGTTCGTGCCTAGAAATTGAATTACAAAATGTATAGGAGAAAAAGGAGACAAAACTAAATAGGGAATAGGTACTTTTGCTTGATGATATTAACAATGGTATTAACTGACTGTGTCTGACAATTATGAAATTTTATCCAATAACTTCAAAAACTGTTATTTTTAGGTATACAAGATGCATCTGCCAAGAAAGCAGATAGTGATACACTGTTGTTAAACTGAAATTCAGAAGATGCTCAATTTTACACTTAGATTTAATAATTCAGTAGAAATAGCCACAGAACTCAGAAAAGAAAAACATTATATTCATAGTCAAGTTTTACTTTAAAGTAAAAAATCTTAGATAAATGGAAAATTCTTGAAATAAACCATCACTAATGCACTCAGAATCCTTCAAACAAGTGTAGTTGCTCTTCACAAGTAAAGCTGCTCATTCTGGATACTGTTCTTAGACTTTACCTTGAATATGACTATACCCATGGGATTAGTTTCTCAGTTTTGCAAAGTCTAAAAGCTAAACTACAGTATGACATTATTAAAGAATAAAAAGGCTTTGAAGAGTTCTTGTTAAGGTTGAAATAATTTGGAAGCAGAATTCCCCTAAAACTATTAAATGTTGCAACTGTGGCTTTCTTCCTGGCTACTCTACCTGCTGCATCCATCTCAATGTCAGTAACAAGATCCATCTTGAACCTGTAGGTGTCACTACAAAAAACTCCAACCAACCCAACAAACAAAAATGCACCCTGTTCTCCAAGATTCATCCACCTCTCCTCAATATTCTTGCTTGATAACCTGATGTTAAAGGTCTAATGATAATGAGGCAGACTAGGGGCTCAGGAAAATGACTCATTTGGGATAACTGTCATATTCTACATATTAAACCTCTCTATTATGCTTTATATTTATGTTAGAAACCTTAGTTTTTTTCTTTCACCAGACATGATACCTGCAATTTCTACTCATGTACATACCTAATACACAAGTTTTCAATTTCAAAAAGAAAACCAGACCTCTTACTGAAAAGATGGCAAACTTAACTGCAAATGCATTAAAATATAAGCTATAACAGAGACAAAAGATGTTGGTGTTTTAAACACAGGAAGTCTAATATTTTTAAAGATAGGGAAACAAAGGGAGAACTTTTTTTTGACTACAACTGGACTAATGTGACCTTTTTAAACACTTTCCAATACAAATCCACTTCTTCTCACATTTGGTTTGTTTACAAAAATACTAAATACTAAAATACTCACATTTTGTTTGTTTAAAGTATTGTTTTAAAAAGTAACTGAAGTTTTAAACTGGAAATATTTTGTAGTTAAACCATTAAAATTTCTTTTCTTTTATTTTATCAAAAAATGAAAAACAAAATTTCATAACAAAATTTCATAAAAATATACTAGGAGAATAACAATAGTTAATTCGTGGGGTACTGTTACATTTAAAATAGTTACTCACAGTACAAGATGTGGGAATAAAAAAATCTAAAAAGGACATTAGCACAAACCTTTCTTTTTAATGAACTAAGAGAAACTACTAGTATAGTTATCTTGTATATTTTTCCTTTTCATTCTTTTCCCCTATATCACATCTTATTTCCTTTTTCTTTGAAAAATTTCCTCTCATTTCAAAATAGCTATTGTACATTTTGGGCCTTATTCACTCTTTCAATTTCTCATATCATGGAGACAATACAATGTTTACAAATTTGAGTTTTATTTATTTCACTTATAAGTATGGTTTCAAGTTGTATCCATTTACCTATGGATGTTTCAAGTTTATCCATTTTTATGGCTGTGTAGCACTCCATTCTATAGAAAGACCACATCTTTTTTATCAATTCCTCAGTTGATGGACATTTGTGTTTTGCCAAGGTTTAGCTATTACAAATTGTGCTGCTATAAACATCAGTGAACACATATTGTTGTTGTACCATGTTTTTGATTCTTCTGGGAAGATACTCAGAAGGACGATAGCTGGCTAGAATGGGACTCCTAATCTGAGTTTTTTGAGGAATCTCCATACTGATTTCAACAGTAGTTTCATCAGTTTGCTCTCACACCAACAGTGGAGAAATGTTCCTTTTTCTCACATCCCCTCCAGCATTTGTTATTGGTTGATTTCTTGATAATAGCCATTCTTCTGGGGTGAGATGGAATTTCAGTTTTGTTTTAATTTGCATCTTTTGAATGACCAATTATATTGAGCATTTTTTCATATATTTTAATAAGCTAAAGTTTTTAAATGAACCAGTGAATTCTAGTTGATCCTGTAGGCTAACACAACAAATTCTCCTATCAAAAGTTATTTTGGAATTCTGCTTTAAATATGTATAGTAATTCATCTACTCATCCTATATATGGTGCTATGCATATATTAGTCCTAGTAATACATATTTTCAAAAATTTATTTCCATAACTTAATTTACCCTCACATTGTGCATGCCTTTTCTTTTCTGAGTTCATTCAAATTTGTTCAAGGGATGAGATTTATGGCTTGTGTTGACGGAGACTTCTGTTTTAGGAACATAATTCCCTCCAATTTTCTCACCAAATATTCTCCCCAGAGTTTATTTAACTTTATTTAATCAATAAGATTACTTCTCTTGTTACAACTACTGCTCTAATCTTGTGTAAATGAACATTCATACCATGTTGTGATTTTGTACTATATTTATATTTGCTACTTGAACACACCCTCATGGCAACTACTTTTTGTCAAATACATGTGCCAGCCATAACATTACCCATAAATAAAATATAATTTCAAAGAAGTGTGTATTAAATTTAGAAACAAGTTTAATGCATGTATGGGAATGTAAATTTCATAAGTACTGAAAAATGTTTACAATGACATTGATAGTTTTATTACACTTTTAAAGATATATAGCTTTTTTATATGTATTGAAATTATTCATTTCTTTGTAAATATTCACTACTTTCACTTAGAGTTAAAGGGACTTTTTCAACTAAATTGCTGTTGCTTCACTTAGCACAGAAGTGTTATATTGCTTTGTCTCCAAATGTTGCTATTTAAAATCAATTTTTACTTGTATGTTTGTGATCCACAAAAATCTTGAAAATAACTCCATCCACCTCTTTCCATCCTCCTAAAATAGGCAACATTTCTTTAATTCTTTTTTATTTTATGCAAAAAATTTAAAACAAAATTTCAGAACAAAGTAATAGAATAACAATAGTTAATACATTGTATATTGCTATATTTAAAGTAGCTACTCAGAATAGAAATATGGGGCATAAAAAATTCTCCAATCAATATCACCACAAACCTTCCTTTTCTATGAACTATGAGACATTAATAGTGTAAGTAATTTGCATTTTTTCCCCTTTCTAGTCCTTCTTTCTCCAACCCAGTTCCTTTTTCCTTTTAAACAATTTCTTCCAATTTCACAATAGCTATTGTACATTTTAGACCTTATTTACTCTTCCAATTTCTCACACAAAGGAGACAATATGATGTTTACCCATGTGAGACTGACTTATTTCACTTATGATTATGGTCCCAAGTTGCATCAATTTACCATTAAAACTCTCAAGTTTATCATTCCTTATGGCTGAGTAGTACTCCATGTATAAAAATACCACATCTTTTTTTATCCATTCCTTGGTTGATGGGCATTTAGGTTGTTTCCAGTATTCAGCTATTACAAATTATGCTGCCATAAACATGGGTAAACATATATCGCTGTGGAATGTTTTTAATTATTTTGGAAAAATACCCAGAAGGGGAATAGCTGGGTAGAATGAGACTCTAATCCTAGGTTTTTGGGGAATATCCACACTGATTTCCACATTGGATGCACCAGTCTGCACTGACACCAACAGTAGAGAAGAGTTCTTTTTTTCCCACAGCCATTCCAGCATTTGTTATTAGTTTATTTCTTGACATTAGCCATTTTTTCTGGAGTGAGATGGAATCTCAGCATTGTTTTAAATTGCATCTCTTTAGTGACCAATGATGTCAAACATTAATATATGTATTTATTTGCCAATGGTATTTCTTCATATCAGAAGTGTGTATTCATCTCAGATGCCCATTTTTGGATTGGGCCTTTCAATTTGGGGGGTCAGATTTTTTCAGTTTTTTATACATTCTATATAGAAATCCTTTGCCTGAGGGACTGTTGGCTAAAATTTTTTCCAACTCTGTGGGTTATTTTCAGTCTGTTGGTGACTTCTTTGCTATGCAAAAGCTTTTTAATAAGATGAGATCCCATTTGTTGATTCTTTGAAGTACTTCCCTTGCAGTTTCTGTATTGTTAATGAACTCTGCCAACATCATTATCTTCAAGATTTCTACCTACTTTGTCTTCCAGTAGATTTAGTGCTTCTGTTATAAAATTTACATCTTTGATATATTTAGACTTTAGCTCATGGTGATAGACATAGGTCTATCTTTAGTCTTTGGCATGTAGAGAGCCACTTTTTCCAGCAAAATTTATTGAAGAGGGTATCTTTCTTCCAGTGAACATGTTTGGTCCCACAGCCCTTCCAGCATTTGTAGTTGTGTCTCCAACTTCTTTTCTGTTCCATTGATCCTCAGGTCTGTTTTTTTTATTTATTTATTTATTTATTACAGTAATATGTTGATTTTATCACAGTAGCTTTGTAGTATAATTTCAAGTCAGGATTTGTGATGCTTCCTGCCTTGCATTTGTTGCCCAGAATTGCTTTTGCTATTCTAGGTCTCTTTTGGTTCCAAATGAATTTTAGGAATGTTTTCTATAAATCTGAGGGGTATGCAAATGGTATTTTGTTCAAGATTGCTTTAAACCTGTATTACACTTTTGGGAGTATGGCCATTTTCACTATGTTGGTTCTTCCTATCTATGAGTAAGCGATATCCTTCCATTTTCTGATATCATTTTCTATCTCCTTTTTCAGAGTACTGTAATATTCAAAGTATAGATCTTTTATATTCTTTGTTAGATTGATTACTAAGTATCTCATTTTTTTGGATGATATTGTGAAGTGTGTTGTTTCCCAAAATTCTCTCTCATGAGTTTGTTTGTGTACAGGAATGCTATTGATTTTTGAGTGTTGACTTTGTACCTAGGTATATATTTGAATTTGGTTATTAAATCTATAAGTCTTTTGGTGGTGTTTCTGGGGTGTTCCATGTAGAATACCATGTCATCTACTGATAATGATAATTTAACTTCTTCCTTTCCTATCCTAATTATATTTATTTTTTTATCTTGTCTAATTGTTCTGTGTATTATCTCCAGAACTATATTGAATCCTCATTATCTCTTTGTAGAATATCTTTCAGTACTCTTTGAAGGCTGGTTTGATGATCATGAATTTCTTCAGTTGCTTTTTGTCATGGAAGCATCTTATTTCTCTATCAATGTTGAAAGATACTTTTGCAGGGTACATCAATCTGGGGTGGAAGTTTTTCCTTTCAGGACTTGAAATACTTCACTCCAAGCTCTTCTTGACTTGAGGGTTTGTGTTAAGAAGTCTGCCATGATTCTGATGAGCTTTCCTTTATAGGTTATTAGTTTCTTTTCTCTAACATCTTTTAATATCCTATTCTTGTGCTGAATTTCTGGGATCTTAACTATTATATGTCTGGGTGTAGATTTATTTTGGACATGGCAATGCAGAGTTCTGTATGCCTCACTTATCTGTATGTCAAATTGTTTTCCCATGCTTGGGAAATTTTCTGCTATCATATCTACAAAATTTTATTGCATCATTTGTATGGACTCCTGCTTTTTCATTGACAACAATTGCTCTTATATTATTGTTCTTTGTGTTGTCTTGCAGCTGTAAAATTCTTATTTCCTGATCTTTTATTATTTTGAAGAGATCTTTCCTTTCCTGATCACTAATTGCAATTCTGTCTTCAGGTCTGAAAGTCTGCCTTCAGTTTCTTTCAAGTGGTTTTGCCAATTTTTAATGGAAATTCTAATTTCCTGGATATCTGTTTGAACCGATTTAATGCATTCTATTTCTTTCCTATATTGATTGTTCACTGTTTCCATCCTTTTCCTATGATCATCTATTTTTATCTATCTCTATTCTAGAATTGCTGAGTATTTCCTTTATGATTGTCTTTTCTTTTTTTACTTGATTATTTCTGATCTGATTTTCTCTATAGCATCTTGTTTTTTGTTTTTGTTTTTCTTTACATCAGTTGTTATTATTTCAGAAATTTCAGGTGTGTGTCCTCCATTTTCTTCTATCTCATTGTCTCCTGAATTTGTTTTGAGTGGGCTAGAAGTCTGAGATTGCATTTTGCTTGTTTGTCTTTTCATTTTATATTTCAAAAATTTTTATTTTTTTCTGTGTTGATCCTTGTAAATTTTTGTAGTAGGTAGCTTTATCACTAGTATCAAGTCCTCTTTTAAAAGTCTGTTCCTCAGGGATGTGTTCTGTGTGTAGGAGGTTCTTGGTTTTTGTCTGTCCCCAAATCCTACCTTTTCAGTTAAGTAGGAGTGAGATATTTGTATCTGTTTGGCTCAGTCCCCAGTTCTTTTTTATTGGGCTCTGGTGAGGTTATTACCCAAGAGCTTCACAGCATTGTCGCAGAAGAGATAACAACTCATTACAGCAGATATGACATCCTGGCTAAAGTAGTATAATTAGCAATAACAATATCATCAAGCACAGTTTAGAAACTGACAAACTGTGGTAGCTATGACTTTTGTACCTTAAAACATAGGAGGAAAATCTCTAATTATATAACAGAAGCAATCATAAATTGGGAGCTTGTATGCAAAGTGTTTCTCATTGGTAGACAGGTTTTACTCTGTGGAAGGGAAATTTAACAATGATAGTGAATAAAACAGAGATAACTGAAATGAAAGTAGAAGCAAGGTTTGAGAGCAAAGAATTATCATGCATGTTTTGGAAACTAGAGAAGAGGGCAGAAGTGAAAGAATGAAAGAACATGTAAGGGATTATCTGAACACGGTGTTTTGTTTTGGGGGTTGGGATTAATTTTCTGTGGCTGGAGTTCTCTCCATCTGTTTAGAAAAGAGAAAGAAAGATAAGAAAAGGGAAAAGAGAGAAGAAAAAGGAAAAAGAGAATAGGTGTAGGCCCACCTTCCTGCTTCTATTCTGTTTGTCTTTGTTCCCAAGCACAATGCTGGTTCACCTAACTTGCCACATTTTGGCTCATATTTTCATTATTCTCTCAGCCTTTTCCATGTTGCTAGTCCTGCTTGTCCATCCTGTGTTCTCTATTCAGAGCCCTTCCGTGTGGCTGTCATTCCCACTGGTCTCGGGGCCTTACCATGTGGTTCACTTCAGTTGTGGCAGCAGTTTGGGGAGGGGCTAGTATCTGTGCCCTTCTGTTTGGTTCACCTGGATTGCAGTGGCAGTGATGTTAGGGGCTGTTCTAACTTTTGAAGAAGGAGGAGCATCTTAGGCAAAGCAACATGTACACTAACATTCATACTGTGGAAAACAGAACAATATAAAAATAACTGATCAACTTATAAAATTATTTTCTAAAAAACAGTATTAGTGTATAAAAATAATCTTATGGACAAATCAAACATCACATGTCATCATAATAAATACATTTCCATTTTATCATAAATATTTTTAACCTTGGTTGCTATTGTATTCAACCAAAGTCATCTTCTGATGAATACCTGTTTACTAAGATTCTACCTCTTGTACTTGTTCTTAGAGTCTTCACTTGAGTGAAGTATGGAATTTAACTCCTTCTCCACTCCAAAACAAATAAAAATAACAATAAATGATGGAGGAGATTTTAAAAAATCTCTCAAGAAAACATAACTTTAAAGAGATGTTATATAAAAAATTTGATTAATACATACAGTGATTTGGACAAAATCTAGGAAGCTTGGGAACAATGGACACTACTTTGAATTTCAGTTATGAAAACATACAAATCTTACAAGACTAAAAGAGAGAAATCAACTTGGACTGAAAAAGAAGAAAGCATTCCTGCATTTAATCAGACTGGGAGAACAAAAATAGGTAAATTCAAAGTTATAAGGAAACATGTTTTTTTTTTTCTGGGCAAGTGTATTGTAGCTAGAGAATGATCCCTTTTAAAATGACTACTGTTTTATTATCAATGATGCTTCCAGTCCTGCTTTGCTGTGTCCATCTATAACTGTGAATACGTAGTTGGTAAACGTTTCCTCGCTGCATAGTAGTACTTGATACCCAGTGTATCTGTGGGTATCCTAGTCTTGACCAGAAATAGTAAGCAATTAAAATGGATTGTTACATTTCTTGGAGTCTCCCTCAGATTCCTGACAATGAGTTGAGAGGAGATCTCAACAAAAGGGCTCCCTCTCTCCTCATCATGCACTATTTCAATTGTTCCCCTGGAGAAAAAAATTTGATAACAAAATCACTCACACATATTACTTAGTGAGCTGGCTGGAAAACTGGGATAAGTTAGTTTACTAAAATTTGTAGTTATTTCCATCCACTGCTGATAATTTAAAACAATGTGAATGACAAAAATACATCAATGTGTATTATCTTTATGATACAGGAAGTAAACCTATAAAATGAATGCAAAATGCTTCCAGTGCAGTTAATATCAATCAGTAGGACATAAATGTTTATTTAAATGTTCTGCAGATATTTTCATAACTCAGATGATCTTGAAATCTTGAACTCCAATGAAAAAAAAAACTCACTATAAAAAAATCAAAAGAAAAATTATCCACTTGAATGGAGATTACAATTAAAATTTTATAAAACATGAGATAATTCTAAATTATAAAGTTCATTAAATATCTACAAATGGAGAATAAGCACTTTTAGAGCTCTAGATAAAGCATCACAGGGTCTAAAATAAGAAAATTTAAAATGATTAAAAAAGACTAGCATGAAATGAAACAAATATATAAAAATTAAATTATGGAAAACTATATATTAGCAGATATGTAACCAAACAAATTGTAAGTTCTTGAATTAAAATGCAACCAATAAAAATTAAAAACTCAGTGGATTAAGCAGTGGGCAAAGTGAAACAGAAAAAGATTATTAAATTTTATGATACAGCTAAGAAATTGCAAAAAAGAAAAAAAATGAAAGAAAGTACTCCACAGTGTAACACACATACACTCACAAACACACACAAGCCCCAAAGGATGGGTAAAATGAGGAGATGATGATCAAAGTAAAAACTTTCAATTATGAGATGAACAGGTTTTTGGTATCCATTATAAACCATGAGTAGAGATACATGTTTTTAGGAATTTGGCTGTGTTAATCATTACACAACATAAATATACTAATTCATGTTTTATACTATGAATAAATCATTAACACATAAAATATACATCTTTCAATTTTGTGTCTCCAAATTTAAAAGTTCTAAAGTTCCCAAAAATTATTAGACTTAAATGCAAGACATCAAAGAAAAAAGATAACTTTTAAAAAAGGATAAAGGAAACATTGTTTATACCAAAAGAAAAAAGAATGTTCTGAATATATTGAAAGAAAATTTGTAATAATTTATAATTCTAAGCCAGCTAAATTACAAATGAGGCTTAAAAGTGGAATAAGGACATTTTCCAATAAATGCTGACTTTATGTCACACTGACTAATTTATGAAAGTTGTATATCAGTACCAAAGAATGTTTATGCAGGAATTTTATTTTTATAGAAAATGACAGAAAATAATTTAAAGCTATTAGACAATATCATACTTTCTGTGTAGAATTTGATAAAATTTCAGATGCTTTTGTGGTAAATAATTTAAAAGAAATAAGAGCAGATTAATGGATGATTAATAGTATAGAAAAAAAATTACTTCTGCCCAAAAGGAGAAAGATACTTAATAATGATAATTTAAACATTTATTCCTTATAATCAAGAATAGCAAAAGTGCACAAATTTAATTAACAGTAAATATTCCATTGTTATAAAAAGTATAAGTAATATGATCTGAAAAGGCAAAATGCCTTAAATTGAAGATAATATAGTTATCTAGCTGGAAAATCAAGAATATAAACTGCAAAAAATTTAGAAAACAAAACTTCTCAGTAAACTGATTGTAAAAAAAATAAGTAACATTCAAAGGGCTTTTATCCAGATGAAAGCAAACTGCAAATAGAACAAACAATAAGTATAAGAAGAATTCATGGGACAAATATAAAGAAATATTTAAAATTCATGACACAATTGGAAGAAATATATGAGAACTCCTGTGTTGGCTCCAAACCAACTCTACACCTATAGATTTAGTGCCCTTTCGGTGGCAACCACCAATGCTGAGCCAGCTCTGTTTTGCTTTCCTCACAACACGGTGGAAGTGGTGACAGGCAACTGACCTGATCATTGATGAGGGGGAGAAAATAAGGCTGGAGGACCAGCGGGTTCTGGGAGAAGTTAAGAACCTGCACAGCAGTACTAGCCCCAAATAAGCAGCTATTGTAAACTACAAAAACAATGTGGGGGTTTAATCCAATTGTGAGTCCTTCGTGGCAGGCTAGATTTGTAGAAGGAACCCAGTGCAGTGCCTTTCATATGGCCAGAGAGTGTTTAATCAGACACCATTTGGGAAGGGATTAATTGTTTAAGACTGAGCCATAGAACAATGGCTGAATGACTCCACATTAGCATTTCCAGTGTAACCCCACCTCAGTAACCTGGTGATGGACAGGCACAGGAGACTGTTGTAGAGAGGGTGTAGGCTAGACATAGACCCCTGAGAAGTTTAACCCGAAGCATGAAGGTTATAATCTCCATCATCATTTTCAAGAAAACATGCTTGCAATTGTGACTTTCACATTTGGCTGGATCTTGAAGTGCTGTCATCAAGTCTAAGAAACTGCTTTAACCCCTGTCCTGGTGCCTACATCTAGCAGATACCAGTGGCTTGATAGCTTTCCAGAGCTACCAGTGCGAGCAAGGACATGTATCAACTTGGACAGTTGCAACAGCCTTGGATATATGGACTGAGAGAGCCCATGAGTAGGGTGTACACGACACAGACACACAAGTATAAATCGAGTTGTAGAAAATAATAAATAACTGGATTCTAAGACTGCATTTGATGGAGAGAAAATGCTCATTCATGATAAGAAATGAAAAAAGAATTGGGATGTGTTATGTACATGTACCAATTCCACACCACAAATGTGAACACAATGTACTGCAAATATGTACAACAAAGGGTGTCAAGGGATGGGAGGAAAAGGGAGGGAGTGAGGGGAAGAATTGAAAAATGAATTAAGGTGTATTAATTCCACAGGGTATACAAACATGCGCTATGCATAAATAATAAACCAAAATAAATTATAATATACATAGGAATATTTTTGTACTCAATTAAAAAATTTTTATTCATTGTTTTTTAGGGATTTGGAGATTTTTCTCCTTTTTCTTTATTTCTCTTTTCTCCTTTTAACTTTTGTTCTTATTTTTTATTTTTCCTTTATTTTGCTGTTTTTTCTTTATACTTTTCAGGTTTGTTCTTTTCAGTCCCTTTTATCTAACACTTTTACTCTTATAATATAAGCAGAATATGCTCTACAGGAAGTAAGCAGAGACAATCATAGGGATTAATATATTTCCCACTTATCTGAGATTGCTATTGTCCTATATCTTGAAAACAATTATATCTATATTGATATTTTCCTATCTTCAGTTATTTTCAGACAAATGGATAACTGTGGTCACTGTTATTTTATTCCAAAGCACATCTATCCAAGTTTTGCTTACAGTATGAAGAACAATAACCCAGGCTGGAGAGTACAAGGTAGCTACAGTTCATTGGGCAGTGTCCCAAAAAGGATAAAACTGCAAAGGTAAAGCATTCTGTAGCATACATAACCAGTAGAGACCAGCAGGCTTGTGTAAAGACAAAATGGCATGGAATTTATTGTGCCTGAGTTCAGGCAGAGAGTGTGATAAGAACTTCTGCCCTGAACAAAGAGAAGTGGGTCCCTTTTATACGGAAGGAGAGAAGGCAGGGGACATTAGGCGGAAAGATCCCAATGAATATCCATGGTAAAAATTTTCTGACAATCTTGCATCTAAGTAGGCTGAGTCCTTTGAAGTGTCCTATTGTACATTTTTGGGTGTCTCCAGATGTCTCCAGGTGCTGCAAAATTCCTTGTCCTATCTTATCTCCTTTCCTATGTTTGCGGATTACTGAGCTGAATTCCTGCAGAAAGTAGAGCTTCTGCTGGCAAGCAGGCTGGGGGTTGGGAGGGTCAGGTCAGTTTGGAGACTTACACACTCTAGAAATCTAGACTTATAGGCTAGGAAGCTAAATAACAACCAGGAAAAATTATATTAAAGTATTAAGGTTCTAATATTAAAAGAGAAAATTTAAAGGTATATGCACACCGTATTTGATTAATGGTATTCATTATATGAGATCTTGTTCAGTTGATTTGCCACCACTTTAATAATGATATGCAGTGATGGAAATCCTTTACATAAGTTACTATCGCCACAGTGATTATACTCAGTTACTAGAGATCTTGATCATGGCCAAGGAAATTAAAGTGTCCGGTAAATATACATTTAAATAAGATTTTTAAAAAATGTATTACTATTTCATTTATATAATTCTTTATAAATGTGAGAATTTTATAAATATGAGAAATGTAGTCATTTGGTAACAAGTACTGGAGAATCCCTGAGAAAGTGAATGTACTTATCTTAAAATGCTGGACAGGAAAACTTCACATTCCTTTCAAAGTCAATTTTCACTGTGATATATGAACATAAAAATGCTCTAACGCAGAGTCTCCCAGTGTCACAGCACACAGCATGTGTGTTACAAATAAGTGATGCATGTGCCTGAGATTTTGATCCCTGTAGTCCTTGACATGGTCTGGTAGGGTCTGAGGAGGTTGTAATTTGTAGAATTCCCTCTAGCCATAATCTCTCTCAACTTATTGCAGTGTGCCTTACAAATATTATCTTTTCCTATGTGTGCTATTATGTGGAAAAGGTCAGAACACACTGCTCTTGTTAGAATTTTTCCTGCCATTTGTTGTATCTCCTAGAATGCTATGCTCAGTTTATAAATTTCTCTTGCTTTTCTCATTTCAAAGGATGGCTGACTTGCTTAAAAGAGAAACTTATCCAGCGGGAAAAAGAAGAATTGTATTTCTGTAACAGCATTTCTGAACCCTATAGCCTTGGGGAGATTTCATTGTTAAAATGAAAATTCCATGTGTGTGTCTTGACAAATATATAATATTTATGTTTGTAGAGCTAAAGTATATTAATGATGTAAATCAACACTGCACACATATTTTTAAAAAGTAAATATTATCTTTTAAATTAAAATTTCTTAGAGGAATTTACTTTATGACAAATATGACAGGCTTTGCAAATATGTATTCAAAGAGATGAGTATAATATCCTACAGCTTACCTGCCTGGTGCTGCAGCTTCGCCCTTAGAAACCTATTTATAAAATGTATTTAGTGTTTTCAAAAAAGAACAAAGCTAAAATCATTATGATTTCATGGTTATGATGTAAAAATATTTTATTATCTAGCTGATATATTCTTCTCAAATTTAATTATTTTTTGAAATAGGCATTCCATCTCATAATTGACAAGTTGTAGCTGTGCTGTATTTACAGATGTGGTTGGCAGGATTATCAGAGGCCATTTCTTTCCTTTTTTTCTGTTTGGATTAGATTTTAAATTTCAAAGGAATAAGAAGTTTGCTTAATATTTTTGCATCATCTTGTTTATGAAAGCAGGAGGAAAGAAAACAAACCAGGCATTAGCATTGAAGCAGATATTTTTACCATATTTTTATGACAGTATAAAAAGAAGGCTTATATTTTGAAAATTTAGTATTTTATTTTATTATTATTGGGTTTTTTTTTGTTGTTGTTTTGTTTTTTTTTGTTTTTTTTTTTTTTTGTGGGTACCAGGGGGACGACCTCAGGACCTCGTGCGCCAACAGGCACCCGTGCCACTGAGCGATATCACTGGCCCCTTTTTCGTATGTGGGTTCCGGGAGTCGAACTCGGGCCCTCGCGCTTGCAAGGCAGGCACTTACGCCGCTGAGCCATCTCACCGGCCCTATTATTGGGTTTTTTTGGCACTGGGAATTGAACTCAGGACCTTGTGTTTGCCAGACAGGTGCTGTGCCACTGAGATATCCCTGACTACTATTTCCTATAATGTGGAGTATATGATTTTTCTTATCATATGACATTTGATATCAGATACAGAAATTGAAAACTATAAATAGTATCAGGATTGTGCATTTGTGTTTTACTTTCCGAGACCCCATTGATGCTTCCTCAGACTGCTGTCTAAATTTCAGTTTGTCAGATGCTCTCATCTAGTATTTCCCTTGCTGTGTTCTTTTTTACAGTGTGGAGGGTAGGAAGTTAGGAGCCTCTTTCAACAGCCTGGCACCCATGGCATGTAGATTCCCTCACTCAGGGAGTCAGATCACCTTCCATGCTGGTGTACACACGAACTTGCAGTGGCAAGAGAAGACCTGGTGCAAGGATGGTCCAGCTTTACTTTGAACACCCTCCCCCAACCCTGCATTCTGGATTTGGACCTGATATGATTCTCCTCTAGTTTTCATTTTCTGTTACTGGCTTTCTTCATTCCTCCTATTTCCACAAACCTGTGTTTTCTGGACCACATCTTCAGAGTACTACCTCATGCAGTACTATGCCTGGTAGGACACGATGGGAAATTTCTTTACAGTTTTAGAAAGTACAAGTCAGGTATTAATTTAGATGCCTCTTTATTGGAATGTATGTTTTTCTCATCATTAGATGAGTTCAGATGCCATTTTCACTATATCATGTAAAGCATATATATCACCAACAAGATATATCACTGCTGATATTGACCTTAATTGCCTAGTGGAGGTAGCATATCAATGATTTTCACTGTAACTTTCCAGAGTAATACCACTTTCTTACCTCCCTTTCCCAAAATTATATTATTTCAAAGAATGTGTTATGCAGAAGCACAGGCTTCTGAAGTGTGGAGTTACCTCCCACTCCTTAGGGGAAGAATGTTTACATTATCTATTCAGAATTATTCTACAAAGGAGAATTGTCTGTTCCCCATCTATTTACTTATTCAATATTTTTATCAATATGGTCCATTAAAATTTATTTTATACTTGGACTTTTAATTTAATACTCTTTTTTCTTTACTTAAATATTTTCAGATTTGGTTACCTGGGAATTCTTTAAATTAGCTTTGTATCCCTTTGGCCTAATCCCATAATTGTGTATGCCAACATGTGTGTGTCTATGTGCAAGTGTATTTGTGAGTGTATTTAGCACTTTCTTTATGACATAATGAGTCTCCCAACTCATCTGTCATATTTCTTGTCAAAGCCCTAAAATGAGATTTCTCCAAGGAATGTTGGTTTATTTTATTGTAGAATTTTATGAGAAAAGAAGTTCTGGGCATTAATCAGACTCATTATTATTGGTTGTCTTTATATTTAGGCCCTCTCAGCTGGTAGAGGTATAAAATATGTGCATACAATATCTCATATTTATAAACATATCTTTGGATATTAATTTACGTAACCATCTCTACTTTAAATTATGCACGAGTTCAAATGGAATTTAGGAGGATGCTAGCAAACAAGATTCTTAGAGGATGTTTCCCGAACTCGAATCTATTACTACATATGTTGCTGCAGCCACTTCCTTTGGCTGTAAGTCCCCACCGTAAATTCCCACTAGAACATTGAGAAACTTGGCTCTCACAGTTTGACATCCATTTACTTAATTATTCATTTCCAATACCCATTTACAGGAGTATCACAACTGTTAATGTCTACCCCCATGTGAAAGAATTTTATTGAGTAGTATATAATGCTTATATGAAATTCTTCTTGATAAAGTTCTTCTAATTTCCAATGTTACTTACCTCAGCATTTCTCCATCATTCCTTCAGTGATTTAATTTCATACATTTGTAATATAACTAAATTCACCTGCCACAGCCTGCATTCCTTTCTAGGTTAACTTCAAATTCTAAATAACTTCAGTGTGATTACATTGAGTTTCACACTCTTATGTTTTGTAGCCAGTGCTGGTAACCATATATTTTAATGTCCCATGGATTCCATAAAAATGTGTGGAAAAACATCACCTTTCACATTGTAGTCTTATGTATCTGCCTTTACCTTTATAGACCTCTTTTTCCTACATTTCTTCCTTGCTTCTCTCTTCTTATTTTACCTGCTTCTCTTCTTCCATCCTCCTTTCATTTTCTTTTCTTGTGATGCATCTATTTCTTCTGCTTTTTTTCTGTTTACTCTTTGTTTCTTTATATCTTTGCTTTTTTGTTTTCAATTATTTTTCTTCCTCATTTCCTTAAGTTTTTCTATTTCCTTACTTTGCTGTCTTACTTACAAAATATTAGAATTGGGTATATTTATTGTATTAAATACCCACCACAAAAATTACCAAAATATTCATTTTTTTGAGATTAAAGTTTATCACAGAGTGAATAACATTTATTAGAAAGCAAAGGAAATATTTTATGAGTGTAAGTATCTGGAGATAGGGATCTTTTGTCTTTATATAAAGAGAATGTACAGAACTTGGAGTAAAGTGTATAGATTAAAAGAAATTAAATTATGACAATTTTTAATTGATGAATAGAGCATAAAACTAGGGTGACAGTATACAATAGATAACCATTCTTCACTATTTTGATTTTCAGTCATTCTAAACCATCCTTGAACAACTGAATTCTTTTATTTTCTTGTTATTCATATTTTGTGCAGTGCAGAGGAATAGGCCCCTCTCTAGATGAAAGGACTGCAATTTTTTTTATCATGTAGGTAGGTAATGCATAGGATGCAGTTCCATATGATGAAGGCAGGAAATCTATCAGAAAGATCTGGAAAGTCTTTACTTGAATTTTATAAAGTTTCATAAAGAAAATTCAAAACAGTCTATTCTTTGCAACTTGTCTTTGTCATGTTAGCCTGTGGCACATAAACTTTAGCAGCTATGTAGGGCCACCAGGAAAGTTTAACTAGGGACAATAAACTGACAATGACTGACTTACAAAGTGGAAGGTACTTGCATCTTTAAAGAAAATATCAAACCACTCTAAATCAATCCCCAAAACTGCTCTACACTAGATTTCCCTGTATGCAAGATCACGAATTCTCTTACCGGCTATGCCTTTTAGACACTTCAGGTAAAAGATATTTTTGGAAGTGATGGTCTACTCTAAAAACTGATTTTTTTCAGTACTGGGAATTGAATTTAAGGCCACTGAACTACAGTCCCAGAACTTTTTTTTATTTTGAGGCAAGTTTTTGCAGTCACTAAGTTGTCTGGACTATGTTTAAACTTGTGATTCTTCTTCCTCATCCTCCCAGAATGCTGCGAATACAGGCACAAGCCATCATTCCTGGCTAAAACTCATGTTACAGAAAACAAAGTGACTGAAATTCTAACAGAGAGTTCAGATGCAAGCAACAAAAAGACCAGTAGTAGTAGCAGTGATAATACTTGATGAAATCAATATTTAAGAATGATTATTTTACTAATTATTTGCAGAATAGATTATATGAAATGAATTTAGATATTTACGAAGGATGTGCAATTATATAGATTTTGAGTCCCTGTGATATGCTGCCAAAATAATTTCCAAGATATGTAGATTTTTTTGAGGCAGGTGAAGTTATAGTTTTCCGATATCTCAGATAAAATTCCGATGCCAGAGAACAGAGTAAAATATTAACTACCATGTGGTCATACACTTTTCTATGAAAATTGAGAAATATCTGCCACCATATGATAATAAGTACAGCATACAGTTGTGGATACCAGGGTCTGGAAGGAGGGACATTTAGAGAGCTGTTGGTGAAAGAATGCAAAATTTTAGTCAGAGAGGAGAAATCAGTTCAAGATATTCTATTACTCAGTATAGTGAATATAGTTGCTAGCAATGCATTTTGTTCTTGAATATAGATGAAAGAGCTTTACTATACAAGTGAATGACTTAAAGAGGTCAATTACCAACTTTTATGGAAGCTTGGATGAAAAAGTGGCTTATTCTGTTTGGGGCAGCTTAGAGCTAATTACTATTCAGAAAGCTTTGGATACTCAGTTTATTTTTGCCTTGAGCAAGGCAATTCTAGTCAGCACAACACTTCTGGTTTTGCTTGCACATGATTTAGGCAAGCTTATCATATATTCCTTCATTGTTGTTAAATGGACATAACTGTGTTCATCATCATTCAGGCTTCCAATGCTACATCTCAGACTTATATTACAGTGAATTTTCTGGGAATTGGAAAAGCTTAAAGCAGAAATTTAAGTGCAACATATTAAGAAGACTATACTCTGATTGCATTGATAATTTAGTCAAATATATTATGCCTTCTTTAATTTAAGTAAAATTAAAATTCAGGTGGTTATGTTCCTCAAAAACTTCAGGAGCTTATAAATGTGTTATGGATGGGAATGCAATTTTTAAAAAGCACAAACATAACTAATAATTATCTGTATTTCTTTCCTTCTTTTTTGGCATTCAGACCACATTTCTAATATTGTCTTTCAGTTATATACAGCTATATGAGTTCTGACTATGATCTCACCAAAATCTAATTGGCAAAGCCAAGAATTAAACTCAAACATTTTGACATATCTTATGATATTGTCTCATATCTCAAAAGCCTCACATGTGTAGAAGGTGATTGGATTGTGGAAGAGCTATGAGTTCATAGCTATATTTGCTGTTAGGAGGTAGGGCCTGGTGACAAGCGCTGGGTAACTTGGGCATGACCTGGAAAGTACCTCTCCCTCCCTGGTGCCTGCATTGCTTTCTGTTTCTTGGCCACCATGAGTTTTCCTCTGCTTTTTCCCTCTGCCATGCTACTTCTGTCTTGGACCCTGCCAAATGTCGACTGAAAATGTGAGGTAAAATAAATCTCTCCTACTGTAAGTTTTGGGTGTTAGGTAATTTGTTCCAGTAATGGAAAAGTGACTAATACAGCATCTATTTCACTTTCCTTAGCAAATTAAACCTAATTCTAGCCTTTGCCTAGATAAGTAAATACATATCAGTTATAACCATCAATGTTAAGGGTCTAAATTCACCAATCAAAAGAAACAGACTGGCAGAATAAATCAAGAAGCAAGATCCAGAAATATTCTGCATAGAAGAAACACATTTAATTCAAAAAGAAGTTCATACACTGAAAGTCAGAGGATGGAAAACAATACTCCATGTAACAGGAAGACAGGAAAAAGCAGGGGTAGTTACCCTATTTGCAGACAATGTGAATTTCAAGCTTAGACTGATTGAGAAAAGGAAGTACTCCACATCTTTGTAAGGGAACTACCCAAGAGGAAGAGAAAACAATCATAAATATATATGCATGAAATAGCAACACACCCAACCATATAAAATAATTTTAACAAAAATGAAAAAATTAAATAAGCGTTAATACAATTGTAATGAGGGATCTCAATACCCCACTGTCACAAATGGACAGATCAACTAGACAAAAAGTCAACAAAGAAATACCAGACTGAACCAAACTTTTGAACAAATGGACTTAGTAGATGTCTACAGAGTGTTCCAACTCACAACATCAGAATACACATTATTCTCAAAGGCACATGGGATTTTTTTCAAAATAGATCACATACTAGCCCATAGAACACACTCAAGTAAATGCAAAAGAATTGAATTTATCCCATGCCTATTATCAGAGCATAGTGCATGAAATTGGAAATCGATGGCAAAAAAAGCACAAGAACTTCATAAGCACATGGAAATTAAATGACAATTTCCTGAAAAACCAATGAGTCACAGATGAAATTAAAGAAGAATTTGGACAGTTTCTACAATTAAATATTAATGAAGGGCCAGTGAGATAGCTCAGGGGCATAAGTGCCTACCTGGCAAGCGCAAGGTCCTGAGTTCAACTCCCAGGACCCACATATGAAAAAAGGACCAGTGATGTTGCTCAGTGGCATGGGCACCTGATGGCATGTGAGGTCCTGAAGTTGACTCCCAGTACATACACACACACAAAAGAAAAATGTTAATGCAAATAAAACATACTAGAACTTATGAGATGTAATGAAAGCAGTCTTATACGGAAATTTATAACAGTCAATTCCCATATTAGTTTGTTTTGGTTTTTTGTGGGTACTGGGTGTCAAATCCAGGACCTTGAACACCAGCAGGTGCCCATGCCACTGAGCGATATCACCAGCTCTTTTTTCGTATGTGGGTACCAGGAGTCAAACTCAGGAACTCGTGCTTCCCAGGCAGGCACTTATGCCGCTGAGCTATCTCATTGGCCCCAATTCCCGTATTGGAAATACACATTGAGTTCAAATAAACAACCCAATGTTGAACATGAGCTTCTAGAAAAAGAAGAGCAAGTCAAACCCAAAGCTCATATGAAGGAGGAAATTATAAAGATCAGAGCAGAAATTAATCCAGTGGAGACAAAGAAACAATACAAAGAATGAATGAATCAAAGAATTGGTTCTTTGAAAGATTAAAAATAATTGACACTTAACCAACCTTATCAAAAAAGCCAACAATTGTGTACTTAGGACACTGAGGATAAGTTATCATCTGGTGAACTCCAAGAGATCAGCGAGGAGAATGGGAGAAGTTGGGATCCTGTGTAGATTTTATGCTATAAAATGTTTGGATTTATTATAAAAGTAATGAGATATAATAGGTGGGTTTTAAATATACTACTAAGAAAATTCTTACGATTTTAAAATATCACTGCTGTGTGGCAAATGAATTATGTGAGGGTAGAATATTGAAAGAGTTGATGTAAGGAGTGATAATTACTCAGGCCAAAGCTAAAAATGTTGCAAAATTATTTAATTATTTCACATATTGAAGAGTCAGTTGTGGTGGTGCTGTTTGAGGACTTAGCATGCAGTCTGTATTGGGAGGATGGAGGACTGTTCAAACCCAATAGAATTTCCAGACTATTCTGGGCAACACAGTAAAATGTCAGATCAAAAATTCAAAGCCAATGTACACACACCAAAAAATTGTAGTTGAAGATGGAGCCAATAATACTTCCTTTTATACTATATGAAAGCAAGACAGTAAAGAACACAAGCAAAGACAACAAGATTTTATCTTTAAGAAGATTGTACATGTTGATGCTATTTACAGAAATGGCAAAAACTGGTGAAGAAAAGGCTAGGAGTAAAATTGTTAGTTCTAATTTGAACATGTCTTTAAGAATCCTAGTATCCATATCTAATTAGAACTATATGCATCTGGAATATGCCAATGCAATTGAGCTTGAGATGAATTTGGGTGTGATTGGTACTGAAAGGAAAGTTCGAGTCATTGGGTTGAGTAAGATTACTTATAAGACTAAATAATAATAACTACAATGAGTAACCCTATGTAGAAAGGATGAGCTGATATAGTTTAAGCAGAGCTAAAACAGCTAATGAAAAAGTCTAGTAAAAATGTTGGAGAACAGAGGAAAAGTGAAGAGTTGAACATGAAAGTAAAACTTTCTAGCAGGTGAAAATATCAAATGCCATATATATAAACATATATATTCCATAAATTTATTGAGATGAAATATATAAACATACAATAAACATCTTGTATTTAATGTGCAATATTTGATACATTTTGGCATAAGTATACAGCTGTGAAGTCACCACCATGATCAAGATAATGAACATAGCTATTGGCTCCTACAGTTTTCTTGTTGTCTTTTCCTCCTGGCTCCTTCCTTTGTCCCTAGCCATTCAATTATCTGCATTCTTTTACTATATTTTTAATAAATGGAATTATACAATGTATACTACATTTTTCCTGACATTTTTGTTCAAAATAATTTGAGACTCATCCATGCTGTTGTGTACATCAATATTTAACACTCTTGTGTTTGTTTATAGTAGTTGTTATGTGAATATATTAAAATTGGTTATACATTTAGTACAGGTAGCACAACTAGGGATGGAATACCACTCCCAATCCATCCACCTGAATTTGTGCAACACCCCAGGGCCAATCCTCCTTTTGTTGTCTTAAGGGAAGGTGAAATAATAAAGACCCAAGAAATCTCTAAATCTCCACATCAGAGCAAAAATGTGTAGATTTTTGCTTTAGACTTTCACTATATTTTTTCCTTACTCAAAGGTTCATACATAGAGCATATCACGTATGTGACTGAAACACAGTGGTTTCTGGAACAGTCATGTGTACTACAGTGCTCCTGAGATAAATCAGCACCCTGTTAATCATCTCCAGATAGATGCAATGAAATACAACCATGACAGTGTACACACCTTTTAAAACCTGAAAGCCTGATTATCTTCCTTCTACTCCCCTGCCACCCCAGCACCACTTTTTCTGCAGATACCAACTTTTGGTTTCTGTTTGCACAGAGCAGCCCTGAACATATTTTCCTGTTGTTTTCAGTAAAGGTAGCTACTTTTTCTTTTACCAGTGGGTATACACTTACAGTTCATTGCTTGCCCTACACAAGACATGGAATCTATTTCTTGGATGCATTACACATGGTATCACATTTACTTTTTGAAGGACAGATGATTTGTTTATCATTTTGGATATTAAAATGGAAGCTTCAATGAATATTTTTATGGAAAGGTGTTTAGGCATAAATAGATCAAATTTTTACTGAAATGCTTGCTTCAGAATGAACATGGAAGTATGACTTCTTCTCAAATTTTATGTGTTTGCCTAGAAGTGGTATGAACTATTTCTTAAATGTTTGTTAGAATTTATCAGTAAAGCCTTCTGGCTAGGAAATTTTTTTTGAGGAGGAGGAACTGAGACTGGAGGTGAGCAGAAGGAACAAGATTTAACTAGTTATCTATTGATGAGTAAGCTGTAATCATTTGTAATCATCAAATTAATCAATTGTATCTAAATTTTAAAGTTTGTTGGCATATGTATTCATAATATTCCTTTATCATCTTTTTAATATCTATGGTTTCTGTAGAGATGTCAACAATCTCATTCTTGATATTAATAATCTGTCATTTAAAAATGTTTTTCAAATAGGTCTACATAGAGGTTTATCAACCTTGAGAAATGTGTTAGTTACACCTCTCATCACTAGGACATAATAATTAATATCTACATATTAAAAGAGGAAAGGTTTGTTTTGGATCACAGTTTATAGAGACTTCAGTCCACTGGCTCCAAGGCAGGATAGCATGGCAGAGGGGCATGGCAGGAGAAAAGCACCTTCCTGGCAAGGTGTCAGGAAGCAGAGAGCCACTAAGGGAAGAAGAAGGGTGATAGATGCTTCTAGGCCATAACCCCAGCAACCTCCCCCCTCCCCACATCACATTTAGATGTAAACTCATCATTAGACTAACCCACCTATGAGTTTCACACTCCTGATCCAATCACTACCAAAAGCCCTACCTATGACAGCATGAGGCTTTGAGGGGGCATCTAGATATAAACCATTAAAGGTAATTTCTGTAGAACTAGTTTTTAGTTTTCTTGATTTGTCTCTTGTCACTTTTCTGTTTTAATTCAACTGACTTTCTTCTCTATTTATTACATTTGTGTTCAATTTGTTTTCCTTTGTTAGATGATTATGATGGATAAGATGATGAATTTGAGATCTCTTCTTACAGGTATATAGCTGTCAGTGTTAGCTAGAGGAATACATAATGGCTGCCTGCAGAGTCAAGTGTGGAAGAGTGCAGAAGGGCTGTCTTTACACTGCAGATCCAAAGGATCTATCAAAAGTCAAAAGACTGGAGCTCACTTCACTGCCAGTCCTATATGAGCCCACATCAGGAAGCCTAAGGGTCTTGTTGAAAGGCTGCAAAGTCTTCACTGGAAGCCTAGAGATGGACATCGAAAGGCAATGGTGAAAACTGGAGCTCCACTGAGGAAGCAAAAGGGAGACGACCTTCTCTCTCCATTTATTCTATCCAGGTAACAAGCCTATTGTTTTATCCTCCCCACACCCAGCTTGGATCTTCCCTCCTCAGAAAGTCCATCATCAAACACACCCAGAATTATGCTAAACCAATCAGCTGGGGATTTCTTACGTTGACACCAAATTAATTATGACAGGGCATTTTGAGCTGTAATTTTCCTTCTAAGGACTGGTTTAGTGACATTATCCAATCTTTTAATATGTTGTGATCATTTTTATTTAGATCCAAATATATTGTAGATTTTTTTTGAGATGAGCAATTTGGCAGTTTGTTACATTGATTTGCTTTCTGCCTGTGAGGAAATGCTGTTTGTCCATCTGTAAACCTGCAAGCAAGAACTTATCATGTGTCAGACCTGCTGACACACAGCTCTTAGACTTCCTACCCATCGAAACTGTGAGAAATCACTACCCGATATTTAAGCAACCTAATTCATAGTAAGTTGTCATAGCAGCTTGAATTGATTAAGATTACATGTATGAGTCTTCATCACAACTTTGTGCATGTGTTTGTGTGGGTGTATATGTATGTTTCTATAATTTTTTCTGAAAGTTGGCCTACATGATTTTTTTTTTTTATGCAGGTACTGGGAGTCTACCTCAGGACCTCACCAGACAGGCACTTATGCTGCTGAGCTACATCACTGACCCATGATTTTTAATGTCTTATTTTTAGTGAAGGATGGAATTCAAGTAATTGCAAGGGTTTCAGTGTTTCTAGTGTGAAAGTCAGTCATGCATATTTAGATACAAAATTTATGGAAATATATAATATATAAAGATATATATTATATATATATATATATGTATTGCCAAAATTACATAATGATTTGGAATCATCAGTTCATAATTAACATGCTATTTTTCACATTTTCTTTATATGACAATTTAGCAAAATAACTTTCATGAGTGTTCTTGTGAACATCATAAACTTTAGAACTACAGTGTCTTTTTTTTTGTGGGTACCAGGAGTTGAACTTAGGACCTCATGCACCAGCGGGCGCCTGTGCTGCTGAGTGATACCACCGGCCCTTTTTTTGTATGTGGGTACCAGGAGTCAAACTCAGGACCTCACGCTTGCCAGACAGGCACTTATGCCACTGAGCTATCTCACTGGCCCTACAGTGCCATTCAAAAGAAAGATACCTCAGGTGTTGCATTTATATTTGTGCTAACATTTTATTTTATTTTATTTATTTTTTTTTTTTTGTGGGTACCGGGGGGTCGACCTCAGGACCTCGCGTGCCAGGAGGCGCCCGTGCCGCTGAGCGATATCACCGGCCCCTTTTTCATATGTGGGATCCGGGAGTCGAACTCGGGCCCTCGCGCTTGCCGGGCAGGCACTTACACCACTGAGCCATCTCACCGGCCCTGTGCTAACATTTTAATACTTGGTGTTTTAATGATTTAAGATTTGTTAAATGAGTAGGGAAGCTTAATTTTTTTGTTTCATAATTTAAATTGATACTTGTGGCTCAGAGCTGTTTTCTGCGGGGTGACAGTCTGGAGAAATAATACTTTCACCACTTTTAGATCGCATACCTAAGACTCAATATATAAATATTTCTTTATTTTAGTTTTTTAGATTGATACCTAACAGTACTAACCTCCTATCACTACTGCTGCACTTTCTCCCAAATTCTTATTCCCCCATATTGAAACCCTGGCCCTCACTCACTACCGCACTTCCAACAAGCAGCATATGTTACTCATCCCACTCCTTCCCTTCATGATGATGATTTGCACACCTGGGTCAGGCTTCAGAACTTTGCACTGAGCTTTCATTCTCTTTATGCAACATATTCAACTTTCAACTTAGGCTTTGATATTCCATGGGAGACCGCATACCTCATATATAAGAATACCCTCTTTCATCTCAGGTTCACACACCCACACAGGCTTTTCCTCTTTTGATAGTTTTCTTCCTTATGCTCAGTCTTTGAAACTGCATACTGGACTAATCGCCCCCTTCTATGGTTGAACTGAAAACCTAGTGTTGGACTGTGACCCCCTCCCCTGCAGTGATTTCCTTCTCAACCTGCTTGGTTTCTGAAGCCATGTGCCAGGCTACTTTCTTGCCCCAGGGATGTATCTTTTACCGCAGTTGTTATGACAGCCCACACTGGAAAAACCTCATTTCAATATCTTCCTCATTTCTCTCAATGCCTTACCCTGGCCAGTCCTATACAGATATCCTTCTTAACTAGTTTAGCATCTATTCCCATTATAGCTTTCTGTTATAAGTTTGTGATAATTTTGTGAATTGATATTCTCTCTTCTTTTACTCTTTTTTGATTTCCATTTCTTTACTTTACTCACTACTCTGACACTTGAATGCTCTTTAGGACCATATATTACTTTTCAACAATGACTGGGCGTTTCATCACTATAGGTGTTATACTGCTAACAAACAATAACTTCTTTTGTGTTGATACATGGTTTTGTATTTTGTGGTTTGCTCCTTTGTTTTGTTGTTTTCTGAGACACGGTCTTGCTATGTAGTTCAGGCTGGTCTTGAACTCACTATGTAGCCCAGGCTGGCCTCAAACTCATGATGATCCTCCTGCCTCAGCCTCCTGAATGCTGGGATTACAGGCATGCACCACCACACCTGGGTTCCTTTATCTTTTAAGATGGTAAATTCATTTTATTTTTTGTTTTGAAACAGGGTCTCACTATATAGTCTAGGCTGGCCTTGAGCTCATGACAATCCTCCTGCCTCAGCCTCTCAACTGCTGGGATTACAGATGTACACCACCATGCCCAGCCTTGTGATGGTAACTTCTTGTTTCCTTTAGCAATATATTTTACTGGCTCTCATGCACTTGGATTTTTGTGAAATCCCTTTCTCTGGCTTTTGTGTCTCCCTAAATGGATCAGTGAGTCTAACAAATCAGATCCTGTTACTGAAGCTATCTGTAAATCCACACACTCCCACATGATCTGTGGTAAGTCATCCTCATTTCTGTGGTTCACTGCTGTAGCAACATACAAGGCTATATTCCTCTTCTGAGGGAACCTGGATCATGGATAGTCCTCCAGGTTCCTCAGTTTTCCTGCAGGAAAAGAAAATACATGGCTTAGAAAAATCAAGACAGGATTAAGAGTTGAGGTAGAAGAATATGTAATTTAGTTGTGAAGTAAGGATCTAAAAATAAAGATTGAAAAGTAACTAGAAAGCCAAGCACTCTACATTATTCATTTATTTTTTTTGGCTCCAGGAGTCGAACTCACAACCTTGCACTTGCCAGGCAGGTGTTGTGCCACTGAGCTATATCCCCTGCCTCTACATTATTCTTGACAGTCATTCTGACCTTTTTTTGTTGATTTCTGAGGAAGAAATTATCATTTTCATCCTTTGATTTGTTTTATTTCTTACAAAATTTTTGACTTCTGAGAAAAAAAATTTAATTTTTATTTTAGTTTATTAGCACATGTGTGTAGTACATATTTGCTTTCTTGTAGGAAGCTGGTGCATGTACATAATGCATCTTAATACCTTTTTACATCCCATAACCCTTACCTTCCCTCCCCACTCAACTCATCTCTCAGTCCACTTCCTTTTTATACATGTTTGCAGTACACAAGATTTACATTCCTCTTGTGGAGTTGGTACATGAGCAAAACACATCCCTTTTTCATTCCTTATCCCTTCCATTCCTCCTCCTTTATCCCCCTCCTTCCATCTCTTGATCCCCTTCCCCACTGAGAATCATCTATTTTCCCACTTCCTGTTATTAATTCTTTTCCTCTTTACTTTTACTCTTGGTTTCTCATATAATGGGAAACCTTGTGACATTTAAGCTTGTGTGTCTGATTCATTACACTTAACATTATGGTGTAAAGGTGCTTCCATTTTTCTACAAATGATTCAAGTTTATCTTTCTTTATGGCAGATTAGTCCTTTGTATGATTTATTTTAAATTTGTATGTCTTTAGATTTGAATATGATTTCTGGGATTACTTAAAATAGTTGCAACGATGCCATCTGCATGTCAGCCTGTGGCACTCCCTTCTGTCTGGGAGAGTTTGAAAATGACTAGTGAAGAAACGCTTTCATGCTCATCAGCAACACACATCACTGCCTGCATCCCACGTGATGCGTTCTCCCCGCGCTCTTCTCACACCTCAGTGTTATAGAGGTGAGGTCCCATGCTCTCCCACAGGCCTAGCCCACAGCATAGGCAATTTGATTTTTGAGCACTGGCTCATAATACCTCCCTCAGCATTTCTTGTTAGGCTTTCAATTGTCACACTGGCCCATTTGTTCTGTTGAAGGTGACTCATAGCTTAGCTCAAATGCTTTCTCAGTGACAAGGCAGTATAGAAAACTCAGGGAGAAGTCTGTATATTTCTGTAATTTTCCTCTACAAGTTTTGCTGGTTAGATGATTTTATAAAGACACTCAAAAATTTGACATCAAATGAAGTTTTGTTTTTTTTCCCACTTGTAGAGAAGCATTTTTTTTTCCTTTAAGAAAATAAGTCAGAAGGCCTAGCATTAGTGGTATTTCTTAACTACAAATAAAGTGAGACTGAAGTGGTGTTTACAAAAACTTACTTTTAAATGAAAAGTAGCACCCTTAGTAACATATTTCTAGAATAACCATATTTTTGTTAAAGATAATATTTGTTTTTAATCATAATATTTTCTTTAGAATACTTTTTCCTCTAGGTGTTTTATCAGGAGCAATGCTTTTGCAAGCACATCTGGGCAAAAAATACTGCTATATAAATCTTAAATGTAATGCCCATTGCAGTAAAAAAAATAATTTCCTGATTTAATTATTGAAATATCCCTTTTAATTATGTCATTACTATACCTGGTTATATTCAAGTATTCTCTAAATAATCAAGAAAACAATTTAACCAGTTAATGGATATCATTATCAGTTAGTAAGCAGCACATTATATCTTTAAAATTATTTCATAACTTTGTAAAATAAAACTCTGGAGATGACATATTAAAAGGAAAATATTTTGTAATTATTGTAAAGGTGTCAGGAAACTTATAGTGAAGTTGATAGACATCAACTGCTATTGTGCTTAGAATTAGTAATAGATATATCACTCTTCCATATTTCCTACAATTTGTTTTCCATACAAGAATTTCAATTCTCATCCAACCACTAAGCTGTTGTGTGCAGTCAACTCAGAAACATTGACTACTGACCTCGTATTTTCTTCTAATGTAATCATACAATGATGTCAGTGCAAAAAAGTTTCTATTTCTGTGTTTCCTGTTTCCTGCCAGAGATTTTACCATGACAAAAAATTATTTGAAATATTTTACTGTAGGTAAATGACAATTTTGGTTAAGTGAACTGAGAATGTTGCTCTTCTTTTATAATCAAAACATAATACAGCATCTGATTTGACCTGATAGCTATAATCACAGTGCAATTAAACAAATTGTACTAACCACATCTTTCCATGTGATTTGAACATCCACTGTTAGTGTGACATATGTACATTCAAACATACATCACTGATATAAAAAATGTGCAGAGCTGGACTAAACAGTACAAAAATAACTTGGGAATGTCATCCATTGACTTTGAAATTTGTGTTATAATTTTATAATGTATTTATGAAAACTTGATAGAATTCATTGTGATAGGTTTCCTTATGTGAATCATTTTAATTTTATATTTACTTTCAGGAACGACTAGTGCTATATAGTGTATCTGTTTCTTTTGTAAATATTGGCAGGGTGTATTTTTCTAAGAATTTGTTCATCTTATGTATGACTTTAGAAAACATTGTTATAAATATATTAAAATATCAATTTACAATTTTCCAATTCTATAAAATTTATAGTCTGACTCATTTTAATTACTATTTATGTGTTCTTTTTTTCTATTTTTGTGGTCAATCACATTGGAATTTAACATTTTTATTAGTATTTTAAAAATAAATTTTATATTTTGATATTTTCTATTATATTTTTGTTTCAAAGTCAGTAAGTGTTAATTATATATTTATTTTTATTTTTCTACTTCTGTTCAATTTTTATTCCTGATTTTACATTTTTTCTTCTTCAGATTGATACCTAGCATGTTGATTCTTTTTTTTATTTCTAATATTTGCATTGTTCTTTTAATTGCAATGATGGCTTCATTGCTCACATCTTCATATGCAGATTTTTTATTCTGTTCAAGTTACTTAGTATAGCAAGTTTGTTAATAAATATATTTCTTATATTCAGGTACTTCAAAATTTGAATGAAGGTTCTGGGTCTTATCACTCTTTCCATTAGAAGTAGATTTAGATTTGTACAACTCAGGTTGAACTGTTATAAAGTTCTTCCACATCTTCACCATTCCTCAGTGACAGTTATCATTGGAAGTATATACTTCTTCAAGAGATACCACCTGAATATTTTGTATGATTTCGTGGAGGAGGGAGAAAAAATATTCCCTGTTTAAGGTGAATCAATAATATATCTTGGTATAAAGTAGATATATGATAATGTTTTAACTAAATGCATTTGTAAATAATAGCAGAACATTTTACAGTTTTTCTGACAGAATTTTATAAAACAAACATTCATTTTATTCTTAAAAATTTTGCATAAGTTTGACTTCAACTATGATTTGTCAATCATTTTCTCATTCATTAATTCATTCATTTCTGCCTGTACTTTTTAGATTTATATTGCTTTATTTGAAATATTATCTGTTGTATTTGTCAAACAAACCAATAAATAACATATTTTAAAAGTTTTGCATTTACTAGTGGGCTTATGAATTTTTTGTGTTTAATTCTCTGGGAGTACATTAAAATACACTTCTGAAGATAAAACTTCTACTTATGTACATGTTAAGATAAAATTACCCGTGTATGTAATCAGTGACATAAAACCTCACACACTGACTATCTAAATACAATTAGGAGAGTAAAAAAATGCCATAGCAGCCACGTAATTCACAACTTGACCATGAGTGATATTCTGTGAATGCATATATGGTCTCCCACCTTGTAAATACATGATGTGATCATTTCTTTCTAAATTTCCTTTCTTCTGTTTATTTCACTAAACCATAGAGGATAAAAAATAATTCAAATTATAGCAAAGAAAAAAGGTACATAATTATTTGTAATATACAGTAATCTATAATCCACTGCTATGGTTTTATTTGTTTGAACTTTATATTGATAGAAAATGTTTCTCTTATGAGAAAAAATAAATCCTGTTATATGATTTACAACATTTTTATTTTATAATCAAACATCACTAGATGTGTTAGATAATGAGTATAAATAAATACCACAGGTATTAATACTATTCTGAAAGATTTTATTAGAGATTCTTAAACTTATTTAAAGGAATGAATATTTCAAAGTATTTTTAAAAATTAATGAACACAAAAGTGAGTGAATTTTCATAAAACTGTGGGTACAAAAATGTCTCAACATTTTATGTGAATGGTGGAGCAATATTTTTTTTAACATATATTAACAGTTTACTTTCCCTTACAGCATATAAGCAGTTAATGACTAAATTAGTTGATTTGCTACATAAAATCATTTAAGTTGTGTCTCCATTATTTTATTCTTTGTTTTCCAAACATTATATACAAGACTTTGTGTATAGATAGCATACATATAAAAACACATTTCTGGATACTTTTTGGTTACCTAAACTGGTAAGTTCAAGAAAGAAAAATTAAGTTGAAGTTATGTTTGTGGCACATATTGCTTCTTAACATTGTCTTATATTTCTAATGATTGCCACTGTCTTTATTTCTTTTATCAATGAACTTTTATGAAGCCACTTACTTGATAAGTTTTCATACATAGGAGGAATAAAGTTGTACTTTGCACTTTATAATTTTTTTGTACTTTGTGAATTTTATTTTTCATTTCATGATTAAAATTTCACCACCTTCAGACTTTCCATTATTTAATTTTTTGAAGTTTTGGCAGCTAACAGTAGTGAGGAAGCATTTAATTATCTACTAACATACACTACTATAGAAAGAATAAGATCATCAATTCAGCCTTTATTGAGCAGTTACTAATAGACTTATGTTGGTACAATTGGGTTGAGAAGCTTTTAATATATTTCTTACTTTATCTTCTGAACATAAAATTATTATATTATAAAAGCCAAATTTTTAATCATTAATGAAGTTTTTTTCTGAAAAATGTGGAGACAATTGTTCATGGAGATTCTAACTCTAAATAGATTTATTAATTCCAAATGCCACGAACAATTCTCCTATATTGCCAAAAGTTGGTGCTGTTAAATAATGTGACCATCACACAATATGTGAAACAAATAAACACAATGATAAATCTACCAAGCTGAATCTACTGGAAACTAAAAGCAGAGGGTTTTAAATTGATCAGGCACAGTCACTCCTAGAAGAACTATTGTTTTTACACATGGATTTTAAGGAATGTAGGTATCAGAGGCTGTACAATTTTCACAAGGATGAATGAGTTGATGTCATAATAGAATGATTAGGTTGTCACTTGCTTGAAACTGAAATTTTTGTTCATTGGAGTAGGGCCAGCTGTACAATTTCAAAAGCTTAATGCAAAATCTAAAATTTGGATCATATTCTTTCAAGAGCAAGGGAAAACTTTTTTGTTTCATTGTTAATTTTTCAATCTATCAGTGTTTTTACATTATTGTACAATTTATGCTTCTTTGCAGATAATAACTGCAAAACATTGAGAACCAACCCAGGGATAGAGAAAGGCAGTTGGTAGTGGGGTTATGTATAAGCCAATTATCCAAACTCTGACCCATGCTTTAATGTCCTGTTAGATTTTATTCACAAATTCCACAAAAAATTAAATATTGCAAAGTAATGGCCATGGAGTATGATATTACAAGCGTTGAGTTTTTGACTTGTATGTTGCTATACTGAGTGCATACACATGAAACTGACCTTAAATTAAAGTGAGGCTCTCATTGTTGTTTTGTGTTTTCCCTTCTTTTCTGATTGACAAGACTTGAAAGCAAGGTGCTAGTATTTCAAGCAACCTGGCATGGTATCATCACAGTGGTAAGCTAAGCTGTTACAGAATTGTTATCATGATTACTTGTTCCCATGACCACAGACAACTAACTTTTTGATTAGTTAGGATAAAACTGGTCTTAATGACTGATTTTACCTTGGCTATAAAAATGTAAGCCATTTCCTGATAGCATAGGGACTTCTTTGTATTTTTACTGCTAAAGGTATGAGAGGACATTTTAAGGATTGTCAAATCTGCATCATTCTTGGGACATTCCTTAAATATTAGTTTCATGAATCTATGTCTCATTTTTTAAAATTTTAGTTTAAAGAAAAAAACAATAAAAACAATGATACAGAATTTCAAAAGAAGATTGATTAACAATAGTTAATATTTGGCATAATGTTATCTTCAAAGTAGTTGCTCTGATACAAGATATAGACATGAAAAATTAACCAAACGATATAAGCACAAACAGTTCTTTTCAATGAACTAATAGAAATTAGTAGCATAATTATTTTAGCTATCTTCTGTATGTATAATTCCCTTACTTCTTTTCTCCTATCCCCCATCCCAGTTATTCTTTCCTTTTCAGCAGTTTCTTACTATTTCACAATATCTATTGTACACTTTGGATCTTAATTACTCTTTCAGCATCTTACACTAGGGAAACAATATGATGCTTAAACATGTGAGTCTGATTTATTTCACTTAGTATGGTCTCATATTGCATCCCTTTACCTATGAAAGCCTTGAGATTATCATTCTATGGCTGAGTAGTACTTCATTGTATAAAAATATCACATCTTTTTTTCCATTCCTCAACTGATGGACATTTGGGTTGTTTCCAATATTTAGCTATTATAAATTGTGCTGCTATGAATATGTGTACACATATATCACTGTCATATGTTTTTAATTCTTCTGAGAAAATACCCAGAAGTGGAATAGCTGGGTTGAATGGGACCTCTAATCCTAATTTTTTGAGGAATCTCCACACAGATTTCCCCAGTGATTGTTCCAGTCTACACTGCCATCAACAGTGGAGAAGTGTTCCTTTGCCCCGCAGCCCTGACAGAATTTGTTATTGGTTGATTTCTTGATAATAGCCATTCTTTCCGGGGTGAGATGAAATCTCAGTGTTGTTTTAATTTGCATCTCTTCAGTGACCAATGATGTTGAACTTTTTAAATATATTTATTTGCCTTTTGTATTTCTTCATCTGAGAAGTGTGTATTCATCTCAGATGCCATCTTTGGATTGGGTCTTTGAATGTGGGGGCCCTGATTTTTTTCAATTCTTTATATGTTCTAGAAAGAAGTCCATTCTCAAAAGGGAAAGTTGGCTAAAATATTTCCCCACTCTGTGGGTTTTCTTTCCATGCTGTTGGTGATTTCTTTTGGTATGCAAAAACATTTTAATAAGATGAGATTCCAGATGTTGATTCTTTGAAGTACTTCACATGCAATTTCGGTTTTGTCCATGAACACTCTGCCTACCTCTGTCTTCAAGGTTTCTACCTATTTCTCTTCCAGTGTATTTAGTGCTTCTGTTTTCGTATTTAGATCTTCAATCCATGTTGATTTTAGTTTAATGCATGGTGATAGACATGCTTCTATGTTTAGTCTTCAGCAGGTAGAAGGCCAGTTTTTCCAGCACCATTTATTAAAGAGGCTTTCTTCTTGGAATTGTAGTCATTTTTATCTCTGTCTAGAATATCTTTCTGTACTCTTTAGAGGGTTGGTTCAGTGGTAATGAATTTCTTCAGTTGTGCTGTGTCATGAAAGTATCATATTTGTCCATTAATTTGAAAGATAGTTTTGCAGCATACATCAATCTGGGTTGGAAGTTGATTTGTTTCAGGACTTGAAATACTTCACTCCAAGCTCTTTTTGACTTGAGTGTTTGTGTTGAGAACACTGCCATTATTTTGATGGGCTTTCTTCTATAGGTGATCTGTTTCTTTTCTCTAACAGCATTTAATAATCTATTCTGTTGAATTTCTTGTATCTTGGCTTATGTCTGGGTGTAGACTTATATTGGGTATGCCTAAGTGGAGTTCTATTTGCCTCACTTATCTGTGTGTCAGATTCTTTTCCCATGCTTGGGGAATTTTCTCCTATGACTTCTGCAAATAGTTTTTTATGTCACTTGTGTTGACCCCTGCTTTTTTCATTGAAACCAATCATTCTTATATTATATTTCTTTGCATTGTCTTGTAGCTGTTGAATTCTATTTTTTTAATGTGGGTACCAGGAGTCAACCTCAGGACCTCACACTTGCCAGCAAGCACTTGTGCTGCTGAGTGATGTCACTGACTCTTTTTTTTCCCTTTATGTGGGTACCAGGAGTTGAACTCAGGACCTCGTGCTTGCCAGGCAGGTGCTCATGCCACTGAGCTATCTTACCAGCCCATGTTGTTGAATTCTTATTTCCTGATCTTTTGTTATTCTCAAGAGATCTTTCCTTTCATGATCACTAGCCGTGATCCTGTCTTCAACGTCTGAATGTCTGCCCTCATTTTCACTCAAGTGGCTTGTCACCACTCAATGAAAATGCTAATTTCCTGGATATCTGTTTGAATCTATTTCATGCATTCTGTTTCTTTCCTACATTGATTGTTCACAGCTTCAATCCTTTTCCTATCATTTATTTTTTTATCTATCTGTACTCTACATTTGCTGAGCATTTCCTTTATGATGGCTGTCATTTCTTTTTTTGCCTGAAAGATTATTTCTGATCCAATTTCCTCTTTAGCCTCTTGGATTTGTATTTTTTTTAATTTGGTTACTATCATTTCAGAAACTTTAGGTGTGTTTCTTCAATTTTCCTCTACCTGATTGTCCCCTGGACTTGTTCTGTGTGGGCTGGAGGTCTGAGATTGCACTTTGTTCTCTGTCTTTTCATTTTCTATTTCAAAAGTTTTTGTTTATTTTTTTGTGTTGATCCCTGTAAGTTTTTGTAGTAAGTAGTTATTTCACTGGTATAAAGTACCTTGGAAAAGTCTGCTTCTTAGGGATGACTTTTGTGTGTAGCAGGTTCTTGGTTTGTGTTTTTCCCAAGATCTTACTTTTTCAGTTAATTAAGAATGAGATGTTGGTATCTGTTTGGCTCAGTCCCCAGGTCATTGGTGCTGTGCTTTACTGAGTTTACTACCCCAGAGCTTCCCAGTATTGTTACAGAAGGTAGAAAAACTGATCATAATAGATATGAAATCCCAGCTAAAGTAGCATAATTAGCAATAACAATAGCATCAAGCAAAGTTTAGAAACTGACAAACAGTGGTAATTATTAATTTTATAACTTTAACCATAGGAGCAAAATCTACAATTACGTTTCAGAACCAATTGTAAATTTGGAACTTGTGTGCACAATGTTTCCCCTTGATAGAGTCATTTTACCCTCTGGTGGGGAAATTTAAAAAACATAGTGGATATAAGAAAGATAACTGAAAAGAATGCAGAAGCAATGCTGAAAGGCAAAGGATGATCATGCAAACTTTGTGAAACTAGAGGAGAGGGGAGAAGAGAAAGAGTGATGGAGTAAGCAAGGGATTATCTGAACTTGGTCTCTGGGTTTGGGGGTTGGGATTTGTTTTCTGTGGCTGTTTTTCCACGCAGCCATTTAGTAAAGAGAAAATAAAGATAAAATGAAAGAGAAAAGAAAAAAAAAACAAAGAAAAAAACAACAAAAATGAGAGAACAAGGTTCACTTCACCCACCTGCTTCTATTCCATGTGTCTTTGTCCCCAAGCACAATGCTGGTTCACCTAACTTACCACCTGTTGGCTTGTATTTTTATTGCTGCTTCAGAGTTTTCATGCCACTAGTCTCACCTGTTCACCCTGTACACCTTAGTTGGGAAGTTACTGTGTTGCTGGAGTTCCCTCTGGTCCTTCTGCAGCAGTTCACCTCAGTCATTGCAGCAGCGAGGGGAGAGTCCATTCTTTGGGCCATCCTGCATGGCTCACCTGGGTCCCAGTGGGGTCAAGATAGCAATGGGAGTGGCTACCCTCCTCCACACTCTTCATCTGGGTCCTGGAAGGATGGAGAATATGGCAATGGGAGGCAGTCTATATCCCATTTTTAGTTTGAATGTAGAACTAAATCAAAGAGTTTAATCACCTGTCAGGACAAAAGAATGCAAAAAAGCACTCAGAATGCTGGACATCATTGGACAACTGTGAAGTAAGCATACAGAAGCATATTATAGATACGATATTGAAATCTTTCCAGAAACATGCTGTAATCTTTCCCAGATCTGAGTAAGATGCAAGTCAAAATAAAGTAGCCAGATTAAAACTTTTAGGTTAGATGTAGCTTGTTCCACCACACCTGTGATGTTAATATAATTACAACATGAAGTGTTAGCAATCCACAAATACTCTGGTGGACCAAAGGAAACCTAAAACTGTTCTATGAATTTATAAATACTTTTGGTAAGAAATATATACTTGTTTACATAACTTGTGTAAGCCCAAAGATTGGATTATCTAGTAACTACACTGCCACAAATCAAGATCAAATATCTGATGTTCCCCATTAATGTTCTAAATACAAAGGATGACATTATTATTTTCAGAAATATACACCATGAGTGATACTTTAAATTTTCAGAAAAATGTTTTCCTACAGAAATTTTTGTAGAGAGAAAATCCACTAAGGGTATTGATAGTCACAAACTTTAAACAGTTCATACCTCAGTGAAATAGTAATCTTGGCCCCAGGTGTCCATTTAAAATCCTAATTCCCATGTAGAGAAAACAGTATGATAGCCACATAAGAGATATGCCTTATTTTAGAGGAGATGTGGTTATATTTTTTTAAGATGTTGACTCAATTACGATTAAATTCTGAAAAGTTCCCAGCTCTTTCTGTGAATTTGGTTTTTCCTGTATTTATTTACTGACTGTGCCATATATTATCACTGTCCTTTATTGCATTTTAAAAATTAGCCACACTAACAGTTATGTTCAGATTGAAGTTTTAATTATATAACAACACATTTTTCTCTAAGTCTTTTGTGAAAGAAAACTACATATTCTTTCCAGGAGAGAGCAGATTAGTGAGATTTCCTTCAAGTAATGCATGTGTGACAATAAAATCATATTAGTCAAAGGAATACACCATATTAATATGATAAAGAAAAAATAAACTTATGATTATCTTAATAGTTGAATACCAACATCCTTTTATGATAAAATCCCTGAGAAGACAAGGAACAAAATGTAATTTGTTCAAGCTAATCAGTAGTATCTATGAACAATCCATGACTAACACTGTGTTAGTAAAGAATGACAGAATTTTTTAGTTAACATCAGAAATAAGATAATAAGTTACAAGAGACATATCAAGAATATGAAAATTCTTACAACTTAACAATAAAAAAGACAACTCAATTATAAGATTTATGGAGATTTTTAATAAACATTTCTCCAAAAGTAAAATGCATGAAGTGATGGTCAACAATGTTAGTTATCAGGGCCATGCAAATGAAAACTACAATAAAGTTCGTGAATTCTTTCTTGTCTCATCCCAAATATATTGTTGAATCATTCCATTGAAAGAATCATCATGTTGTCTTTTGTGATTGGATTTTTCACTGTTTTCAAATTTCACCTGTGGGAGCATGTATCAGTATATCATATAATCCTATTTCCAAAGAATATTCCATTTTGTGTATGACACATTTTTTGTTCAAATATTTATCAGGCAACAGGCATAGAAATTATTTGTAATTTTTGTTATTATGAATCACGCTAATGAAATTATTCATGTAGAAATTTTTTGTGAATGTATATTTTCTTTCTATTATCTGTATTGCTAGGAATGGAATCCGTGGGTCATAGCATACGTCTGTTGCCTAACAAGTTGAGGTACTGTGAAATTGCTTTGCAAAATGGCTTCAAAGTATAAGGGAGTCCAAAAATCACAACAACTTTATCAACTTTTATTTTCTGTTGATTTTTGTCATCCTAGTAGGGTTAGTGTCTTTTTTTGTTTTCCAGTAATGACATTTTTGTTAAACTATATTCTGTCTGATATTGGTATAAGTCCAAGTTATTCCTGTTTACTGCTTCATGACACAACATGTTCTAGCCCTTACTTTAAAAATGTGTTTTTTTTTAAATCCTGAATTTATTTAATATAATTAAAATTTCATTATTGAAATTCCTATTTGATGAGACATCTTTGCTGCACATTTTTCACAGTTATTTACACATTTTCCTTTAGTTCTTCGAAAATATTTATAATAGCTTATTTTCTGGCATGTGCACTATGATGTACATAAATATTTCTTTGTGGTTTTCCTGGGAATTAATAATTAACAGCTTAAGGCATTTACTCAGATTAATTTTCACTTAATGTTAAAAGCATAAAGAAACATTGTTCCATTATATTTTTATTGTTTCACCCCTTGTTTGTAATATTACTATCATAAAAATTACATCTTCACAAGTTATAGCCAAGCAATACAGTTTTATAATTACTGTATGGCCTTTTATTCAGTGCTTTTAAAAACATAGTGAAGAAAAATGTTACAAAAAATAATTTACAGCGTGTTTCTTAATACTTATGTAATTACCTTTATTGATGATCCTAATGTGAATTTAAGTTGTTTTCCTTTAACTTTTCATTTCAGCTTGAAGAATTCCCCTTAGAATTTTTCATTATGCAATTTTGCTAGTAGCAATTTGTGTTAATATGTCAGATAATCTATTTTGTATATAAAGAAATGTTAAACTGGTTATAAAATTCTTCATTTATATACTTTCAGTTTTAGTTATTTTGAGGAATAATTTTACTATATGATTTCTATGAGAAACTAGCTGTTAATCTTATTGAGGATACATAGTGTATAAACAAACTTTATTCATGGAGTTCATTAAGGTCTTGAATATGTAAATTAACATTTTTCATTAAATTGAAAATTTTTATTTCATCTGTTTTTCAAAGATATTTTACAACTTCCCATCTTGGCCTTCTTTTTGTACCTCCATTATACAGATTTTGGTATATGTCATTATGTTCCACAGACCTTTGAAATTTTGTTCTTTTATTTTTCACTTCTGTTTCTTTTTTTTTTGTGGGAACCGTGGGGTCGACCTCAGGACCTCATGCGCCAGCAGACGCCCATGCCACTGAGCGATATCACCAGCCCCTTTTTTCATATGTGGGATCTGGGAGTCGAACTCGGGCCCTCATGCTTGCCAGGCAGTCGCTTACACCGCTGAGCCATCTCACCGGCCCTCACTTCTGTTTCTTTGTCCTCAGACTGGATACTTTTTTGACCTACCTTCCAGTTCATGGATTCTTTCTTCTCTCATCATAAATATATTGTTGAATCATTCCATTGAAATTTTTATTTCAACTACTGTATTTTTCAAATCCAGAATTTATTTAATATAATTAAATTTTCATTATTGAACTTCCTATTGGATGAGACATCTTCGCTACACATTTTTCCCAGTTATTTAGACATTTTCATTTAGCTCTTTGAAAATATTTATAATAGCTTATTTTCTGGCATGTGCACTATCACATACATAAATACAGTCTTTGACATTCTCAGTAATATTTGGATATGTTTCAAGTCTTCTGATGGTCATCTAGTTCTCTAGGGTTTCCTTATATGTTTTTATTGTTGTTTTGCACTAATTGGGATTGGATGTAGGACCTCACATATCCTCACATATCCCTCACATATCCTCACATATCCCTCACATATCCCAAGCAAGTGCTCTATCACTGTGCTACTTCCCCAACCCTTGTTATTTTGATGCAGGGTGTCATTAAGTCACAGTGTCTAACCTTGGACTTGTAATCCTCCTGCATCATCCTTCCTGAGATTACAGCTGTGTGCCACCATACACCGGTAAGGATTTCCTTTGAAATCCAGATATAGTCTACCATTTTTGGGCACAAATAAGATGACATTAGGTTACTAAGGTATGGCCATCAGTTGGCTATTACATAGATAATTCCCTGGTAGTAAACATCCCTCTCTATTTTGAGATCAACAGACTCCAGCTTTTCAAAATTTTAGTGAATTTCAAAGTTAAAGAAACTATTCATTGTTTTCTGGAGATGGCACTTAAAACAAGTGTCTCAAAGTCCTGAGATCTCTCTATCTATAGCTCTCTGCCTTCCTCTGTCTCTCAGTGTCTCTCTGATTCCCTCTCTTTTTCTGTCTCTTTTTCCTCTTCCCTCCCTCTCTCTCTTGCCTCTTTTTCTCTGTGTATTGCCATGTTACTATATTTTAGAAGCTTTTCCACTGAACTGGAGATTAGAAGATTAGAAAACATCAGAAATCCTGTTTTTCCGAAGTTCAACAATTTCCTATGTATAGATACTTTCCTTTTATACGGTTTTTGTTAATTGTTAGAGTACTAAAAAGCTTCACTCCACATTTTCCCCTACATTTTAATTGTTTTTCAGGGAGAACAATTTCACTGTGGTTCTCACTACACCATTCTGTATGCTAATGTCCCTCAAGAGATTTCCCATAGAAGAAGCAGTGACCTTCACTCAATAAACTCTACTTTGTAGATTCAAATTTACAGGAAAGAAGCCAAGTGTTTAAACACCATGACCTCATGTTATCTTATCTCATTCCAGAGTTTTTGCTTGGTTAGAAATCAGAGGACATGTGTCCAATTCATCTATGCTAGCCTGTATCCAAAGAGATACAGAGAAGCACATTGTATAGATAAAACACCAGATGATTTGGGTGTTATCATATTTATTGTCATATATTATTTGAATGGTTTAAACTATGTATTATTCTGAAAGGTGATATATCATTTTCCTTTTATTAATTTTAGAGAATTTAGAAATTAAGACTACATTCTAAATACATTATATTGTTCTTGTGTTATTGCAAACAAAGGTAACAGAAAAAATCAAAGTAATAGTTGGGAAAGATAAAATAAGTAATTTGCAAATAAGAAAGCTGTTAAAGGCCTAATTTGTTTAATTTTAAATTAATTTGCATCGCTGAAACCTTTATATATTAAGAAGCTTTGAAGAAACTGAATTATACAGGCCTACAAAAAAATGTAGTTACACTATCTTTTCAAGACCATGCTTTCAATTCTGCATTTAAATTTGAGAATCATGAAACCAAAATTCATGTAGTAGCTGGAGAAACTTGAAGCTTTAGAGTGAAATGATTAAGAAACCTTGAGAATTCATTTATATGACAAGAAGAAAATTGTTCAATATGTATGTTCTGTGAAGAGTTTAAATGAAGCACAATGTAATACTTTCTGTCTCTCATCTGAGGTGCAAACATGGAAGAAGTTCTTAAAATATGCCAAATAATGAAGCAAAGAAAGAAAGGAACATATTGAAAATATAGTTAAAACATGAGATAATCATTGTAAATATTCTCAGGGATATTTTTCATTGTCACCTACAATAACCATGGCTGTTGATATATATTACTAGCGAAAAATCTATCAAAGAATTGATTCCTAATATAACTGATTAGTGGTGAAAATACAGAAAGTTCATTAACAAAAAATATATTATTGTATTAGGTTTCAATATTCTCATTAACTTCTTCTTGAAGGGGCTTCAGATTAATTTTCTTATTTGGTGAGCGTGCATTTCATATAAACAGATGAAAATTACTATTTGAATTGTGATTGTATTCCTGAAGAAATATCTATGAGATACATAATGGAATTTTTAAAATTCCTCAAAATGATTTTAAACCATACCATATAAAGAAAAGAAAAACATTTAAAAATTCAAAAGCTAAGAAAATTTGCAAAAATCTATTAAATGTATGTATTAATACTATTATGTACATACATACATATATAATACTAAAATCATTTACATTTATTAAATACCAGCCATGTTGGAATCACCCAAAATAAAGTTAAAAATACTAAATATAGGAAGTATTTATTAATTTTCAAACACACATACGGAATATTCTACTTGAGGATAACATATGGGATCTTCGGTATGCAACAGTAAATAAGGTATAGCCTTGAACCCCAAAGAGCTTATACCAATATGAAAGGAACAAATTGTAAAATGTGTGATGACACAAAAATTCCTTTATGAGTACACTGGAAGGACACCTAACATTTATAAATTTCCATAAATATTTTATGAGGTGACATCATAGGTTATTGGAGGATAATATAGGGATTTGTAAAGAGTTTTCAGAATAATACTAATGGCAACTTAAAAACCTCAATTGCAAAAGATATTACAATGTGTTCTGAGTTTCCAGAAATTCATCATGGATGTAAAGTAACATATGTCATATGAAGAAAAAAATAGAAAAAGTTAAGAGCATAAATTTTAGACTCCCTTATAAAGATGTTAAAGGTACTTGTATACAGATCCCTGTCAATCAAAGCAGGGCATGTGAACCAAGGTAGACAGAGAAGTCTTTTAAATAGAGATGCACATCCAGTCCCATGTCCAGACATCCCAACAAAACTGCCAGTGGTGGGAGGTAAATAAGTCATCCAAGATTGAGTCTCAAGATAACTTCAATGCAATGACAGTTGCCAGTTGTGCAGGAGGGAATTTTGTATGCCCACATGTATTTTAGAAAGAATATATGAATCAGTTTAAAATACCTGTTGAAATTTCTGAAGTTCATTTTACTTCAAACCAATTTCTATGTAATGTCTTTGAGGTTTCTCACTCATAAATGATGACTTTTCTCTAGGTTATATTTATCTCAGAAATATTTTAAAATTATAATTATTAAGGTCTTTCATGGATTTTGAAAATGTGTTTTATGATATTGCTCTGTGTTTTAAATATTATTTTCTAATTCTGTGTGATTTGACTTTTCAAAAATTTCTAAAGGGCCAGTGAGATAGCTCAGTGGCATAAGCGCCTGCCTGGCAAGCACGAGGTCCTGAGTTTGACTCCCGGTACCTGCATACAAAAAAAGGGCAAGTGATATCACTCAGCAGCACAGGTGCCTCCTGGAGTGCGAGGTCCTGAGTTCAACCCCCAGTACACACATACACACACACACACACAAAAATTGCTAAACGACCATCATGCCAAATTCATTTATTAATCTCAATATTAATTTCCTTTTGTACTATTAGAATTTAAGGCTGTTAAGCATTTTTCTATATAATGCCAACAGAGAATAAAATGCCTCCTTTCCAATGTGTATGCATTTTATTTCTTTTTTAACTTAATTAGAGTGTCTTGAAATGCTGAATAAAAGTGGTGAGAATAGTTATTCTTACCTTCCCAGTATTATGATAATTAGAAATTATCCTTTTTACATTATATTTGTTAGATGTTTTGTAGGTTTAATTTAAAACTGAGTTAATTTCTCTCTAGTCCTCATGCACTTTTAATATTTACCATCAGTGGTTCTTTAATATATTATGGACAATTTCCATCTTTTAAAATATTTTCTACCTTTTAATGCTTTCATATGTTCTATAGTCTATACATAACTCTATTACATTAACAAAACTTTAGTTTTTTTTTAATTTTTTTTGTGGTTACCAGGGGTCGACCTCAGGACCTCGCGCGCCAGCAGTCGCCTGTGCCGCTGAGCGATATCACCGGCACTTTTTTCATATGTGGGTACCGGGAGTCGAACTCAGGACCTTGTGCTTGCCTGGCAGGCGCTTATGCCGCTGAGCCATCTCACCAGCCCCCAAAACTTTAGTTTTTGATGTTAGAATTCTTATTCTTTAATGAATATCTATGAAACAATTTGTATATCTCTATTTTTTCCCAGCTACTGGGAAAGTATTTGTTTTTTTGGCAGTAATTCCATACTCCTAGTTTCCTTGTAGCCTTTTATTGATGTATATTAATTTCAAGAAGCAGCATCTTTTTCCAGTCTTTATACACCATCTTTATCTAGGAAAGCTCTTACTAGTATCCCAGCTAGAGACTTTGGGCAGATTTGCAACTAGTTTTGTGCAGGCTTCTCTGTTGCTTGAGTCAGCAGGTAACTTGCCAGCTCTGGTAACTTGTAACCTGAGGTTGACCTGGACATGAGGTAAGACTTGCATCTGATTCTGAAGGGGTTGGCCAGGTACTAGTGTAGGTATGACATCTGCTTCTGTAGTGGCTGATCTGGAACCTGGGCCTTCAGTGGTGGTCATGAATCTTTAGTCTAGAGGGTCTGCCCTGGGCCTGGGGCCTTCTGATTTGGGTCTAAACATGGATCTCTCTTAGTAGGCCTGACATTAAGCTATGGGAATTAGGTTGGAACCCAGGGCCAGGCTTAGAACCTGTAGATGCAAGGGTTTGTCTGGAACTTAGGATTATAGGAGCTTCCCTGATGCCTGGAACCACTGGGGATATTCTGGAATGTGGAGCATAGATAATATCTTCGAACATATCTCCGTTGTTAACATCTCCGACTCTGACTGTGGGTGTGTATGTACTGGCCTACAGTCTAGGTATATAAGGCCAAGCTGGAACCTGGTTACAGAGAGGTGGTCCTGCAGCCCATGTCTATTTTGGCCAGTCTAGCATTGGAGTACAGGTTTGTCAGTTTTCTCTGGATGTTTCTAACACTTGTTCTTTGTGTTTAGATTTTAAGTTTGATTATGAATGTACTTGAACCAAGATTTATTGGACTTATAACAATCTAAGTTCTTGAGAATCTTTTGACTTTATAAATATTTATTTTCACCAAATTTGAGAACTTTTCATATTGTGGTGGATTGACAACTGGTGCTCATCTTGTAACACCCAGCTGAAATGAATCAACATGACCCTGGGTGTGGAAGGCCCACCTGAAGATTGTTGCCAATGACAAAAAAAGGAGAACTGAAGAAAAAGATATGGTGCTGTTGGTTCTCCTTGATGAGTTTGTTATGCTGGCTTTCCTGATAGGAACTTGGCTGTTCTCATTATCAGAGAAACTTGGGACCTTGTTGTCACTGAGGATGGCTGTGGTAACTTTTGGGGGTGCTCTGGTCCTTACTTTGAGTGTTGCTTCCTAGCTCTGGTGCAGATTCCTCAGCCTGCTGGCACAGATCCTTCATCCCACTGGCACAGACTTTCTAACTTCCACCATGGTTCTTTGGACCTTCCCAACACAGAACTGTGATACAGACTTGCATGAGGCATTTTCATGGGCTCTGGGCCTCCCACTGTACTCATGAAGGCATTGCCATGGGCTCTAGGTCCTCAGCTGGATTCATGCAGGACATTGCTGTGGAATCCAGGCCCTCAGCTGGATTCTTTGGGTCTTCAGTGTGTGGACAGATTTCCTGCACTCTTTGTATTTGACTCCTTGGGTGACTACTATAAAATAATCCTATAAATTATGTGTCCTGTATTAAATTGTTTTCCTTGCAAACCCTGACTACAACACATATGTTTTTTCTTCAAATATCTTTCATCATCATATTCTTTCTCTTTGACTTTTGGGAGTTTGGAGACTATAATGAAATGAAATATAAACTTATTTTTAATGTCCCACAGTTCCTTAAGCTCTGTGTAAATTTTTTGAATATATTTTGAATAATTTTTAATGATTTATTTTCTTGGCTATTCAACTTTTTAATCTGCAATCTCCATTCTGTTATTGAAAAAATCTGACAAGAATCCTACTTGAATTATTACATTTTTCAGTTCCAAAATTTCTATTTTTTTTCTATTTGATTTTTTCTCTTGGCTATATCTCCATTTAAAAAAGAGTTTAAGTTTTTTGATGCATTTTGACAGTCACTGTACTATCATTCTCTGGTAATTTATCTGTGTCATTTCGTGTGAGTATATTTTCTTTGTTTCTTTGTTTTCCTAGTAGTTACATATTTTAAGCTGGTTATATTCTGTTATAAGAACATGAGTCTTGTCTAGGTCCTGTAGATAATGTGTAATATTAAGCAGGCAGTCAACCCTGTTGACTTACCATATCACAATTGTGGATACATCTTGGAAGGGTCTGTTTCATCTGTTAAATTACTAAATAAAGAAAAAAACTTGTGAAATGCTCTTTGGCTCCGTCAAACATACATGCTACCTGAATGATAACTTTTATTCATTTGTTCAGCTTTCAAAATTTACATATGTTAATTAAAAAACAAATCTATTAGTGCAGAAAGTTAAATGAGTATTGTTTGTAAATGCTGTTCTGCACTGTTTGAAATTTTTATTATGGACCAGTGTTATTTCAAAATGTAAAATCTATTTGTAAACACTACTGGTGAAACTATTTGCTACTCACAAAGTGGCTCTGATTATTTCCATTTTTGCCTCCATGTCTTTTCCAATTAGCATACGGACATTCTTATCAAGATATATCATCCTCTTATCACTTGAATCTAGGCTGACCTTATGCATTTCTTTGACCCATAGAACACAAGAGAAGTGGTGATGTGCCAAGGTGGGCCCAGATCTGAAGAGAACTCATATGCTCTTGTCCTTTGTCATTCTGTTTCTGACTAAAGGTACATAAATGAGTCTAGCTGAGATAAACTCTAATTGCTATATTGAAGAATTAAATGCAAATAAATTATTGCAATTCATTTTAAAAAATCTAATTGTAAATAGCAACAAAAATAATGTATACATACACAAGTAACTATGAAAAAATAACTTTCACATTTGACACACTTCTCCCCACAAATTATGTGACCCAAGACTTTGGTTAAAGTAATTGAGTGTTTGGTGGTTTTATAAATTAAGATATATATTTTTTCATCTGATTCCATAGGCAGAAATATGTTGTGATATGTCAGTATTTTCACATTTTTCTGATACCAAGTTATGTATTTCAATAAGTAAAATATATCTGCGTTCTCCAAATTTCAAGGTTAAAAAAATCTAACTAAATAAATGTGACCAAACTTACTCCCTTTGAAGTGATCTACTTGATGATGCTATTTTGCTTTCATTCTCAATTTACTGGATTCACCAATTAAAATGATGGGCTTCTACAAATGTATTTTGAGTTGATGAGAGGTCAATTTGCTGTGTAAAAACTGAAGAAAAAGAACACAAAGAAATACACACAGAAATAACTTTAAAGAACTCATAACTCACATTAAAGTATGCTCTGAAAATCAAAGATCTAAGCTTTGAATTCATTTGAGCATTTTGGGCTTCAAAAGAATAGACTTTCTTCTTTGAAACATATGTCCTTACAATTAGTGAAATTTGTCTTCCTTTTCAAGACTTCTGACTACATTTGTTAGACTGTATCTGGCATAACATTCAACTTAATTCTAGTATGCTGAACATAATTGGAGCTTAGGGATATTATTATTCATAGCGCTTTTCTAATTGTATCAAATGAGTGATAACCTTTGAATAAAGAATGACATTTTAAAAATACTGCCATATGTTTTTCTTTTCTTAAATGGATAGAAACAGGACCAGTCCTGGCTAATTCTCTGTTGTTGATATTTCCTTCATAATACATTCATGTAGACTCATTATTTCTAATAGTCTGAGGAAAGTATGTGCCTACACATATTGGTATTATTGTAAATTATGTCTTGTCATAAATATTTATTAAATGTTCTCAACTTTAAATCGACATTTAAAGAATGAAAATAAGTTCTGAATTTTATTACATTATCACTGACAACATTTGTAATTTCCTTAAGACATATTAAATTATTTAACTCATATTTTTTTGGTTAGTCATTGAAAATCTATTGAAGATCATTTTCATGATGATAATTTATTCCGTATAGTCATTTATTAAAATATGTAATTTCACTTCTAATCTTATAGACCTTTGAAATAACATTCCCCAAATTGGAAATGTTAGCCATAAACAAATGAAGGCATATAATAAATAGGGCAACATGCATAGCTTTATTATTGCGATTAAATTATTAAACTATTTGGCCATTAGATTCATTCTAAATAAAATATGCATAATTGTATTTTTCCTAACTTAGAACATTTACAGCTAATAAAATTTCTTTTGAGAAAAGAAAATTTGTGAGAGTTAAAATATTCCATTTTCTATAGCCTTCCTTTTTTGTAAAACATTTAATGTAACTAATAGCAATATTACTTGCATGTATCAAAATAACAACTAACATTTAACATTTATTTATATAAATCAGTAAAATAATGTTTTCATATGTTATTTATATGATGCTCAAAAATTGTTAGGGGTTTAATTAGTTGAAGAAATTTGCTTTTTTATTATTTGGTGGTGCAGAAATTCTTTTCCATTACTAAATTCCACCTAAGTTTCTATAGTGAGTTTGAATGTACACTTTTTTCTTTTAATCTCTGTTCAAACTAATAGAAAGTGCATTAAATTTAAACATCAATTTTTGGAGAATGTATATTTTATAATATTGTCTTCCCATCTAATATCCTGATATATTTTACAATTAATTCATATATTTTTGATGTCCATCAAAACAGATTTAACAGATTTATGACAAGTGATTTAATAAACTTTATAGCAAGAGTGAATTGTCTGCCCCTAAGTGATTTACCTGTACAATTCATTAGGCAGAACAATGACTCAGTTTAATTACCAGTTGAAACAGAAAATGTAGATGCCTGATTCTATATATATTATTTTGAAAACAAAATATCTAATACATATAAGATCATGAAAATGCTACTTTGCATTTCTTAAAAATTCACTATGTTGGGCCGGTGAGATGGCTCAGTGGCATAAGCGCCTGCCTGGCAAGCACGAGGTCCTGAGTTCAATTCCCAGAACCCACATATGAAAAAGGGGCCGGTGATATCGCTCAGCGCCATGGTTGTCTGCTGGTGCACAAGGTCCTGTGGTCGACCCCCGGTACCCAAAAAAAAATTCAGTATGTTAATGATCATTATTTATACATTGAGTCTGCATGCGTGTGTGTTAATGGACATTGAATCCAGGTCTTTCACATTAAGTGCAATCCAGTAAGACATGAAATATTTGTCAAAATTAGATTCTAATTGCACAGAAAAATTATGAGGTTCCAGGAAAAATTGTTAAATTTTCAGGGTTCACCTTCATCATTTCCTACCACACATTAATAATTGTGATAAATCTATTTTTTCTAATGTCTAGATCTATACTATATTCTAATATACAGTAGAAAATCAGTCTCCTATATTCTCAGCTAAACTCAGAATAGTTTGATACTGTTCCTGTTGAATCCTTAATCGTAGCTTGTGAAGTACTGAGGAATATGGCTGAATTGTTGAAAAACACAAGGGTGTGTGTGAGGGTCTATGGTGCCGGATAAAATGTTGTTTGTTATCTGTGTACAAAAAGGGGCACAAACTTTCTAAATTCACACATTTGTTAGGAATTTTGAGCAGGTTTCCCTCCACAAGTCTCATCAAGCAGTACCTAATCCCTACTTACTAACACTAACACTTACGGACTACTAGTTGATATATGCAGAACAATAGGCCATGAGAAGAGTAATGTCCCATGAAAAGATGAAAAGTTTCATGCATAACCCCAAGTGAGTTAAATTCAAAAATGACCACATTTAAGGGTTGGTGCTAGCTGGTTGTAGTGGCATATGCCTGTAATCCCAGCACTCTGGGAGACTGAAGCAAGAGGACCTCAAATTCCAACCTAACCCTAGCAATTTAGTGATTTTGTGAGATCTTGTCTCAAAATAAAATTTAAAAACCACTAAAAAGAAACCTAGAAATGTAGCTAATTGTAGGGAATAAAAGACTGGTAACTCCAAACAAAATGGACATGTTAGTCTTTAATAATATATTAATTGGGTGGCTGTGCTTCTAGAATAATTGTAAAGAGAATCAGTTCCCCAAAGTTAAAGAAGATAGAATCCAAACATGTACACCTGTGTGACCCCTTCAAGATTGGGGCAAAGTGTTGAATGGCCATAATATGAAATGCAAATAACAATGTGAATCAGCAGTGTATTGTAATATCTAAAAATGGAGAAGCGCTCTGAACAATGTCTCAACTTGTAATGAAATATCATTGCCAAAATAACTGCTCTGGAATGGTCTATCCATTTGAAAATTGTGTCATGACTAAATAAACTAGAATAATTAAAACAGGTAAACCATTGGGGGTTGGTATAGAGTATTAAGATGATATAATCACTTTCAGAAGGAATCTGTATTTCCCTTCTTTCTTCCTAAATGTCCCCTCCTACCAAACCAAACCAAAAAAACTATACTCTCTGGTAAGAGGTAAATAAAAAGAAAGTTTGACATAAAAACTGAGATTAAAACATTAAAATAAATGGAATTAAAGCTTAGGAAATACAATGAAATTGTATGAGTAACTTAAAACTCATTACAAATTTTGGAATTTACTGAGAATTCAGTAAATATGTTTCTATTAAGATAATATATGTGTGTAAAACAGGTGAGATGGTTTAATTAGGAATAAATAAAATTTTATTTGTCCTCAAATAATTTGCATGCGCATAATAACCCAATCAATGTATATGAATGGATGAGTTATTGGCTACAAAATTTGGCTAAAGAAGAAAATTGGCTATATGTTATTACCTAAACTGGTCACAGAACATTTGAACCTGTGTATTAGTGAAAAAAGTTATAAAAGCTAAGGAATTTCTCTTCCATAGAATAACATTTAGGTATTCTTATTATTGACTTATGTAATTAGACTATCATTACCAGAATTTGAAAAGAATTTGTCATTTATGAAATTTTCATACTCTCCCACACCATCAGTCCAGAAAGACATTTCCCAGTTACTAAATGATTGCTAGGTCCTATTTTCTTTAACTATTATGTGCAGCAGGCTGGACTTTTAAATTTTAGCCATTGGTCAATCTAAGCAAGAAACAGAGAGCATACCAATAGTTTTTTTGTCTCCAGATACTACTTCATAATATTCACAACTAGTGAGACAATAATCAGTACATCAGATATAATGATAGATGGTGTAATGGCTTGCACTACAAAGCCTCATATGGTCATAGTTTGGGCTTTTTCAGAGGTGGCTGGATATAGAGTTTGTAACACTCATATGTCTAAAGTGATTCCATTTTCTTTTTTAGACTCTAGTTTGTCTTCACTTAATCCTTAGATGCACTCACTCCCCAACCCTGTTTGATATTAAGGCACTAACCCATAGACAAACTCATTCCACAGATTCTTTCCAAGTTAACCATAACACCCATAAAAGGGGAAACAAACATTTATAGCAAATAGTGGTGAGGCTGACCACTGCCCACATCCTGAGTGACAAGAGAGAAGAAGTTTTAAGAAGGAACCTGAGACATTCCAAAGATATGATGTAGTAAAATGTGGTCTCTCTATGGCAAAAAAGAGATTTTGTAACCCCCCCAATGAGTATTTAAAGAACTATGGGGTCGGTGAAATGGCTCATCGGTGTAGGTGCCTGCCTGGCAGGTGTGAGGACTCAAGTTTGACTCCCGGAACTCACATACAAAAAAAGGGCCGGTGATATCACTCAGTGTCATGGGCTCCCGCTGGCACATGAGGTCCTGAGGTCGAGCCCCGGTACCCACAAAAAGAAAGAAAGAACTATGAAACAAAGCCTCGGGGTCAGCAGACTCAACTCCTATGAGTGACCTGCTGGCCTCCTCCTTTTCCAATAAACTTGCTTGTTTCTCAATTCTTGATCTCCTGTGAGTGTGTGCCTTGCTTCTGTCATAACATTTTTGGAAGCTTCAGCAAGATCTTGATAGGATGATCCTCATTTTAGGAGGCCTTAGTACCTCCTTGCCTGGCAGCCAATCCCTGGGTGGCAGCACACCCTAGCTGACCTTTAGCTAGCCTCCCAAGAAGGCTGCAGAACAGGTTGCCCCTGGCTACAGGACAGAGACAACTGAGTTCCAACCTTCTGACCAAGATAAGTGCTTGTAATTTGGTATTGGTTTTTGCAATTTGCCCAAAGCTCATGCAGGGGTCTGTTCTTCTGTGCTGGTGTGTGACTGAACCTTAAAGAGCCAGGCCACTTGACATGATGTTTTCACCAGTCTGTCAGAGAAGGTTTTTCTCTGAGTCTGTTTTAAGGTTGACATCCGGAGCGATATGGTTATTATTACCAGGATTATTTTTTCTTTCTGTGTTCTTCCCTTGTGTTGTAATCATGTCAACCCCCTGCACCCATATTTCCAAGTAACTATTGAATCTGTTCTCCTGCTTTCCACACTACTGTTGGTGTTGGCTTTGCCATTCCTACCCTATGTGACCCTGCACTTAGTAGACCAGAGGATTTCAACCTGCCAGCAAGAGACCATTGCAGTAATTGCAGAAATTGCCATCTTCTCGAACTTTTCTAGTCTCAGATTTTTATTGCCTTTCTGGTTGGGGGGGGGGATGGGACTTACTTAGAGAAATTGTGACTGTGGATTATGGTATTGTCAAAAACAATGACATAGTGAGCTCAGCTGGCAGTAAACCAACTGTTTAGGAATGCACGATTAAGAATTTTGATAAGTTTAAGGAAGACTATCAGGTAAAGATGAAGTCAAAGTGTCTCTGCACTCTATTTAAATTAAAATGGTCCTCTTTTGGTGTATGCTGGCCAATGAGTGGGACTCTTAATTCCCAGACAACAAGTATGATATGAAATATTGTCACTGGGAAGCCCTGACACCCAGATAAGTTCCCATATATAAACTGGTTTCAGGCAGTGTGAGTGCTACCCCAAATGGCCAGCACTGATGTCACCTGCCTCTTCCTACCTGCAAATATCTAAGAAAGTTTTACAGGAGAAATCAAATTACAAATTTTAACTAATTGGTAATTATACTTTTGGTTTTCAGTTTGAATTGATGTACATAAAACTTTTCTTTTGCACTACAAACTCCTAAGTGGCAATTAATCAAAATTACTGAGAAAAAAAAGAAAAGAAAAAGAAAATGGAACATTTTAAAATCAAAGCAGCTATAGTCACTTGGTGTAAAAGGTTATAGCAAATGGGAAAAAGTATTAAGAAGCCTATGAATGTAAGAGATATACTTTTGATATGAGAGGATTCTCTGTGATAAAATTCTTGTCCTGCTAAAGAGCTTACAGGTGAAAGGTGAGGAGGCTGTATGAAAAGAGCTAACTTCCCTGGCACACACAGAGTCTCTGCTCTTAAATCATAAATGGCTGCAGCATTTGCAGCCAGCAGGAAACTGTTTGGGTGTAGTCATAGGAACCCAGGAGCAAGGGGTCAAAATGAGCTTTGGCAAAGATATATCAAAGAAAATTTACATAAATGATATTCTTACAGAAAGAACACTAATAGAACAAAAGAAAGATCTGAATATGTGACAGAGGTTATGGCAATGACTGACCTGGAAGTTATATAAAAGAAAAACATAAAAGTCATCAGGATTTTTGTGAGGGAATTTATTTTTGTATCTTCCAAATTCTTAAAAGAGATCTCTGCTATTGACCTACAAATAATTCTGACTAGCCTATTTGTAATTACAAACTTCTAAAATTGTAAAAGAGTTACTACAATTCAATTTGGCCAGAAATATATGTGACTGCACTCTGATTTTATAAACAGATTTGTCTGTTTGTGTGCCCAACCTGTAAATGGCTGTTTTATTTGAGCTCAACAAATTTTTCATATTTTTGTATTTTTGGATTTTTATAGCATTTGTCTGATATGCTTCCACAAAATTTGCCAGCTGGCCAAAATGATGTTAAAATTGATTTTATAAGTGGAGTGCATATTTTTTGGTTATTGTTTATTGTAGTATTATGATTTGTGAGTTTCCCATTGTTCCAAAGTAATTTAAGTGATGTAATCTGATTTTCATAAGTCATCAAATATTGTTAAACGCATATGTTATTGTGATATGTTTACACTGCACATCATCAATGGGTTAAGTTTTCTAGAAATAAGACAATCAGTTTTTCTGATTTAAAGAAGCTCTGGTACAAAACTAAATTAAGAAACAAAGGTTTTCATATGGCTATAACAATTCATTATTGTTAATATCATAGTGTATTAAATGTATTCATATCTTCAAGTTGTACAGGTGTTCCAAAATGTAAAACTGGGGTTATTTATGGAGATAAGCATTTTCTTTCAGATACAGACATGTGTCTTTCTCTTGTGCTATGGATATTTAAGTCACCAGTCAAATGATAATTTTTTAACAAAAACCTATGTGGTGTACATGCTATATATGAGCCACAGTACTTAGAGAAGCCTAGATATTAAACATTCCAGACAATGTCATAAATTTCTCCAATGACATCCTATTAGAGAACAGTAAGTTAGATAAAAGCTTCTTATGTACTAGATAGTGATGGTTGAATAAAAGTCTCAATTTGTATGCTGACTGTAAAGTTTTTCGAGTTTGTGTTACAAGATGGGACACACAAGCTGTCAGACTAATGTATGCAGGCCCTTTGGGTCTAAAGCAGCCTGAGACTAGCAAGGACTTAAGAGAATTCCTGAGAATGCTTGGGTACTGCCATCTCAGTGTTCCAAATTTTGCAACCATTATGAAACCACTATATGAGGCCTTGAATTGAGGAAACAACCCCTCACTTGAGTGGAGCCCCTAGTGCCAGGTAGCCTTCAAGACTTTAAAAGAAAAATTGTTGAGTGCCCCCACCTTGGCACTTCCTGATGTTACCAAGCCTTTCCAGTCATTTGTACATAAAAGAAAGAGGGCACTGCCTAGGGTGTTTTGACTCAGACATTGGGGCCTTGGAGTTGCCCCATGACATATTTGTGAAAGAAACTAGACCCAGTGGCAAATGGGTGGCCTCCTTGCTTGTGGGTTACTACAGCCATTGCAATCCTGGTGAAAGAAGATGATAAGGTGACTCTAGGACAAAAATTAAATGTGTATGTTCTTCATGCTGTAGAGACTTTCCTGAGAGGAGATGATGGTAAATGGCTGTTGACAATAAGACTGGCTCAATATCAAGGTGTTCTTTTCGAAGATCCCAGACTAACTATTAAAACCATTCAGGCTCTCAACCCAGCCACTTTTTTTTACCCATGTCCTTATAGCCACCTGAACATGACTGCACAGAAGCAATTGAGATGGTCTACTCAGCTTGACCAGATTTATAGGACACTCCCCTCCAGAACTGACCTGACCCTGTATTCAGATGGCAACATCATGGTAATCAAAGGGGTTTGGAGGGCAAGAACAGCAGTTGTCACCTTGGAGCAAACCATCCTGTCAGAGGCTCTGCCTCCTGGGACATCTGCTCAGAGAGCCAAATTGATAGCCCTCACTTGGGCCTTGGAAGCAAGGAAAGACAAACAGGTGAACATTTACACTGATTTCCATTATGCTGCACAGCACTTTATAAGGTGCCTTATAAATGTGCACAGTGTATTTATAAGGAAAGAGGCCTCCTCTCTGCAGGAGGCAATGACATCAAAAATTCCCAAGAAATATTAAATCTGTTGCAGGCCATTTGGCTGCCAGCAAAGGTGACCATGTTCCATTATCCTAGATTCCAGAAGGGTAGCTCAAGAGGCCATCATTGGAGAACTGCTTCCTGCAGCCAATGTCCTAGTGGCCCTACATTTTAAGCCAAATATGCAGAAAGAGAACTAAAATGAACAAAAGTGAAAGGGGGCACTGAGAAAGATGGCTAACAAATATTGCTAGAAGAGAAAGTATCTCTTCCTGAGGCCCCAGGACATTTTGTAATACAACATTTACATAGCTGCAACCACTTGGGAAAGACTGCTTTGGCAACATTCCTTGGCCATTATTTCTTTATTTCCAGACTATGGACTTTTCTTGATTCAGTGACTGAGAGGTGCATAATATGCACCTGCAACAACTCTGTCTTCTAGCCACACAACAACCAGATGTTCAGAGGCAAGGATATGTGCCATTTGAAGATGTTAAAGTGGATTTTACTAAAATTAAATTCACCAATGGAAATAAGAGACACTTATTAATTTTGAGTTGTACCTATTCAGGATCAGTGGAGGCCCTCCCCACTAAGACTGAAACATCCAATGAGATGATAAAAGATTTGATTGAGCTCATTATTCCATCGTATGGGCTCCCCATAATGGTATATTCAGATAATGAACTGACTTTTCTAGGTAGAGTGGTCAAAATCTTTGCAGCAATGCTTGGGCTAAAATGGAAACTCCATACTACATATCAGCCCCAAAGCTCAAGTCTAGTAAAACAACAAAACCATATTTTGAAAACCACCTGGCAAAGTTATGCTGAGAGTCTAGGTCTAACTGAGTTACTATGTTCCCAGTGGCCCTGTAACGGTCATGGTGCAAACTGTACCATGATGCACTAACTCCATTTGAGATAATGTTTGTGAGGCCTCCCCCACTGATACCCATTTTGGATAAATTACAGGCGATGGGAACTTCGGACTTGCACTGACAGATAAAGGTGCTGCACCAGACAGTTCAGAAACATCATCAGACTGTGTTGCAGAGGCATCTGATCCCCATCCCCACACCAGTCCACTCCTTCAAACTGGGAGACGAAGTCCTGATTAAAGTCTACAAAGAAGAGAACCCTCAACCAAAGTGGGAGGGGCCCCATGAGGTAATCCTAACCATGCCCCCTGCTCTTAAAGTTACAGGTTTTGCTCCATGGACCCTTCACTCTCTAGTCAAGAAGTGTACACCTGAGCTCACAGAAGTGCAACTGTCTGCCCCACAGACCTTCAGATCTCCAGACCTCAATGCACCAAGAGACTTCAACAAAAGCTGCTGCAACAAAACCCCAAAATGACTCTGGTCATGGCCCTCATCCTCTGTAGTCTCCTCCCAGGATGAGGGGAGTTATGCAAAGCCTTGAGGTAAAAATGCTGTTTTTATATGAACTCTAGGATTATAAGATACTCCAGACAAGATAAAACAGAGATTAGATGAGTGAGCTAAAGCTTGTCAAAATAATTAAGGGTGGTATGAATGGTTATTTAATTGGAATCATTGACTGACTTCCCTTATCTGTGGACTTGCAGGGACAATAATAACTCTTACCCTAGTCTTTGCTTTTAGGCCTTGCCTGATAAATTAGATAAAAGGTAAAATTCAAATTGTGAGCCAGGTTCAGATGATGGTGTTAACTGAAACAGCTAAGTATAAACCACCACCATATGAAGGACTATATATGTCCTACACTGAAAATATGTCCTTGATGGGGGACTGATATGGCTAAAATGACTCCATTTTCTTTTTTGGACTCCAGTTTGTCTTCACTTAATCCTTAGATGCACTCACTCCCCAACCCTGTTTGATATTAAGGCACTAACCCACAGATAAACTCACTCCTCAGACCCCCTCCAGGTTAACCATAAAACCCATAAAAGGAGAAACAAACAGTTACAGTGAACAGTGGTCAGGCTGACCATTGCCCACATCCTGGGTGACAAGCAGATGAGATGTTTTAAGAAGGATTCTGTGACATTCCAAAGAAATGATGTAGTAAAATGTGGTCTTTCTATGGCAACCAAGAGATTTTGCAAAAGCCCCAGATGTATATTTAAGGAACTATGAAACAAAGGCTTGGGTCAGCAGACTCAACTCCTATGAGTGACTTGCTGGCCACCTGCTTCTCCAATAAACTCGCTTGTTTCTCAATTCTTTGTCTCCTATGAGCATATCCCTTCTTCTGCCATAACAACATGAACTGATTCATGGTGCAAAGCTAGGATCAGGGGAAATAGGATAAGGGGTGTGAGTGCTACCCACCCTAAGTAGCCTGGATAAAATATAGTGAATAGAAAGAGCTGTGATTGTCCCTTATGGCTTTGTTATCGTCTACCTGCTACAAACTGTTTCTTCTCTATAATGCTTGTCTGGCATGCCACCTTGCCTTAGAGTCAGCTGATTATGGACTGAAACCACTATGAACTCTGAGCTAAATAAACCTTTCCTCCTTTAACTTTGAGTGTCAAGCATTTTGTCTGAGCAATGAGAAAACTAACTAAGACAGATTTCTAAATACACCTCAGTTCCACTCCTCAGCCATATGTTTTAAATATTAATGCATATATGTCCAGAAGGATTTTATTTGCATGCAAATTTTTTACTTATAGTAATTTTATTATTAAAGCCATATGTAATTCTTTGAATTTTCTCCCACGTAGGTGCTAAAAACTACCTAGAAATCCAACAATGAAAAAAAATTAATGACTTATTTATTCAAAATTAATATCATTTCTTCTCTAGTTGAAGAATTACTGGAAAGCACTTGACTATTAAAATTATTAACTTCCTGGAATTAACATCATACACTTCATCAAATTTGAAGTATTACATCAAGATTTATCATATATTCATTTTCTTTACTTAATTTTCTTCATCTATTATCATTTTTTAAGCCCTAAATATTCAGAAATCATTGGGAAATTGAAAACTACTAATCTGGAAAATATGTTAAACAATATATTTTGAGTTTATAAAACTCAAATCTCATTATATGTATTGTATAAATTTGATCAAATGTTAAGCTACATATTAAGCTCATTCATTGGTAAAGGGGAATATCTATATGTACTAAAATATCTAATTAAAAAGCCTGACCTTATCAAAAGCAAAACAAACAGCAATTAATCAAACTAGGAAAAGAATAAATTTAAGCCATGTGCTGGACTATAAAACATATTATAATAAATTTAAATCAAATGAAAATTATTTCATGAATATTCTTTGACAAAAGCAGAATTAAAGTAGTAACATATAACAGTAACATATGTAGATCTCTAAATATTCAAAAATTAAATTGCATTTTTCACTTAACACATAACACAAAGAAAAAATCAAAAGAAGATAAAAACATTTAGATTGAATGATAATGAGAATATAAGAAGAAAACTTATAAGCTGCAGCTAAATCATTGTCTAGAGGGACACAGAGCATCAAATGCTCATAATGGTAATAAAATATGTAAAATAGATTAGACAAGAGTATCACAGTAAAGTAAATCAAAAGTATGTCCAGAAAAATTGAAGTAATAGCTTTAAGTAGAAATAATTACAAAACAAACAATATATGAAATTAATGATCAAAAGCTGATTCTCTAAAACAATCGATGAAATTGATAAACAGCTAGACTAGGCAAAAAAAAGAATTCTAAAAAAAGGGTAGAAATCTCTACCATGAAGAATGAATGAAGTGTTACCAGTATTTTATTGACATTAACAATATAATAAGAGAATTGTACAAATCAACGTATGCCAACACAAATTAGATGAATTAATCAAATATTGCAGGTGTAAAATTTCAGAACCTACTCAAGAGAAATCAAATAAATTGTGCAGCCTACTGATGAAAGACACTGAAATGTTTAACAATATCATGTCAGATTTGTGTACCATTCACCATTTACACATTGATGCCTCTTTAATCCCTAGTACTTTAAAATGTAACTCTATTTGTAGGTGAAGTCTTTAAGTAAATAATTAAGTCAAAGTAAAGCTAACAGGATGGGCTCTAATAAATTTGACTTTGTCATTATAAGAAGTGGAAATTGTGATACACAATGGTACACCATGAAATTATGTTTAAGCAAAAAGAAGAGGCTTCTGGAGGGCACCGAAATTGTCCTCTGACGGACAAGGAGAGTGGCTTCAGGATAAATCAAGTCAGACAATAAATTAATCTTAGATTTCTACCTTCCAGAACAAAGAGAAAATAAATTGCTTTTGATATTAAAACACAGTATCTGTGACATTTTTATGACACCCTAGAGATTAATAAAAAAATGCACAAAGGCAACTATAAGAACAAATGAAATAATTGGTGCACTATACAAAACATTCAAGAAAGCAACTTCATTGATTCTAACAGACTATCCCAGAAATTAGTAAATGAAGAAGCAGATTTAGTTTTACAAAAAAGTGTTTTTACTAAAACTAAATAAAAGCATTATGGAAAAAGGAAACAACATACCATATATATCATAATTTATAAACCTGGATGCAGAAATCTGATAAAATATTAGTATATCAAATCCTATCCAGCTATGCATTAAAAGAATATATATCATGACCAATTAAGATTATCCCTAGAAAAGGAAATTTTTAAACATTTGAAAACAAGCAATAAACATGACAGAATAATGGAGAAAACCATATATTTATTTCAGTAGCATTAGAAAAGGCATTTGAAAAATGTCAATTTTATTCATTGAAAATTTGTCAAATTAGGAATAGAAAAAAACAATTCATAAGCTATTAAAATTTGTCTAAGGCAAAGGACCTTAATAGACTATTCCCAAAAGGAGACATAAAAAGCCAAATAAGTACATTCAATGGATGCTTAATATTGATAATCATCAAGGAAATGAAAATTAAATGAGTATGATACCATCATATGCATATCATTATACACTGAAGAGAAGTTATTTTACAGGAACCAAAATAAGGAAGCAAAAAGAAAAAATTGTTTACAAATGTTTTGGCAGTATAGTGAAAAGAAAACTATGTGGTTTAAAAGTCTCCAACTAAATTGGGTTTCTAATAACAAAGTGGATATAAATCCAGTCCTGTAGGAAAAAGAAAGAAAGCTGGATGTGAGCTTCTACAGTGTGTCTTTGGCGGAACACCAATTTTATGTAGTGGGCAGGCTAATGTCTAGTTTTCTATCATGCAACTAGGGGACCCCTCACATAAGAAACTTTTTTATACTGTGTCTCTTGTTCCACTCCTGATCAGTTTATGCCTTCCTGAACATTGTTTGATACTAGTAATCTTGGTATTCCTCCTGGATTTCAGGGAAAACTCAAGCTCCAGTAGCCCTCAGTTCTTCAAATGTAAGGTGCACACTCAATAAACCATAATAGGAAAGAAGTTCAGAAATTTTTATTTATGAATCCTAGGCAAGTGGGATATAATGTGTTGGGAGTGTAGCCATTTGTTTATAATTCACATGGTGCCAGACTGGAAAATCAACAGTGAGGGGAGAGCATGGGGAGTAGCAATACTTATAAGGGAGCAAGATGTGAATCACTTTAAGTTCATCAAAAAATGCCGGAATGTTTCATTTTAAAAATCAACTGGGAAGCACAGAACCCAGGTTGCAAGATGGGAAAGAGATGTCAAAAATGACTGATTAAGCCCTGCTTCTGGTATGAGAAAATTAGACTTGTACTAAAAGTACATGATGATTCAACATAAAATCGTAAGAATTTATTAAATCCCAGTATTCTGTTAGTGGGAATATAAATTAGTACAGCCATTATGCTAAACAGGATCAAAAAGTTAAAAAATAAATCTATTAAATTTTCTAGAAATTAAGCTATTCAAAAAAATAAAATATGGCCGGTGAGATGGCTCAGTGGCATAAGTGCCTACCTGGCAAGTGTGACGGCCTGAGTTCGACTCCTGGAACCCGCATATGAAAAAAGGGCTGGTGATATCACTCAGTGGCATGGGCGCCTGCTGCCACATGAGGTCCTGAGGTAGACCCCCGGTACACCCCCCAAAAAATAAATAAAATAAAATAAAATCATTGTTGAAGGGAAATTTATATTCTCATATTTATATTGAAGAGATATTTATATTCTCATGTTCCTTACAGCATGATTCTCAACATCAAGATGTGTAATCAATCTAAGCATTCAACAGATTAAAGCATAAATAAAATCTGGTCCATATATACAATGGAATATTATTCAGCCTTAAAATGGGAAGAAATACAGTGGATATCCAATATTCACAGGGTTTACATTCTAAGAGCAACTGTGAATTGTGAAAATCCAAGAATATCATATATGGTCAGAAAAAAACCTATAAATGCCTATTATTCTCCTATGGCATAACTTTTTAGATCCCAGAGTAAATCCAGTAGCTCAAACTTCTCTTGGAGTGTCTTACACTTGTTCTGTTGCTTAGATTCATTGCCAGAAGTCTTGGAAGATGCAGGGCATTTTGGCAGTATCTTAGGGATCTTAGGTCTTTGATAAGAACAAAACTGAGAATACTAGACATAACTACATGCTACAGCAACCTGTTATGATGTGGAAATGCTGGTGCATCTGCTGAAGATGTGTTAAAGCAGTCAATCAACAGAAAGGAAAACTGAATAATGCTCTTTAATTGGTTACTTGCAAAACTCACCCCCCAAAATTTTGGGGGTTATTTCTGTTTTCTGCAAAATTTTGGGGGTTTCTGTGCAAAATTATTAGATTCTAAGGAAAAATCTTTGAATGACTGAGGCAATGAACTCTGAACCTCCACTTCATGGGGTTTATTATACTGTAAGTAGTAACAACATTGATGAATCTGGAGGAAAGTAAGTCTGGTGAGCTAAGACACAGAAAGACAACTACTGCATAATCTCATTGTATTTGGAATTGAAATATTTCAAGATAGAAACAGAATGGAATGATATTTACAAGAGATAAGGGAAATGAGTGGAGAGATATTAAAGGGTAAAATGTTGCATTTAGGTGGGAAAATAAGTTCTAGACATATATGGTCAGCATGTTGACTATAACTAAGAATGATACATAATACACTTGAAAATTGCTGAGTAGATTTCAAATATTCTCATCACAAAAAAGATAAGTAAATGAAATCAAAGATGTTAAGGAGCTTTATTTAATTATTCTACAATATGAACATATATGAAAATATCATGTTTTGTACCATAAATATGTACAGCACAGTCAATTTAAAATGATGATGAATAATCCAAAAATTAACTCATTATTTGCTATTGAACTATTGGTTGCATTATTACTAAAACAGAAAAAGAAAAGATTTCTCTCTCCTCACTTTTATTCAACATTGTAAGAAGGGTTCAAAACATTCTAAGAAAATAAAAGGCATGAAGTTTATGAATAAATTAATGAAATGGTCACTACTTTCCAATGACATGATTGTTTTCATAGCAGATCTGAAAAATAATTCAGCAACAAAAATACTACCAGATATGAAAAATTAAATTTAGAAATTTTCACAGAATAATGCTAAAATAAAGAGCAATTATATTATTTAAATTATCAACTAAAGTTAAATATTTAATTTATAAAGCACATTTATTTAGTTTGGTACAAAAATTCAAAAAAGAGTGATTTTTAAACAAAATGTATTTAAAAACCTATATTGAGAACTGTAGTACATTTTGGACAATATTCAAGAAATTGTCACCATGGCCTTTGATTAGAAAACTAAATGTTAAAATTCCAACTTTCTACAAATTAATAGATTCAATTCAATCAAAGTAAATATACCATGGATTTTTCTGTTCATTTCACAGGTTCATTCCAAACGTAATAGGAACTTCAAGCAAAATCATGTAGAAAAAATATTTTTTAAAATAAAAATATATGAATTGAAAATTATACACTTTCTGATTTCAAGACTTATATTAGTCAGTGACACGTGGTTTTGGTGAAATGAGACACATGGATTAATGGAGCAACATTGAGTCCAGAAATAAATATATACATCCATATATATTCAATTAATTTTCAATATGTCAGCAAGAAAAGGTAATGCAGAAATCATGTTTTCATTAAATTGTGGTCAAAGTGATATCTCTCTGAAAAAGAAATTGATCTTTATCTCACTTCATTCAAAATTAACAAATAGGGCCAGTGAGATGGCTCAGTGGTGTAAGCACCTGCCTGGCAAGTACGAGGGCCTGAGTTCAACTCCTGGAATGAAAAAAGGGCCGGTGATATCGCTCAGCAGTGTGGGAGTCTGCTGGCACACAAGTTTCTGAGGTCAACCCCCAGTACCCACCAAAAAATAAATTAACAAATAGATAACACAACTAAATATAAAAAGAATTGTAAAATTCCTAGAATAAAAAACAAGAAAAATTTTAAAATCATTTGTTGAAACATTTTCTTGATTGGAATATAAAAATCAAAAATAAAAGAGAAGAAAAAAGACACACCATTGTTTTTATTTCAATATCTTTTTTTACTATTTTCTGTATCCATTTTTATTTTTATAATATTTTTATTAGTATATATTTGTGATATATAATGATTATATACATTTTGGGTAATTTACACACACACATACATATTGCATCTTGATAAGTTATGCTCTTCCTTCTCCCTTTCCTTCCAAAGATTGCTTTATAAAACAAATGGACTAAATGTTTGAATAGGCTTCAAATTAAATGACACACGAATGGGCAGTGAGTATAGGAAATGGTATCATAATGATTACTCCTCTAAGAAATAAAAATTTAAATAAATGATACTACTATTACAGACAGCTGAGTTTGGTGGAAATATAGGCAGTCAGAGAGGGCTCAGCCCTCAAGACAGTCAATACAAAAGATGAAATCACGTTACAACTTTGGCTGAATGTGCACCTGTTGGAGGCCAGGCCTCAAGATAAAGATGTAATTACAACACCTACATGCTTCCCCAAGGTATAAGAGAGGTGGTAACACCTGTTCTAATGAAGTCTAAATAGACATCAGTCACTTTTGTTGGTGACCAAGACCCCAGACTTATCCCTTGCTGCAAAGTTCTTTGTTCTTCCCATGTACATTTGCTATGTGACTTTCTTCCCCATTGTGTCAACATTACCTAAGCAGCTATAATTCTCATCTTATTGGTTGATGATAACTTTAACCCATGTGGTACCCACCTCATGATTCTGTTTTATAAAAGTCCCTCTGTGAATTGTGCTCAGGGGCAACCCACTCAGGACCCTTCCTGCCTCTCAGGAGCTGTGTCTCTCCCTCTCAATAAATATTTCCTACTCTCACCTTCCACGGATCCTTAGAATTCATCCTTTGATTTGGGGGAACACAAACTCAACTTTTGGACATCTGGCCAGTTGATAGTTATGACATTTCAAATGATATAAGTATCATTTGTAGATCCTAGATCACAACCATGTGCTATGCAAATAGCTAAGATAACAAACATTTATAACCTCCAATTTGGGCCAGAATATAAATCAACTATATCTATTATACATTGATAATGGGACTATAAATGCATAAAACTTTTAGAAAACTGTATCACAGCTTCATAAAAATGTATATAGGACACAGAATCAAGTCATTCTGTATCTAGGTACTTAAATAAGAGAACTGTTATCACATGTCCACTCAAAGGTCTGTGTGTAAATGTTTTTACTAGCTTTGTCTGAAACACTTCAAAACTGAGAATGATGTTTCCGTTCCAGGGATTAGATAAATGATATTCAACATATTTACCCAGCAAAATACTAATACTGGGGAATGAAATTAATGTAAGACTGATACATGTAACAATACAGAGTAATCTTAAAATCATTATGCTGTGGAAAATAAACCATAGATATAATACAGCATTATTTATGATTCAGTTATGTTAAGTGCAACACAAACTACTGTGACAAAAAGCAAATCACTGTCTTCACAGCTGAAGAAAGGAATAGAATGCAAAAGTGTTCTGGAAATACTTTAAGGTGAGGGGTATATTTTGTATTTAATTGTGATATATTTTTATGAATTATATCTGTAGCTGTCAATGTACATTTAATTGTACAATTTAAAGACATTGTGTATGAATTATTTCTCAGTATAATTCATAACAGACAGTAAAAGGGCATCTTCCTATTTAATAAGCTATATAAATATGTATTTAACAGTATATTTATATTTACTAAACTATAGGGTATAGTGGAAACTGGCTAAATTCTCATCTGTTCAATTTATCCCAAACTAAAATATATTATAATTCTCAGTTTCTTAAAATGTGATTGGAGTCTTTGACAGGGTTTGTATTTGAAAAATGGGAGTAGCAGTTGTTTCTTTACCTGCATTACACTGAGGAATCCCTAAATTACAAAGGAATTTTTACTTTAATTATTGATATTTTCTTTTGCCAGTAGATCAGAGTTGACTAGTTATTGTCTTCTGTGTAACAGTTTGTGAAGTTTGGATTAAAAGTGTGGCAACTGTTTTGTAATATTTCCAATAAAGGAAAAAATAAATGTCAGAGATTTCATAAAATATTATCCTGAATTCTCATATGTAGACTAATAGCATTAGAAAATATAAATTAATAATCAGAATATCTAAGACAAATTCTACTAACATCTAATGAGATTTTAGTATGATCTAAGTATTATTCTTACATATCATATTCCAAACAAATCTCTTAAGTATATATATATTTCAAAGAATTTATGGAGCTATGGAAATATTAAGAAACTTATATACAGCCCCATAGAATATGGAGGAGACATAATTAATAATTAAGCCTAACTTCTATTCCAGAATACACCAAAAAAAATATATATATATATAAAATCTAGTACATTTTTATAATTTTGTAGAAAAAGTCAAAGGACTCAGATTTCTAAAGAAAAAGATGTCCTGAGTCATTTGCTACAGGGTAAGGATTGTGAATTTTCAATCTTCTGAAATGAGTGTGAGTAGCGGGAATTTCTTCTCCAGTCCATGCCAAAGGAAATGGGCTCTCCTCAAGTCTTTCATAACTGTGACAATTCTGACCTATTAACTGCTATAACAGCTATACAAGCTACCGTCTGCCTGCCTCTCTAGTGTATTTTCAGAGTGACAACTTGGTGAAGGATTCCTGGGGATCTCCAAAATGTTTTTTCTGGAATTTAATGAATATATGAAAAGAAAAGAAAAGAAAAGAAAATGAAAAGAAAAGAGAATAAATCCTGCTACTGCACAGTAACTTGAACACTTGCCATAAACATAAAAATAAAACAAAAATTTATATTTTCTGCTATTGAGAAGAGATTTTACAGAACAAATGTGGAGTGGGGAAATTACATACCTAGGTGTGACTAGGGGTTCAGTCTTTCTAAACTTCCCTAAGGGAATTTCTTTCAGAAAGTGGTTATTGCTTAATAGTCCACAGTGGAATAAGTTTGCCTACAGTACTGTACTACATGCATTTCCTAGGGGCATTTACATGAAATTCCACATGCTGTAAATAAAGTTGAGAATGTGTCTCAGTTTGATAGATTTATCTTCTAGTCTTACTAATATTATAGTCAATTTGACACATTCCTTCTACAACTTTAATTTGTGTGCAAGTAAAAATTTCATAGTTAAAAAAAGTTTTAAAAGCAAAAGATTTCAGATTATGGTTGCTATTTCTGTCAGGAAAGCTATCTAAAATGTGCCTTATGTGAATTAAACTTTCCAGTGAAAATCAGTGTTATTTCTTTTTCTGTCATAGAATAAAATGTCAAAGAAAAAATAAGAAACAAATTATTAAGATGTTATGCAGCATGATGAAACTTTGAAGTTTTATCTACACTATCAGATTAGATTAAATGTATGTTTAAAAATTTGAATTAGGGCCAATGATATAGCTCAGCGGCATAAGTGCCTGCCTGGCAAGCACAAAGTCCTGAGTTCAACTCCAGGTACCTCCATTTTAAAAAATAAATTTTGAATATATCCTGCCTATCTTCTCTAGGGGTGCATTGACATGGATTCTAATATTCAGTTGTCTATTAAAAGATGATACAAAGCTCATGTCTACTTTGTACTCAAAATATGGTCAGTAATTTTCCTTTAGGTGTTTTCTGACTTTCAAAACAAAACTCATCACTGTAGCTTTGTGCTCTTTGCATCCAATTTTTTTAAAGAAAGTAAAATCTTTAGATAGATTAAATGTTATTTCCAACTATTTCTCAGATATGTATTATAATCAGAAATAAACTTCCCTAAATGAATATGCATAGTTAAGTTAGACAGAAGCCTGCAGGCAGCTAGAGAGGCACAATGAGGCATGAGATAGAGTCAGGACAATGAGACTTTGGTCAGATAAGCAGAAGCCTGTGGTCAAGTGTTAAGAGCCTGTGTGTCTTGCTTTGCTAGTTCACTGAGCTAAGTGTAAGACTATTGACTATTAGAGCAGTTAATGAATTATGAATGAATTAAAAATATTTTATATCTTACATGAAATAAAAGTATAAACAGCATAACAAATTTGTTCATGTGTATCATAGTGTTGAGTAAAGACTAATTTTACTGAAATTCTTATGCTGTGTTAAATAAAACTTTTGTTGCTGTGGTGCAATTTGTTTTCAGTTTCAGTTTCAGGGTACATATGGTATTTCTGGAATTATGAAGTCTGTATGGTATAATCATATTTTACATATTTGTGTTGTTATGGTTTGTGTCTAGATGTCCCCCTAAAGGCTGATGCAGTCATAGGTTGGACTTTTTCAGAGGTGGTTGGATCTAGAATGTGTGATGCTGGGAGTAAGGGTGTGTGATTACTAAATCACTCCACTGTTTGGTTTGGCACTGCTCTAATCCCTGTAGCCTAGATATATTATAAAATGGACAGAAAAACACTGTTAACATCCCTCCCTTGCTTCCTATTGCTACCTTCCACCCACCATGAATTATTCTCCTCTGCAAAGCCACCCTGACTTGGAGCCAGTTGATTATGGACTGAAATATCTACAAACTCTGAGCTAAATAAACCTTTCCCCTTTAACTTTGGGTATCAGATATTTTGTCTCAGTAACAGGAAAAGTAACTAAAATATAATTTGGTATTAGGAGTGAGGTTTTTGTAGTGACTGTACCTCACCATGTGGTTTAGGAGCCTTTGGAGCTGGGTTGTGGATAGAGGAAGAGTTAGGAAATGTTCAAAGTTGCCAGCTGAAAAAAGTAGAGCTGGAATACTTTAGGCTGTAGTTGATGGGAGATTCTGCTCAGAGCTCAGAAAACCAGAATGCTGATAAAAATGATGCTGGTAATGACAAAGAATTTGAAGTTTCTGCTGGGAGGAAAGACTGCATTGGCTTTTGGACTCCACATGATATGTGTCATGCCTTGGCAGAAAGTTTGCCCATATTTTGTTCCCATCCAGACACCTTATTTGAGACTGAGATTAAGGGCAATAGATCAGTTAATCTGACAGAAGAAATTTCAAGGCAGTCTAATGTTGAGGCAGTGACATAGCTACTGTTGGGGGCTTTCAGCCAGAAATATTGAGAATCAAGGGCAAAGGGTGCAGCAGAATAATTTAGTATGTTGTGAGTTTGGCCAGAAAGAAAGTGCCATTATTTGCAACTTGCAAAGGTGGAACAGAGGAGAAATTGGTCCCTGAAAAGACTAGCAAGGAAAAGCCCAGTATTTCAGAAGAAGGCAATAAAAATGATGGCCTGAGGATATCACAAAGACCAGCATGACTTTGCAGCCTCAGAGTTACATAAGTGAAATAATTTGCCTTGAGAAGACAGCCCTAGAGCACCACGTTCCAGAATGGCGGTGGCCTGGAGGATTTGTTCCTTGGGATTGGGTTCAGAGTGCTCAGCAATCTAGGCATTCAAATCTGACAGCCAAGACAGAAGGAAGCCTGGCTACTGCTCCAGCTGGAGGCAGACCTCAGCATCATCCATGTGGCACTGGTTTTATGTGCATGCAAAATGCAAGAGTTGTGGTATCAGTAAGGCTTGCACCCAGATTTCAGAAGGCCTGGAAGGCCAGGCAGTGTGCCCCTGAGAGGGCAGTGTATGAAGCTGTGAGTGTGAGTCTGAAGGTGCATTGGAGACCCCAAGAGTTTGGAAAAGCCAGGAATGTGGATCATCTGAGGAAAACTACATGAAGAAGAGCTGGCCCAAGAGAGAAGCTCTGGGAGCTACAACCACCAGAAGGGCTGTAAGACAGCACCATCCAAGCCCTTTGGAGTTCACATTTTGCCACAGATTTCTAGGGATGCTGGAATGAAACTGTGGGATAATATTTGCCCTGCTGGATTATGGATGTGCTTTGGTCTAATTCCTTTCTATTTCCCTATGTGTATCTTTTGGAATGATACTATTTATCTTGCATCATTGTATGTTGGAAGTGTTTAACTTTCTTTTCATTTGTACCATGTTCCATAGCTAAGAGTTTGCCTTAAATCTCAGAGGAGACTCGGGACATGGAATTTTCAGCAATGCTGAAACTGTTAGGACTTTGGCAAATCTTAGAGATGAACTAAATTCCTTTTGCATAAAGGGATGCACATGAGTCTCTGAGGGACCAGGGGTGGAATGTTATGGCTTGTGTCTAGATGGCTCTCCAAGACCTCATGCAGTCATAGGCAGGGCTTTTTCAGAGGTGGCTGGATTTAGAGTGTGTGATGCTGGCATTAGGTGTTTGTGATTACTAAATCACTTCACTGATACAATAAAAAAGTGCAGGCCCCTCCCTTGTGTGCTCTTGCTACCTTCTGCCCACCTTGAACTGGTCTCCTTTGCAAAGTGACCCTGCCTGGAGCCAGATGATTATGGACTGAAACGTCTGCAAAATATGAGCTAAATAAAACTTTTTCTCTTTAATTTTGGGTGTTCAGTATTTTGTCTCAGCAACAAGAAAAGTAACTAAGACGTGTAGAACTTGACATTTACTTATTTAAAGATAATTATTTTTTGCTCACTTGAATCTGTAAAAAAAGGTATTTTGCATTTTTTCCTTGAATGTTTTTTTAATAATACAGTGAACTCTAAGTATCCTTGAGTGATTGATTTCTAGAATCAACGTAGATATGGTTGTAGATGGCTATCTTCTCCCTGTGCCTGCACATTCATTGTGAACTTGCTAATTTCTGTGTCCTAATTTCCTCTTCTTATAAAGACATCAGCCAAGTTGGACTGAAGTCTACTTTGATGACTTCATTTCACTTGAACTCTTTCATTAAAGACCATATTTCCAAATACAATCACATTCTGAGGAACTGGGTAGAGATGAAGATTTCAAAATATGAGTTCTATGGAGGATAGAACTCTGTCACAATGATTCTGTGACACTTTTAAATGGGTCCCACACACCAGATGTATTCTGGCCAGGGTCACAAAACTTCATGAGCTCTATTGACCGTTTTTCATATTTAATCAATGTGATACCTCTTCTCCCTACACTAATGTCAAAGTGAGCCTCTCGGTATCATTCCTCTGATGTTTTCAGTTAAAACTCGGGGAATGGTATGGATTTTCTTTCCCCTGGAAATGATGACAGTTTAAGAATGCAAATGTAGAGTTCCTTTGTACAGCTATTCACTGCCAAGAGGGAAAAAAATCATAGAATAAAATACAATAGAAGCAACAAGCATTAAAAAATGTTTAGGGATGAGAGGAAGAGAAAGAGTCCTGCAAGCTTTGAAGTCCCTCAGTGAGCTCTAGTATTGCCTTTTGTGTGTTTTGTTTTTAGGAGCTAATAGGTATTGTATTTGGATGTTAATAAGGAATATCTAATATTCATTAAAAGGCATTCAAACTTTACAATTCTGTAAGTATTAACCTTTTCTTTTTTATTATACAGGCAGGATATAATATACTTAGCAATAATCTCTCAGTGACGATGAAAAATAAGGAAGGGGATCTCATGACATCTGATATCTACACAAACTTACAGTCATGCTTTTCAAATATTCTGGAATTCTTTGATGATAGACTGTCCAATCTTGGTTCAGTTTGAAACATATAATAAAATTGGAATAATTTTAGGCAAAAATTTACTGCACAGTCACAATATATAAAGTGTCAATTTAATATTTAATTATAGACGTTTAATTATACATATTTAATTATAAAAGGCATCTTGAAATACTGTAGTCACATACATTATAAGAAAATAAAGCCATTCTGCAAAATATGAAATTTCTTTATCAAAGAGTATACTCATTTTATATTTATATTATCACACTAAAGAACTTTAACTTAGTGACATATTTACCCAACAAGCTGAATTATATGGAATATGCAGTTATATATCAGCAATTTTTAATAAAGTCACCTTTAATTCTTTATTGTTTTCTGCATTAAGGGATGCTTAACAGCATTTCTGCCTTTACCAACTAGACCTTAGCAGCAACCTCTCTACTCACTTATTACTTGTGACACCACAACCACATATGCCTCCAGGCTTTGCCAAATGGCCCTGTTTTCACATCTCCCAAATTGACAATACACACAGATATATATGTATATATAATTATTCATTGAAGCATGATTTGGTAAATATCTAGTAAATTTTAAATCAAATATTTTATACACATGGAATATTCTCTATTTCCATTTTTTACAGAAATAAGCTTAAATCTGCCACTCAATATCTGTGTCTATTTTGTTTTGTTTTTTATTTATACTTTAGATTTATATTCATATATATATGAATGTGTGTGATTGCTCTGTGTTAGCAACACATTTTTATTTTGTGGCAGTGAATATTATTCTTGTTATCTTAATGAGATTGCCATTTATTTGATATGTATTCATGTGTGAGACTATAATAAAATATAAATTTTTAAAATATTACCATTTATGTACCAGCTTGATATTTTTGATTATTTTGTAATATATAAACATTTATGACAGTGTTTAAAGCTGTAAATTGATACAGAGATGATAGAAAAGTAGATGGCTAGATACCAATCTGTATTTCCTCATACAAAACTATCTATTTATGATACTTATTTTGACCTCCTTAGCTCTATACCTGTCCTGCCACTTTTAACTCACTGAACATAAACAAAATCAAAACCATAAATGTCTGTGATCCAGCAGCAAAAACAAAGAAAATCCTTATTTGGAAATGAACATTAAGGAAAGCAGAAAACAAATTATAATTATATTTCTTTTTTCTATCCTACATTTTCTACTAAATTAATTTGAAAATTAAATCAAAATGAATGAATTTACATCAGTGACATTAATTCAGAATAGATTTGGAAAGAGAATATACTGGTAATAGAAAAAATTAGTAAAATCATTTTAACTTGCAAATGGTAGAACAGATGGACTTTTAAGACTGCAGCACTGTAGTATGGGCTATGGTGTTTGTACTTGGACCATAGAACCTGATATAAGTACTTGCTATGTTAAGAACATAAAGTTTTATAGAAGTGAGTTAATGTTCAGCTGTATATTGTTATATTATTTTAAACACCCCCATAATTTAATGGCTTTAAGCAACCATTTTATTTTGGCAATAATGTTGCAAGTTAGGAAGTTGAAGAAGAGTTGTATATTAGCTTATTTTCTGATCTACATTGTGCCTACCTCAGTGGTTGGGGTTGAATGATCTTTTTCTAAGTTTCCTTCCTCTGTTTCACAGAATTAAATAGATTAAACAGAAAAAAATCAAAGTTTTAATCAACTTTACTTTATGAACATTAATTTAAAATCCTACACAATCCTGTACATGTAATAAAACACATTTAGACTTAATAGTAAATTGTGAACAATTATATTTTATATGAGGAATGTCGTAAGAACTGTCTCAGCATTCTTTAGATGTCTATTAACATCTAAATTCACAGTGTAAGACTAAGGAATAGAAAATCACTACATGGCACCTGACAGATGCTCAAAAAGATTGGATAAAATTTCAAAGGAAAAATAAACAGAAATATCAGCAATTTTAAAATAAAGGACTATTTCCTTATTTGGTAAAGGATATTTAACTTAAGGCCACATTAAATAATATAGAATAAAATAATGTCAAAATAAACAATATACATTAGTTTTGTATTGTTATTAACAAGAAAGACTAACATTATTGCTGTTATTTACAGTTTATATTTACTGAAGTTTTAGACAAGTATCCCCAACAACCTCAATGTGTTATCTACTAGAGTCATAAGAACTATCAGATATTTTTTAACTATTCAAGATTTGCCCTTTCATATCTCCATGGGCTTATATGAAATTACATTTTTTACTTTTGGGACATTTAAATCCCCTTTCACCCTCTTGGCACAATTTATCCCTTCCAGAAAATTTACTTTGACTGTCTCAGAGTTAGTATTCATTCTCTCTGACCCTTTTCTGTATCACTCTTGAAGTTTAATTGTAATTATATTTTAATGTCAGTTTTTCCCCAACAGAATAAGTGCTCTTTAAGGTTAAGAACAAAACATTAATCATTCCATTCCTAGAAACTAACAAAGTGAATTGTACAACTTAAATGTAGGGTTTATGATTTTAAATAAATTTACAAGGTTTGCATGTTTCTTTAGAGGAGTTTGCTGTTTTTCTCCTCAAAAACTTGTTTTTCTCTAAAATTACAAAAGATGTGTGGTAAGTTTATATATTTTCTATCATATGATAATGGGAATTTGTCTTTCTTCTAGCAGCTAAAAATTATTACTTTTAGATTACATGTTATTTCCTGCATCACTACAAATATATTATTATAGAAAGTTTTATACAAACCTAATTAGAAATGCAATGAAAGTTACCTCTAAGGGCACCACATGCAGGAAACGCCATTATCAGAAAGATATTTGGCACAGGTTGGTTTGCAAAATTAGCTTGACAAAACGTCCTGTTATATGGCATATGACATAGGGATAATTTAAGACCTTGAAATAATCCAAATTAACATAAGGAAAATATAACTTAACCTACTAGATGCCTGATACACCAAGTTCAGTTCTCTAAAATTTAGGAATATATTGTAGGAACAATGGAGGTTAACAATAGGAAGTATTTATTGAGAGAAAGAAAGGTTCTGTTTAAGAGGGACAAAAGGTGTTTCCAAGTTGGTGGCCCACTTCTCAAGGGAGTTTTGTAGAGTAAAACCCAGTGGTGAGGTGGATGTAATATAGGACAAAATTATAGTTACCTGATAAGATTACAAGTGTAGTTGCTTAGGTAATATTTATCCAGTCAGAAATCCCAAGGTAGGTATGAGGTAGGACAAAACTATGGTCAACCAATTAAAGTATGAGTATAGGTAATATTGAGTAAATGAGGGTTAAATGATGAAGCAAGTCACATAGCAAGCACATTTGGGAGGAACAAAGACTTTCCTGGAAGGGTGGGTTAAGGAGGTTTTTGTCCTCCACCCAAGGTGAGTGATGCCTGTTTAGAACGTCAATCACTGCTGTCTGTCCTTACGGGAAGTGTATGGGCATAATCATTCCCTATCCTGAGGCCTGACCTTCAATGAATGCATCTCCAGCCACAGTTGTCTTCTGCATTGACCTCTGAAGGGCCCAGCCTTGTCTGGCTGCCTACAATATTTCTAAATGACCTAGCTATCTATAATAATCTTAGATAAATAAGGTAGGTAGATTAAATTGTTTAAAGCATATACAGAATAATAAATATACCATATATTGTATATAGTAAAACATAACTTATATTCTATATTTGATGTAATGTATGTAATTTTATATATACTCATAGTCTCTATAGTATATATTTAATATATGTACTCACTTATATTACTTGAAAAATATATATACCACTGTATCAATGTGTATATGCTACACATACACTCATTTAATATATTACTTGAAAAAAATTTCACTTATTTCAAGTCTAGTGTAATTTTACATTAAAATTTTCCTATGGTTTCTTCAATGTTTGGTATGTAACACTATCACTCAGATAGCTGTGACATCTTAGGGTATATAATCCAGCCTGCTGAAAGTGATGAAATAAATAGATAATACTGAAAATCTAGTTAGCTGTGCTTCATAGGTGAGACGGTAATATAATAGTTTGGAATGAGTCAAAATTAGTCCAGGTTCTTGTGTACGGCTAGGAAACTGTTACCAGGAAATAATTGCCAAGTGTACACCCTGTAGTAATAGCAAGTAGCCACATTTATTGAAGGTCACTGGGAAGGCAACAGCAGGAATAAGGAAAAGGAGCAAAAAAGACACCAATAACTCAGGCTTTCAGAATTTAAAGGCCAGACACCTCTGACTTTAGGTGCCTCCTACTGAATCTCTCACTGGAGACAGTGCTCTGCTGCCTAGGAGATGGTGATCTCTTAGGCTTTTGTTATTTTATTTTGTAACTCATTTAAGAAAATGGAAGCATGGTTAACCATTAAGGTGGTGTTTACCATTGAATGTAGGGAATTCAGCTGCTTTGTTTCTAACTGTACTAATAGTGAGCATGTGAAAAGAAATAATGAGGCTGAGTTGGCCAGATACTCAAATTTTGTCTATTTGAGTTTACTTGATTGCAGCACTGTTCTCCAGCCACTATCTCACATTGCAACATTTGCAGCAAAGCAGTAGCCTACTTAACTTCTTTTCTTTTAAAGAAAACCTCTGCAATTATAGCTTACTCTATGGAAATAAAATTGAAAACCAGACTCTTCAATATATTTGTTAGATCTGGCATGAGTAAAGACAAAGAAAAGTTTGAGAGAAGCCTTTAATGCAGGACATGGGAAGGCAGCAAGTAAGATGCCAGGACTCTCAAAGGGGCTGGCTGGGAAGCAAAGTATTTATGTGGCTTGTTTAAAGGTGGAGCGTGGAGGGGCGGGCAAAGTGACATTACAAAGTGGGATTGGTGGATGTTCAGCATGCACCCGAGGTGAGGGAAGGTACTTCCCGCTGGAGCAAGAAGAAGGTGATAAGCTCTCCTCCATGTTGGACCATTGCCATGACAACTAAGCAGCCTCCATATGGCCTAGAACCCATTACTCCTGTCTTTTTGTTGATATAGGGAGACATTTATCTTAGACTACTTCCTGCTGAATGGGGGCATCATGATAGGGGGTCAGGTTGGGAGGATGGGTTGTGCCCACATGGAAGCTGGTGCCAGGTGTGTCAGTCAGGAGGAGGAGTTCTTGGGTGGTGAAGGTTCTTATCTTGGACAGGAGAAATCTTGAAAAAAATGTTTAAAAAGGCAGGGGGCTATAAGAAGCAGCATTGTTATCACAATTATGGGGCCCAGGAGAGGGAGAAGAAAAGGGGCCCATAATCCAAGGGTATTATCCCACCATGACCAAGGTGAAGAGGTTTGTACATAGCCCCATTGTTGTCATTTTTTGTCAAGGTAGCTGTGAAGATTTTTTTTACCTTATTAATAACTATTCCAGACTCATTTTCAAAGTAGCAACATTCCTCTCCTAGTATAGCACAAATTTCTCCCTCTCTGGCTGTGAGGACATCTAGAGCCCGGCGGTTTTTCAGAGTAACTGCTGCAAGGCTTTTTAATTGACTTTGGAGTGAATGAATAGATGTTGTTATGTCCTCTATTTGTTAATGAAGCTTGAGAGATAGTTGGTGATAGAAATGAGTGGCTGTGCTTATTCCCCCCACTCTGAGGCCAGTTCTGAGGACAGAAATAATGCCTACACCCATGAGAATAGGGATGTGGGACACTCCTGTCTTTTGTGTGAGGTGCATTTTGTGAGGTTGGGGTGAAAGAGACCTTTTTGTAGTGTCTTGAGAATTTAGCGTTAGAGCTGGAACAGGAAGGACTAAGGTATAAAACCCTGTCCATCAGGGAAGAAGGCTAGGAACTCAAGAGGGTAGCAATACATGGGTCAAGTTGAAGGACTGAGAGTTTGGTAAGACAGAGATGAGAGGGGGATAGGAGATGTGATGACCACTTTGAAGGTAAGGACTCAGACTTAGAGGCACCATTTAACCTGAGTGATGTGGAACCAGGATGGGAGGCCGGCAACCTTGATAGCAGTTGGCATTGTGAGGATGACCAGGTGGGGGCTGGTCCACTTTGGCTCTAAACCTGTGGGCTTAGAAGATTTGAGATATATTAAGTCTCCAGAGATTATAGGGGTTGCTGGCAATGAGTAATTTATGGGTTGTGGAAGGCATTTGTCTGCATGTTGTCATAGGAGGTGTCTCAGGAAGGAAAGAATCGGGATATAATCAGCTATAGGTGGGAGGTTTTGTGATATTGGTAAATTGTGGAGTAGAAAAGGTCTGCCATACATGAGCTCAAAGGGGCTTAAGAAAGTGGGAGCTCGGGGAAGTGCCCGGAGTCGAGTTAAAACCAAGGGGAGAAGTTGAGGCCCAGATAAGTGTAGCGCTAGGGTGAGTTTTGTGATGTGTGTTTTTAGGAGACCATTTGCCTTTTCTACTTTTCCGGAGGACTGTGGATGGGATGGTGTGTGTCAGTGCCAGGTGATGTTGAGACTGGTGGACACATGTTGAGCGATCTGGGAAATGAAAGCTGGACTATTGATTGGATAGTCTTGGATAGGTCAAATCAGGGAATAATCTCTTGGATGAGTGTTTTAGAGACAATATATGCAGTCTCTCGGGCAGTGGGGAAGGCTTCTATCCATTCTGAGAAGGTGCAGACAAAGGTAAGAAGATATCTATAGGTCTTATAATGAGGCATGTGTGTGAAATCTATTTGTCAGTCTTCACCTGTGTTGTGTCCATGAAGCTGGTGGGTTGGAAATGAAGGAGGAGGTAAGTGTCCCTGAAGAGAGGTTTTGGCACAGAGCTGGCAGTTGTGGGTGGCCTGGTCAATAATGGCCTTTAAGGAAGGATGGGTGATGACTGGAGTTAAGAGTTTGTGTACAGCCTGATTGCCTACATGAAAGCAGCTGTGTAGATTAGTGATGATGGTTAAAGCCTGTTGATCTGGGAGAAGTTTTGATCCTGGAAAATCCATCCTTGAGTGTTTTGACTATAAGTAGGTTTGTGGAGTAGCTGTAGTTGTTTTGGTGAATACTGAGGCAGAGGTAGAGCGTTTGAGACAAGGGGAAGGGGAAGAAGGTGTGAAGGGTAAAGTTGTTGTGCAGCTCGCTTTGCCTGTGTGTCAGTGAAGGTATTGCCTTGAGAAATAGGATCTGATGTCTGGTGTCCCTTGCAGTGAATGGCAGCTACCTGTTTTGGAAGTTGGGCTACCTCTAGTAGCTTAAGAATAAGGGGTGCATTGGTGACTGGGGTTCCCTGAGTGTTGATTAAACCCCTTTCTTGTCAAATAGCAGCATGGGAGTGAAGGATGCTGAATGTGTATTTTGAGTCAGTAGAGATATTTAAGATTTTGTCTTTTGCCAGTGTGAGAGCTCATGTGAGGGTGATGAGCTCTGCTTTTTGTGACGATGTCCCAGGTGGCAATGGGCTTGCCTCTGTTACCTTTGTACCATTGACTATGGCATATCCTGCTCATTTTTGTGTGTCTGTGTTAGTAGAGCTGCCATCTATGAACCATGTATCAGAGGCTGTAGAGAGAGGAGTGCTACTGATGAGAGGGAATGGGGTAGGGGTCATCTGAAGAACTTGATGCTGTTGTGGTGAGGAGTCCCATTAGAAGTGAGAAATCAAGTGTCTGGGTTGAGGGCAGTGTTGGCAGAGATAGTGATTGAAGGGTCTTGTGCAAGTATCAAGTGAACCTGTTGTAGATGAGAAGGAGTCATTAAGGCCGGGAGTGTTTCATGTGAAATGAGCTCATTAAGGGGATGAGGTGAGTAAACTGTGATTGTTTGTCCTAAAGTGAATTTTTTTGCCTCTTGTGTTAATGTGGCTGCTGCAGCGAGAGCCCAGAGACAGGGAGGCCATCCACGTGTGGTGTTGTCTAATTGTTTTGAGAGGTAGGAGACTGCCTGAATGGCCCCTTTGGTGTCTCCCACAGCATTGTGGTTTTGAGCAGCGGTGTATAAAGCAAAGGGCTGAGTTGGGTTAGGGAGGGCAAGAGCAGGCACCCTTAGAGGGCTTCCTTTAGTTTATAGAAGGCAGAGTGTGTGGGAGTTGTGGGATCAAGAGGCTCTGACAGGGAACCTTTGGACACTTTATATAGAGGTCGTGCTAAAGTTGCAAAGTTGGGAATCCAAAGGCGGAAGAAGTTAGCTAGACCAAGGAAAGATAAAACCTGTTGTTTTGTGGTTGGCACCTGGAGGTCACAGAGGAGAGCTTTTCGGTCATCCGTGATCGAACGAGTGGTGGGGGTAATGGTAAGTCTCAGATACTTGACTTTTGGCGATGCTATTTGAGTTTTGGTAGGGGACACCCTATAACCACGACCTGAGAGGAAATTGAGGAGAGTGGCCATGTGTTGTATAGCGAAAACATAGGATGGGGAACAGAGGAGGAGGTCATCAACATATTGAAGAGTACTGGGCTTGAGATCGAGGGTCGCCAGGTCAGAAGCAAGGGCTTGGCCAAGGAAGTGAGGACTATCTCGAAGTCCCTGGGGCAATGCTGCCGATGTAAGCTGTGAAGAGTGGAGAGTGTCTGGGTCTGTCCACGTGAAAGTGAAGAGGTTTTGGCATCAGGGGTGTAGAGGAATAGTGAAAAATGCATCCTTCAGGTCTAGCACCATAAAGTGAGAAGTGGATGGGGGAATGTGGGAGAGCACAGTGTAAGGGTTTGGCACCAGAGGGTGAATGGGTGTTACTGCTTGATTGATGACCCTGAGATCTTGGATTGGTCAATAAGAGCCATTGGGTTTGAGTACCAGTAGAATAGGGCTATTGTAAGGTGAATGGGTAGCCTTAAGAAAACCTTTGGCTAATAGATGTTGGATTATAGGTTTAAGTCCCCCTTGGTGTTTGGGGGCTATTGGATATTGGGGAATGCAGGGAAAAGCTGAAGGGTCTTTAAGATGAGCCAGTACAGGGGCAGCGTGGGTTGCATGAGTGGGGCTGGAGGTGTCCCAGACTGTGGGATCTATGAGTGAGAAAGGAAGAGGGAGAGTGAAGCTGGCATTGTGTCATGATTGAGTTTGAAGGATGAGAACTGTAGGGAGGGAAAATTTGAAAGAGAAGTTAAGTTTTTGGAGAAGATTCCTGCCCAAGAGGGGCAGGTTGGGATAACAAGAAAATTATGGGTAAAAGGAGAGTTTGGAATCAGCAGGGAATGGGTCCCATTTGAAGGGGTCGTGTAGGTTGGCCGTCAGCTCCCACAACAGAGACCATGGATAGGGTACAACAGCCTGAAAACTCAGGAAGAACACCATAAGTGGCCCCTGTGTCAATAAGGAAAGAGAGAGTCTTACTTGAGATGTCTAGCAAGACTCAAGGCTCTGAAAAAGATGCCTTGATTGGGGTCATGGGCCCTGAGCCTTGTCAATCCTCTTCAGTGGCAAGACCAAGCAGGTAAGCTAGTGATGAGTCCAGTGGCAGCGATGAAATCTCCTGTGAGGGTGGGGAGTTAGATGACTTACCTGCTCTCTGGTGGACAGGGCAGTCACACTTCCAGTGACCCTCGAGATTGCAGATGGGACAGGGTCCCGGTGGTGGCCACGGGTTGGGGCAAACTCATGCCCAGTGGCCTTCTTTCTTGCATTTGAAGCATGGTCCAAGAGGTCCAGGAGAGGCTTGGGAGCTGGCTTCCCCTTTCTTAGGTGTTGGGCCTTTATTAGGCCAAATGGGAGCCCTGAGTGCTACAGCCAGAAGCTGGCATTTAAGTTTTTTTTTTTTTTTTTTTTTTTGTGGGTACCAGGGGGTCGACCTCAGGACCTCGCGCGCCAACAGGCACCCGTGCCGCTGAGCGATATCACCGGCCCCTTTTTCGTATGTGGGTTCCGGGAGTCGAACTCGGGACCTTGCGCCTGCCGGGCAGGCGCTTAAGCCGCTGAGCCATCTCACCGGCCCTTAAGTTTTGTTTTTTGAAGACTCTCTTGTTTATGTTGTTCCTCTCTATTAAAGACCCAGAAGGCCATATTAAGAAGGTCCCCCTGTGGCATTTGAGGGCCAAGCCCTGCCTTTTTGAGTTTAGCTCTGATGTCAGGAGCTGATTGCATGATAAAATGAGAGTTAATAATGGTAAATCCTTCAGGCGATTGGGGATCTACACTGGTTTATCTAATGAGGGTGTTAGTGAGACAAGAGAGAAACTCAGCAGGATTTCCATCTAAGCATTGGGTCTGTTCATGAAGTTTTTGGTAATTAGTTTGTTTGTGGGCAATTTTATTTAATCCTGCTATAATGCACCCAATCATCTGACCCAGCCATTGAGTGCTATTATTGCTCTGATAGTCCCATTGAGGGTCTGCATTAGGGACTGCTGCTGCCCCAGCAGGGTTATTATCATTTAATTGATGACTATGATCAGCTTCTGCTTGGGCAGCATCCCATACTTGGACCTTTTGTTGTGGAGACAGAGTGGAAGTGAGGATAACACATAGGTCCTTGTAACGAAGGTCATAAGAGCTAATAACAAATTGAAGTTCTTTTATATAGGTGGATGGGTCTGTAGAAAAGGAACCAAGGTTCTGTGAAATGTGAGAGAGATCAGAGAGAGAGAAGGGAACATGGACACGGACTAGGCCTTCAGGCCCAGAAACCTCACAGAGAGGGAGTAGGGATTGAGGGGGAGAAGATGGTGGCATACTACCATCAGGAGAGGACTTGGGGTTATCACATGACCAGTGACCATAGGATGACTATCTATGGTCATATGATAGGGCAGTGCAAGATGGCAGCTGAATATCATGTGACTGGTACCTGTGAGATGGCTGTCCATTGTCACATGATGGGACTCTGCAAGATGGCGGCTGCCCACCATGTGACTGATAAATACAAGATAGCTTCTTATGGTCACATGGTGGGGCTTCACAAGGTGGTGGCTGTCCACCATGTGACTGGTGACTACAAGATGGCTGCCTATGAGAGGAACAGGAATGGGTGTGGTATACCTGAGAAGAGAATGGCAGCAGAGAAGGAGCAGAAAGTAAGGGGGAAGATGGACCTGAGGGAGTAGGAGAGGGTGGAAAGATGGAAGGAACTCAGAGATTGGGAGAGGGTAGAGAGGTGGGAGGAGGAGAGGTTGGAAGAGCAGAGCATACGGGGGAAGATGGAGCCCAGGGATTAGGAGAGGGTGGAGAGATGGGAAGAGCCAGGAGATTGGAAGAGGGTGGAGAGATGGGAGGAGGATTGGTTGGAAGAGGGGGGTATAAGGGGGAAGATCGCACCAAGGGAGCCAAGGAGGATGGAGAAGCAGGAACAAGAGAAGTGGGAGGAGGAGGAGGTGTTTGAGAGGGTTGAGGAGGTTGTGGAGAAGAAGGAACTGGATGAGGCTGTGGGGGATATAGAGGGGGAGCAAGGCAGAGGGAACCTCATCTATGGGATCATAGGGAGGTTCAGGAAGGAGGTTTGGTGGTGTGGAGCATGCTAAGAGCACCTGGGATGCCCCACATGCCTGGAGGAGAGTGGGGCACGCCCTGAGAGCAAAAAAGGCCTGAACATAGGGGATTTCCAGCCATTTGCCATTGTGATAGCAAAAGTTGTCTAGGTCAAGGTGGATTTGAAAATCAAAAGTACCCTCCTTGGGCCAGAGGTTTCCTTTATCGAGTTTATATTTAGGCCATGCCATCTGGCAGAGAAAAATTATTTTTTTTTGGTTTGATGGCCTCCAGAGACCAAGGGCATTCACCTGAGTGGAGTGTGTTTTGGAGGTTGGGAGGGAATATTTCCCATTGTGATAGAATTACAGGCGAGCGAGAGGGCAGATGCCAAACACAACTCCTAAGAAGATCGTCACCCTTATTGGGGTGTATATGAGAGAAATGCCCTGTCAGCCCCATTGGTCATCACCTCAGGGACAGACGGGACATCCCAGAGGACATGAGGTCCTGAAGGACGTGAGGGAGTCCTGGCATTGGCCAATGACTTTCAAGAAAGTGAGATGCAATCAGAGACTCCCAAGAGAGATTGGCTCACCTGTGAGAGGCAATGAGGATCGGTGTTGGATGTGAGCTTGCATCGGCAAAGGCAGGAGAAACAAAGGAAGGAAAGTGGCTCATTGATGGGGGGAGCTCAAGCTGGGGAGGCCTCAGGCGCTACACACTCCAACCCATCCGAGTCACGGCACTGAAATGTTAGGTCTGGCATGAGTAAAGACATAGAAAATGTTGAGAGAAACCTTTAATGCAGGACATGGGAAGGCAGCAAGTAAGATGCCAACACTCTCAAAGGGGCAGGCTGTGAAGCAAAGTATTTATGGGGCTTGTTTAAAGGTGGAGCATGGAGGGGTGGGCAAAGTGACATTACAGAGGGATTGGCAGATGTTCAGTGTGCACCCCAGGTGAGGGGAGGTACTTCCCACTGGAGCAAGAAGGTGATAAGCTCTCCTCCATGTTGGATCATCACCATGATGACTAAGCAGCCTCCATATGGGCTGGAACCCATCAGTAGTGTGAGGCTGTATAGTGGCATAATATCCTTCCTTATGCAGTAATGGAAAACTTTCTTCAACTATCACAAAGTAACATCTACAAAAATTTACAACAATCTTTATCATTTTTCCTAGATAGACATTTGATTAAATGGGTTGTTCATTATATAGGCGTAACTCTTATATTATGTACTTTTTAAACATTTTGTTCTAAAATTACCTTCTTTGCGTTATTCATGTAAAATGTGTGTATAGATACAGTTGCTATTAGAAAAATACCTAAAATAGAAAAATATATATGACTGTGTTAGTCCCTGGAAATTCGAGATTTTGTCCTGATCAGTGCTGAAAATATGACAGATGTAAACTTTTTTATTAGAAGCACTGGGGAAAGAGATGACTGGAAGAACTGAATGCCTTATAATAAATGACATTTTACTAGTTTATATCTCCACAGAAAGCGTGGGAATAAAGTTATTTACTAAAAAGTAAATACAGTTCTGTATGGTATCAATATTCTGCTAGAATTAAAATACTTCACACAAAATCCATCATGGCTAATTAGATAGCAGTATTAAAGACAGCCAATTTAGGTAGAAACATTATATGCAGTCGAACAGGGCTAAGCCCTCAAAGAAGTCAGGGCAAAAGATGAGAACACAATACAATTGTGGGCTGAGCCACATTCATTGAAGCCCAGGCCTCAAAACAAAGATGGAATGTCTACACCTACACACTTCCTCAAGGGATAAAACATGATTGATATTTTAAATAGTCATCAGTCTCCTGAGTAGCGGACCAAGACTTCCTTGACCTAATCCTTCCAGAAAAGGTCCTAATATTATAGATAAATATGAGTTATTTAAAATACAAGCAGTCAAACAGGACTGGCCCTCAGAAAAGGTCAGTGTGAAAGACAACTGTGGCTGGAGGCACATTTATTGAAGGTCAGGCCTCAAGAAAAAGAGAAATGACTACACCCACATACTTCCCCTAAGGGTGAACAACAGTGATTGATATTCTAAATAAGCATCAACCACCTTGGGTGGGGGACTGAAAACCTCCATAGCCCATTCCTTCCAGGAAAAGTCCTTGTTCATCCCATGTACACTTGCTACGTGACTTGCTTCTGCATTTGATCCCTATTTACTCAATATTACCTAAGTGACTATACTCATACTCTTATTGGTTAACCAGTTTTGTCCTACCTTATGCCCACTTTTTGACTTTCCATTGGATCTATATTACCTAAGCAAATATACTTGTAATCTTATTAGTTGGTTGTAGTTTTGTCTCAACTTATATCTACCTCACATCATGGGTTGGCTCTATAAAATTCCCTTGAGAAGTGGAATCCCCAGGGCCATCCACTTGGGACCCCCTTCTGTCTCTCTTAGACAGAAGGTATCTTTCTCTCAATAAATACTTCCTAGTCTTTTTTTTTTTTTTTTTTTTTAGGAATTGAACTCAGGACCTTGCCATTGCCAGGCAGGCACTGTGCTGCTGAGCTATATCACTGGCCCATACTCCCTACTCTTAACCTCTGTTTTCCCTAGAATTCATTCTTCAAATTTAGAGAACATGAACTTGGTGTATCAGACATCTAGCAGGTTGGGAGTCTAGATTTAAAACACTTCATTCTTACTTCTAGAAGAAGTGTGGTTTAGGCAGTATATTTTTCTTAAAATATGCTCTGCTGAAAATATCACTGGTCATACCATTATATTACAGATAAAAGACAGTCACAGATATAACTTGAGAAGGCCAAATTATGTCAAACAAAATATATTTTTTATTTCCTCCAATCACTTCTTAAAATGCTTACATTTTTTGTTTTGTTGTCAAAATTTTCTAAAGAATCAGTAAATAAGAATATTTAATGGAAAGAGCAACATGTTGGGTTATTATTATTTGATGACATTTCATCATATATTGCTTCATTTAATTAACTCTTCCTTGTAATTCAAAGAAGAAGTAAAACAAATTTATTTTGTGATACATTGAATATGAGCATCAGAAGGAATTTCACAAATGGATTATGGATTGAAGAGAACTGGATTTTAGTAAAATACAAATTTGTGTAACTTTGGCAATGTGAACTAGAGAAGCCTTAGGATGCTGTAAACAGCTTGATGGGTGACTCTGGACAGAGATCCAAAGACCAAAATGGTGATAGGAATGCAGACAGTAAATGCTAGGCTCAGGAGTTTTCAATTGGAGGTAAGTACTCTATCGGAACATCAACTAGAAGTTGTAAGTGTTATATTCTGGCAGGAAAATTGTTTACATTTTGCCCACATCTTGAGACTTTGCAGAAGACAGAGATTAAGAATGGTGGGACATTTAATCTGCCAGTGGTAATTTTAAGAAAGCCTAACATTCAGATGTGGCATGTGTTGAGCAGCTGTTCTTTGCAATGTCCTTCCACCATGCCATTCTGTATTGGAGCTAATCAATACTGGACAGAATCCCTGAAAAGTGTGAACCAAAATAAACCTCTCCCCTTTTAGTGGGTGTCAGAGGGACAGGAAAGTGACTAATACAGGTTTCTCATCAATACATAGCATATAAAGTCTTGCATTGTCTGACTCTAGTCTACTCCAGCTGAATCTTTTGATCCTTTCTTTTACTTACTTTGTTTAGACCAAGTTTACTTTTGCTCTGCTCCTCCTGTTATAGGCAGCTAAATTAGATAAAAATATCATAGGCAGTCAGATAGGCTAGGCACCAAAAGGAGCCAGTGCAGAATACAAGATACCTTGCAACTGTGGGGGAGACAGGCACCTCTGCTGTGGGCCAGATCTCAAGACAAAAGATAAAATAAATGCACCCATATACTTCCTAAGGATAAACAGGGATTGATATTCTAAATAGATATCAATCACCTTGAGGAAGCCCAGAAGAGCCACTGACCCAACCCCCAACATGCAAAGATCCTGTTCTGTACTCATGCCTATTTGCTGTGACTTGCTTCCCCATGTAATCACAGTTTAATACATTTTACCTTAGCAATTATATTCATAATCTTATTTATTGACCATAGTTTTGCCCCACCTTGTGCCCACCTTATGATTTCCCATTTTCCCCACCTTGGATCTTGTGGTTTTGCTTGATAAAATCCCTAGAAAAGGCAGGGTCCTTGGCAGCCCACTTGGGACCCCTTCTTGTTTCTCTCTCGGAGAGAAGCTTTCTTTCCCCCAATAAATATATGCTGCTCTTAACCTCTGTTGTTCCTAAAATTCATTCTGCACTTTTAGAGAATACAGATTCGTACCGCACATCTCGCGGGTTGGGAGTTTCTTTCCCCTATATCACTCCCATGCTCCAGACTCCTTCCAGCCTGTCTTATAAAGAGCTTGTACTTTTACCACTCTTTATCCGAGTCGCTCCTCATTCTTCAAGACTCAGAAGGTCTTCTAAGGAAGACCAGCCTCGTCCTACAATGCAAATTTATTCCCGCCATGGTTCTGTCTGATGCACTTTTTCCTTTTCTTCCAAAATATTTTAGCAATTTAAAGATATGTATGGGGCTGTGGTGTAGTTCAGTGGTAGAGCATGTGTTTAGCATGCATGAGACCCTAGGTTCAAACTTTAGCACCAAATAGATACATAGATAGATAGACTTGCTTCATTAAGAATTAATTACCCCATTAAAATTTAAGCCATACTTATTATTGAGTTTACCTTTATATAATCTGTGCTGAATTGATTAAATAAGCACATAATATTTGCTGACTGATTGAATGAATGAACATATTTAGTGGAAAATCTTAAGCAAAAAAATATTTAATAAGAATTAGACACACATAATCCAAAATGTACCATCAATTCCTGGGATAAAGTTGAATTCTGAGTAAAGGAAATATGGAGAAAGGTGGGCTTACAGGTTCTTATCTCATATCTATCTTTGGTTATAAAATTGGCTAAACAAATCTAACTTGATATGGCAAAGAAGTGTAGGAATTTGCATTTTTCCCAAGGTAATTATCTGATTGATATTTTAAGTTCATCAAACAAAACAGTGACATGCTAGAGTGGATTTAAAGAAATGTCCTCAAGTGTAAAAATTTAACTTCTGAGTAAATACTTATCTATGAAAAGCCCAAGACATATGCGTCTATGTAAAATGCGAATCAGAGTACCACATTACAGATGATTTGATCTTAAGTTTTCCAAATGGCTTTGAATTTATTCTTTGGATAAGAGCACAAATGAAGCAGAATAAGGGATTCATAATGCAATATATCTTTGATATATAAAAAGAAACAGGCTCAAAGAAATGATTCTTCTACTAACCTTATGTAATCTTTTTTCCAGAAATTCTGTTAATTCCTGTTAAATTGATTTGCAGAAATCCTATGACAGATGTTATCTATTTGATTATAGTTTTCATCTATTTTAATTACAACCTGTCATGGTTTATGGTTATTCACAGTATAGTTGCCTAAACGTAGTAAAGGTAGATTTTTTACATGTATGATTTTTTAAAATGCTAATGGTTCTTCTTTTTCCTACAGTTTGTGTACACATTCTTCCTAGGCCTCTCTATTGCATAGACGTGTGCTGGTGGAGGTAAGATTGCTACAGTGTAAAGTGCTCCAATAGTGGTATCATTGTTTTATATATGTGGGAAAGAGAATTAGGAGAGATTCATGTAACAATGTTTGTTTTCTTTGCTTGAGAAATAACCTCACTTAAGAGGAGTGACCAGATCTTAGGAAGAGGATTTTCTGTAACAACACATCTGTCAGCAATAGAGTATTCATATACTAAAATGATTCAATCAAATCCTAGAAAAGAAAAAGTAAGTTAAAGAAAGTGGTTAGAGTTATCAAGGTGAAGAAAATGTCTTACTCACTTTCTTTACCACTGGGGCAATATATTTGTCAACTGCAATTTAAATGAGGAGAGATTTATTTTGGCTCAGTTTTTCAGAAGTTTAAATCTATGACTGGCAGGCTCAAATGCAAAATGGCACTGTTGAGGGGTCTGATATGGAAGAAAGCTACTTGCATTCTGGTGGCCAGAAAGCAGAGAGAGAGAAGTGAGGAGATTGGAAGGAAGAAACACCTGCTAAGAGCACATTCAGCTACTGAACTCAGTGGGTGAATCCACCAATGAGTGTAGCACCCCCATGGTTCAATCACTTAGCAAGTGCCCTACCTTTCAGTACCTGATAATTTTGCAAGACATTCTGGATCTGAATGAAAACAGGATCTCTCCTCAATCATAATACAGAAAATTTAAAAAACATGGAAAATTATAGAAACACAGAAGAGTTGTATAACATTATGTTATACAGACACAGAAAACAGCTTTATAAGCATTAAGTCAGAATGGGAGTGTGTCACAGGCAACTTAATAAGATATTAAAAAGACAAAAATATCTAACATTATTAGTCAAGCAGGGATGATTGATTACATAAAAATTGTGTTAATAAATAATCCTTAAGTAAGAAGACTTGATGGTACCACTTGCCAAACATAGTTCATCATAAGTTTACCTGGAAATAGGAGTGATCATATCTTTTATTGGCTTTATCCAAAGGAGGAACATGCTTGCCATATGTGTATAACAGATGGTGGTTTTGGATCTTTGAATAAGGCAACCACTGAAATTCGACTCCTACTCTCCCATGGAAACTGGGTGATGGAGGTACCATTTCTAGAAGTTTATATTTCAGAAGAGTTTTTCAGGCTCCTGAAAAAGAATTTGCTGGTTCATAAAACTGATAGAAGACCTACTTAGTTTTTAGGGAATGTTTATATGTTTTAAAGAGGGAAGAAAGTACTTGAGGTTACACATTTTCTAAAGTAAATGCTCTAAATAAAAAGAAAATATAGAAGTCTCCTTACTTTCAACAGTGAGAACTAAGCCTTTCATCTTTAATCTTTTTGTTTTAAAGTACTTATGTGTGTGTACAAAAGGTGAAGAATTCAGTCAGAAGAAAACAATTGATCACTAGAGTAACAAAAAAATATTAATATGTCAGGATATGCATATTGGGAGATCACTCAATGATTAAATTCCTCATTTGTTGGTGACAGGTTAATTGATTTAGACCAAATAAAATAAATGCATAAAGTTATTATTTGTAGTTATGAGGATAATTAAATATATCAACCTACATGCTTTATCTATGTGAAATTGTGCAAAAGGATGAAGACATCTATGCTTGAATTGTACAGTGCTTTGGAATGCACAAATCACTTTCTTATATATGATCTGCTTTTTTCCATGGCTGAAATGATCCTCCTTTTATAACTTTCCTTCCCCTTCATTAGATATCTTGGTAGAAATGGAAGCTGTTGAAATATCACTGAAGAGAAGAGGTTTAGTATTGAGAACTGTTACTTAAGTATTTCCTTGTAATAGCAATTTACTTTTAATGTGTTATAAGACTGTAACTCTCAGGAAATGAATTGCTATTAGAGAATCTGTTTTTTTTTTTTTTTTTTTTTTTTGTGGGTACCGGGGGGACGACCTCAGGACCTCACGCGCCAACAGGCACCCGTGCCGCTGAGCGATATCACCGGCCCCTTTTTCGTATGTGGGATCCGGGAGTCGAACTCGGGCCTTCGCGCTTGCAAGGCAGGCGCTTAAGCCGCTGAGCCGTCTCACCGGCCCGAGAATCTGTTTTTAAAGGAGCCTTATTCATTGAAGTGATGACAATTTAATGGTGCTATAGTGGAAAGAACAATTTTACAAAAAAAATTTATGTTCAAGTTGTAGAGCAGCTTTCATCCTGAGTCTATTTACTTTGGAATAAAAGGCACAGAAAGTTGCTGTTTGTAGATTTCAAAATCTTGGGCAAGCCCATTAGAACCTCTTTTGTTCAGTTCTCTCTCATGCAATCCTCTATCACATATCATGTCATCTGACAGAGACAACATGGAGAGCTCCCAAAGAAGAGAAAGGGACCTCAACTTGCTCCTCCCATAAAGTAAGTAATAGGTTCCCTGATATCTGTCACAGAAAAAAAAATTCAAGATGTGTCAATGTGAGGCATAAAGAGTTTTTTTAAACAAAGTTAGAAGTAAGGCAGAATAGGAAAACATTCAAGCTAGAGTAGTTGGAGTGGCCTACTTACAAAATCATGAGGCCAGCTTTTATGCATTGACTAAGGTGGACTGGGGCCCATTTAATTATTATCTCAGTTCTGGCTTTCAGAACTTTGGAGGAATTCTTATGTCTTGAGTGGCAAGGCAGTTCCTATGAGATAATTCTGATTGTCTGGAGGGGCCTGCCTCAGTTCTGTAATGGAGTAGTTTCTCCTGCTTGGAAGTGGTGACTACTATGGGTGGTCTGTGAGGCTCTGCTTTTCCTCAAACTTAGATGATTACTAGTTTAAGACATTATCTTGGAGACTTCTAGGCATCTCACCAGAGGTTGTGGACATTGATGATGTGAAAGCTGGCAATTGAGTATCCTGAAAATCGTGAAAATTAATTCTTTTATTAATGTCCATCATTTTGAAAGAGGATGAGATAGGCTAGATAAATTTAGAACTAATGAACCTTGTAATACAGGCACTTCTTGAGTGATAAGCATTCCTACATGCAAAGCTGAGTAGGGATCCATCTGAAAGATTTAATATAATGTGGGAGACAAAGCATTGAATTCCCTTATCTCTTTGCATCTATTTCCTCTCTCCTGCATCAATTGTATTATAAGTACACTAATGTAATCTGTGTGCTCATTGAAGAGTTCATAGTTGAATGGAGTATTATTATGGTGCCTGCTTGCAAAAAGTGGGTCAGTGGGGTGTGACTTGTGGTCTCTATCTGGTCCCTTGCCTCTTCCTTTCACAATTTTCCTATATGTTCTAAATCATGGCCACCCCGAAATGAGTAATTTTGCTCTGTCATATCTTTCCTTTGTGTTTCTACCTTGGAGCCAGCTGAACATGGACTGAATTCTCTGAAACCATGAGCCAAACCAAATCTTTCTTTCTTTAAGTTCTCAGGTATTTTGTTTCAGCAAAGCAAAAGCTAACCAATACAGCAACCATCTACAACCTAGAGAGCCTTCCACCAAAATTGCACCAGTTGGCACCTTACCTGGAGCTTCTTAGTTTCCAGAACTGGGAAAAAGTAAATTTACATGTTTAAGACACCCACTTTATGGTATTTTGATATGGGAATTCAAGTAGAATAGCATAGGACCTCACTGGCCAGTGATGTCTCATAAGGGCTAGAAACCAAATGAGAATACCAAACAGAACAAGACTTATAGATGCTTTAATGGAAAATTCACTTATAAAAACTGTTATATTTAGAAATAAAAAGTAAGAAACACCTTAAAATCAGAAAATAAATACTGTGTGTTATGGCTTCTATCTAGATGTACCCTGAAAGCCTCGTGTATTCATAGGTGGGGCTTTGGGAGGTGGCTGCTTTCGGGTTGTGAACGTGGATTATGAGCATGATAACTGGATCAGCCGCTGATTGGATTAGCGTAGTTCTGGATGTGGCTGAATGGGTTTACTTGACAGAAGGCCCAGACAGTGTGTGAGTGGTGTCAACCAACAGGCTTGAAACCTAAATGAAATAAAGAGAGAAAGGGAGCATTGCTCCTGCTGCTTGCTGCCTCCTGCCTGTTATGCCATGAACTGTTTCTCATCTGCCATGGCTTTCTGCTTTGGAGCCAGCTGGTTATAGATTGAAACCTCTCCAAACTGTGAGCTAAAATAAACCTTTTCTCCTTTAAGTGGGGTGTGATGGATATTGGGTCTCAGAGATAAGAAAAGTAACTAAGACACTTAACAACATAATCTATGTAATAATTCAATTTCTAACAACTTGCTATACCTATTGTATTTTTATTTACATCATCTCAAGATTTGAACCATTTTTGGTCACATACTACAGGTTAATTTTAGTTCATACACATGTATATATATGACAAATGATCCATCAACATTTCCTTACTACTTATCAACTAATATTATTTCATTCAGTAGACCTCAGCTATTATCAGTTTGGAAATACATATATATATATATATATATATATATATATATGAAAATTATTTCTAATACATTATTTGAATGTTTTTATTTCCCTTGGATTTATGTTTTAAATTCTCTAACAATGAATTTAGAGATCCTATCATTAAACATTTTTCTTCCATTTCTGTTTTTTTCATATCAAATCAGAGTACTTTGGGTTGTGCCTACCTTATGTAGTAAAATAATTACTCTGAAAAGTTAGTTTGCCTTTTTAGGACTGCAAATTTTAAACTGGAAGTGTATAGAAACATCTTATACAGAAATTTTCTATAGTCATCAGAAAGTTATTTTTTAACATACTCTCTGGGACTTATTTATCTACTTGTGAGGAATGAATTAGAAAATATAGGTGAATTACCAATTTTTATTGCATATATGATCTTTTGAATTAATTGAATTAATTTATCAGTCAATTAGTGAATTTGATTTAGTAGGATCAAACTAATTATACCTTTTTATGTAGAAACAGTAAAAGAATCAAAATGCTTGTTCACTAAGTTTCTATTGTTGTTTCCTGAAGAATTTGCAGTGTGTAGTCAGCTGCATAATCCTCACCATCCAACCTCAGCCTTTTGAGGTTATTAACTGGTGAACTTGTCATTTACTGTAGCTTCGTGACCTGAGACTCTTCACTGAAATGTCTGGGTTAGTGAAATTGCCTTTAGATCCCTAAATTTGAAAATTAATAGTCCTATGCATGCTTGAGTGTGTCCCTAGAATTTGTGTGTTGAGAGCTTAATATTCAAAGTCTCATGTTAATATTTTGGTAGTAAGTATTTGGGGAGGTCATTGGGATTAGATGAGATTATGAGATGCTTATGATTCCACTATTCATTCAGAACTGACCAAGCAAGCTTCCTCTGTCTTGTTCTGTGGTGTCCTTCACCATTTTATGACAGGACAGACATGAGCAGAAGATATGACTCATTGGACCCCAAGCAGATGCCAGTGCTGTGCCTTGGACTTCCAGCCTCCAGGGCCATGAGCTGAAAAATTCTCCTTTCTCTAGAAATTAATTGGTCTGTCATATTTAGTTATTGCAATAGAATATGAACTAATGAAATGAGCTCATTTAAGCAAATTCAAGAATATTATGTGGGACTGGAAAGAACAGAGCCTGATGTGGCTTACTGTGTGACAGACTTAAGGAAACAATTTATCTATAGTTCAGTTTCCTAAAACCTCTTGATTCTGCTTTATTCTGTGTAGAGAGATCATCTTCCATATGGTTACAGAAGATGAATATGAACTCTTTTAGATGTACTTTTTTTTAGATCATAGGCCAAATTGTGGGCTTCTTTGCTATTTTGTATTTCTGGGCTTTATGACCTTTCTCAACCATACCTATATTAAAGGTGGGGGACAGGCCAAAAACTATATGAGACATGCTATCTAAAAGAGAGAAAGCTATGAGAGGGTGATTTTCAGGGTAAAAAAATATATTAAATTAAATAAAATAATTAGAAAACCAAAATGCAAGGTGCCTATTTTAGCTATTCAAATATGATAGTATGAATGAGTGGCTAGAACTATATGATGTCTTAATTTAGTAGCATATTTTATTGAAACCATAAGAAGTTGTATGTATATTTTTTGCTTAAATATTGGAATGACTGAAGAGTTGTGATTTGCCAATGAAGCTGAAAAGAAAGCAATTAAATATGCAAATGTTTGAAAAATGACATCCATTAAAATTACATTATACTGTTATTATCTAAGGAATCTTATTATGTCATACAATAGATGTTTGAGATTATAATTTTAGAAAGGATAAAATTACCTTATAAGCATATACTTAGTTTTGTCCTTTTATTAATACTCTTGTTTCTTTAAATTTTTACATAGCATATTGGTTATAAATTGTTCTCAATTTTGGTAAGTACTAACCATAGTTACTATAAAGACATGTAAATGTAAAAATAAAAATAAATAGCTTTTAATTCATAGTAATATATACATTTATATCTATGTCTGCATTCCTTTTATGCTTAAAGTTAATGTGGCAAGTGTTCCAAATACCTTTATCTTTGTTGAAATAGATTTTGAATACAAGATGAGAACATTTTAACATTGGCTTAATCTGCTGCAAATACTTTCAATGGAATTTTTATTCACCTGGGTATCTGCTTGAATCTGCCTTATGGATTCCATTCCATTTCTTTCCTATGCTGAGCATTCATGGCTTCCATAATTTTCTTAAGCTCATCTATTCTTTTGTCTGTATCTGCTCTAGAGTCCCTAAGCATGGTCTTCATTGTGGATATCATGTCTGCAGTTATCTGAGAAATAATTTCTGATTTGATTTTTTTCTAGTGCCTCATTCAATTGCTTTGTTGTTACTACTTCAGAGGTGCCAGGTGAGTGGCTTTCAGATTGTCCCACCTCATTGCACCCTGGGTTTGCCTTTGGTGAACTGAATGTGAGGGGTTGCATCTTGTTTAAGTGTCTTCTCATTTTCTTTTCTTTCTTTAGTTTAACTCCTGGGGTGATACTTATAAATTGCCTTGGTGGGTTGCTTTATTGCTAGTATTTAGAACTCTTAGGTGATGACTACTTCTCTAAGGTATCTTTCAGGTATAGCTTGTTTTTGGGTTTTCAGTCTGTTACAAGATCCTACCTCTTCAATTTGTTGGAGATAAGTTGCTGCCTGTTTGGCCCAGTCCTTGGTACTTTGGCACCATGTCACAGTATTTTCTGTGACCCTCAGTCAATCTCAGTCATTAAATAACAAGAACAGCTGTTTAGAACAATTATGTCACTTTTAGTTATAGTGGTACCAAAAGCATCAAGCATAGCCTAGAAAATGACAGACTGAGCTAACCAGTTATTTGCCACTTTTAACTGTAGAGACTAGATTTGTGGTTATATAACAAAACCTAAAACAAACCAGAAAATTATATGCAGTATACAAGTCTTTAATACGTCAATTTTGCCATCAGTGGTTAAAATTTAAAATGCAATAAGGAGAAATATAGAAGTGGAAGAAGAGGAATAGATTAGAAGTAAGGCTGGAGGATGAAGAGGGATCACACTAACATTGGGAAACTGGTGCAGAAGACTGGAGGGAAAGAGCAAAGGAAGTGTTAAAAGGAAGAACAGAACAGAACCACAACCACAAAAGAGGCTAGAAACCACGTTCGCACTTATATAAAAACAAGATCAAACAATGAAGGAGAAAAGATAAAACCAAAGCCACCACTACCACCATGACAACAAAAAAGAAAACTAGAGAGAGGAGAAAAAAATAAAAAAATAAAAGAAATGAAAAGAAAAATGTCCACTTCCAGGTTTGTCTCTGCTGTCACTTGTAGACATCATGTGGAGACAGAGTCCCTTTCTGTGTCAATCTATCCCATCAGGTCAGCAGTAGCTTTTTGGTGGGGTAGTGGATAATCTCAGTGAGCCTGTACTTTCTGGCTGAGACCAGATTCATTTGGCCTATAACCATCAGCACACCTGCCATGGGCCTGAGCCCAGCTGGGAGCTGCTAAATGGAATCAGCAGCTGCTCTGAGTTCTCCTTGATGGTTCCCAGCCACTTGCTCTCTCCCACAGTGTGACTGAGCTTTAAGCACTCAGCTCCAGCTAGTGCCATCCTTCATGTCCACTGCTTCCCTCCACTGTGTGTCTCTCCGCAGAGGCCTCAGGTCTCCAGCAGTCACCATGTGTCTGCAGGTTTGAACCACTCCTCTCACACAGTGAGTCCAAACTCAGGGAGAAGGTGCCACTGGGTACCTCCTTTTTCTTCATTGAAGTTTCTCTCTTCACTCTCTCTGTGGGCTTCAATTCATGCTTCAGATCCTTCCTGGGTCCTGGGAACCCACTTCCCTCCTTCTTGCCTTCCTCGAGTTGCTATATTCCAGTGTCTTGATGGCAACTCTCAGAGAGGCTCTTTCTCTGCTGCTTGCCACTCTGCCATTTTTTAACTCTACCAAGGACATTTTAAAAGAGCGTTATCAGTTATCAATACCTATCTTCAAAGAAACAAGATCATTTAATTAATATTACCATATAATAGTACTTTCTGAGAACACCATTGCTGTGGTTTGGATACAAACAAATTGTGTACTCCAAGAATGGATGAATTACAAGCTTGCTCCTTGGTGTGGCAGTGTTGGGAGGTGTGACGTCCCATTAAGAGGTCCTTAGGTTAACTGGGAGCATTGTGAGATGCCAGTCTTTGTTCAGGTTACTCTTCAGAGCTGTGGTTTCTTCCTCCCACAGAGAGTATTTCCAAAATTACTGTGCCATACACCCTCTGCCATCTGCCATGAGGTCCTTACCAGATCCAATCTGATGCTGGCCCTCTGTCCTTCAATCTCCAAAATTATGAGTTAAATAAGCATCTTTATTTTATATAAAGTTATTTTGCCTCTTATATTTCAATATGGTAATGAAACACAGTACAGAGAGATGGTCACAGCAATGATGCTATCATCTGTGAAGCCACATAGTACTGAAACTTAAACTTTTGAAACAGTTGGAAGCTGAAAGGATGTGATTTTCCTTTGGTATATAAAAATATAAATTATTTGTTTATAAAACTAAAAGTTTTAAGGACCTATAAATACACAATACTGAGATATATTGTGCTTGCATTTATCTCCACTTTAAAGGAAGTGCACATTTTTAGGCCAGTTTTCCAATTTAAACTTGTATTGTACTGATCATCTAATATCCTCATAGTTCTATCTTTTCTTGGGTCAGCATATTTATCTTTCTATTTTTGTTAACTGGTCATTGCTTTCACATTGTTGTAAACTACACACATCCTTAGTCTAACCATTGTAAGATGGGGGCTGTCATTGTAGCAGAATTTATACTGTTGTTTCTGTCTTCCAAGAAAGAATGTGAAAATTCAAGGCATTAGCTTTAAAGTCACATAGGCTTGGGTATTTTCCACTAGTTTGATATTGAATGATCTTCTGTATTTTATATTTTCTGTAAATGGGTAAGATATTAGTACAATAATGACACCATAGACATGTAAGTACCCAATATTTAGTACCAAAGCATTAATAACAATGGTAGTATTTCCCTTTTGCAAACTATGAATGTTCAAATTTTAGTATTACCAGGAGGAAATATATAATATGTATATAAAAGGATCTGCAACCCTATTACTGAAGTTAGAATTTAGATGCTTTGTTAACAGAACCAGTATGCAAGGTACCAAAGAGTAGTTTAGACTTACGTCCTATCTCAACTTTTTCATGTAGTGTCATACACGTATAATACAATTTAAAAACATGCATTCCTTTTCCTCAACTTTCTATCATGTTTTCTTGTAGGAAATTAAACTTCTCCATGGATCATTATACATATACTTCTAAGGAACTTGTGTAATTTCCTTCTAAGACAACTGTGTTTTTCCTAATATAAGATCCTTGTGAAGAAGTATTGATACTCAACTTGTCCATGATGAATCCTATTTATGTGAGCAACATGCACTTCCAAAATCTGTAAGCATTTCTGAGTTACTAACTTAAAGAGGTGTTTAAACCATGCTTATAACACAGTTATAATATTCTAGAAAAAAATTTTTTGTGTGTACCGGGGGTCAAACTCAGGACCTTGTGCACCAGCAGACACATGTGCCACTGAGCGATATCACCAGTCCTTTTTTTTTTCCATATGTGGGTACTGGGAGTCGAACTCAGGACCTCATGCTTTCCAGGCAGGCGCTTATGCCACTGAGCTATCTCACTGGCCCCAATATTCTAGCATTTTAACAGGAAAATCTATCAGTTTTTCTTGACCAATTTATTCTCCTATCTCACAATACAGTTAGAATTAAACATGAGAGAAATCTGTATATTTTGTTTTGTCTGTAGTATCTGACTCCCCTTTCTGAAGTCTGGTTTCTGGGACCACAGTAGATGTTATGGATTGGGTCTTCTGGCTTACACTACAATAAAGACAACTGTATGGATGAAATTATCCACAATTCTTCCAAAACTCATATCATGAAACAAAACTAGAAAAACTATATACCTAAATTTATAGTAAAGGAAAAAATAATCTATGATTAGCAGAACTAGGGCTCAATCCTCACAAATGTGATATGATTTATAAACTTTAAGCAAAGAAAGAATGCAGAAAGCCTAATATCTTACTTTTCAAACTGTTTTTGTTGTAGTTGTTATTGTTCTCCTTTTCCTCTTCCCCATTCTCCTCCTCCTCTTCCTCCTCTTCATTCTTTTTCTTCTTCTGCTTATGTTTCTGGTTCTGTTTCTCCTTCTGCTGCTTCTTCCATGGTACTTGGGATTCAATCAAGGGTCTTTGCACTAACCTACATCCCCAACCCATTTTCTATTTTTTTATTTTTATTTTGAGATAGAGTTTCACTAATTTGCCAGGCTGGACAAGGTTAAGGCTCCTTCCTTAGCCTCTCATGCACTAAGATTACAGACTTGTGCCTCCACACCCAAATTTGGCTTCTTTTTATCGCTCTAATGTTTTCAGCAACCATATTCTTTTTGGCACCAACTTCACAGGTGCATCCATCTTTGTTAAGCTGGAAAATTTTTACATCTTTTGGCCCTGCTTTTTGTTCCTGATTCTCACTGTACATCTAGCTGAAAGCAACCAGCAGTACTCATGCCTCAGGCTTAACGTTGGGCTGTCTTGAAATTTCCCCTGCCATATTAACTAGTCTACCACCTTTAAATTCAGTCTCAAAGTCTGAGGAGAAGAATAAAGTACAGATGAATTCTTTGTCAGAATATAATATGCATCTCCTCAGTGCTGTTTCCAATAGAATCCTCTTTCTCATTTAAAAACTGCATTAGCCTGGACTTTACAGTCTACATTCCTAGCTACATTCTGGGGTTCTGAGGATCAACCAAACACTGCTTAAAACATCTAGGGCTGCTTTAGCCCACTTCTTCAAACTTTTCAATACTATTCCAACAAAAAAGTTCCACAGGCTTCTGAATCTCAAGTTTAGATACAGTCACAGCTCCAACACTACTTCTGGTACCCATTTTCTGTATCAGTCACTTTCCCTTGCTGGAACAAAATACCAGACACCTGCAACTTAAAGAAGGGGATGTTTATTTTGGCTCATGATTTTAGAGGTTTCAGTTCATCATTAGCTGGTTTCAAGGCAGAAGTGGTAATGTGGAAGGGCAAGGTGGAGGAAATCTGCTCAACTAAAAGCAGCTAGGAAGCAGAAAGAGACATGACAGAGAAAAGTGAGGAGCTGGAAATATGACTATACACTTCCAGATCATGTGTCCAGTGACCCACCTCCTTCAACAAGATCCCATATACTATCAGCACATTTAGCTATAAACTCATCCATGGATTAATCCAGTGATAGGTATAGTATCTCCATGATTCAATTACATTCCAATAGTCCCATATCTGCACACATGATTTGGGGGTGGTTTTAGACCTACACCACAAAAGGAATAGATAACAAGGTACTTTCTGGAGTCTTGGAAGAGTATGATGGAGAGAGCTGAATAGAGGATGGTTAATGGATACAGTGATAAGCTTGGATGGTAATGTTAACTTTTCCTATTTCATACCATCATATGAAATATTATTTTATATCATACTTCTCCATAGAATGTATGAAATAAGTCTGAAATAGGTTTACCTCAATTGATTATTTCAAAATAGTTAAGGGAGAGTATTTTTTAATGTGCCTAGCACAAAATTTCATAAATGTCTGAGGTAAGTGATATGACAACTCTCCTAATCTGATCATTACACATTTTGTTTAATTATTGAAATATTGTATTATTCCTCATAAATATGTACAATAACTGCCTATCAATATATTAAATGTTTTCTTGTCTCAGGTATAAAACATCTGACACCCACAATTTAAAGCAGAGGATATTTATTTTGGCTGATAGTTTCAGAGGATCAGTTCATGGCTGTCTATCTTCACAGCAGAACCAGCAGAGTGGTCAGTAATGGCAGCCAGGAAATAGAGAAAAAAGGGAGTAGTCAAGGACAAGGCTACATGCTTAGGTCATTTTCCCAGTGGCTAACTCTTCCATCCAGGCCCTATATTCCAACAGCATATTTACCTATGAACTCATCAATGGATTAGTTACTGATAAGTGTTAACCCTTAAATTCCAGTCACATTCCAAAAGCCCTGCCTCTGAGCACATGAGATTTTGGAGACATTTTTACTTCTAAACTGTAATAGTCAGTTAAAGATAAAAATATATTTTAAAACAAATGTTATTGTTTATATCTGAATGTTTCCACAAATCCTCATGTGCTCATAGATTGGGCTTTAGAGAGGTGATTGGAACATGAGGACAGATACTTATCAGTGGATTGGTTCATTTATGAGATTATAACTAAATGTCATTTAGGAGGTGAAGCCTAGTTAAAGGAGGTGGGTCACTGGTGGCATGGGTTAAAAGGATCTATGTCAATGATGGTGAACCTTTTAGAGCTTTCAGTGATACAAACAGCCCACTGTGGCATGCATGCCATAGGTTCACTGCCAATGGTCTATCTCCTTCTCTCATCCATTGATCCTGCTTTCTGCTTCTCCTCCATACCATAAGCAAGCCTCCTATGACATCCCCCTCCTCCATGCTGCCCTGCCTTGGAGTCAGCTGACTATGGGCTGAAATCTGTGTAAACTGTGAGTCAAAATAAACCTTTCCAGGCCAGTGAGATGGCTCAGCATCATAAGTGCCTGCCCGGCAAGCACGAGGCCCTGAGTTCAACTCCAGTACCCACATAAAGGAAGAAAGAGGCCAGTGAGATCACTCAGTGGCACAAGGGCCTGCTGGCAAGCGTGAGGTCCTGAGTTTGACCCCCGGCACCCACATTAAAATAAATAAATAAATTAATTAATTAATTAAATTAAATAAACCTTTCCTCCTTTAAGTTGTGGGTGTCATGTATTGTGTTGCAGCAATGAGAAAGTAACTAAAACAACAAAATCATTTAGAAGGAGCAAATATTTAACTACAAAGTGATAAAATTTTTGTTATATTGCAGTAGATAACACTTTTCTAATTATGTCATGTAACTTATAAGAAGTGCAAGCATAAGGGAAGGAAATAATTAGTAAACTGGCTTACAATCTAGTTTCCTAATAAGGTGTTTGTTTCCAGTAATAAAAAGAGGAAAGTGACCCAGATAATCATGAAAATATGCTAATAGCAGACTTACTGGAAAATATTCTAATAGTATTTTTGTGATACCTTCCTTATCTATGGCATGGTTTTAACAGTATATAATAGATCTGTCTAGAATATTTATGGTAAACAAATCTGGAATTATGTATTTCATAAAAAATACCAATTAATTTTCATCAGAATATAAAGGAAATGTGTTTTTACTAAGATCCCTTCTGTGCAAACAATGTGATTGCACACATAAGTTAAAGGACATGGATATTAATTAATCTGACTCAATAAATGTACTAATGTGTTAAGAAAGAACCTAGGGGCTGTATTGGAAATTTCATTACTTCCTGCTGTATCTGAGGCCTATGTCGTCCTATATTCCCAACATTATTAGTAAAAGTTAGTACCATATAAAATCTGTAACTTACACTTGTCTAATTTGATAAGTCTATGATCACCTTCACAGACAGTGGACTCCAAGTGAAATCTTTCTCTTGTCCAAGAGACTATTTAGATTGATTCCAAAAGTCATAAAGATCAGCAATTCCTACTATGAAAAAGCTCATTTATGTTCATTTATCTCTCTGAATTTTCTCTTTTCAATGATCTTTTCATTATCTTGGTAACTGCATGATATTTATAGGAAGATAGTTTTTGTATGTAATGTAGTGTTTTTAAGTGCCTTCAAGAAAATATATTTTAGGAACTTTCCAATCCACCATTCCCTCAAAGCAGATTCATCTATAACAGATCCATATGATACACTCCCTGGGATGGGATTTATTCAAGACAAATTATCATTCCTTGGTCAACCTGTCCAAAGGGTGTGGCTGACATCATAATGCATACCAGTGCATTTTACTATCAATTTTCACTATACCTTAACACACAGGTAAAGATTTTCACATAGTACGTCAGGGAATCCTTGCTAATCTGTAAAGGTCAGAGCTCAAAATGAAGTAAAATTTTCATCTCTAATTCTACAGTTCTGTTACCCAGGAACAATGTGAGTAGCCTGGGAGACTAACATTAGACATGGAAAGAAAATGCTGGAGAGGAAAACCTTGAAAATGTCTGGGATTTAAATGCTGAGCTGATGTCAAAGTCACAGAAAAAAATTATATAGTAAGTTCCTGACTTATGAACGAATTCCATTCTGGAAGAATTTTGTAAGTCAGATTTGTTTGAAAGTCCAACAAATTGAGTGCTTTACACCTTTGACACAAATATACAATATATATTGCTTTGTACTTTCTAGCAGTCACCTTCACATCACCACTGCTTTTCCTTTTGCTTCTGGACATCCTGGGCTCTGACTGAGCACTGTACTATTGCACTGTACAGTGAGCTCACAGCAGCACAACCATTAAAATGTCCTGCAGACGTGGGAGCTACTTCTGTGATTCGTTTGCATTTATGAATGCTCATAATGCAAGGTCTGTTCATATCTGGAAAAGTCTGCAACTCAAATGTTCACAATTCTGGACTTAATGTACTCAAGTAAAAAGAAGTACAAACACTGTTTTGAGTTGTTCTGGAGCTATATTTCTGTTTGTAATGGTGATTATTTTTAATACCACACATCACCATTTTATCAATAATAAGATTAAGAAAATAACATACACTGTACCAAAGTGACCCAAAATGTCTGGGTTAGCTCCCTGGAGATTCAAACATGCAATGCTTGCTCCAGTTCTAGAAGATAAGGTTTATATGTGTACAGTTAGATTAAAATACTTTTCTCACCAGTCCACCATTAATGGACATGTGCCTTGCTATATGTGTTTGACAATCACTGCCCCTAAGTAAAGCATCACATCTACTAATTTCATCTATATCTTTTGCAAGGACTTGGGATGCTGTTTGTTATGATTTTAGTAACTTTAACTTTAAAATGAATACAGGCCATGTTAGAAAAAAAATCTATACCCAGGAATGTGGTGATTTTTCACATGTAAAGTTCATCCAGCCAGGTAGAGAGGACAATTACGAGTTTTTGGGAGATCTGACAGCTATAATCTTTGTCACACCCTATTATTATTTTCTAAGAATGTTTTGTTTCTGTGGGGATTTTTCATAATAACATGAGCTTCATTAAATAATAGACTTGAGTAAAATTCCCCTATGACAGTGTACTTACAATTGTGAACTGTTTAAGACAAAAAAACTATCTTTTTTAAATATCCATGTTATGCTGAGCCAAAACTTGAAATCAATGGTAATATTTATTATAAAATTGTCAACTTATGAGTACAGAGTACAGTATAATCAAAACTGAACAATGTTCTCAGAATAAAATATAATTAATTAGAAATCATGATCTCTGCTCCAGCTGCACCAACATTTATTCATATCTTTAGATTTCCTATTCATTTTCCTACTTTATGGACTTTGCTACTTCTCTGCCTCTACCTGGAGAAAAACAGGATTGTTCATGATTGACCCTAGACACTCACTGAGTTCCTGTCAATGAGCAAACCTTAGAAAAAAGCTTCTGCCTCTCTATATTTGTTGCACTGGAACTGCTTCACATAACTGGTGGGATCATATTATTTCCAAACACTCTGCTGCACTGTGTACGTAAGCTCAGACTACTTGGTCTTCTAGCATTTTGTATCTCCTTCGGTCTTAAACTGCTCCCATGTTGCTATCTTAATATAGAATCACAGTGAAGTAGTAAGGTCCCTCTAATAAACCTGATGCTATGGCACACCACCTGCCATCCTGCCATTCTGAAAGTTTCAGAGAGTAACTGTGTATCCACAGAGCCTTCTGACCTGGTGTATCAGTACTAGAAGGTAACATTGGTGTTTGCCCAAAGATCTATGACATACTGCATACAAGTGTTCACACTCATTTTCTTTTTTTTTTTTTTTTTTTTGTGGGTACCGGGGGGACGACCTCAGGACCTCACGCGCCAACAGGCACCCGTGCCGCTGAGCGATATCACCGGCCCCTTTTTCGTATGTGGGTTCCGGGAGTCGAACTCGGGCCTTCGCGCTTGCAAGGCAGGCGCTTAAGCCGCTGAGCCGTCTCACCGGCCCCACACTCATTTTCTTACTCACCCTCAACATTCACATCTCAGCTCAAAATCTTTTTCAGAAAAGACAATTTTAGTTCCCTTAGTTCACATCAAGTGCTGTTCTCATACTTTGACACTGTCTTATAGCACTGTAAAGTTATTGTTGGTAGATTTGTATGGTACTCATAATATTCTGAGTAATTACATTTATGTAAATACTTTGCAATTGCCACTGCTGTTCAATATAGTTCTTGAATCAGGCAGGAGAAATAAATGAAAGAGATATAGGTAGGAAAAGAAGAAGACAAATTACCATTATTTGCAGATGACCTCATCCTCTACAGAGAAGCAAAAATTTCCCCAAGACTCCTAGAATTAATAGCCAAATTTAGTAGCATAGCAAGTTACAAACACATAAAAATAAATAGTGTACCTGTACAATAATAGTAAACTCCCTGAGAAAAATATTAGGGGAACAATGTCTTTCACAATAGGATCAAGAAAAAATTAAATACATAGGAATTAACCTAATGAAGGAAGTAGAAAACCTCCACAATGAAAACTACAGTACTCTGCAAAAGGAGATCAAAGAGGACATCAGAAAATGGAAAGATATCATATGTTCATGGATGTGCAGAAACAACATATTCAAAATTAGCCATACTTTCAAAACATACATATGTAACACAACTCCAATTAAATAAAAATAGCATTCTCATATAACTAGAAAAAACAAGCCTAAAATTCATATAGAACCAGAAGAGGCCTATAGTAGCGAAAGCAATCCTGGGCAACCAGGCCAAAGGAGGCATCACAATCCTGGAATTCAAGGTATACAACAAAGATCCAGGGCCGGTGAGATGGCTCAGCAGCTTAAGCGCCTGCCCGGCAAGCGCAAGGGCCCGAGTTCGACTCCCGGATCCCGCATACGAAAAAGGGGCCAGTGATATCGCTCAGCGGCACGGGCGCCTGTTGGTGCGCGAGGTCCTGAGGTCGACACCCCGGTACCCACAAAAAAAAAAAAAAAAAAACAAAGATCCAATGATTAAAAACAGCATAGTATTGGCAAAAACAGACATATGTATCATTTGAACAGAATAGAGGATGCGGAAACAGCTGCTACCCTATTCAGCTACCTCATTTTTGACCATGAGGCCAAAAACTTATGACTGAGGGAAGACAGTGTCTTCAACAAATGTTGCTCTAATCTTGGCTATCACCATTCAGAAGACAGAACTTAGACCCACGTCTCTCACCTCATACTAAATTAAATCAAAATAGGCCAAAGATCTAAATATTAAAATAGAAACACTAAATCTGCTGGATGATAAATAGGTAAAACTCTTGAGAACAGAGGCATAGACAAGGTTTCTGAACAGAATCCTAATTGCACAAGAAATAAAGCCAAGAATCAACAAATGGAATTATATCAAGTTAAAAACTTCTGCCCAGCAAAGGAAAGAATCTACAGAGTGAAGAGACAACTTCAGAATGTGAAAAAAAAATTGACAACTATTCTATAAATAGAACACTAATATTTAAAATATATAAAGAACTAAAACTTCAGACCCACACCAAATAAAAGATGCAATAAAAATGGTCAATTGAATGATGCCCACTTCTCAAAGGAAAAAATAGAAATGGCTGATAAATACATGAAAAAAATGTTCAGCATCTCTGGCTATTACAGAAAAGCAGCTCAAAACAACACTGAGATTGAATTTTACTCCAAAAAGAATGGTTGTCTTCAAGAAATCAGATAACAAGAAATGTTGATGAGACTGGGGGGAAATGAACACTTCTGCATTGTTGAGAGGAATGTAAATTAGTACAATTATAGAAATCAATATAGAGATGCCTCAAAAATGAAATAAAAAGAATTTAATTACTCCCTGGTATTCCTTTCTGCTATCTCCTAAGAAGAATAAAAGATATCATACTATAGTGATACATGCATACCCATATTTATAGCAGCACAATTTGCAAAGGCTAAATCATATAAGTGGTGTATATGTTGATCAACAGACAGGTGGGTAAAGAAAATATAGTTCATTTATTCACAATGTGGTACTAATCAGCCATAAAGAAGGATAAATTTCAGTCATTTGTAGGAAAATGGCTGCCACCAAGACTAAAATAGTAAGTGAAATAAATGAGACACACAAGCTTAAATATCACCAGTATGTACTAGTAAATATAATAAAATATGATGCCATGTGATGATAGTTTAGAATCTGAAATAATGAATTTATACAAAGACTGAGACATCAATAATAAGTTTTATTTATTCTGATGAAATATTAATATTAGAGGAAGTTAGAGAACAGTGTTTTGAGACTGAGATTGAATTTTACTACAAAAAGAATGGCTGTCTTCAAGAAAACAGATAACAACAAATGCTGATGAGACTGTGGAAAAATGAACCCTTCTGCACTGTTGAGAGGAATGTAAACTAGTACAATTATGGAAATCAATATAGAGATACCTCAAAAAAAAAAAGAATTCAATTTCTCCCAGGTATTCCCTTGCCAAAATCAGTGTCCTACCAAATCAAAAGTGTCCAAATGTAGTGTACTTTGAAATCAATTATTTTAGTTTTAATGGTACCTTCATTAGAGATAGTCACAATCAACCAAGAAACTCGTGGGGAACATTATAATTAAATCTGTTTAATTACTTAGTCATCTCTAATACCCTCATATACAATCTACAAAATGAGAATTTTATGCATGTTTTCCTTTTTCAAAATCACTGAAGACTCCCCATGGTACAGTTTTCACTTTTTCAGGTGCCATTGTATATACCAGGCAGACAGTAAATACTCAATCTGTTATAGTGTTGTTATTGTGTTCTCCAAGACAATGTAAGGCATGAGTTTGTAGAAAGAAACCTCAGTTGTCCTGTTTGCTATTATCTAGTGTGTAGACAGAATGTGGTTATATCTAAACATAAAAAAGACAGCTCTCCCAGTCTTGACATAAAAAGTTACTACTTTTAATACTTCCAACTCAAGTAATACATTATGGCAGAACTATGGCGTGTATTTGTGCATGGGAATCAGAGTAGCAGTTAAGAAATAAGCAAAAAACGGTGCAATGACTCATGTCTATGTTAATATTTAGAATGAATAAAGCAGTGTAGAAATCATAAAAAATAAAAAACATGCATTTGACAAAATCAGCATTTTAAAAATAAGCATAGAAAAATTTCGTCTTCCTATAAGTTTCATGTGGTTTATTCTAATATTTAGCAAACAATGTAACATTGAATAAATACATGCAAGATATTAGATGGACTCATTGAGGAGGAAGGGAATAGGAAAATATAGTATTATAAGGGTCCCAGGTAACTAAATTTTTGTTGAAAAGAGAATCTAAAAGAAAGTAGAAATGTTATCAAAGAGTCTTTAATGGCTCACTTAGATAAATTTGAAAAAAGTGTTGCATATTTGTTGTGGAGTTGTTTATTCTTCAGTCTTACATTTATGACTGAATATTTTATCCACTAGCTAGGGTAATGGGATCTATGGTTCCAAGTTTTAAGCTCTCTAAATAGCTTGCTTCAGCTGAAGTTTTAAACTCTCTTGCTTGCTCTTCTTCCAGGTTTGACCTGAGATGGGATAAGGCTATCATTTTAGCCAGTTGTGTGCAAAATCTTTAGCTTGATTGTTCACATACATGCCAAAATGTGAGACAAGGATAAATAGCAAAAGTGTTGGTGTACTTCTTCACTGAAGAATATTTATGTATATTTAGCATTTTCCTCTTCCATTTGAAGTAAGATTCATTATTAACAATTTCATTTCACCTAGTTGACAGTGCTACTTTTGAGAAAATATTTTACTTTTCAGTCCTCATTTTGGTTTTATATTAAAAAAGACGGTTTTAGGAAGGTTAACAAAGACTGAGTACATATTAGAGAGTGAACTCACAATGCCAGGTAAAGCTTGTCAACAAATTGCCAATAAATATAGAGACTGGAAAACTGCCCACCACTTCTTCAGTGCTCTCCTGGAGATATTCTGTAGTTATCATGTGATTTATTTTCCTCTTGAAAAGTATATCTAATCTGAACATGTGGTAGAAATTGTCTCTTTTTAAAAGAATTCTATTAAAAAATGAGATCAAACAAGCAAACATCTGCATCAATCAAATCTATATTGCTTACCCTCTCCAATTTTCTCTTAGACAGAAGAAAATAACTACAAGATAGATATTTCTGATGATCCCAGGTTGCTCCTAACATTTATTTCTGCTGCTTAAAAATATGTTAATCTAACAGTGTAAGCATGATATTACATAAAACAAATTTGTCAGATATAATTAATATGACATAGATTCTGTTGTGGTTCTATAGATTCTGGAATTTATCTATCTAGCTATTTTAGAACTTCTCTGAAATTTAACCAATAATTTATAATTGTCACTTTTACATTTACTGTCTAGAAATCCATTGTCTTATATTTACTATTTTTAAAATTATCCTTAATCCTAGGAATGTATATGATCATCATTCTCTCACATGTATAACATAAGATACAAAAATAAAATCTTTTATATAATTCAAAAATAATGTGCTGTGGAGTTCTATAACTCTTTGCAATCTTATAAATATTAAATAATTTCCTAAACATTCTGTATGCAGTTAATAATTTTCTTTCAAAATTATCTTTTACTGAATAGAGAAATGTATTACCGTTCTCTGGCTTTTTTCTCATAGAAACCATGAGACTATATATTTTTAAGATTTTATTTTTATTAGAATGTGTTTGTAGTATATCATGATTATATTTATCACAAAGAATTGCTATATAAACATGACACATATTGATTTCTTTATGTCACTTGTGCTCTTCTCCTTCCTCCCTTCCTCCAACACTTGGTCTTCTTCCCATTTGCAAAAGATCTATCTCCCTGTTTCTATTATCTATCTATTATTTTGCTCTTTAATTTATTTATATCTTGAGTTTCTCATTTTAGAGAAATTATGTTATATTTAAGCTTGTGTGTGATTTATTTCATGTAACATTGTGTTCTCAAGATACATCTATTTTCCAAATAAAATTCAATTTTATTTTTCTTTATAGGAAAGTAGTACAATATTGGTATAAGTACAATATTTTCTTTATCTATTCATCTGTTAATGGGCATAGGCCACTTCTAAGATTTAGCTATTATGAGTTGTGCTGCTATAAACATGGATATTTGTGAATCACTGCAATAAATGTCTTTGGCTCTTTGGGAAAGATATCCAGTAGGGGCAGAGCTGGGTTGAATTGTATTTTTGTTCTTCTATATACTTCTTTTTACATTTTAAGGTCTGAGTATTTATTATAGTATGGAATCAGTCTATTTAGTTTTATCGCTCTTCACAGATATATTGCTATCTTCTTAGCCAGCTCTGTACACAACTCTGACCCCACTAGCTCACATAACTGACAAAATAGCATCTCTGATTGTCATTCCAATATATAATCTAAGATAGCCCCAATAACGAGGAGCTCATTATTACCAAATTTTTATTTTATAGTTAGATTTCAAGAGCACTTGAATTCCTCATATTAAATCATTAGCTTTTTCAAAAATTAACTTTATTGGTACATTTTAGATATACATAATGATCATATTCATCAGAGGGAATTTGTACCTATACCTGATATATTTTGAATCCTTGTTTTCTCCAATCCCCTCTCCTCCCTTTAACCCCCCTTCCCCTCCTAATTTACAAAATTTTCTTCCCATTTTATCCTTTTTTATCAATTTTTTCTTTGCCCTTTCTTCCTTTCCCCCTTCCCTCACCCTATTTCCACTTTCTTTTGAACAATTCCTTCCCATTTCACAATATCTATTGTACACTTTGGAACTTATTTACTCTTTCAGGTTCTTACACTAGGGAGACACTATGATGTTTACACATGTGAGTCTGATTTATTTCACTTATGAGTATGGTCTCAAGTTGTATCCATTTCCCTATAAATGTCTCAAGTTTATCCTTCTTTATAGCTGAATAGTACTCCATTGTATAAAAATACCACATCTTTTTTATCCATTCCTTGGTTGATGGGCACTTGGGTTGTTTCCAAGATTTAGCTATTGCAAATTGTGCTGCTGTAAACATGGGTGGATGTTTATCACTGTGGTATGATGTTTTTTATTCTTCTAGTAAAATACCCAGAGGGGAAAAGCTGGGTGGAATGAGACTTTGAATCCTAGTTTTTTGAGGGATATCCACACTGATTTCTATACTGGTTGCACCAGTCTGCATTCCCACAAACAGGGTATAAATGTTCCTTTATACCAACAGCCCCTCCAGCATTTCTTATTGGTTTGATTTCTTGATGAGAGCCATTCTCACTGGGGTGATATGGAATCTCAGTGTTGTTTTAATTTGCATCTTTCAAATGACCAATTACAAAAACCACATCTTCTTTAACCATTCCTTGGTTAATGGGCATTTGGGTTGTTTCCAAGATATATTATTACAAACTGTGCTGCTATAAACATGCATGCACATATATCACTGTGGTATTATTTTTAAAGAGAAAAAAATAAAAACAATGATACAAATTTTCAAATCGAGATAGTAAGAGGGTAACAATGGTTAATACATTGATGATGGTTATCTTCAAAGTAGTTGCTAAGATTACAAGATATAGACATGCAAAATTGATGAAACAATATAAGCACAAATCATTCTATTCAATGAACTAATAGAAATTAGTAGTACAGATATTATATATATATATATATATATATATATATATATATATATATTTCTTTTTCCCTTCCTTCTTTTCTCCTTTCCCCAACTCAGTTTCTTTTACCTTTTGAACAGTTTCTTTCCATTTCACAATATCTATTGTACACTTAGTATCTTATTTACTCTTTCAGTTTTCACATTAGGGAGACACTATGATGTTTACACATGTGAGTCTGATTTATTTCACTTATGAGTATGGTCTCAAGTTGTATCCATTTCCCTATAAATGTCTCAAGATTATCCTTCTTTGTGGCTGAGTAGTACTCTACTGTATAAAAATACCACATATTTTTTTCTATTCTTTGGTTAATGGGCATTTGGGTTGTTTCCAAGATATAGCTATTGTAAATTGTGCTGATGTAAATATGGGATGATGTATGTCATATGATTTACTTCTTTTTCTAGAAGCTTGAGCTGTGACATTAGGTTGTTGATTTGTTCTTGCTCTGTTTTCCTGATGTGAGAGTTCACCACTGTAAATTTACCTCTTAGGACTGCTTTCATTGCATCCCATAAGATTTAGTATGCTGTATCTGATATCTTATTTATTTGTAGATATTGTTTAATTTCTTCTTTAATTTCATCTGTGACCCATTGGTTTTTCATGAGGTTGTTATTAATTTCCATGTGGTTATGGAGTTTTTGCTTTTTCTTTTGCCATGAATTTCCAATTTCATTGCATTACGGTCTGATAATATGCATGAGATAATTTCAATTCCTTTGCATTTACTTAAGCATGTTCTATGGGCTAGTATATGGTCTATTTTAGAAAACATCCCATGTACAGATGAGAAGAATGTATATTCTGATGTTGTTGGGTGGAAGAGTCTGTAGACATCTTCTAAGTCCATTTGTTCACAGGTTTGGTTTAGTTCTGATATTTCTTTTTTGATTTTTTGTCTGGTTGATCTATCTATTGGTAACAAAGGAGTATTAAGGTCCCCTGTCACAATGGTGTTATTGTTATTTGATTTTTCATATGTATTAATATTTGTCTTGTATAGTTGGGTTCTCCCATTTTTGTTGCATACATATTTATGATTTTTATCTCTTTCTTTTCGAGTTTTCCTGTAACAAGTATCTAGTGACCTTCTTTATCTCTTTTGATCATTCTTGGTTTGAAGTTCACATTGCATACCAACAGAATGGCTATCCCTGCTGTTTTCTGGGTTCCTGTTGCATGGGAGAATGTCTTCCATCCTTTTTTTCAGTGTATGAATTCCTTTTTAGGTTAAATGTGTTTCTTTTATAGAGCATATTGTTCTTTCTTGTTTCTTGATCCATTCAGCCAGTCTATTTCTTTTGATTGGTGAAGTGAGGCCATTTACACTGATGGTTATAACTGATATGAATTGGCTTATCTTTGTCATAGTATCATCCTGCTGTCAGTTCCCTGCTTTTCCCCTCATTTAATTGCTTGCCCTGCCAGGTGGTTTCTTTCCATTATTATTCTTGGAATTGTTGGCTTTTTTATCTCTTTCTAGATTACATTTCAGTACTCTTTGTTGAAATGGTTTGGTGGTCATGTATTTCTTCAGTTTTTCTTTTTCAGGAAAGTGTCACTTTTCTCCATTAATTTTGAAAGATAGTTTTTCAGGTACATCAATCTGGCTGGGAAGTTGTTTCCTTTCAGGACTTGAAATACTTCATTCCAAGCTCTTCTTGACTTGAAGGTTTGTGTTGAGAAGTCTGCTATGATTCTGATGGGCTTTACTTTATAGGCGATCTGTTTCCTTTCTCTAACAGCTTTTAAGATTCTGTTCTTGTGCTTAATTTCTGGAATCTTTATTATTATGTGTTTTTCATAGTTTAAGTTTGGTCATGGCTGTTTGGAGTTCTATATGCTTCATTTATTTGTATGTCAAATTCTAATTTTTTTAATTTTTATTTTAAAGAAATAAAAAAGAATGAAATTTCAAAACAACATAATTGGAAGGTAAAAACGGTTAATACATTGTATATTGTTATCTTTAGTTACTCAGAGTACAAGATATAAGCGTTAAATTTTCCAAACAATATTAGTAGTGTATCTATCTTAACAATCCTATATGTATTTCCTTTTCTTCTTCTCTCCATTCCTGTATCCCTGGTTCTCTTTCCTTTTGAACAGTTTCTTCCCATTTTACAATATCTATTGTACAATTTGGATCTTATTTACTCTTTCAGCTACTCACACTAGGGAGACAGTATGATGCTTATACATGTGTATCTGGTTTATTTCACTTTGTGTATGGTCTCAAGTTGCATCGATTTACCTATAAAAGTCTCCAGTTTATCCTTCTTTATAACTGAGTAATACTCCATTGTATAAAAAGACCACATGTTTTTTATCCATTCCTCAGTTGATGGGTATTTGGGTTGTTTCCAATATCTAGCTATTACAAATTGTGCTGCTATAACATGGATGCACATATATCGCTATGGTATGATGCTTTAAATTCTTCCAGGAAGATACCCAGAAGGGGAATAGCAGGGTCAAATGGAACCTCCAAGCCTAGATTTTGAGGAATCTTCAGACTGATTTCCACAGTAATTGCACCAGCCAACATTCCCACCAATAGTGGAGAAAGGTTCATTTTTCCCCACAGCCCCTTCAGCATTTGTTATTAGTTGACTTCTTGATAACAACCATTCTTTCTGGGGTGAAGTGGAATCTCAGTGTTGTTTTAATTTGCATCTTTCAAATGACCAGTGATGTTGAACATTTTTCATATATTTATTTGCCATTTGTATTTCTTCATCTGAGAAGTGTGTATTCATCTCAGATGCCCATTTTTGGGTTGGATCTTTAAATTTGGGAGGTCTGATTTTTTTTAGTTCTTTATATGTTCTCGATAGTAATCCTTTGTTTGAGGAACAGATGGCAAACACTTTTTTCCCACCTTGTGGGTTGTCTCTTCACTCTGTTAGTGCTTTCTCTTGCTGTACAAAAGCTTTTTAGTAAGATGAGATCTCAGTGGTTCATTCTTTGTGATAGTTCCTGTGCGGTTGGGGTTTTATTCATAAAGTCTTTGCCTACAACAAGGTCTGCAATATTTTTAACTACTCTATCTTCCAGCAGATTTAATGTTTTGGTTTTAATATTTACACCTTTGATCCATTTTGAATTTAGTTAATCCACAGTGAAAGATATGGGTCTAACTTTAATCTTTCATATGTGCAGAGACAGTTTTTCCAGCATGATTTATTAAAGAGGAAATCTTTCTTCCAGTGAATGTTTGGCATCTTTGTCAAAGATAAGGTGGCTTGGTACATCTGGAGTTGTATCTGCATTCTTCTAATTTTTGCCGGTACCATGTTGTTTTTATTACAGTAGCTTTATCATATAATTTCATGCCTTTGTTGTCCAGAATTGTCTGCTATTCTAGGTCTCTTCCGGTTTTAAATGAATTTTAGGATTGTTTTCTTTATTTCTGTGAGATATATTGTTGGAATTTTTATCATAATTGCATTATATCTGTATAAAATTTTGGAATTATGACCATTTTCATTTTATTAGTTCTTCCTACCAAAGAGGAAGGATTATCTTTCCATTTTCTGATATCCTCTTCAATTTCCTTTTTCAGAGTACTGTAGTTTTCAATGTAAAGGACTTTTATATCCTTTATCAGATTGATTCCTACATATTTCACTTTTTCGATGCAATCGTGAAAGGTGTTGTTTCCCTAATTTTTCTCTCAGTGACTTTGTTATGCATGTACAGGAAAGATATTGATTTTCGATTGTTGACTTTGTATCCAGCTATGCTACCAAATTTGCTTATTAAATCTATCAGTTTTTTAGTGGAGTGTTTAAGGTCTTCTATATAGAATATCACACCATCTGCAAATAATAGTAATTTAACTTCTTCCTTTCCTATTGTTATTCCTTTTATTTCTTTCTCTTGTCTAATTGCTCTGGCTAACGTTTCCAGGACTATGTTGAATTAGAATGGAGACAGTGGGCATCCTCATCTTGTTCCTGATTTTAGAGAGAAAGCATTGAGTTTTTGTCCATTTACTATATTGGTTGTTGGTTTGTCATAGATGGCATTCATCAGATTGTGATAAAGACAATCTATTCCAATTTTCTGTAGGGTTTTTATACTGAATGGATGCTGGACATTTTCAAATGCTTTTTCTGCATCTATTGAGATAGTGACATGATTTTTGTCCTTGGCTTTGTTAATATGGTGTATTACATTTATTGATTTATGTATGTTGAACTATCCCTGCATCCTTGGGATGAATCCAACTTGGTCGTGGTGTATAACCTTCTTGATGATTAGCTACATCCTGTTTGCCAGTATCATATTAAGGATTTTTGCATCTATGTTCATTACAGAGCTTGGCCTGTAGTTCTCTTTCTTGGTTGGGTCCTTCTCTGGTTTTGGTATCAGGGTAATGCTTGTTTCCAAGAATTAATTTTGTAGTATTGCTTCCCTTTCAATTTTATTAACAAGTTTGAGAAGTAGTGGTGTTATATCTTCTCTAAATTTCTTGTAGAATTCAACACTGAATCCGTCAGGGACTGGGCTTTTTCTTTTGCATTTTCCATCTTATTAGAATGCAAGTTTTCAAAGTAGGTACAGATGATGGATTTCTGCAGGGCCAATTGTGATTTCAACCTTTTCATTCCTAATTGCATGAATTTGAGTCTTTTCTTTCCTTTTCTTAATAAGGTTGGATAAGGTTTTGTCAATTTTATTTAATCTTTCAAAAACACAGCTCTTTGATTCATTGATTATTTGTATTATTATTTAGTCTGCAATGCATTAATTTCTGCTCTTTTCTTTATAATTTCCTCCATTTTATGAGCTTTTGGCTTAGCCTGCTCTTCTTTTTCTAGAAGTTTGAGTTTCACCATTAAGATGTTTATTTGCACTGTCTCTGTTTTCCTGATATGGTAATTTACTGCTATAAATTTCCCTCTTAGGACTGCTTTCATTGTATCCCATAAGTTCCAGTATATTGTACTGTCATTATCATTCAATTGTAGAAACTATCTAATTTTTTCATTAATTTCATCTGTGACCCCTTGGTTTGTTCAGGAGGGTGCTATTTAATTTCCATGTGTTTAGGAAGTTCTTATGGTTTCTTTTTCTATTGATTTCCAAATTCATTGCACTATGTTCTGATAATATGCATGGGATAATTTCAATTCCTTTCCACTTACTTAAGCAGGTTCTATGAGCTAGTATGTGGTCTATTTTGGAGAATGACCCATGTGCTCCTGAGAAGAATGTGTATTCTGATGTTGTGTTGTGGAACACTGTAGATATCTAGTAAGTCCATTTGTTCAAAAGTTTGGTTGAGTTCTAACATTTCATTGTTGATTTTTTGTCTAGTTGATCTGTCTTTTTGTGACAGTGGGGTATTGAGATACTACAATACAATTGTATTAGTGCTTATTTGATTTTTCATGCCCATTAATATTTGTTTTATATAGTTGGGTTCACTGGTATTTGTTGCATATATATTTTTTATTGTTATCTCTTCCTCTTGGATTGTTTCCTTTACAAGGATGTAGTGACCTTCTTTATCTCTCTGAATCAATCTTCACTGGAAATTCACTTTGTCAACAAAAAGAATAGCTAGTCCTGCTTTTTTCTGGGTTTCTGTCACATGGAGTATTGTTTTCCATCCTTTGACTTTCAGTCTATGAATTTCTTTTTTAATTAAATGTGTTTCTTGTATGCAACATATTGTTGGATCTTGCTTCTTTATCCATTCTGCCAGTCTGTGTCTTTTGATTGGTGAATTGAGACCATTAACATTGATGGCTAAAACTAATATGTATTTACTTATCCTTGTCATGTTATTTTTCTGTTGGCTCCCCCTCTTTTTTTTTTCCTTTTCTCTCCCTCTGTTTAATTGTTTACCTTGCCTGCTGGATTCTTTCTGTTGGAGTTCATAGAGCTGTAGTCCTTATTATCTCTTTCTAGATGTCCTTCAAACCATTCTGGAGTGCTGGTTTGGTGGTCATAAATTTCTTCAGATATTCTTTGTCATGGAAGTATTTTGTTTCTCCCAGTTTTGAAAAATAGTTTTGGGGGTACATCAATCTGGGTTGAAGATTATTTTCCTTAAGAACTTGAAATACTTCACTGCAAGCTCTTCTTGAGTGGAGGGTTTGTGTTGAAAAGTCAGCTGTGATTCTGATGGGCTTTCCTTTATAGGTGATTTGTGTCTTTTCCCTAACAGATTTTAGGTTGTACTGTCATGTTGAATTTCTGGAATCTTGAGTATGATATATCTGGTTGAAGATTATTTTTGATTGTGGCTAATTGGAGTTCTATATTCCTCATTTATCTGTGTGTCAAATTCTTTTTCTCTACCAGGGTAGTTTTCTGCCATGCCATCTGTGAATAGTTTTCTTTTATCATTTATGCTATCTCCTACTTTTTCATTGATGCCAATGAATCTTGAATTATTCTTCTTTGCCTCATCTAGAAGTTGCTGGATTGGTTTCTCATGGTCCATTGCTATTTTTAAGAATTCTTTCTTTTCATGATCACTAATCACAAGTCTGTCTTCCATATCTGAGATCCTGTCCTCACACTGGCTTAATCTGCTGCAAACACTTTCAATGGAACTTTTATTCTCCTTTATATCTGCTTGAATTTGCTTATGGATTACATTTCTTTCCTATGCTGAGCATTCATGGCTTCCATAATTTTCTTAAGCTCATCTATTTTTTTGTTTGTGTCTGCTCTAGAGTCTCTAAGCATGGTCTTCATTGTGGACATCATCGCTGCAGTTATCTGAGAAATCATTTCTGATTTAATTTTTTCCTGTACATCATTCAATTGCTTTGTTGTTACTATTTCAGAGATGCCAGGTGGTTGGCTTTTGGATTGTCCCACCTCATTGCCCCTTGGGCTTGCCTTTGTTGAACTGGATGTGGGGGGTTGCAATGAGAAGTGTCTTCTCATTTTCTTTTCTTTCTTTAGTTTAATTCTTGGTGTGGTGCTTGTAAATTGCCTATGGTCGGTTGCTTAATTGCTAGTATTTAGAACTCTTAGGTGATGACTACTTCTCCAAGGTACCTTCCAGGTGTAGCTTGTTTTTGCATTTTCAGTCTGTTGCAAAAACCTACTTGTGAAATTTGTTTGACATTAGAAGTTGCTGCCTCTTTGGCCTAGTCCTTCATTCTTTGGCACCATGCCACAGTATTTTCTGTGACCCTTAGTCAATCTTAGTCATGGATTACCAGGAAGAACAGCTGTTTAGAACAATTATATCACTTTTGGCTATAGTGGTACCAAAAGCATCAATCACATCCTAGAAAATGATAGAATGAGCTAACCAGTCATTTGCCACTTTTATCCATATAAACTAGATTTGTGGCTCTATAACAAAATCTAAAACAGACCAAAAAATTAAGTGCAGTATACAAGTCCTTAATATGTCAGTTTTGCCCTCAAGGTTTAAAATTTAAAATGATATGAGGAGAAAATAGAGAAATGTAAGAAAAGTAAGGAATTAGGTGTAAGGCTGGAGGACCAAGAGGGGTCACGCTAACATTGGAAAACTGGTAGGGAAACTGGAGGGAGACTGGAGGGAAAGAGAGAAGGAAAGTATAAAAGGACAAACAGAACAGAACCACAACCACAATGAGGCTAGAAACTCCATTTTCACTTATTTAAAAACAAGATCAAACAATGAAAAAAACCACCACCACCACAATAAAAAATAAACAAGAGAGGAAAACAGAAGAAAAAGTTCATTTCCACATTTGTTTTTGTTGTCACTGATAGATAACATGAGGAGACAGAGTCCTATTCCGTGCTAATCTGTCCCACCATGCCAGCAGTAGCTTTTTTGGCAGGGTAGTGGATAATCTCAGTGTGTCTGCACTTTCTGTCTGAGACCAGACTCATTTGGCCTGCAGCCATCAATGCACCTTCCGTGCCCCTGAGCCCAGCTGGGAGTCAGAGATGGAACCTGCAGTTGCCCTGAGTTTGAAGCTCTGCCACCCACTTCCAAAATGGCTCCTGGTCAATAGCTCTTTTGCACAGGATGACTGAGCCCTCAGCAGTCACGGCCTGCCAGTACAGTCTTTCATGTCTGCTGCTCCCTGCACCACTGTGTCTCTCCTGGGATGCCCCTGGGGCAGCCAGCATTCACCGTATGTCCACAGGTTTGAATTGCTCCTGTGGTATGCAGAGAGTCCTGACCATGGAGACAGTACCAGCAGCCACCTCCTTCTTCTTTGTTGAAGTTTTCCTCTGTACTCTCTCCATGGGTCCCAAACTGCGCTTCAGATCCTTCCTTGTACAAGGGACACACTTCCCTCCTTCTTGTCCTCCCCAAGACATTCTATTCCAGCGTCTGGACAGTGACTCTCAGAAAGGCTCTCTCTCTGCTGCTTACCATTCCACAATCTTCACAGAAAAATAGCCCATATAGTATTTAGTGTGGTTAGATTCTTTCAAAACAATATAAAAGCACACCTGCTCATAGGGCCTGCTCATACAGAACTTGTTTCCTGAAAAGCTGCCTCAGCCAGTCCAGCTGCACACTGATCTCATCCCTGTGGGCCCTCACCTAACACAGCCTGTGGAATGAGTGAGCTCAGTCCCCCTGAGCAGTGAAGGAGAGCCAGGTCACTGCATACTGTGGAACCCTCCTTGCCCTTTCTCAACTTATCTTCAAAGTTTCTATTTCAAGATAACCTGCACAAGTGCGAGGATGCAAATATAGATCATTTTAGGAGTTCTGAATTTCTGTTCAGTTTACAAGCCCAGGGAGCCAATATGCTCATTTTGTGACTCCATAGTCAATTCCAATTGTTGCAAGGTATTTGGACACAAATCTTTTCTCACAGTAGTACTTTATAATACAGCTTTTCCCCACTTTGGCATTGCCCATGGTGATGATTTGGATATGAAGAGACTTCCTGGGCTCCTTCTACTTCACCATGTTGGCCTCCATGGCCCTCACTCTCTTGGAGCCACTTGCTTTGGTCTCTCCTCACATGCCAAGCCAGCCTGTCCCTCAGGCCTCCTTGCCCAATGGCAGAGCTGCTGCTCTCATCACTTTCAGGCTCCATGGCTCACCATCCCCGCTGCTCCCTGGCAGTGGACACGGGCAGTTGGGAGCTTGTATGTCAACTTCTTTATCCATGCTTGGGAAGATTTCTGCCATTATTATTATTTTTTTATGTGGGTACCAGGAGTAGAACTCAGGACCTCGTGCTTGCCAGGCAGGCACTTATACAGCTGAGCTATCTTACCGGCCCTCTGTCATTATTTTTGTGAAGAGTTTTTTTACATTTCTGTTGTCTACAGCTTTCTCATTGACTCCGATCAATCCTATGTTATTCTTCTTTGCATCATCTTGTAGCTATTGGTTTGATTTTTCATGGTCTCTTGCTATTTTTAAGATATCTTCCTTCTCATGATCTCTAGCTGCAATTCTGTATTCAAGATATTATATTCTATACTCTCCTTCAATTTGTTGCATCTACTTTCCCTGGAGTTTTTAATCTCTTGGACTTCTTGACCACTAGCTGCAATTCTGTCCTCAAAATATTATATTCTACCATCTTCTTCAGTCTGTTGTGTATAATTTCAATGGAGGTTTTAATCTCATGGACTTCTGTTTGGATCTGTTTCATGGATTCCATTTCTTTGCTATGTTAGGCATTTTTTGTTTCCATCATTTTTCAAAGCTCGTCTATTCTTTTATTTGTGTCTTCTCTAATATCTTTGATTTTAAGCATCATTTCTTTTTGTACCTGAGAGATTATTTTCTCTATAGCATTTTCCACTTGTTTTTTTTTTTTTATTTCTGTTGCTATCAGTTCAGAAAATTCCAGTGTTTGACTTCCAATTTCATCTATCTCATTGTGTTCTGTGCTTGTTGTGGGTGGGCTGGGTGTCGGGTTAAATTTTGTTTCTGCATCTTGTCATTTTCTATTGTCTCCCTTTTATTTTATTTTGTTTTCTATGTTGATGCTTGCCAATTTCTGATGATAGCTTTATCACTAGTATTGAGGCTTCCCTAGGAGATGTCTGTTCTTCAGGCATGTCCTCTAGATGTAGGTGGTTCTTTGAAACTATCCCAAGAACCTACCTTCCCAATTTGTGAAGGATGCAAAGTTATTATTTGGCTCAGCACCCAATCCTTTGGTAGTGGGTTGTGGTGGTTATTATGACACCATACAGTCACAGCATTATCATACAGGTGAGAAAAACTGATTATAACCTATATGATATCCTGGTAAAGTAGTACAGTTAAAAATAACAATAATTTCAAGTACAGCCTAACTACTGACAATCTATGGTAACCATTTACCTGCTACCTCTGACCACAGGAGCAAACTCAAAAGTTATACAACAAAATCAAGCATATACCATATACTTGTATGGGGTGATTTTCCCCTTAGTTGAGAGATTTCAACCTTTTGGGGGGGCAGAGGGGTTAAGATGGGTAGGGGACAGGATAAAGTGATGAATGAGGTCAAATATTATAGAGTCAAGGCTGGAGGTCAAAGGATGATCACCCAAGTTTTGGGAAACTGGAGGACGTGGGAGCAAAAGAATGAAATAGAATGTGCAAGAGGATTCAGAATGGGCAGAGACAATGTTTACTCACTTGAAAGTTTAAATTCAAAAAGCATTTGAGGAAAGAGAGAAAGAGGATCAATAGAAGAAAAGGAAAAAGATAGGTAAGAAACCTAAACAGTGAAAACAAAGAGGGAAGAAAGAGGAGGAAAGTGGAAAAGAAAGGAAGAAAAGATGAAAAAAGGAAAGGAAAGAAAAAAAGTGGACCTGAGAAAGGAGAGAGGAAAAACATCCAAAAACAAAAATAACCACAAAATACAAGGCAAAACAAGATGACTTCAAACCAGACAGGAAAGGGATAACCAATCAGACACACAAGGGAGAATAAAAGTAATAAAATACCTCTGGTGTTTACAGTTCTGTGATAGTGTCCACATCAGATCTCAGAAATGTGCTGTGAACTCAATCCATGGTATTTGAGCTGATCTTGGTGTCTGGATGTGGGGGTTGGGACTGGTCTTCTGTTGGTGGAGTTCTCCAGAGACAAACTGCTGGCTCCTCTCTGCTGCTTGAGACACTTCCACGTTGCTGGTCTCATTGATTACTCTGTGTGCCTGGAACCTGATGTCCTGGGTCTCAGGGGTTCATTTAGGTCCACCTGCCAAAGGCATGTGTGTGCCCATGTGTCCGGGGCCAGCCTGTCCTGGGTGTTGAGGTTTTGGTTGGTTGGTCAGGCTACCAAAGGCATGTGTATGCCCATGCAACCATGGCTCAGTCTATCCTGGGTGTCAGGGTTCTGGTAGGTCAGTCTGGCTGCCAAAAGTTTGTGTGCACCCTCATACCTGGGACCCAGCCTGTCCTAGGTGTCCTGGTATTATGTTTTCAATTCTTCTGGGAAGATACCCAGAAGGGGAATAACTGGGTCAAATGTGACCTATATTTCTAGTGTTTTGAGGAATCTACACACTGATTTCCACTGTGGTTGCACCAGTCTGCATTACCACCAACAGTGGAGAAGTATTCTTTTTTGCCCACATCCCCACCACCATTTGTTATTGGTTGATTTCTTGATGATGGCCATTCTTTCTGAAGTAAGATGGAATCTCAGCATTTTTTAAAATTTACATCTCTCAAATGATCAGTGATGATGATTTTTTCTTTATATATATTTACTTGGTGTTTGTATTTCTTCATCTGAGAAGTATGTATTCATGTCAGGTGTCCATATTTGGATTGGGTATTTAAACTTGGGGGGGTCTGATTTTTTCAATTATTTATGTGCTCTAGATATAAATCCTTTGAAGGACAACTAGTTAAAAAATTTTCCTACTCTGGGTTGTCTTTTAACTCTATTTGTGATTTCCTTTGTTGTGCAAAGACTTTTTAATAGGATGAGATCCCAGTTATTGATTCTTTGTAGTATTTCCTGTTTGATTGGAGTCGTGTTCATGAAATCTTTGCCTACACCTATATCTTCAAGAGTTCTGTCTATTCTCTCTTCCAGCAGTTCTGGTGTTTGTGTTTTAATATTTAGATCTTTGATCCATTTTAACTTTAGCTTAGTGCATGGTGAGAGACATGCGTGTAGTTTTAGTCTTTGGTATGTGGAAAGCCAGTTTTTCCATCACCATTTGTTAAAGAGGCTATCATTCTTCCAGTGAATGTCTTTGGCTCATTTGTCACAGATAAGATTGCTAAGTGTGTTAGAAATTGTGTCTGCATCTTCTAATCTTTTTCACTGATCATCAGGTCTGTTTTTTGCCGGTGCCATGCTGATTTTAGCACAATAGCTTTATAGTACAATTTCAAGTCAGGGATTGTGATGTCTCCTGCTTGTCTTTGTTGCCCAGAATTGCTTTTGGAATTCTAGATCTTTTGTTTCCAAATGAATTTTAAGAATGTTTTCTCTAGATCTGAGGTATGCTAATGTTATTTTGGTTGGGATTGCATTAAATATGTATAAAATTTTGGGGAATATGACCTTTTTTTGTTTATTTGAGACAGGGTTTTACTATGTAGTTCAGGTTGGCTTTGAATTCACTTTTTAGCCCAGGGTGGCCTCCAACTCTGAGGAATTTCTACCTGTCTCAGCCTCATAAGTGCTAGGATTACAGAATGCACTACTATGCTTGGTTGTATGGCCATTTTTACTGTTGGTTTTTCCTATCCATGAGCAAGGGATATCTTTCCATTTTGGTATTTTTGTTTGTTTTGTTATGTTGTGTGTGTGTGTGTGTGTGTGTGTTTTGTACTGGGAATTGAACTCAGGACCTTGCACTTGCCAGGCAGGCACTTGAGCCACTGAGCCATATACCGGGCCCCTCCATTTTTTGATATCTTCTTTGATCTCCTTTTTCAGAATACTGTAATTTTCAATGCATATGCCTTTTACTACCTTTGTTAGATTGATTCCTAAGTATTTCATTATTTGGATGCTATTGCAAAGGATATGTTTTTCCTAATTTCTCTCTCAGTAAATCATTATCTTTTGTCTTATATTTTCTACCATTTAACTTACATGAAGTCCTCTCATTAGTTTTGATTAATTGAGGGAGATCAGTTTTGTACCCAAATAAGCTATCATCTGATAATCTAGCATCTTCCAACTGTTCTGACAGAATAATTATCTAACTTCATCTAAATCACTGGATTTTTAGTGACACGCTACTCAAGACATATTTACTTCAGCTTCCATTTTCTTCCATCATTTCCTAGCCATTGCATTGTCTGAATGAATATAGAAACTTCCTCCATAATAGCCACTGTGTTTCTCATGGAAATCTCTCTACTATCATTATTTCTTCCAAATTGTACATTCTAATGTTTCCTTTGATTCTCTTAGAAGCAATATTTTCATTTTTGTAGTTGTATTTTTAAAACTTGCAATATTATGATTGTTGTCTTTGCTATTAGGAATTAATCTGTAGAAATTACATCACTTCATGTTTCTATATATCACCTCTATTTCATGTTTTTTCTACTTGCATTTTATAAATTTTGGATATAAAATGCTTAACTGTTTAATTTCCCTTCTTCATACATTTTTGGAGTCATAAAACATATTTCTCTCTACCCTTTCTTTCCCTAGAAATTACAGTATAAGTATTATTAAATTTTTATTTTAATTAATGTTTATTTTGTTCATCAATTCATTTGTGACTTAATTTATTATTGCTATACATTTTAATTTTATTTTTAATTTTTATTGTTACAATATTTGTTTTCAAATAATCAATGCCTAAGCAGATTTAATAGCAGTTTACCATTTAATTTTTCCCTCTGTTTTTCTTATTCCTTAATATTTCAATTTTGGGTGAATATAGCCTTTAAAAATCCAATAGTGAAATTTGTTTTGCCTTCTGAAAGGAGCTTTATTTGGTCCATATATATATTTGCCAGGTATTAATCTATTAGTTTCAGCAATGAAGAAAATATAATTTCTTTATATTCTGGTTAAATTGTTGTTGTGAAATTCTTTATATTTTTTTCTGCTTGCAATTTTAAAATATTTATTTACTTGATTCTGAAATGTGTGAATCAAGGTTTTTCACCAGTTCTAAAAATTTTTTGGTGAAGTTCTTTGCTACTATGCACTTTCTACAGTCTTATTTTCTCTTTCTGGAACTTTGAGAAGACATTTATTTACTGTTACATATATTTTATATCCACATTTCTTACACTTCTCTCATATTTTGCATATTTTATCTTTCTGTGCTATTGTCTGAGTAATTTTTCCAAAAATTTTTGTTATATCTAATATACAATACAAATTATCACTTGATTTACTCAAAACAATTAATTGAAGGTTTAATAAAAGGACTTTCTGAAAGGTGTAAAAATGGTTAAGGATAACCATTAACAGATGGTGATATACTCCTGAACAAATGGGAACAGGAAGTACCTGTCACCATAAGCCTGAAACATTAAGTGGAATAGGTGACAAAACTCAAGTAGAGGGGCCGGTGAGATGGCTCAGCGGCGTAAGCGCCTGCCTGGCAAGTGCGAGGGCCCGAGTTCGACTCCTGGAACCCACGTACAAAAAAAGGGCCTGTGATATCGCTCAGCAGAAGGGGCACCTGCTGGCGTGCGAGGTCCTGAGTTCGATCCCCCGGTACCCACAAAAAAAAAAAACTCAAGTAGAACCCAGATAGGAGGGAGCTGCCCTAGCATGGAAAGGAGCAAAGATCTAAGTGATGGAACTCGTAGTTTTCTCCAGATATGATCTACTGATTTTCTAATGATTTTACACGACACTATCTTTTCAATATTTTATATACAGGTTCATAACTTTATTAAAAGATAAATAATATTATAAGTCATTGTTAACTCTCTAAAAGTCAATTTAAACTGTTTCTAGAATTGGTGTAAAGACATCAGAACCAAAGTAATTCATGAATATGGACTCCGAAGGCACATGAAGTATTTTCATTGTTTTTCTTTTGCATCAATAAGCCTGTTTTCATTGAACTTTAGGTCATATAATGAGCAAAGATGTAATTAAGGTGGGAGAAATAGGTAGCAATATATATTTATAAATAGAAAGTTTTATATAATGTATTTACCTTATTTGTTTCATTTTAATTTAAATATTAATTTAAATTAATTTAAACAATAAATTAATTTAAATTAAATAATTAATTAAATAATTAATTAAATAATTTTAAGAGTTTTAAATGATTAATTTAAAATATTTAGTGTTAGACTGTATATTATGACCAATGGATTTAACATTCAATTATATTCAAATATATAGCTTTGTTATATAAATATGACTGAGGGTGATAAAATTGGGCTTTATGGCACATTTTGTTAAAAAACATAAATAGAGACAACAGGTACAATTTTCCCCACAATGCAGCTAAAACTCATAGTCAGGTAGCCATATTAAAGAGTCACAAAGATGCTAGAACTTAGATTTCTCTTGGGAATCAAAGGGTGTTTTACTTTACTTCATCAATTGAAATAGTGCTGGTTTCTGGAACTTGTTATTAAATTTTAATTTTACTGACTGTGTGTTTTTCCTTCAAAGTAAAGAAAAACATAATAATAAAGAAAAATGTCTATCTAACGCCATTTTAGGCTTGTTTGAATTTAATTCAATTTATTGCTACTTGAAATCTCCCCTATCTTTCATGTAAATGATATAAATGCTCTTTAATGCATATAGCCCTGAATCCTATCCTCCATATTCTCAGTGTCCTTTGAAACTAGTAAAAATGGTGTTAATCTAATTGCATATCATGTTGTGTAACAGAAATTTCTAAAATAACATTACAGTATGATTATTTGCACTTATATTAGGAACTCTCAATCTGTCTTTCATATTGTTCATGGAGTTACAAATTCCTTTGTTATCTATGGATTATGACTCAGTGTTGGTCTGACATATTCGTTCCTCCAGACTTCCTCAGCTAAGGTATCCAACGGTGTAATTTCTGCCACACATGTCATTGTGAATCTGAAAAACACCTCTTAAAATATTCATAGAATTATACTGATTTTATAATATTGAACAATTGCCCATCTTGAACAATTGCCCTGAAAAATAAAACCTAAAAAGATGGATTATCAGACCTAGAAATGTAGATAGGGACAATTTATAGAGAGTTCTTTAATATAATCTATTACTTTGGATTTTTGAGCCTGAACTTGAATCCAAAATGATGCTTTCAATATCGTTTTGAACTGGAGTGGAAAAGAAAAAAAAGTACGATAATAGTTTTTTATAATTCTGGATCTGGGAAGTCCAGGACCAAGGCACTGATTGATCCAGTGGTAAGTAAGGGCTTAATTCTAGGCTCATAGAAATCTGCCATCCCATATCCTCACATGGAGGGAAGAGTAAAGTGATTAATCTTCTATCTTTATAAGGGCACTAATCACATCATGAGTGCCCAATTCATAATCGAATTACCTTTCAAAGGCTCACTTATAAATATAACATGGAATTAGATTTCAATGTATCAGTTTTGGGAAACACAAATGTTTAGTCATAATATTGGTCATTTAAACACTATTTTAGATAATTTGTCCTAGAATGGTTCAGACCTAATACACTATAATTTTACTAAGGTATTTGGTTTTGACTCATTCTTCTCAAGTCGTATTAAAGTTATTATATAATTTCCCAAATTAAGGACAAAAAAATCAGTTTTATTATTAATTACTTTAACCTTGAATAGAGAGGAAATTTTTTTCTGAACTTGTTTCCTTGATAAGGTTTGAAGACAATATTCATTCTTTGAGTAAGCTAATCAGTCTTGTATGACATTTTTAAAAATCATCACCATTTACTATCCAATGTAGTACTTACTATACAACCTACCTCATTAAAAAAATAACTTTAGGGATAATTTGTGGCAAGTGCATCTATGTACATTCTGTTGATTGTGCTCAGTAATGGTGAATTCAGCTACATTTTTAAGACTATCCTCTACTTATGTAAAATGGAAAAACAAATTTCCCATTTATTAATATAACTAGTATAATTTAAAGCTACATAAGGCAAACTATGGACCTATTACAATGTCCTATGTTTTAGATATAGGCATACCTAAGACATAGTTCACTAACTCTAAGATGTATGTTTCGATAGTTTGTGTCTGTAATTATAATCAACATTATTATCTACCTGAATTTATAACCTTGTTTACACCTTTCCCATCATTCTTACTATTTTTTAGAGCAGTTCTGGAAGTCCTGTTTTGTGAGTGTCATTAAAATGTGTGATAAAAAATACAGTGATTGCTGCTACTGAGGGCCGTCAAGGGAAAGGCAGGTTCAGCTGGTAATACCATCCACCTGGTTGATGAGATCTACCACTGTGCAACTTCTGGCTCTTCTCCTAAATCAAAATGCCCAGGAAAAGTAGGTGCTTAGAATCAGGTCATGCAGCCAGGACATCACAACTTATGACATGAAAGAAGCCTTCCTGAGGTGCTTTAGGGTGAAGCAAGTGTGAGGGGATAAATGTGTCCAAAGTGAGGGGCAGGTTTTGAGGGCAATTAATGGCAATGTATATTTTACTATAATAATTTCTTTAAATTTAAACATTCATTGTACTTTACCATTCCACCTTGTATACTATGCCTTATAATGAAGACAAAGTTAAAAATGTGAATATCAAATATTATTTGTATCTTCAAAAACTTTGCCTGAGGAAAATAAAGTTTTGAAAGTGAAACCCTTACATTTTATCTTTTAGCCTAACAGAACAGATCTAATAGGTAAACCAATATAATACAACAGACATGGATAATGAGGCTATAGCTCATACTTTATACATTCTAAAATAAAGAAATATGAATTTATTGGTACATATGATTTACCAATATATTTTACTTTCAGTAATTTTGCCAATATCAATTGAAAGAATATTTCCTTTGCAGTGGCATTATCCAATATTGCACTGCATAAATAAAATTTCTTTTTTAATACAGTATTATTTCATTCATTCTATAGTGATATAAAATTACATAAATAACCTAAGAGCCACATCATTTATTTTTTTATTATTTTTTTTTTTTTTTGTGGGTACTGGGGGTCAACCTCAGAACCTCATGTGCCAGCAGGCACTTGTGCCGCTGAGTGATATCACCGGCCCTTTTTTCATATGTGGGTACCGAGAATCGAACTCATGACCTCACACTTGCCAGGCAGGCTCTTATGCCGCTGAGCTATCTCACCAGCCCCCTACATCATTTTAAAGGATCACAAGCTATTGAAACTTTCTTTAAAATTATATTGTAAGCACAAAATATAACAGTGTAAATGTGGTGTTAAATTATGGAAGTAAAAATCATTAATACATTAATAAATGTTAAAATGCCACCTAAAAGAAGAGGACATCCTATAAAAAATATATCCAATTTTGCAAGGACCCAGGATGACAATGAAATTTGAATCAGTATATGCTAATGAGATTATGAATATTTTAATAAGAAAATTACCCTAATGAGTTTGTTAGATTAACTTTTCACTGACAGAAATATTCACGTCCCAATTCAAAGTTTTCTTTGATTTTACACCATCTGCTGGGCAAAAGCAAAGCTTAGAGTTAAGTTGTTCAACTGCACACTGTTTTAAAAGCTCCTGAGCCACGTTTTCAGGTGATTTAAAATAGATGGTGAAATATTGATAGGATCTTTTTCCTCACAAGTAGAATTATTTCCCCAGTATATACTCTTCCACTCACTTATGAAAGGATTTCCAATATTTTCAAGATTCCTCAGAGAAAACAGTTTTGAGAAAGAGAACACTTGGAGAATGCTTTCAACCAACACATATTTTTCACTAGTGAAATGGCCCTTAAATTCTGTTGTGTTCTTCCATCCAGATATTTTTGTAGTTTTATAGGTTAAAAGTGTCCTTTTCTGTTGTTCACTTTAAAAATTACCCTTATCTGAATGGAAAATAATAATTTTTAAAATAACTCCTTTTTGTATGGTTTCTCCAGTATGTTTTGTTTAAACTAATATATGCTTCTATTTAGAAAATTAACTTGGCTGTATATATCCATTTCCAAATCAAAAACATAAATGGGGGGCCGGTGAGATGGCTCAGCGGCTTAAGCGCCTGCCCTGCAAGCGCGAGGGCCCGAGTTCGACTCCCGGAACCCACATACGAAAAAGGGGCCGGTGATATCGCTCAGCGGCACGGGCGCCTGCTGGCACGCGAGGTCCTGAGGTCGACCCCCCGGTACCCACAAAAAACAAAAAACAAAAATAACATAAATAGGCAGACAAAAAAAAATGGCTTCCAAAGAGTTTCACATCAGGAATCCCACAGACAATTCTTTTTTTGAATTGATATGAATGAGAGTAACTTCTGTAAAAATCCCATCTTCCCATTTTCCCAGCTCTGTGTTGAAGTCTCATTTCAGAAGGATGAGTGATCTTGTATAAAACAATGAGTATCAGGGCCGGTGAGATGGCTCAGCAGCGTAAGCGCCTGCCTTGCAAGCGCGAAGGCCCGAGTTCGACTCCCGAATCCCACATACGAAAAAGGGGCCGGTGATATCGCTCAGCGGCATGGGTGCCTGTTGGCGCGTGAGGTCCTGAGGTCGACCCCCCGGTACCCACAAAAAAAAAAATGAGTATCATGCTTGACCCCAGTTTTCTTTCCGTAATTGAGGTTTTGTTCTTTCAAATTGCTGATCAACTTGGATCAATTAGCTATACTAAGCTTCCAAATACCTCCTCATACCAGAATGGTTGAATACCACATTTAGGATGAACATGGTTGTCTGACTCATCTACTCACTTTTGGGCTACAAATGTCAGAAATATTTATTAATATTGTTGCAAAATAAATTTTGAGAGATATGTTTTATCGGCAGTTAGTATAGATTTTTTAAAAAGATAATGCAGTGGACAAATGTATGCTTAAAGGTAAATTAGATGAAAGAATCTAGTTTTGCATTCTTCACATTCATAGAGCATCTAGCAAATAAAAGCTATGGATCATTATGCAACATAGTCTGTGAAAACTTTGTGTTTAATATGGTTAAGACATTCTGTAATATGTGACCAGGTCTATATAGAATTAGTAATGATAATTGATGTTAATTACCTGCCTGGCTTAATTTATGCTAATGTCAAATCATTTGTTCTTTTCTCATGTCCTCTGTCCATTTCCCTTCCTTCAGTCCTTCAACAGACATTTGTTGAGTGTCATTTGTTTGTTTATGAAGGAAGTACTTGACATACACCAAAAATAGGAGCATACTACAAGTTAATTCTGTCTAAATTTAAACACAAATAGTTTACAGTATATGCATAGATTGGTTAACAGATAAACTGAGGCAAAAACAAATTTTGCTGGAGTCCCCTAACTAAATGGATACGTTACTTATATTCTGAGAAATAAGGGGACTCAGAATTACAGAAGCATTTTCTCCCACTAAAAGTAATATCATCGTTATATCTGAGTTGCATTTGGTGCTTATAATTATTACAAGATGAGTGAGTTACCGTGCATGTCCTTATTTAATGTTCATGACAACTATGGGAGGTGGCACTGTAGTGTTTACTTTACAGATGAAGAAATGGAAGCAAACATATAGTCAGATATTATTATAATAAATCATATCTCATTGCACATATTTTACACTTCATCTATCAGTGGACATATAGGTTGTTTCCATATCTTGGCTCTTGTGCACAATGCTCTTTTGAAAATGTGAGTGCAGATCACGACTCCCTTTTTTTCAATACATATACTCTAATGTGGAATTGCTGAATTGTATGATAAAGCTATTTTTATTTTTTGAAAAAATTTTAGAGTGTTTTCCATAACAGCTACATCACTTACACTGGTGGTTACATCACATTACAACCAACAGTGCACAAGAGTTTGAAATTCTTCACACCATGGTTAACAGTTACTATTTTTTTAATAATAACCATCCTAACAAGATGTGAGGTAAAATCTCACTGTGATTTTCATGTGCATTTCCTAGCCTTATTTTCAAATTCCTGTTGACAACTTGTATCCTGCTGTATGCGACAACATAAACCCAGAGGACATTATTACACATGAAAAAGTCAGGCACATAAAGACAAATTCTGCATCATTCCACTTATATGAGATATCTAAAATAGAAAATCATGGAAACAGAGAATAGAATGGTGGCTGCCAGGGACTTTAGGGAGAGGAAATTCGGCAGTAGCTGTTCAATGATTCAATGGATATAAAATTTCAGATATGCAATATGAGTAACTTCCAGAGATTTGCTTAAAACATTGTGCCTAAAACAGTGCATTGTACAGATAAAACTTTGTTAAGAGGGTGAGAAAGTACATCTCCTATATGTTATTACACAAAACATGAGAAACATGAAAGGAAAAGTTGAGGGAGAGGGAGAGAGAGGGTCAGGGAGAGAGAGAGAGAATGATTTGCCTTATTTTCTACATCGTATAAGTAGTAAAACGACAACTGAATCTAGATATCTATGCAGGATCTGTTTCCAAGGCTGTTTTACGTCGCTTCATTTTTGTTTAATGTAGAAACTTCTTCTTTCTCACGTTTATTTAAGTAACTTTAGGTCTCTGAATTATTTCTTTGATGCTCTGTAGCACATATTTTAATGTAAATATGTTTTGCATAACTTTAGGAGACACACATGTTTAACATGAGAACTGCTGCTTGGTTCTTTTATCGTAAAATTTTCAAAATCTTCTGCACTTGTTATATTTATACGTCAAATGAAACACTGAGCTTCTACAATAGCTGATTATTACAGCACAATTTTTAAAGGTGACCTTTTCAAATTATTTTGGTAATCCCTATTTTCTTGTGTTCAGAAAGTCTCATTTTGGCTCGAGATCAGCTATTTTCTTAGAACAAAGGAAGACAATTTTTTAAGTGAAGGCCTTCAGTTAGAACTTCATTTTCTAAAACATGTATGAGTTTTAGAAGTGTTTTCTCTTCCTTGGTTCTATGTCACTTTTCGATTTTATATAAAAAATTCTCTCTCTTATCTCATCCCTTTATTTTCTCTTCTATGTTCTCAGACAATCTTAGTCTCTTAAGCTTCAGAAAATAATTCTTAATATAATGGGTATTTAACCATATTTGTCAGTATTTGTACTGGTTAACACTAAGTGAGTGCTGAGGTTCCTCCTTGAACTCTTTGGAAAAGAAATTATTCAGATTTATTTCTCTGTACTCAATGTTAAAGGAACTATATTCTTTGTATATCTGGGTCATTCGTATTCAATAAATTTTACTCAACAGTCCTAATACATGGTTTCAATTCTTACTCTTTCTAAGGGAAGATTTATTAGTGCTGTTGCTCTATTATCACTTAAAACTTTTTGAATGAGTAGCTAACACTCTCACTAGGTTGTCTATTTATAACAAAATGATGTTGAATTTTGATCTAGTCTAGTAAGTGGTCTGGTCTTGTCTTTGAGTGACTGAGGCAACGGCTGAATGAATCATTCACTTCCCTTTTGGTTAGAGGTGTGTGGGTTTTCAAACATGACATTAACAGTGGAGAAAGATGAGGTCTGGAATTTCATGGGCATAGGTCTTGGCCTCTGCTCAATTCTATGTGAATGGATAATCCCCTGACTACTGGCCCACTAAGCTGTGACTGGCACCACCTCTGGCAAGGACACAAAATGGTGAGACTGGGAAAGCTTTCTTTTAACAATGAAAGGCCTACCATCTCCCCTGCTGACTTGCCTTCTTTCTCATTTCACCTTCAAAATATGTATGCCCCAGGCAGGCGCCCCAGCCTGCTGTCTTTTTTTAAAGGTATGTAGAATTTTGTAAAGCCTAATGTTTTTCCTGAAGTTAAATATGAAATTAAGGTACACCCTGCTCTTTATATTTTTTAAATATTAGGCAATCTTTTAAAATGAACATATTATTACATTAAAAGCATTCCCAAGGTGCTTAAAAACATCTGAAATCCTATCATTTTGGATAATTAAAGTTTTTTTTTAAGTAAATGTGGCTACTAAGGTCAAATGAATTAGGAAGTAAATAAAATTACATTATTTGAACACTTACGGTTAAAGATATATTGAAAAAAATCCAGGTTATTTTTTTATAAGGATTATATCTCCATTGAAAACAATAGATTGTAGTAGTGTAGAGCTACATATGCCTGAATTAAAATCTCAACACTTTTAATAGCTTTATGACTTTGATAATGTTATTTTGGGTTCTCTAATCTTGACTTCTTTGCTCAAAAGGACATAATAGCAGCATATAACCCATAGGATAACTTAAGAGGAAGATAAAAAGAAAAGATAATCTTTTACCATAGTACTTGGTACTTAAACTACTCTTGAAAGATATTATAACTATCCTATGCACTCCCTTTTTACAGACAAAAATAATTCAGTCCTTTGTTTCTTCATGAATAAATCCCATGGCTTATTCTAAGAAAAGCTGTTACAAGTATTTTTACTATTGTTTTCATATAGCATTTCTTTTTTGATGATACTAATTATAATTTTATTTTATTTTTATTAGTGCATATTATTAATGCACACTAGTGGGTTTTGTTTGTGAATTGGTGCATACTTATAGCATAACTTGGTCATTTTCAATCCCATTACTCTCTACACCTTTCTCTCCCCCTCCCCAGATCCCCTTCCCTATGTGCAAAAGTCTATGTTCTTGTTTTATATCATACTATTTCTTTCATGAGGCAGAAATCTCTGAAACTACTTTATGTAGTCCATCCTTTCTGTCTCATGATATATCCGTGAAAACATACCTTCCTAAACAGGCAGGAAATAACCTAATAGGCTTTTCCATTTCTTTGATTGTTTCTTCTCTAACTCATTGCTAAATGGTCCTCTCCAAAACTCTAAAATTTAAATCTCTAAAATTCAGCATTTATCTGATTCTTTTTTGCTTTTCATTCATTATTTAAATATTTTATTATTTTCCAATGCCCTCAAAAGAGAACATATATAATTTTAAACGCATATCCCTAGTTTCAACATTAATGCTCAGTTTGAATATCTCATTATTACCTATGCAACATCTTTTCCCCAAATATTTCCTATACATTTCATAATGCACAAACCAAAATGGATTTCCCAGCCTTCAAAAAATTTTACCTGCCCCCTGTTTTCCACAACACCCTCTTCCATGTTTCAAATAAATCTGTATAAATTAGTTTTGATTTTCCTCCCTTCCTCTTTGTTGTTGTTGTTTTATGTTTTTTGAGACTGGGTCTTGCTATGTAGCCCAGACTGGGCTCAAACTCATGGGGTTCCTCCTGCCTCATTCTCCTGAGTGCTGGGATTAGAGGCATGCACCAACATGCCCAGCTTGCCTCCCTTTCTCATAACTCAATTCTAATCCACCAGTAACTCAAATGGTATGTGTTAGAGTGTATGTATGTGATACATCTGACTATTCAACTCACCTCCATGAGTACCATCCTGTGTAAGTCAATATTAACTTTTGCTTACAGTATTAGATGAGTATTCTAAGAAGTTTCTTGGTCTCTTTTTTCTCTTATAGTATATCACTGATCAAACAGCTAAAAAAACATATTTTGAAACATTGAGCCACATCATATCACTTTATAATATGTTTTCCCACCATTTAAAATAAAGTATTGTCATTAATGTGATCCAAAAGTCCTTACATGCTCTGCACTCTATACCTATCTTAACTTCTTGTTATTACCCTGAGTAACTTTGTTCTACCAAACTGCACATTTTGTTGATTTCAGGACAGTCTGACACTTACTTGCATGTTTTGTCATTTTTTTCTTCTTTCTTTATAAAATATCATTTGTCAAACATCAGTGGCTCCTTCATTTTGGTCACTCTTTTCTACCTCCGCAAACAGAAATCTCTTCTTCCCAAATTCTAAATGCATTCCTTTGTGCTTCCTGCTAACCTGCTTGTTATGGTTTGTGTCTAGACGTCCCTCCAGTAGAATTTTTCAGAGGTGGCTGAATGTAGAGTGTGTGATTAGTAAATCAGTCCATTGATTGGTTTGGCATAGTTCTGGCTGGGATTAAGGATATGAGTGCTACACCTGCCCTAGGGCAGATATCCTGTATAAACTCAAAGGTACAGGAAAAGTCTTCCTCTCTTGTTGCTTTTTCTGTCTTCCACAGCCGTGAACTGCTTCTCTTTTTGGATGTCCCTCTGCCAAGCCACCTTGCCTTGGAGCCAGCTGATTATGAACTGAAACCTCTATAAACTATGAGCAAAATAAACCTTTCCTCCTTTAACTTTGGGTGTCGAGCATTTTGTCTCTGCAATGAGAAAAGTAACCAAGACACTGCTTATATTTTAGATTGGTATCTACTTATAATAGGTATTACTATATGTCTATATATTTGGGGGTTTTGTACATTTCCTTCCTAATTAAAATATATTTTATGAAGATAGGATCAGTTTCTATTTAACTTGTATCCCCTGTATCTTAAAGAGTAATAGGTATTTAAGAAGTAATTAATAAATATATATCAAATAGATAAATAGTAAATGCTCAAAATATATTTGGTAAATAAACAAATTTATCCAAGAAGTCATGCTTTTTTTAAAATATAGTGGATGGTTTGTATCAAAATTTCTTATATTGCTTAACTGGAAATTCTAGATAAAATTTAAGATCACCTGAAGAAGTAGGAAGAGGTATTTCAAAATGCTAATAACATTGAGGACCAACATTCAAAAGATATGCACATATTGGAGCACAATATTTAGTAGGGTTTTACTTAGAAGTGAAGCAATTTTTTTAGTAATGCATCCAAATCTGCAAGTCAAGTTGCTGTAATTTTCTAAGTCAGAAAATCATGTGTTGAAGAAATCCAGAGGAAAAAAGTAGAGAAGCAGAGAATTCAAGAGAAAACTAATGACTGAGACACTGATAAACTGAGTAGAGTCATACACAATGTCACAGAGCTAGGAATAAAGAACATTTAAGACAGATAAGCCCAGGAAAACACCTCAGACAATCAGTTGAAACTCACGAACAACTATCCAGTATGAATAAATATTATACAGTACAAGTTCAACCCAACAAATGCTAAATCTTTGTTTCAAAATTGCATAGAAAAGGACTGATTCAAAATGATCTGTTTCTACTCCATCTGTACGCATTATGAAGCAAAGAATTCTTTCTGGAGAAAGACAATATCATTCAGAGTTTCAAATTATTTCTATGATTTTTATAATGTTTGCCATTCCATCAAAAATTGGTATTCTAAAACTCCAAATAAAATAACTGAAAACAAGGGGATAAAAACATAATCAAAATAGAATGACAGGAAATGCAGTAATTTTATGTTTTAGAAATGTATTTAAATGCATTCATAAAAGTAAAAGATAAGATACAGAATGCCAAAGAGAATTATAATCTATACAATTTTCAAGTGAAATTACTGAACAAAAACATAATAAATACAAGATTTATAACATGAAAAATGGATTTATAGTAAATAAAATATTTCAGAGGACAAATGTTTTACCAAAAGGCCATTCAGTAGAAAATTTGGGGGCCTTATTACAGAAATAAAATAATATTAAATCTGATTAAGTGATATATATGACACATCTAAATGGCTTTGGAGTTGTGTAATTGAAATACTTACAAGAAATAATATAGATATTGGGACAGATGCAAAAAATAAAGTAGTACCTAAGATTATTCCAAAACTGCTGAAATAACTCAACCCAAACCTACATTTATATATGCTTTGACCCCACGTAGAATAAATAAGTCATTATGCATAACCATATTATTTTGAAAAAACTTAAATTTACATACAAAAAAAATGATAGCTGAACGTTCAACAGAAATAATGAATATCTATTTAAATTTCTATATTCATCAAAATATAATATGCCCAATATAAAAGTGAAGTAAGGATAATTTTAGACAACATTTTAGAAAATTCAACACTAGATCAACCAACTTGGGAAAATCCATGTCTTCAAGCCGAATGAAAATGTTCCTATAGTGTAACCCATTATATGGAAGGAAATGAAAATTAAAAGATTACTTAAAAATATACAAAGCTACACCAATATTTATCCAGTTTACACTATGTATAATTAAAACTCATGAGAATGAAATTAATTAATAGGCACTAATGTAATTCAAGTAAAAATGCCAGGGATGCAAAACATTTTAATTATTTAAGATGTATTACAAATCATAGATACAAACTGTAATCTCTAGCATGAGCCCTAAGCAGATAGTTAAAAAATGTATACCTAAGTTGCCTGAAAAGGGACAAAGTAATAAATGTCATAGCAGAAAATACTTGATTAATCTAAAAGAAAGTCAGACAAGTAGAAAGAGAGAGGCACAGTATGCAGAAAAGTAGATAAATTCATCATGGATAATGTACAACATGTTTAAACCACAATATGCAACTCATGTATAAGTATAATAAATACTAGACTATTTATAAAAAAAAGATTTCCATTCTAAAAAAATGTAAAAATGTAAAACTGTGTCAATCTAACAAGAGACTCATTTTAAACATAAAAAAATGGATTTTAGGATGAGATGCATTGCTACAAATTAAAAAGAAAAAATTCACAATAATAAATGCTTTGGTCTGAAAAAGAAATATCACAATTCAAATTTTATATTTCTAATACCATAGCCTGATAATATGTAAAGCATAAAAAGACACAGAACTAAAAACTTCCATGAAGTGTACCTAACACACACACACAATGGTGCCAGAGTGGCACTGCCTGTGGCATGGCACATTCAGGAATATGAAAGTAATTGTGAAAACAATGAAGAACTTACATTGAAAAAGTGGCTAATGGCCCATATTTTCATTTGGTTTTACTAGCAGCATTTGATTGTGTGGATGATTCTAAGCTTGTGAAGCAGATAATCACGTCAAAAATTATCAGTTCCTACTCCAACATAGTAAATAACAAATATGGAAAGAAGTTCTTGTTGTATTTACTAAGTCCCAGATATCCTGCTCATATGGTAGGAGAAATCACTGAAGTTCTACAAAAAGAGGATGGAAATGGACACATTAAGAAAAACACAGAGCTCCACCATCATGAGCTCTTAGAATCTATTTCTCCAGCTTTGCTAACCTAGCTATAAAGAAATGGCCAACAGATGGTGCTAGACAGGTCTGCACATGTGTTGGTATCTGATATTCTGGGATCTGTCCCTGTAGACTTTCAGCATGCCATAGATGCCATTACCAGCTTGGTGGCAGCAGAACTGCATCAAGGATTGAAAGCTTCACTTTGCAGAACATCCTGGGGAACATCTGCTTTGAAGTGGTTAATAGAATAAGATAAAAAAATGAAGAAAAATGTAAGAGAAATTTGTTTTGCAAAACCACTCGAGGTGCGTGTTAGTATGAAGAACCTGAAGTCATTGGGCTAGTGTTGCTACAGCAATTTTAGGTTTACCAGAATTGAAGAAACCGAGTGGCACTCAGCAAAGTGGAGGGAACCAAGTTTTATTATGCTAGTGGCCCCAGAGGAGTTTGGCACTCCAAAATCTGAGTCCTCAGCCTGGGGTATGACAGCCTTAGATAGAGGCTGTGGCAGGAAAAGGCAAGCAAGCTAAGTTACAGAAGCTGAACAAAGGCAACAGGTTTATAGCTCTGCACATCTGAGTGAGCTCGGCTAGCCTGGAAGTGAAATAACAGGATGTGATGAAGCTCTTTGCTTATCAGGCTAGGGTCCAGCAGGTATGGGAAAAGGAAGGAAGCATCATCAGGAGATCTCAGAGTCGAAAAGTTTCATTTTCTCCTACCTTTCCCCCTTTGATTCCCCTGTATTTTCCTATAGGGCATCATCATTTTGAGGAGCTTGTATCTGTGTATGACTAGGGTCTGGGCAGTGGGCCTTCCCAAGCAAGTAGAAGGCAGGAAAAGGAAAATAATGTGACTCTCTCAAGGGAGAGGTCACACAGAGTACCCTGATTTAGAAAAGGGCTCTTTTAGCTTGCATTTAGCTTTCATGAGGGGGGATCCTCCCATGTACGGTGTCCTCAAACTTCTGCCATGCATAGACTCGTCAGCTTCTGGTGTGACTGTCACCTCTAGGTGGTTTCCTTGAGGTTGTGGTGCATTCAGGTAGTCTCTGCCACAGCTGAGTTTTCAGGGGCTCGTGTGGGTCAGGATGAGCAGTCCAGGTGGCTGAGGACTCTGCAGAGTGAGCCTTTTGCAGCCTCGTCTGGCGCACCCAAGGTACAATGCCTGTAACTTTGACAGCAGTCAGGATGACAGGCACAGCGGTGGGAGGCCCTGTCCACATAGGCTGCAGGAGTTCTTTTCTCCAGTCTTTGACCCAGACTAACTTCCCTGGCAGGAATGGGTGTGCAGGGCTGCCTGAAGTCATTGGAATTCTCTTGGGAACAGCCTTATTGGTGTAAAAGAACACCTGGCCCAGGGCCTGTAATTCAGCAGTCAGATTTGGTTCTCCTGTCTGACATCTCTTTTGAAGGCTCTAAATAGTGGAGGAGGCCTCCCAAACAGGATTTCATACAGGGAGTAGCTGGATGGTCCCAGCATACATCAGCCCACAGTAGGGCCAAGGACAGCATATCGACCCATGGTAGATGAGTTTCCTGAGAGAATTTGGCTAGAGTGGCTTTTAGGGTGTGATTCATGTGCTCTACTTTCCCTGAGCTCCGAGATCTACAGGCTGTGTGGAGAGTCCATCTGATCTTTAGTAGATCTGCAAGAGTCTGGATTATTTCTGCCATGAAGGCTGACCCATGTCACTCCCAATAGTGAGGGGCATCCCATTCCCAGAGATGATTTCTTGCAGCAAGACCTTGGCCACCTGTCGGGCTTTTTCAGGCACTGTGTGTATGGTACTACTCAGCCTGAGTATGTACAGAGGAGGACTAGTAGATATCTGTAGCCATGGTGTAGGTTTATCTCTGTAAAGCCTATCTCTCAGTCTTCAAAGGGGGTGGTTCCAGTGTATTATATTCCTGGAGCAGGTTTTGGCTTTTGCAGAGGATTGTTCTGGAAGCAGATTAGACACCTTTGGCATAAAGTGATGCAGAGCAAGGACAGGTGAGGGAAATAGAAGTATCAGCTCAACAGAGTATCTAAAGCTGTTTCACCTAGGTGAGTTATCCTGTGGCCTTTTTGGACAAAAGAGTAAGCAATCCACTGGGATATGAAAGTTCTTTGGTCCTGGAATGTCCAGCATCCTCCCCCTTTTCTGGAAGCTCCTTCTTTCAGTGCCCAGTGGTTTTTCTCAGAAAGTATCCCCAGGTATTGTCTGCTGGAGCACCCTGAGTTCCATTCCCTTTGTGGGAATGTTGGGAAAGCATCCATAATCCTTTATAAAGGAGCAGTGGAAAACATTGACCTTTTCAGGGGTCGGAACAGGGATGCCCCTGAATATGGCATTATGTTTGAGATGGACATCTGTGCAGTGTTTCTTGCTGTCTGATCTGCCAGTTGATTTCCTTTTGTAATAGGGTCTTGTCCTTTTTAATGTCCTTGGCAATGCATGGTGGCAACATTTTTGGGTTTCCAGATGGCCTCTAGGCATTGGAGAATTTCTTATTTATATTAAATTTATGTTTTCCTTGTTGTCAATAGTCCCTTTTCCTTGTATATAGCTCCATGAATATGGACTGTGCAAAGGCATACTTAGAGTCAGTGTAGATGTTGACAGTTTTTTCTCTTGCCCATTGGAGGGCCTGAATGAGGGCCCAGAGTTTTGCCCTTTGAATGGAGCATCCCTTGGGGAGTAAGCCTGCCTCAATTACTTGTTTAGCAGTGGTGAGTGCATATCTAGCAGATGTTCTCCATCCTGAATGAAACTACTGCCATCAGTAAGCAGATGGCATCTGGTCTGGGCTCTGGGGTCTTGCTGAGGTTGGGACGACTGGAGAACACTTCATTGATGACCTCTTCACAGGTCTGGTGAAGAGGTCATGGTCTGGTGGCCCCTCTTCAGTTGGCAAAAAGGTGGCTGAGTTTAGGATCTGAACAATCTCTAGGGCCACTCAAGGATTATCACAGAGTACCTGGTACTGGGTCGTTTTGGCACTTGAGAGTCATTTGAGTTTCTGGTTGTTTATCAAGGTCATGGACAGAGTGTGGGACCTTTACTGGTGTGGCCTGCCCTAGTGTCAGTTTGTGAGTTGTAGAGGTCCAAACAAGAGGCTGAAGAGCAAGGTTGTTGGGATTTTTAAAAATGGGCAAAGAGGCAGTGAATATGTTCTAGACCCTGGAGACCCATTAGAGACCACACGTACCAGGAAAGACAGGAGCAGGCCTCCAGCCTGGCCATTCTCTCCCAGACATATCCCCACCCCGGACAGGTCTGGGCAGACCCAGAAATGAGGATTGGGTCAGCCCATTCTTTCCATACCTTGGGAAAATGGGCTGAGAGCCCAGACCCTACCCAGAGTGTGCAAAGAGTCACAGTGCCTATCCTCAGCCTACAGCCAAGCCCCCTATAAGGGCTGCTGTGTAGGAGGCCTGGATCAGTGCCATCCCCCACCCTGGACAGGCACCTACAGAAGGCACCTGGCAGGCAGAGAGGTTTGCTCCATGCCCACCATGCAGCTCACCCAGAGAAAGCACATGCAATGGGCAGAATGGGGAAAGCTGCCCAGGAAACCAGTACAGTACAGAGCTCAAAGGGGAGAAAATTAATGATGAGCTCCTGAGAATCCTCCCCATTGACAAGCCCTGACCCCCAGTTTGGTTGGTCCCTCATAGGTGTTTCAGACCTCCAAAGACTCTTTTCCCAACTTCTTAGAGCTCCTGGCCCAGCAGAACTCTAGTTCTGGTTTTGTCTTCCCTGAGCACCACAAGGAACATGCTGAACCCCTCTCCTGAGCACGCAGCCCCAGCAGCCATGCCCTTGTCCTGTCCTCTCCATTTCTTTTCTTTTGTGGGGAACTCTTCTGACCTCAGGCTGACTTGAGCCCATGCCAACTACAGGAACAACAGGGAGTCAAGACCAGGTCTCATCCACTTGACTCACATTTACCATAACCTCTGCTCATGACTGTGTCACAGAGCCCACCTACTCTGGTCAGTACTCTCCAAACAGCTCCGATCCAAACATCAGGATCAAGGGTTCCCTCTGGTGGCCATCCTAGCTTGACTCAGGACCAGTCAACTTTACAAAGTGCTCTAAGTTTGGCAGGTTTTATCTTAACACCATAATCAGCATTGAAACCCTTCCTAAAGTTTTTGATCATGCAGTTCAGGACAGTGGTCTTGGAATGTGTGGTCCCCAGCCCATGAATTCTCTGCCCTGTGTATGGTGTCATGACCAGCAAAGGGAGGGAACTTCCCAGAGGAAACCTCTCATGCCTGCTTGGCTAAGTCCCTCATGGGAGCTTGGGTGGATCCTGGCTAAGGTGCACCCATATAAACCCGAGCCTGATCAGCTTCCTACTGTGGGAGGTGAGTCACTATTTTGCCGTATGATACGGCCACAGAACAGCGGGTTAGGGCCCACTCAGATTCCATACCTTGTGCTGTGGAGACACAGAAACATTTACACTAACTCAGAGTCACTCAGAGGTTGTGACATTCCTTCCCCCGGTGTGGGGGTTTGCCTGACTGGCGTCTCTGGTATGGATCTGGGAGATCTTGCTGAGGTTGGAGCAACTGGAGAACACTTTATCAACTACCTCTTCACAGTCATGGTCTGGCGGCCCCTCTTCAGTTGGCAAGAAGGTGGCTGCGTTTAGGGCCGGAACAGTCTCTAGGGCCACTCGAGGATTTTCAGAATAGGCCTTGGTACTGGGTCATTCTGGCATTTGGGAGCCATTAGTGTCCCTGGTTGCTCGTCAGGGTCATGACTGAGTGTGTGACTTTCACTCATATGGCTGCCCCAGTTTCTCAGCTTCTTTGATGAGGGCAACTGTGTTCACCAGGGCACGGAGAGATGGGGCCATCCTGTTGCCACAGTGTCGAGTGGCTTTTACACTTATGCCACTGGCCTTGGCTTGTGCCCAACCATATGAATTAGGACTCCCAGTGCCACATGGGCCTTTTCACAGATGAAGAGATTGTACTCTCAGCTCATGCCTGGCAGTCCTAGTGCAGGAGGATAAGTAAGTGACTTTTGACCTCTTTGAAGTCCTTTTCTTGTTGCCCTACCTACTTGAGGGGCTTTTCCTCCAGTGCTGTCAAAGCCACACAGAGCATCTTGACCTTTCCAGGACATCCTGGTATTCAAATGTGACAGAATCAGGCTGCTACCAGGAACTCTGAGAGCTTTTTCTTCTTGGTTGGTCTTGGGATGGAGCAAATAACCTGTTTACTTTCTAGCCCCAGGGACCAGTGGCCTTTTGTTATGATGAACCCCAAATAATGAACACAGGGGTGGCATATTTGTGCCTTTTTCCAATACACCTTGTATCCTGTGTCCTAGAGTACTTGAAGGAGGACCTGTGCAACTTCCAAACAGTCTTGTTTTCTTTCACTTGCCAGCAAGAGGACATCAACATACTGGAGCATAACACAGTTCAGTTGGTCTGCTGGTAAGGTGGCCAGATCAGCAGCAAAGACCTCCCTGAACAAGGTGGGGGTGTTCTTAACGCCCTGGAGGAGTCTGGTCAAAGTCAATCAAGTCTTTCATCTTGTGATGGGGTCTTCCCATTCAAAAATGAGCAGAGCATGGCTTTGAGGTGCTAGACACAAGCAGAAGGCATCTTTAAGATCTAAGCAGGCAAACCATGCTGCCTCAGGCAAAAGTAAGCTCAGCAATGTAGGGGTTTGGGATGCCTGGGTGCAGGGTTACAGTGGAATTATTGACTCCTTGGAGGTCTTGTCCTGGTTTGTTAGCCACTGCTGGGTTTCTAGAAAAGGAGTAGGGGAGTGTTCCAAGGTGAATGGCTTCCAGCAAGATTCCTGCCTCCTTCAGCCAGTTGATGTGTGAGCTTCCTGGAGGAAACCTACCTGGCCGCATCCGTCGTGGGAGCTTAGGCATGGTTTGGCTAAGGTGCATCCTTATAAACCAGCACCTGGTCAGCCCCTTATTATGGGAAGTGAGTCACTGCTATGCTGTACCACTCAGACTCTGTAGTTTATGTCATGGAGCAACAAGTACATTCACATTCATTCACACAGTAATTCAGAGGGTAAAACATTCCTCCTCCTTTAACATTCCCTGACTGGGGTCTCTGATATGGGACCCTGGGAGGTGATTAGTCTCTCCTTACATTCATGGGGACAGCCCTGACTTGGGACCAGAAGCCCTGTGGATTTACCTTGTCCAGAAGTCCAGACAGGGAACTGGTCCACTTCTCCACTGAGTCCTGTCAGGAGGATGTCATATCATGCACCCATCCTGTCCTCCCAGGCAGGAGGTCTCACCAACTGAGCAAGAAGTGTACCACCCCTTTCTCCAAGGAGGGCACCCAGGAGGTGCTCCTTTGACTCTGAGCTAGTGGCTCAAGGGGCCAGCATGGTCAGTCTTCCCAATCAGGGAACCAAATGTTACAGCAATTTTAGGTTTACCAGAGGTGAAGAAACTGAGTAGCACTCAGAGAAGTGGAGGGAACCAAGCTTTATTCTGCTAGTGGGCCCAGAGGAGTTCAGCTCTCCAACATCTGAGCCCCAAGCCTGGGGTATGAGAGCCTTATAACAGGCCTGTGGTTGGAAAAGGGAAGCAAACTGTTATAGAAGCTGAACAAAGGCAGTTACTCAAAGGTGATGGGTTTACAGCTCTGCATATCAGGGTGGCCTCAGCCAGCCCAGGAGTAAGATAACATGACGTGGTGTAGCTGCTTGCTTATCAGGCCAGGGTACAGCTGGTACAGGAAAATGATGCGAGTGTCAGCAGGAGATGTCAGAGTTGAAAAGTTTTGTTTTCCCCAAGAGTACTAATGAAATGGAGGAGGGGAAGGGAAGATGAAAGAAGTAAAATTTTAAAATTAAAAGCTGAGGAGAGAAAAATGTGTTAAAGATCCAATTATAAAGTAAAAGAAAGTTAATAAAATTAGATAAAAGTAGCTGAAAAGAACAGGCTAAAAAAGAAAATAAAAGAAAGGGAAAAACAAGGAGTAAAAGAAAGGATTTAAAAGAAAATATGTAAATACCCCCTCTCAAAAAAAAAAAAAAAAGACAAAGAAAAAGAAATGAGTCCAAAAGCTTCCTCTGTGTGTTTGAATGAGTGGTTTCTTTGCATGGCTTCCAGTATCGGAATCCATCATATATGGGGGAAGAACAGTGAGTCTCTATGGAGTTCTATTTTGTTCCAAAGGTCACTTTTTCTTGTGTGAATGCTGAGTCTTGCCCTTCATTTTCTGGTGGATATTATTGGTCAGTGGTGTCCACCCAGGTTTCTATTTAGTTCAGTTGTTCACAATTTCCTTGTTCCAAGTCACAGCTTTCTCAGCCTAGCTTTATGGCCTATGGGTTTGTGCTATGTCCCCCTTACTCCCATGTACCCTCTGTTTGTACACCCCAGCATGTAGGGAGTGGCTGAAGCTGGAGATTGATCACACATGCAGCGTGCCCAAGGTGAGCCATGTGAACAAGCTGTTCCTGCTCAGAGAATGTGAGGCACCCCGAGGTGAACTAAGCAATCAAGTTGCTAGGCACAGGGGTTCAACTGACAATAGCCTCCCAAGTGTATAAATAAACATGCTGCAGTCAGTGGGAGGCCCTTTTTCTCCCACCAGGAGAAGAGGCTCCACTGGACCTCAGCTTTCTGCATTGACTCTTTTCTTCATTTCTTCATCCTCCACCATCTGCCCTGAGGAATTTCAAGAGCTGCAGTAGACGTGGCACCAGGCTGTGCCAACCACGTAATTTAAGGCATTTCCCTGATCACATTGGCAGATTGGGAAAGCGAACAGACCAGTAAGCTCTGTGCTGGGTGCAGTCAGCAGGGTGGAGGGGGTGGGGTAGCCAAGCAATCTGATGGATTTAATGCCAGCAATTTCAGATCCAGCCCCCTCTGAAAACCACACACAACCACTGCCTTCTCACAACAGCAGGTTGGAACCCCTTGTCCATCCTGACCTGAGCTAAAACTTTTCAGGGAGTCTATGACCAGCCTGCCCTGTCTGTAACTGTCTCTTTTGGCCACTTGCCACCCAGTCACTCTGAAGTGATTCTAGAATCCCTAAAATGTCATTATTCTGTGGCTTCTGATTACTGCAGTAGTTCAGTCTTAGACAATTAACCCCTTCCAAAAGTGGCTCCTGCGGGGGCCGGTGAGATGGCTCAGCGGCGTAAGCACCTGCCTGGCAAGCGCGAGGACCCAAGTTGGACTCCTGGAACCCACATACGAAAAAAGGGCAGGTGATATCACTCAGTGGCAGGGGCGCCTGCTGGTGCGCGAGGTCCTGAGGTCGAACCCCGGTACCCACAAAAAAAAAAAGAAAAAAAAAAGTGGCTCTTGGTTAATCACTCTCTAATATGGTGGATGCTGCAGTGGATTTCTTCTCTGGTTCTATCCTGTCATGGAGAAGGAGTTATTTTCAGAGTAAAACCCCTACAGTTTTTATAATTTACAATAACTGTGAGCTTTTCTTGGGGCTAATGCCGCTGATTCAGTCCATTGTTTCTTTTTGGTGCTGCCAATGCTCTTCTGTGCTTACGCTGTATTTCTGGGGACAGGTCGCCCTCCCTGGGAGCTGGAATTCATGTTCCAGGCCTCTTTCCTTCTTTTTCCTGTATCATCTTCAGATTGTCGAGTTTCTGTATGATTTCTGGTTTTCCTGTCAGCTATTTCTCAATTCCCTGAGCTTTTCTTCATTTTGTCTTTGCTAAGTTGTTTTCCAAGTGTCATGAGTACAGGTCCTGGAGACACTGTAATATGCTGCTGCATTCTACACCATTTTCTTACTGATAGCACATGCTAATTTTGAGTAACCATACACTGTAAATGACAAGTAGTTTGTAGAAAAAACACAGTATGGTCACTTAGAGCTATTTCCTTTGTTCAGAGTATCCCAGAGGTAAAACACATTTTATCTTTCTGATGCTAAAAATCTCATCTCATTATATAATAATTTAAAAAATTAAATATCATCTTAATACAGAGAGTTATATAATTAATGTCAAACTTGCAAATAAAATTTAAAATAAGTAATTAATGATAGGTCCCATGAAGACTTTTGGGGTTGGGATGAAGCTAAGATTTCTTTTTAAAGCAAGAGAAGTATTCATAGAGCCTGGAATCATAGTGCATGCCTGTAATCCCAGCACTCTGGGAGGCTGAGGTAGGAGGATCACAAGTGTGAACCCAGACTGAGTAGCTTAACCAGTGAGACTCTGTCTCAAAATAAAAGGACTGGAAATGTAGCTGGGGGAGGCTGAAAAAGCTGAAGTGGAAAAGATAATGAATCATGAAAAAACATTGAATTAATTATAGGCAAAATTTTTTGAATTATGAAGATAATATAAATAAGGAGAGACAAATGAACAAGAAACACATATGTTAATGAATAGTTTATGAATACAAATTTTAAATTTGATTGAATAAAAATAACACAATGAGATCTAAAATACCAATAATTCTTAAAGTATATGATAGAGAAATAAACATATTCTACTAAGTCACACAAAAGTTCAGCTTACTTATAAATTTAATTTTTTATCTAGTAAGAGATTGATGAGCTCTTCCTGTTGGTCAACTTTTGAATTTTCATGCTCAAAGCACACTGACTTTCCATGCATGAGTTCCACTGTAGAGGGAATTTTTGTTTTCAATTTTACAGAAACCAGAACTGAATTTTAAATTTTTTAAGAAATGAATTATTAGTTTGGCAAATAATACTTTGTCTTCTTGTACAATTGTTGCATTCCTAGATGCATGGCTTAAAATAAATGGTAAAGTTTAACTTTACATATTGTAAATATTTGTAGATATATATGTTTTATAAAAATTAATATAAAAATCAATATTCACTAAAAATATTATTGTGGATAAAACATACCACACATACAGCACAAACACACACAAGCGCAAACACATATACACAAGAAAATGTCCAGACACACATACCTGGGGACTTAATTCTTATGGCATTCCTTGACTGACAGTAAACACTCATTTATAAATGTACATTTGTAAAATTTGAGTAAATGATAAGCTAGGATACAAATCAACATCCAAAACAATTCTTTCATGATACAGTTGGCATTTTCCTAACATACTTAAGGATAATAGAGAATAAGCAACCTCACAGTTAAAATGTAATTCTAAGGATGAGTCTATGTAATTTTCTTGAAACTGTAATTAAATAACTGAAAGAAATCATAACTCAAAGTGGTTGACTCCATTTATATATGGAATCTAAAAAAGTTGAGGTCACAGAAGTAGAGAATAAATTGATGTATATCAGGAGCTGGGGGTATATGTGGTTGGGGAAAAGAAATACATCGATCAAAGTCCAAAATCTTCCGCTTAGACAGGAGGAGTAAGAGTAGTCAAACCTCTGTTATTACCCCATTGCCATCTTATTCTGAGTATGATTTCCTACTATTAAATCAATTCTAAATAGAAGGTACTCTATCCTCTGAAATTGAAAAGTTAAAATGACAGGGACAAGTAATTCTTATGCAAATTCAGATAACAAATCTAAAGTATAGCTGGTGTCTGATGAAAGGAATTCTCTGTGGACAATAACCTGGCATAGTAGTTACCGGAATTGCGAGAATTTAAATTGCCCTTTTTTTGAAGTGATTACTTATACTCATAATCAACGAAGACTTACCTATCAGTGGTTTTGGGCTTAGCACGTACTAGGGATTACGTGAGTAACAAGGAAGATGAATGTCTTGAAATTTAAATCATGAAAATAAAACATATTAAGGTAGTAAAACTATTAAAAACTTTAGATAATCCATGATAAATAGAAAAAATAAGCTGCCATGAGGCCAGTTTATAAAAATATCACTGGAGACAGATTATTAAATGGATGTGAAGGAAGAAGCAGAACTGAAGTTCATCTGCTGCACCAGGATTTAGGTGAAAAAGAGTAATTCAACAATGAGGACAAAGGGTGCAAAACATTACAGCTAGAAGTCTGGACATTAGCAAGAATGGAAAGCCCTATTTAAAAGGCAGGGTTCCTGTACCATGAAAGGAAGGAAGTTTTGCCCACATGGCTAAAGTGACCAGAATATAGTTTAGGCATCAGAAATATGTTTTTCTAAAATGTCCTAAAAGAGAAAATATTTCATATTTTATTTTGGACAGCAAAAACCAAATTTCTTTACATGTTATCTTTTAAAATGAAGTTTATTTGGGAGTATTCTTAGGATTTGAATATATATTTGTTGTCTCTGACAAAGAACTTTTCTGCACTAATAATAATAATATATTCCATATCTCTAAAAATGTGCTTTCCTTATAAATTTTATAAATTTTGGGAATCATGGATTTGGGAGATAAGGCTTTCATATGGAATTAAGGGACAGAGTCTCATGGAACAGTGAGATTTACTTGTACATGGAAGAAAGAACAGGCAAAAGCAAAGTGAAAATTACATATACATATACATTTTTATACTGAAGAAATTACTTTGTCAAAAGCATGAGATGGATAAGCAGTTTGCCAGAAGATAAAATAAAAATAAACCAGTAAATCTATGACCCATTAAAATAAACTGTCAGATAAAATGAAAAACATAATAAATTTAATACATAATTGGAGAGTATTGTTATTATTTAGACAATAAAGTGATCTAGAATGGGGTTTTGAAACCTTGGAACTAAGTGGAGATCACAGTGGAAGTTCACAATGGAGCCAGGAAAAATAATTTACTAAATCATTTATGTATTCCCGAGTGCCCATGCGCGAAGGTCCAGGCACAATGCTGGATGCAATGTCCAAGGCAGGAAGATTTAAACCACCCTCGCTTAATGCAGTTTAGAGTGGAGAAAACAGTCAAGACATAGGTACAAATTTTTATATATATTTCTGGTTACCATTAAAATGAGATCAAAATGTAAGTAATCTGGGATATAAGCTTCTTTGAAAAATGTCTTAGTCTGATTATTCTTGCATAACAAAAATTCCACAAACTTGTGGACTTACAAACAACTAAAATTTATTTGTCACAGTTTTGGAGGCTGGAACATCCATTATACTGAGAAGGTGAAATCATGTACTCATTTCAATAGCTACAAAATAGCATTAAATAACATCTGACATGCTTTTTTGATTAAAAGAAACTTTCAGAAAACTGGAAATAAAAGATCTTCCTTAACCATATAAATTATATCCACAACCATGATCACATTTATTGATTAAAGAAAATGTTTTTCACATTAGTGTAAAAAAAAAACACAAGGATATTTGCTCTCAACTGTTTTATTCAACATTGTTCTGAAGTTTCTATACAGTTCAATTGGCAAGCAAATGAAACAAAAGTCATCCATACTGGAGAGTAAAAATCAAAACTCTTTATTCACAGATGAAATAATTGTCTTGTGTAGAAAGCCTTATGGATTCCGAAAAAGTTACTAGTGGGCAAGTTTGCAGGATACAAGAGAATATACACAAATAAAATTTACTTCTATGTACTACCAATGAAAAAACAGAGTGAAATAAAGCACTAGTTAAAATAAGATCAAAACAGAAAGTAGATATACCCATTTTAAGCACAATTAAAATTTTGAATCTGAAGAACATTCAGTTAAAGAGAAATGAAGAAGTATTTAGTTTGAATTGTTTAAGAATTCCTATTTAGGCTATCAACTGATTTAAATATTTGGTGTCCTGTATCAAACTTAAAGCTCTATTTTCAATTTTTGTTTCTTAATTTTGAGCTCTCTGCCCTCTGTGTACATTTATTGCTAAGACTACTCAGTTACTTATCAGTTACAATTAGGGTTGAAGTGTAATTTGTAAATAATGGAGGCAAGGAGAAGATATTTTATGTTATGGTATTTGAGTAAAGAGGATAAAGCATTTAGTTAAATATTTGTAGTATACTGTGAAATGGAGACTGCGTGCAGTTAATAGGAGCACACATACATAGTAAGAAAATTCAGGCAAAGCTCCATAGATTGCCTTGCCGGTAACCTCAATGAATAGGCTGGTTTAGGTGTTATCTGAAACAATGCAAAAAGCAAGTGGTGAAGAAATTTTTAAAAAGTGCAATCAATCATTTCTACCAGAGAACTGGAGATGAGAAATCTCCAGACTGCTTGTAATTCAGATAATAGCTGACTTAGTTTATTTTCTCATTTTAAGGATTGCTGATATGTGCTAAAACACTTTGTATCACAGCATAAATACTAGACAACTAAGTTGAGAAACACAAATCCGAACATTTCCACACCTAGATGATAAGTTTCTAGGACAGAAAACTGGTGTAATTAATTATAAAATTTAAGCAAATTTGTAGAAATTCTAAGTATTTATTCTTTTGTGTAATTACTCATATTAGTATTTCTAAAATATCATTATCTATAATACATCCTTTATTTTATCGGTTGTTTTTAAACATTGACTCAGTAGTCAAAGGTGTAATCTAAGGCTCCAAATGAGTAAGACAACTTAAAATGTGTCTTAAGAATAGACAGTGATGGCTGGTGAGATAGTTCAGCAGCATAAGCGCCTGCCCGGCAAGCGCGAAGTCTTGAGTTCCACTCCCAGTACCCACATACGAAAAAAGGGCCGGTGATATCGTTCAACTGCACAGGCACCTGCTGGCACGCGAGGTCCTGAGGTTGACCCCTGGTACCCACAAAAAAAAAAAAAAAAATAGACAGTGAGGGCCAGGGATGTAGTTTAGCAGCACTGCACCTGCCTGGCAAACACAATGTCCTGAGTTTCATTCCCGGTACCCTCCCCCAAAAAAATAGATCGTGGTAACATATTTTATAAAATTAGAGCTTATAATAAATTCACAAAAAGTGAGAAATATTAAAGAAAGAAAAAGAGGCAGGCATAGTGCAGCCAGCCTGTAATCCTGACACACAGAAAGGCTGACACACAGGGGTCACAAGTTAGAGTCCAGCCTGGGCAATTTAGCAATATACTGTCTGGAAATAGAAACAAATAAATAATAATAAATGAAGTGCTGGGATATACCTCTGTTCTACTAAGTTCACTCACCAGTACAAAAAGAAAGAATGAAAGAAAGAAAAAAGAGAAAGAAGCTCAGTATTCTTCATTTCTTTGATTCATAACTTTACGCTGTTTAAAGTTAAATAATTTAATGTATATCTTTGGGCTAAAATTTAGTCATGAAAACTACCTGTAATCTCTATCACACATAGAGGTTTCATTTGGAAAGACGTTAATTGCTTTAATTTGTATTACAAGATTATATTTAATCTTAAACTTTTGGCTATATGAGTATAGGCAATTTATATTCTTATAGTTCAAAAGTCCTAAAATATTTATGCTATTCATAAATATATTTAATGTCATTCATTTTCTCAACTACATTGATTATAATGTAGAGAAAAGAGAAGTTACCCATGACATACAGATTACTGTCTTTGTTCTTTGTAGTTTATAGAGAAAGGAGGTGGTTATACATCATCATTATGCCTACACTGGTAGTAAAATATCTTGTACACAAGTATGATAAAAACTTCATATAAAAAACTTGGCCTGTCAAGCATGATTTTATTTGTCCCTACAATGATATTCATCTTTACTCCAAAAGACAATTTCTTATTTTACTTGTGTTTAGAAACTTAAATTTGACCTTAATCTTTTCTTTCATTTACATTCTGCTATCTGCATTTTTATAAGCAGTAAATTTTATTTTGCATTCATTTTTACACTAGTAAATATTTTAACACTAGGTAACTGAATTGGAGTTTTCCTCTATTCTTCAGAACAGAGCAGATCGCATCCCTCTGTCCATATCCCACCAGTAAATGATACCACTATTCAGAATTTTGTTATTTAATTAGTGAATAGCTTGTCAATCTCTATTCATGTATACAATAGGAGAAGGAAAGTAGTTTTTCCTCTGTGGCCAATACTTATTACACATCTTATCAAATTAGACATTGTGAACACAGAAAAAAGCAGAAAACTTTGCCATGAAAATTCAGCCAATAGTTCCATCATATTTTATTAAATATGATTTTTTAGATTTTCTATATTTGAATGGTGCATCAAAAATATTAAGAGATGCAAAAGAAGTGGAAGAGATTGAATGGACACTGTTTTCTTCTTGGAATGCATTTCTTTGCATGTTCTTGTGGCAAATTCCTATCCATTTTTCAAGATTCAGGTCAAACATTCTGTACACCAAGGTTTCCTTGTTTTTTTTCTTGAAGTAATTGGTTTTTCTATTGTATCACTGTAGTAGCTCAATCGTAATGTTTGCCAAAATCTATTTCATCTGATTGACAAAAGACTACCCTGATTTGTAACCTCTAAACAATAATTGACCAGAAATCATTATTGCTCATCTTTGCCTTATAGCACCCAACCAGAGCAAAACCTATGTTGGATGTTATATTTTGTTGATGGATAAATGAATAAATAAATAATAAATACATGAATAAGTTAAGTATTATCCTAAATTAAGAATAGTGGTCCTCATTCAAAAGTTCTATAAACATCATGAATATTCATTATTTCATTTATTATAAAATAGAGAAGTTTTATTTAATGTAATATGAATAACAAACTCTATTTTATTTTATACCTGGTATAGTGAATAATGCAGAATCTGCACTGTTCACTCACTTACCCCACCCTTAATTTCTATTGATTATTGTCCCATGTCTTTCAGATCTTATATTAAATGTAACTGCTTTCAGAAGGTCTTCTTCAATCCTTAATATAGGTTATGAATATTGTTTTGGTTTTATCCATAATATCCCTCTCAATAATCTAATGGCAGTATATATCATGTCACGTCATACCCTCATTTCTCTGTCTCCCCTTAAACTAGAATTTATTGAGGACAGATATCAGCTTGTCCAAAAGAGTTTCCATAGCATCAAGGAAGCTCTATTTGTCAGATACTATAGAATCAATGCAAAAAACAAAATCTATGAAGAAACAAAGAGGAACGCTAAAAAAAAATGTCCAAATCTTTGTCTAATTAAAGCCAAGAATCTGCTTAGAGATCTGGGAACTAAGGAGTATATCATAAAGGGCAATGACAGGCAGGATTTAGATTTAGAGAAGAAAGCTCTGATAATAGACAGTAGTATAATATACAGGTAAATAATATATATATTGTGTCTATATAAGAAAAAATCTAGTAGCCCTAAAGGATTGATTGGAGCAGAGAAAGCCTGAAAGTATATATAACAGGAGTAATTAAAAATGCGACAGATTCAAGTAGCACAGGTCATTCTCATTATCATAGCTGAGATTTTTTGAGGGTTTACCGTATACTATGCTTACAAAGATCAACTCATTTTCTTGAGAGGAGCACTATTAGTCTAATTTTCATGCAAAGAAACATGACACATTATCTGTGTGGTAGCAGTTCTCTAAAATAACTTTCAATGATCTCTCCCTCCTAATAGTAATACCCATGTGTAATCACTCTCCTTAAATTTGGGTTGGATTAACAAAGTTTAACAACACCATCAGCAAAAAATAGCACAAAGAAAAACCAGAAGTTATCAAGTCTTACCCTGAGACTAATTTAGAAAGGCTTTCATTTCCCTCTTGCAGGCTTTCTCTGTTGTTCTATTTGTATCACTTGCTCTTGGGAAGTCATTTTAAGAGGAAGCCAGTGTATTATGAAGCAGACCTTTAGGCAGTGCCGTGACAGTGGACATGGAAATAGGCATGCCAGTCCCACTGTCATCCTCCACAAACTTTAAACTTAACTACACCACCTTGACTGCAGTCTTCCAAGCCAGAACCACTGAGCTAAGCTGTTCCAGGTTCCCAATGCATGGAAAAAAAAATTGACATAATTTATTTTCTGGTTTAAGCTACCAAATATTTTAAGCTACTGAGCTGTTAAATAGTAATGGAAAATTTATGTGACATTGAAAGGATTTTAACCTAGACTTCATACAAATATAAATATATCTATATGTATTTTCCATTTACTTGGTCTAATGTACAATTGTGGTGAACTGTTATAATAAAACCAAGATATCTGACTTTAAAAGCCTCAATTCTTCCCATCGCCATTGCCACCACTGGGACTAGGGTGAAGAGTGAGGAGGGCTGCCCCTCCCATTGCCATCATCAAATCTGTGACCCAGGTGAACCACTCGGGAAGGCCCAGAGACTAGAGGGAAGGCCAGTGACACAGTAGGGTCCCAACAAGGGCACACAAGATGGACAGGCGGGACTAGTGGCATGAAAAGTCTAAAGCAACAATAACAGTATGAGCCAACAGGTGGTAACTTAGGTGAACCAGCGTTCTACTTGTGGACAAAGACACACGGAATAGAGGTAGTCGGGTAGGGCTGCCACTGTTCTTTTTGTTTGTTTGTTTTCTTTTTGTTTCTTTTTTCTTTTTCTTTTAATTTTCTCTTTTTTTTTTTCCCCTCTTTTCTAAATGGCTGGTGAGAGCTCCAGCCACAGAAAACTAATCCCGTCCCCCAAAACCCAGTGACCAAGTTCAGATAATGCCTTGCTTATTCACTCATTCTTTCTCTTCTGCCCTCTCCTCTGGTTTCCCAAATTTTGCATGACCATCCTTTGTCTTCCAGCCTTGTTTCACTTTCTTTTCAGTTATCTTTGTTTTGTCCCCTATCATTCTTAAATCTCCCCACCACAGGGTAAAACCACTTTGCCAAGGGGAAACACTTTTAATACAAGCTCCCAATTTACAATTGGTTCTGTTATATAATTGTAAATTTTGCTCCTATGGTTTAAGGTAAAAAATTGATAGCTACCACAGTTTGTCAGTTTCTAAACTGTGTTTGATTCTATTGTTATTGCTATGTATACTAATTTAGCTAGGATGTCATATCTGTTTTAATCTGTTGTTCTCACTTCTGTAACAATACTGGGAAGCTCTGGGGTAATAACCTCACTGCAGCCCAGCACCAAAGAACTGAGAACTGAGCCAGATACCAACATCTCACTCTTAATTAACTGGGAAGGTAGGATCTTAGAACAGACACAAGCCAAGAACCTCTGACACGGAGAAGACATCCCTGAGGAACTGACTTTTCCTAGAGAGAATTTGATACTAGTGATACAGCTACCTACTAAAAACTGTACAAGGATCAACACAGAAAACAAAATAAATATTTTTAAAATAGAAAATGACAAGATGCAGATGCAAGATGCAATCTCAGGCCTCCAGCCCACCCAAAACAAGTCCATGAGACAATGAGTTAGAGGAAAACAGAAGACACATACCTGAAATTTCTGAAATGATAGCAACTGAAGTACAGAAGTAAATCCAAGAGGCTACAGAGAAATCAGATCAGAAATAATCTCTCAGGTAAAAAAAGTTAACATTCATAAAGGAACTGCTCAGCAAATCTAGAGTAGACATAGATAAAAAGATAGAGGATGATAGGAAAAGGATTGAAACTGTGAACAATGAATAGAGGAAAGAAATAGAATGCATGAAATGGATTCAAACAGATATTCAGGAAGTTAGAAATTCCATTGAAAGCTGGCAAAACTGCTTGAATGAAACTGAAGACGGACTTCAGACCTGGAAGACAGGATCATAGCTAGCAATCACTGAAGGAAAGATCTCTTAAAAATAACAAGGAACCAAGAAATAACAATTCAACCACTACAAGATGATGCAAAGAAAAATAATAGAATAATTGGTGTCAATAAAAAAGCAGGAGCCAACACAAATGACATAAACAGATTATTTGCAGAAAGAATAGCAGAGGGCCGGTGAGATGGCTCAGCGGCATAAGCACCTGCCTGGCAAGCGCGAGGTCCTGAGTTCGATTCCCAGTACCCACATAAAGGGATAAAAAGGCCGGTGATATCGTTCAGGGGCACAAGCACCTGCTGGCAAGCACAAGGTCCTGAGTTCGACTCCCGGTACCCACATAAACAACAACAAGAACAAATAATAATAACAGAAAATTTCCCAAACATGAGAGCAGACTCTGACATACAGATAAGTGAGGCATATAGAAATCCAATCAGCCATGACCAAAATAAAACTACACCCAGAAATGTAATAATCAAATCCCAGAAATTCAGCACACAAGAACAGAAAATTAAAAGTTGCTAGAGCAAAGAAACAGATCATCTATAAAGTAAAGAACATCAGAGTCATGGCAGACTTCTCAACAAACCCTCAAATCAAGAAGAGTTTGGAGTAACATATTTCAAGTCCAGAAAAAAAAAAATCCTCCAACCCACACTGACATACTCTGCAAAATTATCTCTCAAAACTGATGGAGAAATAATATGCTTCCATGATAAAGAGCAACTGAAGGAATTCATGACCACCGAACCAACCCCACAAAGAGTACTGAAAGATATTCTAGACAGAGATAAAAATGACCACAGTTACAAGAACAACAACAGAAAGAAACCATCAGGCAGGTCAAGCAATTAAACAGAGAGGAAAAAACAGGGAACCAACAGAAGAAAAATAACATGAAAAAGTTAAGCCAATACATATCAGTAATAACCACCAATGTAAATGACCTCAATTCACCAATCAAAAGAAACAGACTGGCAGAATGGATCACAAAACAAGAGCCAACACTATGCTGTACACAAGAAACACATTTAACTCCAGAATAAACTCATAGACTGAAGTCAAAGGATGGAAAACAATACACCACACACAGGAAGCCAAAAAAACAAAAACAAAAAAAAAGAGCAGGGGTAGCTATTCTGTTTGCAGATAATGTGAACTTCAAACCAAGAATGATTAAAAGAGATAAAGAAGGTCATTACATACTTGTTAGGAGAAAAATTCAAGAGGAAGAGATAATTGTAAATATATATGCAACAAATACAGGAGCACCCAACTATACAAGACAAATATTAATAGACATGAGAAATCAAATAAGCAATAACACAATTGTAACAGGGGAGCTCAGTACTCCATTGTCACAAAGAGATAGATCAACTAGACAAAAAATCAGCAAAGTCATATCAGAACTGAAACAAACCTGTGAACAAATGGACTTAGCAGACCTTTACAGAGTGTTGCATCCATCAACATCAGAATACACATTCTTCTCAGCTGCACATGGGGCGTTATCTATAATAGACCATATATTAGCCCATAGAACATGCTTAAGTAAATGCAAAGGAATTGAAATTATCCCATGCATATTATCTGACCATAGTGCAATGAAATTGGAAATAAATGGCAAAAAAACTGCAAAAACTCCATAAACACATAGAAATAAAATAACACCCTCCTGAAAAACCAATGGGTCACAGATGAAATTAAAGAAGAATTTTAAAACTACCTATAATTAAATGTAAATGCAAATACACCATACTGTCACCTGTGGGACACAATGAAAGCCATCCTGAGAGGGAAATTTATAGCGATGAATTCTCATATCAGGAAAACAGAATGACCACAAATAAACAACCTAATGTTGAACCTCAAGCTTCTAGAAAAAGAAAAGCAAGTCAAGCCCAAAACTCATACAAGGGAGGAAATTATAAAGACCAGAGCAGAAATTAATGCAATAGAGACTAAGAAAATAATACAAAGAATTAATGAATCAAAGAGTTTGTTCTTTGAAAGAATAAATAAAATTGACTAACTCTTAGCCAACCTTATCCATAAAAGGAAAGAAAAAACTCAAATTCATGCAATGATGAATGAAAAGGTTGAAATCTCTACAGATCCTATGGAAATGCAGAAGATCATCAATACCTACTTCAACAATCTTTACTTGCATAGGATGGAAAACACAGAAGAAATGGACAGATTCCTAGAAACATATGAATTACCAAAGCCGAATCAAGAAGACATAAAGGTTCTGAATAACCCAATATCCATTAATGAAACTGAAATCATAATCAAAAACTTACCGACAAAGAAAAGCCCAGGTCCTGATGGATTCACTGCTGAATTGTACAAGAAATTTAGAGAAGATTTAATGCCAATACTCCTCAAACTTTAATGAAATTGAAAGGAAAGCAATCCTTTCTAACTCATTCCTGGAGGCAATATTACACTGATACCAAAACCAGAGCAAGACCCAACCAAAAAAGAGAACTACAAGCCAATTTCCCTAATGAACTTGGATGCAAAAATCCTCAATAACATACTAGCAAACAGAAAGCAACAAATCATCAAGAAGATTATACAGCATGACCAATTGGGATTCATCCCAGGAATGAAGGGATGGTTCAACTTACACAAATCAATAAATATAATACACCATATCAACAGAGCCAAAGACAAAAATCACATGATCATCTCAATAGACAAAGAAAAAGTTTTGATAAAGTCCAACACTCATTCATGACAAAAACCCTACAGAAAATTGGAATAGATGGTCTTTACATCAACATGATAAAAGCCATCTGTGACAAACGAACAGCCAACATCATACTAAATGGACAAAAACCAAAAGCTTTCACTCTAAAATCAGGAACAAGACAAGGATATCTGCTATCACTACTCCTATTCCATGTAGTTTTGGAAACACTAGCCAGAGCAATAAGAAAAGAGAGAAATAAAAGGAATAGGAAAGGAAGAAGTTAAATTATCATTATTCACAGATGACATGATACTCTACATAAAAGACCCCAAAAACTCCATCAAAAGTCTTGTAGATTTAATAAGCAAATTCAGTAATGTAGCTGGATATGAAGTCAACCCTTAAAAATCAATAGCATTCCTGTACACAAACAACAAACTCAACTTGAGAGAGAAATTAGGGAAAACACACCTTCACAACAGCATCTAAAAAAAGTGAAATACTCAGGAGTCAATCTTACAAGGATGTAAAAAATCTATACTTTGAAAATTACAGTACTCTGAAAAAGGAGATTACAGAGGATATCAGAAAGTGGAAAGACATTTCTTGCTCGTGGATAGGAAGAACCAATATTGTGAAAATGGTCATACTCCCAAAACTGGTATACATATTTAACACAATCCTAATGAAAATACCATTCACATATCTCACAGATCTAGAGAAAACATTCCTACAATTAATTTGGAACCAGACGAGACCTAGAATAGTAAAGGCAATCCTGGGCATAAAGGTAAGGCAGGAGGCATCACAATCCCTGACTTGAAATTATACTACAAAGCTGCTGTGATAAAATCATCATGGTACTGGCAAAAAAAAAAGACCTGATGATCAGTGGAGCAGATTAGAAGATTCAGACTCGACTACAAACACACTCAGCCACCTTATCTTTGACAAAGGAGCCAAACATGTTCACTTGAAGAAAGATAGCCTCTTTAATAAGTGGTGTTGATAACACTGGCTTTCCAGATGCTGAAGACTAAAACTAGACCCATGTCTATCACCATGCATTACACTAAGGTCAAAATGGATCAAAAATCTAAATATTGAAACAGAAACACTAAACCTACTGGATGACAAAGTAGGTAGAAATCTTGAAGACATAGGGGTAGGCAGAGAGTTCATGAACAAAACCCAAATTGCAGGGGAAATACTCCAAAATATCAACAATATGGATTTCATCTCATTAAATTTTTTTGCATATCAAAAGAAATCACCAACAGAGTGGAAAGAAAACCCACAGAGTGAGAAAAATTTTAACCAAATGTCCTTCAGATGAAGGACTTCTATATAGAACATATAAAGAATTTTTAAAAATCAGGCCTCCCAAATTAAAAGACCCAATCCAAAAATGGGCACCTAAGATGAATACACACTTCTCAGATGAAGAAATACAAATGGCAAATAAATGTATGAAAAAATATTCAACATCATTGGTCATTCAAGAAGTGCAAATTAAAATGACACTGAGATTCCATCTCACTCCAGAAAGAATGGCTATTATGAAGAAATCGACCAATTACAAATGTTGGTGGGGCAGTAGGGAAAAAGGAACCCTTCTGTGCTGTTGGGGGGAATGTAGACTGGTGAAACCACTGCAGAAATCAGTGCGGAGATTCCTCAAAAAACTGGGATTAGAGGTCTCATTTGACCCAGCTATTCCCCTTCTGGATATTTTTCCCAGAATAATTAAAAATCTCATACCACAGCCATATATGTGCACCCATATTTATAGCAGAACAATTTGTAATTGCCAAATCTTGGGAACAACCCAAATGTCCATCAACCGAGGATTGGCTAAAAAAGATGTGGTATTTTTATGCAATGGAGTACTATTCAGCTATAAAGAAGGATAAAGTTGAGGATTTTATAGGTAAATGGATGCAACTAGAGACCATACTCATAGGTGAAATAATCAGATTTGCATGTGTAAATATTGTATTGTGTCCTTAGTGTAAAAACCTAAAGCATAAATAAGATTCAAAATGTACAATAGATATTGTAAAAGGTGGAAGAAACTGCTCAAAAGGAAAGAGCAACTGGGATTGGGGAAAGGAGAAAAGAAGGAATGGAAAAATATATGTATATATACACACACATATACACACACAAGATAGCTAAGATAATTATACTACTAATTTCTATTAGTTCATTGAAAAGAACAGTTTGTGCTTGTATTGTTTGATCAATTTTTCATACCTATATCTTTTAATCTTAGCAACTATTTTGAAGATAACCATAATCAATGTACTAACCATTGTTACTGTCCTACTATCTTGCTTTGAAATTTTGTATCATTATTTTTATTGTTTTTTCTCTTTAAAATAAAAAAAAAGCCTCAATTCTCCTTTAATAAAGCAATTCTTCTACCTGCTTTTTTTGTTGCTATTGTTGCAAGACTGGCTGGATATGACCAATATAGAAAAGTAATTAAATATAAAAATAGAACTGTTAAGATAATCAGTTATGCCAATTTTAGTAATCACACATTTGTTAAAGAATTTTGAGGCACCAACTAACTCCTATGTTGAAAGCACTGCATTCCTCAGTCCTTTACTTTTTCCAGTCAATGACATTTTATATGGAAAACTAAAGCCTATTTTCCTTCTTATTGTTTTTCTCTCCACTGGGGGAAAGGCATTAAATTCTCAATCGTGGCTTTCTGAAAGGGATTTAAAAATAGTATAGAATTATTAAACATTTCTGAAATGACCTCCTCAGTCAGGAGGAAGATAGAGAAGGGAAGTCAACTCTTCTGACACCCATAGCTTTCAAGGAGAGGTTTCTAGTTGGACTAAAATGAAGTATGCTGGGGCTTATGGGAATTTTTGTTTATGATTTCTGCTAACTGTTCTAATATGCATCTGGCATATTTGAAAATGTTTCAGAAAATTTCCCCTCTGAGTACAATTACTTACTGAAGTGAAAACCTTGCCAATATAATCTCCTTGGTGATTTCTTTACCCCTGAGATGAACAGTTGATGAAGCTGCATATGGCAAAACCTGTGTTTTACTTTTAAAAAGATGGACAATTTATACGGTTGGGATATATAACTCTTCCTAAATATATAAATCCCCTGCCTATGTGAGTGGAAGCCCATAAGTGACATGTTAAGTATTGAGTGCATTGGGCCTGAAGGTGCTGTGCCATGCAGAGCAATACAATATAATTTATCTTGCTTATCCCTTACAAAGTAAGTAATATATTTAAGAGACACCTTGGGATACAGAAAGAAATGTGATTTATGTTTGCATTCATTTGGAAATCCTGAAAAAATTAAGATGAAGAAAATAAAGAAAACATGGAAATATTTTAAAGGTGAGCATAGTCAATTTTTCTGAAAAAAATGTTACCTATTTTTATTGTTTTAAAAAATGCATAATTGTATAAAAACTGCATATTTAGAAGGTTACATACACAGATTTACAACAAAAAAATTTTTTCTTAAACATCGCTGTAGGAAAAATTTTTATGAGTTCATTGTACATAAAATAAAGATAATACTGATACATGTAGGACCATTAAGGATTTCATAATATATCAAGAGATACGAAATAGGAAGTTACAACTGTAACATTAGATAGAATGCTATAATTAAAAAAAATATACTATAGGTATTGGAGGAGCTGAAGAAGAAAGAACACTACATTTACAAGACCATTTTTCAGTTACATTTCATCAATTTTCTTAAGTTTACTTTACATGAGTCTGACCTGCAAATAGCTGATTAATGTTTTAAATTAGAAGTAAGGAAAGAACATAATCAATGTTGTAAGCACTTACTATGTCTCAGACACAGTATCAAACAACCTCATAATCGCTACTATTTGCTATACTTCTACTGTATCACCCTTTCACAAAGTTGTTGCTAGCTTCACTTTACAGATGAGGAGGCAGACTAGCTACATAGTAAGTCCCCGGATGAGCTCTGTTCCAGAAGAACGTTCACAGCCTGATGTGTTCCTAAATCTGTCAGAGTGAGTCTTATACACCTTTGACACAAATATACAATGTATCTTGCTTTGTACCTCCTAGCAGTCCCTTCCACATCACCACTGCCTTTCCCTTTGCTTTCAGACATCCTGGGCTCTGACTGAGCACTGAACATTATCGCACTGTACAGTAATCGCACAGCAGCGCAACTGTGACAGCGTCCGGCAGACACGCGAGCTACTTCCACGATTTGTTCACATCTATGAATGTTCATAATGCGAGGTCCGCTCCTATCTGTGAAAGTTCGCAACTAAAATGTGTGGAAGTCTGGGACTTACCGTAGTCAAGTAGTGATCAGCGGTTACTAAGTGATACAGTGCAGAAGAGAAGCCGTTTTTCTTAGATTTCATACCTTTCTCACTGCCTTACCTTCTTACCATGAATTTTTATTTAGGGAAAGGGACAACTGTTTGTTTTTTTCCAAAAATTAGGTAACAGTTTTTGTAAAAGGAACCCATATTAAAGGTAAAAATACTGTCACACTTAATTATAAGAAAAATATCATTGAGTTTATAAAAAGTAAAAGAAATATGTGTATATATATAAATATATATATTAATATGACAAATTCTCAGTCTTACTTTTTCATGTGGAATATCCCTTCAATGGGGACTTCCAAGGAGTTTAGCTGTTTTGTGTCAAAATGTTTGATCATGATAGTTTTCTGTTTTGTTTTGTTTTGATTTTATGAAATACCACAGTCTGTTAATGTAGGTAAATACATGAGGCAGGTATTTCTTATAACCATATACTAAATCATTGTCCTAATTATATCTAAGAATATTGTGTCAAATTTTACAAAGTAATGCTGAATGCAAAACAAAAAAAGATACGACAAGCATAACACTTTTATTAAGCCTCAAAGACCTCTCCATAGAGGAAAGGAACACTGGGCAGTGTAGCAATATGTTAAGACATTCCATCATGGAGTTATTTTTGGGTCCTATTGAAGACTACCAATAACTATGAAAAATGTTTCCACACAGTTCTATAACACATAAAGAGCACATGGAGCAAAACATCTTAATTTTCTAAAATACTTTTATGCAAAAAAAGTGAAGAGAATCACAAATCCTAGTTCATCAGAAACACCAGCTTGAGAGTACTAGTGCATTATTAATGGTCTGATGAAGACTTCGGTGTCTGAGGGTAATAGCAGTGACACCCAGCAGATGACAAGTACCATGGTCATGCTGTGAACTCCAGTCAGGGTGAGAGTAGAGCTCAATGGCAGAAGTCGTGTAAAAATATGTCATCAGATTGCTGACAAACTTGTGTATGATAACCACAATATTCCCAAAAGGATTTTGTCTGGAGAGACTTGATAGAAGTAGAACTACAGAGAAATGAACTGTAATCTCTTTTGGTAGTATGTATGCATGAGGAAATTTGGAAACTAGATTAAATGAGAAAAAATATATATATACATATATATATTTCCAGTGTGCATGCATTACACACAACTTAAAATATGAAATGTTAAGTATTAATATGACAATTTCATGTCTGTAGTTGGAATCTTTTGATTATGCTAGCTCTTATAATTTTTTATTTTCCTTTTTTTCAGAGAGCAATTTAAAAGGAATGGCCTTAAATGTGCCCTTTCATGCTTTTCAATCAATAGACTCTTGGAAACTACAGTAACAGTAAACTGGTTTAGGTCAATCCTCATAAAAAAAAATGTGTTCTATTATTGACCTGTACATCAAGAAAGGCATATTTTCATGCTTACTACTTTTAAAACAGCCAGAAATTTTAGCGTACCTTCTATAGTGATATTCTTGCTCAGAATGGCTTTTTCCTCAGCTTGACTGAACTTTAGATTGGCATATTACTGACTTTAAGAACTCGATCTCCCTTTTCTTAGTGTTTCCTTTAGAAAATCTTTCATTATAAATCCTTTCCCTGTTCCTTTAAGACATAAGCCCCTTTAAACTCCTCCTGTGAGGTTTACATGCCCTGAAAAGTGACAAAACTTACTTTCCCTTTGGGTAAAGTCAGTTATCAAAAATAGATGGCTTGGGCCAGGGAGATAGCTCAGCAGCACAGGCACCTGCTTGACAAGTGCAAAGTCCTGAGTTCGATTCCTGGTACCCCCCACAAAAAAAATAACAGATGGCTTGCTGCTAGTGGTGTACCTCAATCGGTAGGGTTCTTAGCACATCGGTGTCCTGTGAGGGAGACAGAGGGAAGTTAGCCTATGACTCTGCAACCTAGTTGCAAATTCCCTCCAGCCTTATTTCAATCGAAGATGAGCTCAGAGTAACAGAGTTCTAGCCTCTTTACCTTATTGCAATAGCCTTAAAATCTTCCTCCCCTACTTGTGTTCAATGTAATGCTTAACATATGCAAAAATATCAAATATATATATTCTCATTCAAAATAATTTGAAATATTAGCTTAAAATTTTGTTTGTATAATTTTCAAACTTTTGCTTCATTTGTCCAATTTCTTAACTTTCAGTTGTTTACAGCTACTCCTTTCTCTCGCTCTCTCTCCCTCTGTCCTTCTCTCCCACCCTCCCTCCCTCCCCTCCTCATCTGTCCTCTTCATCTCTCCCACCTCCTAGGAGTTAATCTTGAGAATCGAGAATAGATATGCCCAATTTACAAATAGTTACCATTTCTTAGTAAAATATGTTTGTTGTATGGGGAGGTATTAGGTAAATGGATAAAAGATATATATAAAAATTATACATATAATTTTTCATGTTATCTTTTCCTTCCAGCTGCCGAGTTAAGAATTGCCTACTTTTTATAATTCCTCAAGGGAAGTATATTAAAAGTGAATAAAAAGATTTCAAAAATAAACTAAAATAAGCTCAATCTTCTATTGGAATAATAGCCTGCAAAGGACCCAGGAAGCTAACTTGCACATTTTCTGTACATTTTTGTAGGAGAGGGTTATGCACTTAGAAGGAATTTGGGATACAGAGATCAGTTCTACTCCAAATTTGGACCTCCCCCATAAAAAAAGACAACGATTTTATTTCTGCTGCTTTTTTCTCAGGCAAACATCAAGGAGCTTTATTTTCCTGGAGGAACATTAGCAGTGCTAGCCCTTGGCTCCAGGCCAGCGCATGCATGGACGTGTGATCTGCCGGTGTGGATGGTGCCGGGCAATGGACGAGGCTGTAATAGTGGATTCCTGTGTTTCCGAACTGTGGGAGGGGCAGCTTGGTTTTAGTTCCAACAGCTGTTGCTGAAGATTCCCAAATAGCCAGGAAGGTTTCTAATCACAGAGGAAGACGCGTTCCTCAGTTCCTCAGGTCTGCCATGCGCCTCTGAGAGCCATTCCTGAAAGCTGAACGCAATAGGTTTCTTCGGCAGCCTAAAGATTTAGCGCGCAATTTAAACAGTGATCAAGGCGCTTTCTCCTTAAACTAGTTAAAGTGGATTCGTTTTCCGCAACTGAATTCTGACCTTTAAAAATGCCACATCCTCTGTGAATTCTCTGTAATATCCTAGGCATTTAGCTGTTTCTCACCACATTTTGTACACATTAAAAGAGTTAATTTCTGTTTTTTTGCTTGTTCCCTACAAGGCAATTTTACCAGGTAGTATGCTTGCTATGTCTTTCCGCTGTACTTAAAAGAAGAGGTTTTTTGTTGTTGTTTTTATTGTTTTGTCTTTTCTTTGCGGGATTTGCTATTTTTTAAATTCACCTAATTCCCTATGATTCAGCTCTTCGGTAGACTTCAAAAGTTGTGCGTTTAAATTACCTGTTTTCTCTTGTTAGAGTGGAAATAATCTCTTGTCGCTTTCTACATTTTAAGCAAAACGATAGAGTATTCTTGTTTTTATAATTAGAAAGTTGTTTCCAACAATGCTCAGGTAAACATTCTATATGCTGTATATTATTTTAAATCTTTTTATAGTTATATGTGTAATTCCCCTAAATTTAATGTAAAATGAGATAGAATCACATATATTTGTGCCAAATAATGTTTTCTGGCTGATTTGAAACGCCAGCTTTATCTTCCCTGTAAGAGAAATTTTCCCTTCTGGGAATGCACAATCCATGTTGTCCTCCTCCTCCCAATGTTCCGGGAATTGAGCTGTTACAATTTAAAGTTGCCTAAGTTAGATAAAAACAGAACAAAGCTGACCACAGACCCCGGAACTGGGTTGCAAGATAATGGCTAGCCCAGGGCTAAGGAATTTGCAGAATGTGCTGTTCTGGACTATCTGCTGTCCATATTAGGAAACATCCTCTGCCGCCCAGCTTTAAACTTCCGTATGATTGTCTTCTCCCAATGAATGTAAAAAGTTGTTTAAACTAACCAATGCCATCTGCTTCTGCTTGCAAAAACTCCTCCTCCCTTTGTCCTGTAGACATATAAGCCCTGCACAGACAACCCTCGGGGCCCACTGTTCCTGCGTGTTCAGTGAGCCCCACGCACGCTTGGATAATAAAACCCCTTGCCCTTTGCATGAGAGAAAGCTTCTTGGAGTCTTCTTTCACGCGGCGGGCGTCTCGACCCTAACATTCCCCACGAATGAGAATCTACTCTTGCCGTTCTTTGCTTCAGGAGACCTCTGTTCTGCTGACATTACCATTCTTTTTAAATTGTAATATCCTCCCATCGTATTCTTCTTTCAAAAACTTCCATGGTCTTCTCATTTAACACTTTTTTCCCAGGAACACTATACAATTAATTTTAATTTAACAATAATATCATCGGAATTATGAAAAATAAATTAAATTGCAGAGGTACATGTGTTCATATCAAGAAATTAAGTCTGAGCAAATTGTAACTTTTTATTTTATCAAATTTTCTGGGCCGGTGAGATGGCTCAGTGGCGTAAGCGCCTGCCTGGCAAGCGTGGAACCCACATACGAAAAAAGGGCCGGTGACATCGCTCAGTGGCGGGGGCGCCTGCTGGTGTGCGAGGTCCTGAGGTCAAACCCCAGTACCCCGCCAAAAAAAAATTTTTTTTTCTTTGGTTTCAAAATATAATTTAATATTTTTATCTGTATATATTGTTAATGTTTGTTTTGATCACTATGCTTAGCTTATATTTTGAGAGGACATTCTAAAAAACATTCCATGTTATTTGGTAAATATTAATATATATAGCTTTTATCTATTGACTTTTTAAACTACCATATTAATGGATTCTTTTTTAAGAAAATATATATAATTTATTAGATGGACTTAAAAATCAACAGAAATCAATTTCAGGCATGTCACAAATACAGACTATGAGAATTTTTTACAAAAGAATAGCATATCTAGCTGGCAATAACATGAAAATTTAAACTTTAGATTTTAGAACAATACACAAGGGCTAAACAATTGTAACAAATATTGCATACGCAATCCAACAGTATCCTGTTACATTTCTTCACACTTGTACCACACTTTCTAGGGTTAAATTGAAGAAGTTATGTTTCAGCAATCAAAGTGCTAAATTCTAGCTTTCCATTACTCTATCATGGTCTTAAAATTATTATATATTCTTTGATATAGTTTTACTTTTATGTGAGTGGAGCTTTAAAGGCATTTTCTTTAATGTATCTGCGTCTACATAGTGCATGAAGTTGATTATTCTTATGTCTTTTAAAATCCATTTCTATAGGTTTATTTTGTAAAAATAGGCTTCTTATTACTAATTCCTTTGAACAGCTAATGCTGACATTTGTTCTTTTAGTAAATATGAAGGGGAAAAATGGAACAGGGCAATGACTTAAGGAAGTCTTTAGGTTAAACACTACACACATATTCCATTTGGCATCTTTTTCCAATTTAAACTGATTGAATTGATAGCTCCAAAACAACTCTTCCTAAAGGGAAGATAACACACATTTAATTTAACTTCCAGGCCTAATTAGTAAGTAGCCCAAGTAGTTGGGAGAATTTAGGTATTTCTCTTGTCCTTCTGAATCTACTCCTCAGCATACAATGTTAAAATTAATAAGGTTTAATACACTGTAATGTATACAAGTCAACGGCTGGCAGCTGTACACTGTACATACCACAGTTTGGTCTTCTGATGAGCTCAGTCCAGTCTTCTGGCAGTGCCCTCTAGGAGGAAAGTCCAAATCAGTAAATCAAGTTGGTGATAGCTGCATAGTTAGGAACAAGAAAAGCTATGCAGAAACTAGTGGTTGGAGAATAAGGTTACAGGCGAAGTTTAACATACCTTCAGGGCAGAGAAGATAGATGTTCACTAAGGTGAGTGAACATACAGGAGAGCAAGGATAGCTAGGCTATGGAAAAGTGGGTCCTGAAGCAATCTCCAGATCATATGTGAAGACTGGGAGAACTCAAAGTCAAATCACGAAGAAACCTTGTCTCTACCCAGCCTTGAAAATGGGACTGATGCCAGGATACAAATGGGCAGTTGAGAAAAGACCCCAAAGTTCACATCTATAACGTCCTACTAACCCTAATGTACAAATAAAGCAGTGTACAGATACATTCTAAAAAATACCTGTAGAGAAAACTAAAAAGTTATCTACAGTTTTTTCTCTTTACACAAATATAAACAGCTTTTGAGGTTGTTTGTACTGTATGTGGTTGTCGTAGCAAGAAATGTAAAGCGCCTAAGAGGGGACCATGAGTCCCCTTTCTAGGCATCTTAATACTATACACTCAGATGAAAGGAAAAGATCTTGGGACATCACACCTTTCTTTCCTTAAGCTCCCTGCAGCTCTCTGTGACTCACTGTAACTACCCAAAGCACATTTCTTAAAAGGCCAGAAAACAGAAGGTATTCTTCCCTTTATTTTATGCCACACCTCTAAAAATCACATTCACCACTTGCATTAAAAATGCCAACCAGCAGTGCTGAAGTACATTTTTCTACTTCAGGCAAAATGTCATCATATAAGAAAATGAATACCAAGCCCTGCTGCCCCAACCCACTCACCTTCACTATAATTTTTGCCCATCGTGAAAGCCAAGATGTGCTGCGAAGATAAAGAAAGCTAAAAATTTCAAACGAGAACCTTAAATATAATGTGAAAGACCTGTTTTTAAATGCTATTACAGCAAAACTAAATATATTTAAATGTTTTAGCATATGCTCATTTTTACCAAATTAGTAAGGGAAGTTATATGACTTTCAAAATTAGTATCAAAACAGAGTATTTAATCCAGCCACATGTGCAGACGGACACATTTTTGTTCTTTTCAAAGCTGAGCACAATAATGCTAAATGAGATGTTTGCCCAAATGTAGTATATGATGAATCCAAAAGCATTCTCCTTTGCTTAATTCCACTTAAGTTATATATAAAATGCCAATATAACTGTTCATGAGGTTCTGTATTTTATTTGGAAATAATACTGTTAAAATGATTTTGATATTTTCCTGCATGAACTTACGTTGTTTTTTTCCCATCTGTAATCTTGGTTGTATGTACGCGTACACAGCTACTATCTTATTTTTGATGCATAGCCTAGAAGGATAGAAAACAAACCAACTAAAACAATCATGTTTTGTAATTGGTGTAAGGTTTCATGCTTTCTCATGATATTTTGCCAATAATCAACTATCCTAAACCAACTGTAACAATGTAGTACGTGCTTTAAGTATCCAACAAAGAATACACTGTAGGCAACATCTCAACAACAAGGAAATGTGCTGGTATCACATTGGACTGATGTGGTAACAACTTAGAAGACTAACACATTATTATTCAAATTAAAACATAAAAAGAATAAAAGGTGCAGATTTTCAGGGCTACTTTACAGAATATTTGTCTCAGGAAATTACAAAATAGATTTGGGTTTTTAAGGGAATTTTTAATACACAGCAAGTAATTTTTTGTAGTGGTTTGAAAAAGTACAAGAACATATGAACAAAGCTTAGTACTTCAAGATTTATTTTTGTAAAACATGTTGACAGACATTAAATGTTTTACCTGCATTTTGAACATAAAAACAGATATAAAGCACAAAAATCCAACATTAATGCTGACTTTCCATGCCTAATTTGGATTTAGATATTTAATATTTTATATTTTATAGAAAGAAAATGTCAAAGCTTCATCAATGCTTTCATTGTATGTACTATTATTACTTACCAAAACTTCACTGAAATTTAAAAAGCTGGTGTTAATAGTAATTATTTCTTTTCTTGATTATTCTATAACATATCATTCTGAATTAACCTTCAAACTTTCAAAACATGAAAGATACATAGAGTACCCCAAAATATGTTTAACAGAGGTTAATTTTGTTTATAATTATGACAGAAACACCTTTAAGATAGTAAAAGGCAAACAAATGAACAAAAAATAAAAAACTGCAAATATAAAAGTTGTTTCAGGTCAAGTACTTTCTTGGTACAAATAATATACCATGTCAATCAACTTCTCAATCAAATTCACAAAAGCATTAAAAAATTGCACTTTATAACTGTTAAGCAATCCATTTTGCGGTGGAACAAGATATAAGAAAACTTATAGACACAAAATCTCAAACTATTCCAACTCCTAAAATAGATTTGTAAATTAAGAAATTATCAATGTTGCTTGGAAAGTACGCCTTACTCGTACTCTCAAACTCACTTTAATTGCTTGACATATAATTTAGTATTTTAGAAGACTGTAGCTAAATTATTTAATAATATTTTAGAATGTTACCTGGATAGACATGTTTTGCACAATAGTTTTCAGTTTAAAAGAAACCATTGGACAGTTTTAATCACAATTTATGACCAGCTGATTAATGGATTACCAACTTATTCAGCAATTTAGATGGCATAAAACTAACAAAAGGAATGATGTAGTAATTCTTTGCTGTGCAGTTCCATCCGTTAGTCATACCCAGGCAAGAATCTGACAGTCCACTTGGTTGCATTATGTTTCTGCATGTGCTATTGGGCAACGAAAAACAGGTATACTATGTCAAGACTTTTCTTTCTTTCTTTTCTTTCTTTCTTTCTTTCTTTCTTTCTTTCTTTCTTTCTTTCTTTCTTTCTTTCTTTCTTTCTCTCTTTTTTCTTTCTTTTTTTTTTTCTTGAAGAGCAGCTCAGTGATTTGAGGAGTTGGTTAGTACAATACAGATAACATAGGGAAAAAGTACAAAATAACACTTTAACAGCAGCGCCAATACTTACCTAATTATGGCAATAACTAAAGATATTATTGACTTTTGTGTTATTTGCTTTCCTTAGAACATAAATCAAAGCCATTAACCTGAATTTGTGGTATACACAATCTTAAACAAAACACTTTTTTAAAGTAACATTACATTTTAAAATATTGGAAATATGGCCAGTGAGATGGCTCAGCGGCATAAGCGCCTGCCTGGCAAGCGCGAGGGCCCCAGTTCGACTCCCGGAACCCGCATACGAAAAAGGGGCAGGTGATGTCGCTCAGCGGCGCGGGCGCCTGCTGGCCTGCAAGGTCCTGAGGTCAAACCCCAGTACCCCCCAAAAAAGGAGGTAAAATATAGATATATATACAGTATATCCCGTGAGGTAACGGTTTAGATTTCGTGGCCTCAGTTATTTGTCGGTTTTTCCTTAGAACCTAACTAATAACTGTTTGTGGAAACCCTGAAATTTTGAGGAAACTGCAAATATCCTCTGCAAATATTTTTTTGGAGGGGGGGGTGGGAGCTTTGCAAGTAGCCAATCCAAGAGTGTTATTCAGTGCTCCTTGGTGCTGATTGGCTGCTGCCTGTAACCTATCTCAGGCAGATGCATCAGCATTCCACATTGCAACAGGTCGCTGTACCTCCTACTATAGCTGCTTTGAGTGTTCTCGGTTTTGTTCTTCTTAAAGCCCTAAGATGCTGCCAAAACGCCCTGCAACTTCTAAGGGTTTATTAATACAACATTTTATTAAATTACATAACTGCAAGAGACATAGCATATTTAGGGTTTAAACTATAAAAATAGGCATCTACAGGCATTTTTCTGACCATATTTTTTCACAACTTTCAAGGGCTCTAGGAACATAACCCCCTTGAATTTCGGGAGTCTACTGTATCTATATAAAGTACCCTTTTTCATAAAATTCATGCCAAAGGCATTAAGACAAATAAAATAGTGGTTTAATAATTTTTTAGATTTGTGTTTATCATGATGTAAAGTGACATTTGATGGAAGAATGCTATACTGAATCTAGATATTTTTCTTAATAAACAGTGTCTTATTTGGTCTAAATGCAATTATTTTTGATTTGCAATATTTTTATTATGTTATAATATTTCTTATTTTTATGTGTCTGTTATATATATACAAATATATTTGATCGTGTTTTACTTTTAACCAGTGCCATTAAATTTTATGTGTCTTGGGGCCGGTGAGATGGCTCAGAGGCATAAGCGCCTGCCTTGCAAGCGCGAGGGCCCGAGTTCAACTACCGGATCCCACATACGAAAAAGGGGCCGGTGATATCGCTCAGTGGCACGGGTGCCTGTTGGCACGCGAGGTCCTGAGGTCGACCCCCCGGTATCCACAAAAAAAAAAAAAAAATTATGTGTCTTATATGAAATCAATTAATTAACATTGTTTTAGTACAATATTTGATGCTTTGACTTCACATTCTGATGTTAATACAATCATATTTATGTGCACTAAATTTTGCCTTTGATCATCTCTTAGGTTTTTCTATTTATTTTGAAGGTGAAATTCATCTTTACTGTTATCCCTAATGATTTATAATATAACAGTTGGAACAACTAACTGTTACTAATTTAAATCAAAATACCAGAGCCTACATTCCTCTAGATTGAGTATGAAGGCATAAAACGTTATCCTCCTTTAGCCAGCCAAATTAGACAAGGAAATCAATGTTTTTACTCCTCTCCATTCTCCTTTCACTTTCTTATTTTTGTTTATGAAATTTAGGAATTTAAAGGTAGGTATTATCACTATTTAACTGTTATGTTTTTTATTAACATGTGTTTTCACCATTAAATATTTATGGAATTTTATTATGTTTAATAATTGAATCTATAAAACTCTTGTACTGATTAATGATACAATAAAACCAAACTCAGAGTGTCAATATTAAAGCTCTACTCATACTGGCCATCCTAATTATTACTTTAAAAATTCAAGTTTTTCCAACACACAGTTATTCTTGAAATTAACATGAGGATTATGCCATCACTATTTGTAGAGAGTACTGTTTTAGAATCCCAAAACTGTTCATATATCTAATTGCATTAAACTTTCCACAATTGTTAGTACAAGGAGCAAAAATAAAAGTTACTTTAAAATACACACTCCACACAGTGTCACACACATAACACTATTAATTTACTGCAAGATTTTAATTTTAGCTCACTAATTCCTTCAGTTCTGTGATATACAAAGTAATATCTATTTTGTGTCTCTTTTTAATACATTTATGAAAAAATGACTATAGGAAAGCATATCAGAATAGTAACATAAGATTGACTTAAGTGTCTTCTATCATCACCATTAAATATTTTTAAAAAATATCTTCAAGAACAGTTAGCAGAGGGCCGATGATATAGCTCAGCAGCATAAGCGCCTGCCTGGCAAGCATGAGGTCCTGAGTTCGGTACCCGGTACCCACATTAAAAAAAAAAAAAAAGAACAGTCAACAATATTTGGAATTTGGCAAACTGTATTTTCCAATATAGAGACAAGAATTTAATAAATAAAGAGGGTGGTGGGAAACTTTGAAGATGATGGATATGTTTCCTGCATAGATTCTGGTGATGGATTCATGACCGTATCCTTGTCCCCAGACTCTTCAAGTTGTTTACACTAAAATGTGTTTTCTTTTCTTTTTTTTTTTTTTTTGTGGGTACCGGGGGTCCACCGCAGGACCTCATGCGCCAGCGGGCGCCCGTGCCACTGAGCGATATCACCGGCCCTTTTTTCGTATATGGGTTCCGGGAGTCGAACTCGGGCCCTCGTGCTTGCCAGGCAGGTGCTACGCCACTGAGCCATCTCACCGGCCCCACTAAAATGTGTTTTGTCAATCATATCTAACTAAATAGCTTAATGAGATAAAAATGCAACAATACACATTCTGTTTGTAAATGGTACTGTGTTTGGGGTTGACACAATCTGGACTTTCATACCAGAGTGGCAAATTGGGATTCAACTATATATATGTAATTTTGTACACTACTTACTCCTGTTGCTTCTGCTTTCCACCAAAATTGTTTAATTACAATAGGTCCAGTAGCTGATTTGCACAAATACATCAATTATTACCATGTTGAGGACATAGGGAAACACTTTGCTCATCTTCAGTGTTCTCTCTTTATCTGCTCTGTGCAGCTCTCTTTTCTCTTGTTCTTTGTCCTACAAATTCTAGCTGCCTTGAGTGTCCTGATTTTCACTTCTTTGACCCAAGCTCAAGAATGATGCTAGGGTTAGGAGTATATCTCTGTTGTACAGTGCTTGCCTAGCATGAGTGAGAGGCTGTGGTTCAATCCCCAGCACCACAAAAATAAAAACTAACAGGAAGAAGAAGGAGGGGGGGAGGGGAGGAGGAGGAGGAGGAGGACCAGTCACCATTTGATTGTATTTTCCGTGAGCTGTGTCCTGGAGCATAATCTGGTCTCTGTTACAACAAATTTATTTTGAAACCCACTCTGTAATACAGTTTTAAAAATTTAGAAAAAAATGTAGTTTTAGCCATACTAATTAAACGAAGTATAAAACCACAGAGTAGCTGACAAATAATATAACTACGTTGAGATCTTTAATAATGTTTTACAACAAGATAAAAAATAGCCAAATGGCTTATGTCAGGCACTAGCTTCACAAATATTAGTTTGGAGAAATACAAGACTTGAGTGACAGTAATAATCCTATAAACTCTCAGAGGAGTGAGGATTTCTTTTTTATCTTGTGAAATAAACTGTGGACTTATGATTCATGAGAGATAAGGAAGTTAGAGAAAGGGAAAACCATGAATACAGTAATAAAACAGAAAACAAAAGGTTCTTCATGGAGTTGGGAGTAGCTCCATTCAATTCAGAATGGAGCAGGCAAAATGAAAAACAGCTGTGGCCAAGAGTGGACCTGGATGGAAGAAAATGTGTGGGTAAGTGCATTGAGCTGTGACCTAAGAATTTAAGATTTCATTCACAATCGCAAGAACAAAATGGGTAATGAAGCAGAGAAGTTGCTAAATTAGAGCCGAAGCCACCATTTTATTTATAAGTACAATTAACTTTAATTAATTGTGCCTTGTTAATATAATTAAGCTTTTCAACCTGGGTTGCTGAGCAGAGCCAGAGAAAATTGCACAATTGCTAGAATTAACACTACAAAAATTTGTTTTCCTCAACTTTAGTGCTGTCATCGAGAGTATCATCAGTGCAGCTTGGTAATCCTCTACATTTCCCTAATCGGCAACTGTCTTTTTACCCCAAAGTCTGAACAAAACCGTCACCGTTAAGCTGCTGTTCTTCATGTAGAAAGTATGAAGATCTCCATGTCTAGTTCACAAAACCCAAGTTTAGACAAAATAAAAACAGACCTTAAAATAATGCATGTACAATATCAATTGAACCTTAACAGGACAGCATTTACAACAGTTTTAACGATAATCTCAAATATATATATATATATATATATATATATATATATATATATATTTTTTTTTTTTTTTTTTTTTTTTTTTTTTTTTGGGTACCGGGGGTCAAACTCAGGACCTCGCGCTCCAGCAGGCGCCCGTGCCACCGAGCGATATCACCGGCCCTTTTTTCGTATGTGGGTTCCGGGAGTCAAACTCAGGCCCTCGCACTTGCCAGGCAGGTGCTTATGCCGCTGAGCCATCTCACTGACCCTCAAACATATTCTTAAGAAGAAAGTATGACTAGTTAATATATAATGTATGAGCAGAACTGCTCCTTGAGTGCTTTTGTTATTTTAATGAAGACCTGTTTCTATCCAGCATCATAAAAGAACAGGTTAAGAGAAACAGAATGTCACATAATTTGAGAATAATCAGCACAGGTATTGAACTAATACAAATTGATATAGATTATGTGATTTTGATACCAAATGAATTATGGAGGTTTGCTACACTCTTTAGTGGGTAGCAAATTAGAGTATTTTATTAAAGACTATAAAATTAATTAAGTACCCTGCAAAACCGCAGTCTTCTCCAAATAACAAATACTGTAATTATATTAAAATATTTCAAATTTGAAATGTTCATTTTTTTTCTTTTTCCAGGATGTAGAAGATGACATTTCACCTGCTGATTTCCTGATTAATAACTGAACAATTTATAAAACCTAAGTCATTTTAAAGCAGAAGACATATGCACCGTAATCATCCAGTGATGAAATATTACAATTTATAATGGCAGTGAAGGAAACTAAAATTCTCTCCAGTGGATTCTTCAGAATATAATACTTTTCTTCTTCACCACTACCTCAGTCATTTAGAGAGGCTCGTGTTAACGTGTGATGTGATATAATGGAGCTAACTAGTACCAGAATATCCTTTGTCCTTTCTCTGTGCTACAGCTATGACGTCTTTCATCATAAACACAAATGTCACTATCCCTCTTCTTCTCAGGAAGAAGTGCCCTTTGTTCTTTTGTGTATCTAACTATATGAACTGAGAGACAAGACCAATAATAAGAAAAAATTCACATAACTTTGCCTATGAAATACAAAAACAATAAGTGACAGATGGGGCAAAATTTCCAACTTGAACATCTCTATCATTCATCCCTCCAGTTAGGGATGTCAGGAATAATATGTGGAACAGGAATAGATCCTGGCCTCAGCATCTGGGATTTGAATAATGAAAATTTACTGACATTTTCATTTTGAACAGATAAAAAAATCATCCAATTAAACTTGGTGAGGAGAGATATCAATTCCCTTGGATACACACCCAGAAGACAGATTGCTGGTTCTATGTTTAATACGTGTAAGAGCCTCCTCACTGTTTTCATGATGGACATATTAACAGGGTGTAAGGGTTTCCTTTGCTCCATATCCTTGCTAATATGAATCTCTTAACTCTGCAATAGTCCTCCTAACAGGAGTGAGGTGGTACCTGGGAGGGGCTGTGATTTGCATTACTCTGATAATTAGTGATTATGAGCTTCTAAAAAGACTACCTCTTAGCCAATTGTAGGTTTCTTTAGAGAAATGTCTATTCATGTCATTAACTTGTTTATGAGTAAAATCTAATGGTGTTTGATAGGTGGGAGCAGCCCTTGTCTTTACCCCTAGGAAGGACTCTCCATCTGCTGACTGTCTGAACTGCTGGAAGTGGCTACATGACCTGGGTCCAGCCCTGCTCAACTTCGGTCGCAGAGATAATGCCACCCACCGGGGGTTCCAGCCGGAACCAGAGCCACAGTTCTCCTGGTAACCAGCCTGCCAACCTCTGACCCATGTACTGGTAATTCTTCAAACACAATAATCCCAGGTGATCACCTCATTTTGTGACATATAGACACAGGTGTAGGGTAGAAAAAGTTTCATTTGTATGTATGCATTATTTAATGTGTATTTGATAGCACCATATTTATACTTATCTCTATATATTTTAAAAATTTTTTGTGGTCTAATCTGTATAAAATTTTAAGTGAAATACTTAATTTGGGAATATCTCCTAGAGATCATCTGTAATACAAAATTTAGTGTGTGGGAAGCAACAAGAGTTTTGATACTGCCTTTATTGCATTCTTTCTTTCTTTTTGAAATGGAGATCAGTGTCAGAAATATCTTCCCTGAATTCTAATAAAATCTCTTGAAATGGTAGATTATGAGTATTATACAACATGGCAGTGGGCTTATTTAATGTCATGGTACTTGGGGTTAGTTATTTGCATATCAAAATCTCTTGATTTTCTTCCCACATGACTCTAACACACGTAGTGATATTGTATCTTATTTAGGATAAAAGAGAAGTTTATGTGTTTTCGTTTTTTGATTTTCCTTTTACTTATTTTTACTACATGCTGCCATGCAGTGCTGTCAAGGAAGATCTTTGTTAATTTATCTTCACAGGCTTGCCATTCATTTCTCCAGTGTGACCCCATCCAGTTCTCATACGGAAGGATCTCTGCTTGATTCACTTACAAAACCCAGTAGTATCTGCAATACAAACTCAATGAAAGTATGCCTACATATTTAAAAATACTTCGTGAGTATTTTACATTAGTTTTAAAGAAAACCTCTCTGGATCTTCTGAGATTCATGTACATATATATATATACCACATGTATATATGAGATTTATGACACTGTACATCTGAGATTAATTGTGAGAAGCTGGTACACATTATTGTGGAGGTATATAGGTCCATAGGCCCATAATCTTCTATCTGCAACCTGGAGTCCCTGGAAAGCCAGTGCTATAGTCCCAGCTGTAGTGTGAGTCCTATTTTGAGTGCTGGAGAACCAAGTGTGGATCTAGGTGCGGATGAGATAAATCCCTCTACGAGAACAGGAGAAGATGAGATAAGGTGTCTTAGCTCAAGCAGGGAGGAGGGGGAAAGGGATGAGTTTCTCTTGCCTTTGTCGTTGTTCTATTAAGCACTGTAAGAACTGGATTATGCCAACCACAATGGGGAGCACCGTCTTTTTTACTGAGTCCACTAATTCAGATGCTAATCTCATCCAGAACTCTCAGAGACACACCCACAGGTGTATAATATTTAATTTGGCACTGTGTGCATCCCTCAACTTGATACAAAATTACCCATCACAAAATATATTATTAATATTGTATTTTCCACAATGACACTGAGGAACAACTGGTCTAAGTAATTTTCTTTTTCAGTTCATCTCTTTGTAACCAAAAGCATATTTTCTTTCAAGAAATGAATCAGGATGATTGGTTAGGATGAGAAAATTTGTCTGTATTTGTTGAAAAGGAAAAGTTAAAGGATTTTTTTAAATAAAATAAGACATCCATATCCATAGGATTTGATCCTGTCACAATGTCTCAAAAACACACTAAAATGGAAATTTAAATTTTACTAATTTCCTAAATGGACGGTGAAGTACCTATAATGCATTTTATTTCACCAAAGCTAACTGAAAACCCTTATAGAATCTTGCAAGATCCAGAGGTTTCACACACTAAATCAAGAATTATCTCACGCGCTTTGCCCCTGCTGTCTCGATTTTATGATGATCAGCGTTGCTGGGCCCTGGATGCCAGCGCATTCTGCCTCAGAAGCGCTCAAACATGTGCTCTTGGGGGTAGAGTTCCACCTCCCAGGCCTTGCTTGGTTAATTGCATTCCTAGATACCCAGTTTAGTTTGTTTTTCTTTCTCTGTCTTCTCTTAAAAAAAATCCCTGTTTGTCATTCTTCTTTTCTTCTGTAATTAATTCTATAGTTCATTGTCCTACTCTCCCATTCTGTTTCAATGTGTGTCTGAGAATTCTCTGAAGTGATATCGTGTAAGTAAAACTTAATTCATGTTTTTGAACTATTTGATAAGACAAAGTATCAGAACACAAACTCAATGTGACAGGCCTTTAGGGGATTTCATAAGTTTATGAGAAAAACTAGTAGCGCAAAGTAATGTTTGAGAAGGATTAGCCTGGTATCAAGCAGGGCTAGCAGGAGGCATTGCTCTCTTCCGAGAGGTATGCTATGCAGGTAGGTGATGAGGGTACTGACAAAATTTGATAAGAGACAAAGGATGTTTGTAGGCACACACTGGAAGGTGAAAAATAGTATTTTAAGAAATGGATTTTAGAATAAGGAAGCACAGATGTGCATGAATGGTAGATTTTCCAAAGTTCTTCTCAGATATCTTTTTATGCTGTTCTCTGTGACGGCAGAGGATCCCTGTAAGTACTTCATGTTTTCTTTGCATTATGTTTTAAAAAATGATAATTATCCTTTTAGTAGGACAATTATAAAATATTCCTATATTGGTTTTGGTAATTTAAGGCCTCTGTAAGCTTAGAGGTATTAAATAATTTGACAGTAGCTTTAAAAAACAAATGATAGGGGGCCGGTAAGATGGCTCAGCAGCGTAAGCACCTGCCTGGCAAGCGCCAGGTCCTGAGTTCGACTCCAGGAACACGCATATGAAAAAGGGGCCAGTGATATTGCTCAGCGGCAAGGGCACCTGCTGGCGCACGAGGTCCTGAGTTCAACCCCCGGTACCCCCCCACACACAAAAAATGATAATTCTATTTAATATACTACTCTGCTATATTCCTGAAATCAATAAGGCCTAATATAAATTTGTTAGAATAATAAAATCCAACTTGGAAGAGATTAAATATTATGTCAAATTTTATGGGAAATGATGAAATCTATATACATAGTGATATATTACATGTAATTAAAACAGCTGGTGTAACAGGTTGTGAGAGGACAGCTAGATAGAAATTCAATTTTATGAATTACAAATTGGTGGAATTTTGCAGGAGAGCAGATAAATTTACTTTAATGATGACTTTGGGTGTCAGCATTGCATTTACCGTCAGAGAAAATCAGTCTATGGACCCCAACATACAGTGTTCCCAGAGCCTTTGCAAACCCAAACTCCCAGCTTCATTATGAGTTAAAGTCCAGCCTTCCTCAAGTAATATTTTATAAATAATATATCATTTATTTCTTAGAAACAACTTTCTAGCAAAAAAACTAATTTTATATAAAATCAAATGTAAAATATGTTGATATTTAAATTGAGCATAATTATGTGACTCAAGTTAAATGTAAAATTTAAAACTTAATCAATAAATGGGAATACACACTTAAAAATAATGATATAAAAATAATGTAGTTCACTTTCATAGAAACTAAATCTTTTATGATATCATCATGCCTATCTTTTATAATATCTTATTTTCTATACAAAGTGTAAACATATTGCCTTTGGTTTTGTTTTGGTTTTTTGGTTGAGACAAGTATCACTCTGTAGTTCAGGCTGACCTTAAACTCACGATGTAGCCAAGGCTGCCCTCAAACTCACAGTGATCCTCCTGCCTCAGCCTCCCGAGTGCTGGGATTACAGGCATGTGCCACCACACCCAGCCCAAAGTGTCAACCTCTTGATCAGTGTTTAGTGTAACATGATTTTTTCGTAATAATTACAAATACATTTTAATTTTGAAAAGTTGTGTTTTCTAGTTGCAACCAATTTTGGAAAAATTAAATATATCTCATATAAAAGAATCTCTCAAATGTGTCTATCTATTTACGCTGCAAGTACATTATCATATGTCATCAGGAGACATATTTTATCAAAAGTAAACTACTTGGTTACTCAATTATAATTATCTTAATAATATGACATTCTTTGTCATATTCTTTTAATTTCCTTTTTTTTTTTGTGGGTACCGGGGGCTCGACCTCAGGACCTCACGCGTCAACAGGCACCCGTGCCGCTGAGCGATATCACTGGCCCCTTTTTTTCGTATGTGGGTTCCGGGAGTCGAACTCGGGCTCTCGGGCTTGCAAGGCAGGCGCTTACACCGCTGAGCCATCTCACCGGCCCTTAATTTCAACTTTAAAATTTTAGAGTTGCACATCATAGCCCTTTGAAATATATTAAATTACATATGTTTCCTGCAACAGGAAATGCTTCATTAAATTTTTCACTACGTAACTTTATCTTAAATATGATTTTTTATGAGATAGATAAAAAGTATAAGCTGCTTTCAAGTTATATTTGAATTATAGATGAGCAGAATAAAAGGCTTATAATCAAAACTAGCCTGTTTGAATACTTCTAATTTCCTGAATAAAGAAATTTAGCAGAATAATTTCTAGAGACTACAATTTCATCTGTATCAATCCTATATTTTTCATAGTCATCATCACTTCCTTTTTTCAAGTAATTTTTATTTTAGTTTTAATTAGGATATATTTGTGATACATAATAATTACATTCATTTTGAGAAAATGGTGCATATGCATATCACACCTTGATCATTTTTATTCCCCTTCACTTTTACCCTCCCTTCTCCCCGCTTTTCCAGATCCCCTTTCCATCTCCAAAAATCTGCCACCCTGTTTCCTACCATCTCTTCTTTATTTTGCTCTTTGGATCATTTATATTTTGGGTTCCTCATGTAACAGCAACCGTGCTATATTTGACCTTCTGTGTCTGATGTATTTTACTCAGCCTTATGAGCTTATACCCACCCCTTTTCCCACAAGTGACTGAGGTGCATCCTTCCTTACGATTGAGTAGTACTCCAATGTGTATGCATATGTGACATTTGCTTTATCCAATTATCTGTTGATGAGCATATAAGCTACTTCAATTAGCTATTGTGAGCTGTAAACATGGGTAGGCATGGGTATGCATTTGTAACTATCTAGGGGTGAATATTGTCAAAAGCATGTCTTAAGGTTTGCTTACTATTATTTATAACATTATCAGTGATATCACCTATAAATTTCACTAGAGCACTGAAAATTTTCTGATTGGATTTCCCAACTTATAAAAGTTTGGTAACAAAGAATGTTCCAAATAGAGAAAGTATGTGCCTACTATCCGTAATTGGTAATAATATTATTCTGTTTAGTTTTTATCTATTCAACTATATATATTCTCTTTTTGCTGAAAACTTTGAAAATAAACTTCAACTCTTGTGAAGCTTCACCCCTGCACATTTCAGCATGTATCTACTGAAAATGTGGAGGGTATATGCATAAGATTTAACTATCACATGCTTCAACGTTACTTTAAAAAGTCATCTAATGCAGTTGTATATAAACCCTCATACTTGTTCTCGAATTATTTTTCATAGTTTTAATATATGAACCAGAATCCAAATAATATTCACACGTTCACTTGGGTTATCATGTCATTTTAGACCCTCCGGATCGTGTGTAATGCTACTCTATTTTAGGAACTGTATATAGGCAAAAAGACAGAAAAAAATAGGAAGTTAAACAATGCCTATACAAATGTTTCTTTTATGGCTAAAGTAGAAAGAGTGAAAGTTTTGTGTTCTTTTTTTTTTTTCAGTAAGTGGTTCTGGGTCAATTTGTGAGTTACATGTGAAAGAATGAATCATGACTTGTAGCTCACATCACTCACTAAAATCAATTCAAGATGGATTATAGATATAAATAGAAGAGTGAACAGTAAAGCTTCTGGGAGAAGCCATAGAAAAAAATCTACAAATTATAACAGTATAAAAATTTTAGAGCATAGCACCCAAAACAATTACTATAAACATGAAGATTGAATCGTTTGTAGGAAAACAGATGCACCTGGAGATCACAACTGTAAATAAATCAGGCGCACATGCTTAAACATCTTACATGAGAAACCCAGAGTACAAAGAAAGAGCAAAATAAAAGATAGATAATAAGAAGCAGGGAGATAGATCTTTCTTAAAGGGAAGGGGATCAAGAGATGGAGGGAAGGGGAAAAGGAGGGAAAGGGGATGGAGAAAGAAATTAGAATATGTTACGAACGTGTACGAACTCCACACATGGAATGTAAACATTGTACATTACAAATATGTACTAATAAAAGAATTTATAAAATTCACATTATACATAAGGACTTTTGTTTATTGAAGGAAACCAAAATGAGAAAGCAAAAGCACAAAGTAAGAGTGATACTGATTTGCAACACCATATATCTAACATAGCATATTCTCCAGTGTGCCAGCTCCCAGGACTCACTTTATCAGATATCGAGAGCATTTACTGTTGACTGCTTCTGGTTCACTCTTCCCTTCTCGCGATGGCCCCCTGTAAAAACAAGTCTTGTTACAGCTATGACTTGCATCAAGTGGTAGCCTTCATCTAATAACTTGATGCACTGACATAAAGACTTGATTTGGCAACGTTATGCAGAACCATTCAAGACTGAGTTGTCCTGAAGGATCAACAGCCCTGTGCTCACTCAGCCGCAAACCTCTCACCTTCTTATCTTGATGTTAGAATCTTTTTCCCAAGGAAGCAGACCTTTGACAAAGGATACACAGACTTTGTAAAAACTTTTGAAGCAGAAGAAAAAGACCAAATCTTGGTAGAAAAGTGTGCAATTGATCTTAAAAGCCATTTCATAAAAGAGAGATATCTACATGGTTAAGAAAACACCAAGCTTTACTTATTCATCAAAGAAGTGCATTAAACCATAATGATACCACTACAAATACACAAATATTGTTAATGAGAAAAAAAAAAGGAAGGTGATAGAGTAATGGAAAATTTGTGGAACAAGTAGAACTCCCATTCACTGATGGAGAGAATGTTCAATGGTATGATTGTTTTGGAAAACTAGTAACATCTTCTAAAAATAAAACTAAAGAATTCTTCTTTTGGAATAGACTCAACAGAACTATGTGCACTACCAGAAAAGTTCAGTGAAAGGGCATAGACAACAGCATTATACACAATAGCAATCTCAGTTATATATAGAAAGAGAATAGAATCCTATACAGCAACAATAATACAATATTACGTGCAAAAACTATGAATAATTCAGGCACAAAATAATACATTCTATATTTCTGGTCTTATAAAATTCAAAAGTATGTGGAACTAATGTATATTAGAAGTCAACAGCTAAAAGTTTTCTCTGTTGGATATGCTTTCACAAATCATACATCCTTAGAGGAAAATCAGCAACTCAACTTCCAGAGCAGACAGGAGTACTCTGGAGTAGATGCCAAAGCTCATGCCAGCATTATTAATATACATGCCAAACTTATTAAGAAAGGAATGGGGAGTCCCTATTGTAGCCATCATGGAGCTGCAGTGCAACGTCATCAAGCCCGTCATGGAGTCATCACTGCAACGAGACAAGAGACACACTATTCAAAATGTTAGTGAGATTCCAGAAAACAAGAGAACCTAGAAGCCCCTCTCATATGTGTTCCACAAAACTATGCCTCTGCACCACCAAAAAGACCTGAGCAGCCCTGAAGCAGATTAAAGCAGGGAGATTCAAATAAAGGCTGAACTCTGAGCTCATTCTCCACACCCCTCAGAGGAGGAACATCTGGGGGCCAAATCCTGCTGGGTGCAAGAAATTTAAACAAGTTTCTTCCTAAAAGTTTGGCCTTCATAATACACAAACACGATGGAAACTCCTGAGATGGCAAGAAAACAATAAAACTAAGAATTTAAGAAATAAAGAATAAACAACATCCACACACTACTGAAGAGAGGAATTGTGTGGAATAACTACAGAAAATATACTGAAAAAACCACTTAGCAAAATGATCAGAACACAAAATTGTTATATAATCTAGTAAGTGCAATTTTAACAACAGCTAAAATGCAAATAAAATTAAAAGCATCATAACACAGCGATATATAGGTACCCATGTTTACAGCAGCGTAGTTTGTAATAGCCAAACCTTGGAAGCAACCCAAATGCCCATCAACTGATGAATGGTTAAAAAAAGTGTGAATTTTTTATATAATGGAGTATTACTCAGCTGTAAAGAAAGATAAAATTGAGAAATTTTTTATAGCTAAATGGATGGACCTTAAGACCATAATCATAAGTGAAATAAATTGGACACACATGTGTAAATATCACATTGTTTCTCTGGTGTGAAAAACTGAAAATGTAAATAAGAACCAATATGTACAATAGATATTGTAAAATAGGAAGAAACTATTCAAAAGGAAAAGGGAACTAGGGAGGGGGGAGGGGGAAAGGAAGGAAGGGAAAGAAAAAAATGACAAAAGAAGGATAAAATGAAAACAGCTTTGTGAACAGGGAGAGGAAAGGGGTTTGGAAAGAGGTGAGAGAAATTGGAAAACAAAAAGATGAATCAAGATACATCATGTACAGGTACAAATTCCCTATAATAAATGTGATCATTATGTATAACTAAACTGTACCAATAAATTTGAATAAACTAAAAAAATACAAATAGAGGGAAAAAGTGTGTCCTATATTTAGAAAGTACCAAAAATTTAAAAAGAGAAGGGAAAATATCCCAAAATGTCAAAAAGAGAAAGGAAAGAATGAACTTCCTTTAATCTAACAATGTGACCAATACAAATTCTGAAAATTATGTTTATTGAAATCTTGTGAGATAACTGAGATTCAAAGTAGCCTCTTAAATGTAAGTTCAGTTGGCAGCATCCCTTTCAGCTGTGATGCACACGAATGCTTTCTTTGGTGGAGCAGTGGAAGAAGGAGGGAACCGAAGTAAAAGATGAGATGTCAATGAATTTGTGAAGGTTGAATGTAAGCTCCTTTGATACCTTAAAAATCCCCGGGGTTTCAGAATCAAAGGGAGTTTTGCATCACCTGTGGACTCCATATGCTTCACTGAGGCTTAAAAGTTGGAATGAGAGAGACAGAGATTTCCCTTCAGGCACAGGGACCTGATGCCAGGTATGAGGTAATTGAGTGTACAAGAGGAAAAGAGAGAATTATTAGTTTCAGGTTCTGGCAGGACAACTCAGAGAACTCCCCGCTGATATCCAGGCACACAGCATCTTCCACATGTCTTGTGAAGACAAAGCAGCAACAGTTAAGATGGGCCTCCTGAATATAAGCATCAGCCATCTGAAATGAAAAGAGTGGGTTTGCTATGTCTGAGACAACTGTGAACCAGGACTGTCTGAGCAGGGTCTTTACTTGCCTCTTCTCAATTCCCTCCATCATATACTGACACTTCAAATGCCACAGGCATGTCAGCTTGATAAGACTCACCTACAGAATGTAGTGACAAACTCTGAAAAGAGAAAGTTCCTTTACTGCAGCGTGTGTAAGAATAGTTAGGATTGGGCCGGTGAGATGGCTCAGCGGCTTAAGCGCCTGCCCGGCAAGTGCGAGGGCCCGAGTTTGACTCCCGGAACCCACATACAAAAAAGGGGCCGGTGATATCGCTCAGCGGCATGGGCGCCTGCTGGCGCGCGAGGTCCTGAGGTCAACCCCCGGTACCCACAAAAAAAAAAAAAAAAAAAAGAATAGCTAGGATTTAGATCTAACACATTATTCAACTCAATCAAAACATAATGCCTCCTTAATCTAATGCATAAACATTTTTACTTCTGTAATCCTGCCTTTTCTTCCTTTTTCCTCTCACCACCAACCTCTGGCTGGTGGGCCCCTCCACATTTAGGAGTCCCCAGTAGAGTAAGTACTAATGTATTTTTATTTCTTCTGTGTGATGTTTCTTGTATCATTAAGTGTAGCCATTTGGTAAATGCACAGATTACTTGGGTAGGGAAATTTAATAGGTATCCTTAAGGTTAATCAAAAAGACTTGTATTATACACAGCTAAATTGGGCAGAAATATTGTAGGCAGTCAGATAGGGCTAGGCCCTCAAGATAGCCAAGACAAAGGTGAATCACATCTCAACCGTGGCTGGAGACACTTTTGTAGGACACCAGACCTCAAGATAAAGATGAGCTGACCAGGCCTGTACACTTCCTTGAAGGAAAAACACCAGGCCTAATGAAGCCTGGATAGACATTAGTCACCCTGGTGGGTGACCAAGACCTCCAGACCCATCATTTCCTAGAAGTCTTTGTTCTTTCCCTGCACCCTTGTTACGTGACTTGTTTCCCTATTAGATCACTATTACCTAAGTGATTAATCGTAGCTGAAACCCACATTATACCCACGTGGGTATTGCTCTATAAAACTGCCATGTAAAGTGGGGTCCTCAGCTGACTACTTGGGACCCCTCCTCTTCCTCTGAAAGGAACTTTTTATCTCTCAATAAATATTTCCTACTCTTAACCTCTGCGGTTCCTAGAATTCATTCTTCGATTTTTAGAGAACACAAACAGCATATAAGACAGGTTGGAACATATACTATTTCCCTTATATCATACTTGAAGGTTCTGATATCACCCGTGTTAACACTTGTTCCACGGGAAGAGGGCAGAATTAGAAGGGACACCTCTGAGGTACAGGCACCTGGCAAGTTAAAGTAGGAAGCTAGGTCAGAAAATCTGAGACAAAACTTTCAGCCCTCAGAACTCAAACCCTGATTTAAAAAAGTTTATGATTCTCAAACATAATCTAATTCCATGTAAACAGAATATAATTAAAGGAACAACACAACCAAGATCCAGCTAAATTACAGAACAGTTTGATTCATATTACCATGCTAATGACCTAAGAGAAGAATAGGCAAGCTACTTTGAAAGCATAAGCATTGTTTACCTTGTCTGTAATGTTTCTCTACACACAATTTCTAATATGCTATAAAGAAGTACAAGACATGTGAACAGCAAATAAAATAAGAGGCATTGTTAAGAGAGTAGTTTAGGCAACCAGAATCATACATGGCTCAGGTTTAGAATTACTAGTTAGAACTGTAGAGCGACTGGGAGAAAATTTGCACAGCACGTGTGAACAGTTGGGAGAGTTACGCAAAGAGACAGTGTAGTAGACAGTTGTCCCATCACTGGCACAAACCACCTGACACCTGCCACCTGAAGGAGAAAAGTTAGCTCGCACAGTGTTGTGTAGGAAATCAACAAAATGAAAATGAAAGCCAAGTGTCTTGCCCATTTTGATTCAAGAATTGCAGAAACAATGGGAGGACAGGAAGTGTATAGAGTTTTAAATAATTTCCAACATCATTTGTATTCTTAAGATACTAGCTTTAAAAAACACTTTTGTAGATGACTGAGTATCATTAAAGCCAAAAGTAGCTGTTTTTCCTGCCAATCATTATTAGGGTATCTGGCAGGAGACTACCTCACAGCTTCTTCATATAATCTTTGGGGGAAACATTGAAAGTGCAAATGGACAGGAGAAAATTAAGCTGACTTATTCTCCCTAATTACCCATGGGATGGAAAATATTATCAGAAATATTCAAGCAATCAACTGAGAAATGCAAAAGAAGAGTTGCTAAGCTGAAGATGAGCTGGCTGCCTATCTGGTGCTATGGAGAGGACCAGCAGAGCTGGAGTTGGAAGGGCAGCGGTGAAGGGTTCAGAGCACTGGGAATGTTGAATGGGGCCCAAAAAAGGCAATGGCATAGCACAGATGAGTTCATGAGTTAAACCAGATCAAACATCAGTTTCATGTGCCATGAAGAGCAGAAACCATGACAACAAACATGGCAGAAAGTAATCCCAAATTGTCTTCACCTTGTTAATGTCATATAAAAATGATCTGAGGAAAAAATGGGGGATTGATGCCCCAAAGGAATGAGTATTCTTATCTGAAAAAGACTGAAGCAAGAACAGAAATGTTTCTTGTAAATGCTCAATAAGGTTTAACTACAATTAGATTTTTATTTTTTCTGAGTAACCAAAATAAAAGGTTCAGAGAAAGTCAGATTGAATGTAGTTAAAGAAATTTTATTATTTCTATTCAATTTATTTGAAGGGAAATGTGCACTGTTATGAAGCATTCAGAAATCACGTCATTCCTTTTGTCCTCCAATAAAAAATTATTCTAACAATCAAGCGAAAATAGATGAACTGATGATAGATAGGTAATGCTTTGTCACAAGAAAAATGGAAAAGCATTGAACATCTTTAAATAGGAGCATGTAGTGAGTCAACATTGCTGTGGGATATCTTAAAAATCAAATTTCCATTCTGTCTAATTCTGAATTTACACATAGTAAGGCCACATATTCATAACACAATTTTATATTTGCTATTATAATGTTCTGAGATCAGAGCTCTCTATGTAGGAATTGGCTAAACTCCAGTTCCTGGGTTCAAGTGATCTTTCTGCATCAGCCTCCAGAACAGCTGGGACTACAAGTGCAGACCACACCAGTCAGCTCTATTTTCATTTCCAATATACTTGGTCAAAGAAAAAAATATCAAATGTGTTGTGAGATATTTTCAGCTCCAGGGTCCTGGATTTTGAGGCATGAATATAGGTCACTCATTAAAAAAATGTTGCACAAGAGGTATTTTCTCTTAAGACAAATATAGTAAATTTTAGACTTGTTTACATATTGTCAATGCTGGACAAAAGAAGAGAAAGGAGAGGCCACATTGTCGATGTTGGGAAACAGGGAAAGCTACTCCCTCAAATAGTCTGGGTGACCAAAGGAATCTAAAATCTCATTTTTAAGAACATTTAGCAAGGCGGATGCTTGTACAATTGATGTGAAAAAAAAAGTGTATCTTATGCAGTACTAAATAAGAAGAAGAATGAATTAAAAATAAAACATTACTATGCTATATAGAAAAAATAACTATCTAGGAATAGATCAATCAAAAGACAAACACTTCCATGGCAAAATTCTAAATACAAATAAGACATACTAGAGAAACCTTAAATAAAATGATATAGTACACTAATAGACAGCAATAGATAGCACAAATAATGCATTTACCACAAAATAAATCTAAATAATAATTCAACTAAAATTCCAACAGTGATTTACATAGAATGTTATAATTCTTAGCTTTTAATTGGAAGGTGAAAAAGTGACAATCAACCAGGATAATTTGATAAAAGAAGAATTAAGAAGTGGCAGGATTTTTGAATGAATTGAAATTTAGTTTGTGTCATATTAGCACATGGTAGACACATTCATCAATCAAGCTGAAGAGAAAGTTAAAAAAACAGAACCAGTTATCATGGAACACCAGACAGAGAGAGTCTAATATATTGGTGAGAAAATGAAGGACTGTAGAATAATCAGAGCATAAAAATGGTACTTCACATGCTAAAATAACTATAAAAAGAACATATTACATAATCTATTTAAATTCAGATCAATTAGCAATTCTACCATTAAAATTAAACTTAAAAAAAAATTTCTTTTGGGCCGGTGAGATGGCTCAGCGGCATAAGCGCCTGCCTTGCGAGCGCAAGGGCCCGAGTTCGACTCCCGGATCCCACATACGAAAAAGGGGCCGGTGATATTGCTCAGCAGCACTGGTGCCTGTTGGCACGCGAGGTCCTGAGGTCGACCCCCCGGTACCCACAAAAAAAAAAAAAATTTCTTTTAAAAATTTAGTTTCCTACAACTTGTGCTGTGCTGTAGAGCAGGCAATAGTTTCACCCATTTTATTTAGTATTCTCTAAAACATTTAATACATTTACTATATTAAAATTCAGAACTTTTTCATCAAAAAATACTAAAAAATAATACAGAAAATTACAAATGAGAGAAGATATTAATCATCCCCACCACTACAAAGAATATTATCAATAAGATTTAAAAAATAATGACAAATGATTAAAAATTGCAAAAATGACCCAATTGAAAAATTATAACAAATATACATGAAGCTAACATATAAGCTTATTAGAAATCAGAAAACAATTAAATTGATAATATTACGAGCTACCTTTTTACATTAATTATTTTGACAAATACTATGGACAATCCAAAATGTTAGAGGGATTTTGACTACACAAATCTTCTATAATAAAAATGTCAAATGTCTTCAATAGTTTAGGATTATCACTTAAAGCCCAACACCACGTATCTTGCAAGGGAATAACTCTAACCCTAAATTTATACTCAAGAGAAAAATTCTTGTCCATGCACAAAAGAAGACATATGCAAGAATATTCAAGGAATATTATTCAGAATAGGAAAAAAAATAGAAAATATCCAAATGTTTATCATCACGAAAATGTTAATACAGTGGTACCTCCATTCACAAATGCTTTTGTTTACAATTTGATTTGCAAACAAGCGTTTGGTAAAATTTTGTTTTTGTTCGCAAGCACTGCAACAGGTGGGAACATGACCACAGCCATCTTTGCACACAAATATAGACGTTATCATCTTTTCCAACAGTGAAACAAAATAAGTTCGTGAACTGAGGAACTACCATAAGTTTCTTATCTTAGCATATTGGGATACTATGAGGTATTCAAAAGAAATGAACTATTTGTGAATCATATCAAGATAATATTTACTACAAAAATTATAATTTCAAGGTTATATGAAACATTTAGGCTTTTAGAAGTAAAAACAACTAAAATTATAAATATAGTTCTCGGGAAATATTTTGATGCACAAAATAATAAGAAAAAGCAAGTAAACAAGAGACACAGGCATTAGAAACAAAATTACATCAATAAGGGAGAGCAGAGTAATGGGGTTTACCATACCAAACTTGTAGGTATAGATTGACTGTCTGATTGTGTTGCTTTCACTTACTGCATGACTTAGATTATTAACTAAACATATAATTCATGAATGTACACAGTATTTGTATAAACAATGAGAGTGAGCTGAGTTTTATGTTTAATCCAATTTCATGCTTATGAGATAAGGGACTTCTAAGGAATTGTGATTAATACTTAAAGATGGAAAAAATGCACAGTTCATTAAAAACAGGCCTGATACAGAGAATGAATAGTACACTAATATAGGAAGGCAAGGGCTCTTGTTTCTCTATTTAATTTTACTCTGAAGGTTAATGTTATTGTGGTGAGACTTTAGAAAGCACTATGATTGTACTGTGCTTTACCTAGATTGCATTTTCATTTATGAATGGTATCATTTTATTTTTATTCCGTACCAAAAAAGCTAAGGCAAGATTTTAAGCACAGCCATTTGCCAGTACAGGCTCATGAGAGAGTTTATCAGATTGACCATGTTACTAATGGTTTCTTCTGGTGAGAAGATCTTTGAGCAAAATACACATCACCCATACAGCACTACACTATTGAGGTAAGTCAAGGAACAATATCTGAAAACTGAACAGAGGGCATAATAGGCTATCAGAAAAAGATCATTTTAATATGCCAGAATGTAATAACTTGCTTACTGATTTGTCTTCTTCATTAAAATAAACTTTTTGAATGTAGGGACAATATCATTTCAAAAGTTGAATCACTGAAGGCTTCAACTACACAGATGTTTAAGTAGTAAATAAGTGAATATTATATATGTTGTGATATATCTCACTATATATCATTGATTGGCCAAAACATTATGAAAATAGGCATTTTGGTGGCATCATACAACACAATGCTACTTTGGAATTAACCACAGAGAAATGTTTCTGATGATATATCTTAATACATTATGAAAATTCAATCTTCTCACAAACATTTGAGAATGTAATGTACTCATATTTCTGAAAAGTAGCCTGGAAAATAATTTTTTTATCTTCAGAATCCCATTTATTAGAACTTCCCTTAATTAACCTGCTTATTGTTTACATTGCCTTTCAGAATTGCAGTCCCTGTCACTCAAAAGAAGTAACTTACATTTCCCTGAATTGCTCCCAGCTGGGCCACTGTTTTGGTAGCACTTTCTCGGACAAGAAATGGTGCTTTGGAAGTGATAGTATAGTAAAGTGAGTAGCAGTGGATGCTCACATAAATATATACACCAGAGAGGAAAAGAAAGGGGCTAGAATGGGTTGGTAATGACTATCAGAAAGTCTTCAGATAAAAACTCCTATAAAGTGGAGCCCAAAATAATGAAATTAACACTACTACCAACCTCTTGACAATAATCTAATAGTTGATGGGAATGGAAGTGACATAGGACAAGTAATCATGGCCCATTCAACTCATTTATTTATTTACAATTGCTCAATTCCTGATATAATTTATATATTATTTATATATAATATATATAAATACTATCTCACCATATCTAATTCCTTTGTCCTTTACACTGACATCTAATAAATGGAAGTTTGAATTTTAGTATATATTGTAGGCACATGGTTAGCAATATGAGATGATCCAAGGATTTAAGGTTATATATGGGAATGCTGTCAGCAATTAATTTTTTAAGGAGGTCTCTGAAACCATCAGAAAAACATAACATTATAAGTGTAAGGCAGATCTCCAGAGCTTATGCTACTTGTACCTGTTCACTCCTTTATTTCTAAAATGTGTTGCCAAATTCTCTGGGATCACAACATCTATTCATTATTTAAATAAAGAAGATTTGTAAGGAAAAAAACAAACATAAGGCAAAATGCCAAAGGAAGTAAATAAAAAATAAGCATTCTGGTGCTAGGAGCATAATTGAAGCATGAAGGCAAAGAATGCCTCTCAGAGAGCAGTGAAACAGAGATAAAACTGCAGTGCACTTGAAAGAGGCTAGAACTAAATAAATGACTATCACTTTATAGAAGGAGAAAAGTTTGGAAGAAACAAAATATTTCACAAACACCTTTTAAAGCATCTATTTTGAACTTAAAACCTGAAATTGTGGAGAACTCAAGCCTTTGATAGGAAAAGGCCATGTGGATTAGTATAAGCACCCACACATAAGAATGGAGGTAATAAAGACTTTAATAAAAATGTAAATTATAACCTTAAAAAAAGACAGGGGCTATATATCTTCTAAACATCATAGGCTTATTGAATTGACATTAGCAGCAGAAAAATCAGAGCAATATATAAAGATCAGACATATTTGTATATCAAAGAGTCTCAATTTGATGTCCTCACAGCAGTTAAATGATAATCATGAAATGCTAATGAAATATCAAAAGTGTAAAGAATGAGCTCTGCACCAAGTTTTAGAAGTAATATTTTGCACAGAAGACGAATTAATTAAAAGTAATAATTAATGTACAATAAACAATATGTTAATCATTTGATGTGTAAAATATATAAAGTTAATATCATTTAAAATGATCAGGGCCAGTGAGATGGCTCAGCGGCATAAGTGCCTGCCTGGCAAGCGTGAGGTCCTGAGTGCGACTCCCGATACCCACATACAAAGAAAAAAAGGGCTGATGATATCGCTCGGTGGCATGGGAGCCTGCTGGCACACGAGGTCCTGAGTTTGACCCCCAGTACCCACAAAAAAATAAAAAATAAAATGATCAAAATCAGGAAAATAACCTTAGTATAAATAGCAAATTATATTTTAGTGTTGTCTTTGAATAAGGAACACTCAAGTGTTAAAAAATTATAAAATGAAACTTTTATAAAATTATAAAATGAAAAAAGAGCTCTAGTGTAATCCTTAAAAATAGAAAAAAGATTATGTTAAACATGTCATATCATTTTTACCAGTCATGGAAAAAAGCTAGTACTGGGACATACATATTCAGATAATGATAATATGTAATATAAAATTCTACCTACATGCACCTCTTCATACAAGTAGATTGTGCAATCTAATTGGAACTCTTTATTTATGAATAACCAAAACATTTCCATAATTTACAAAAAATAAATATGGACAATTAATTTCATAAGGCTTTCAATGGATCACATTTATTTCATTACACAATTCCTCATACAAAAAAAGAACATTACAGAAATTAAAAAAGTAACACTGTATTTTCTGAGATACTGAATCATCCTAAATATTAATTCAAATATTTCCTCCATTGTGAAGTCTTCTAGAACGTGTTTATCTTTATGTTCCCCTTCATCCATGCTTCAAAACTACTTTGCACATACATCTGTTAGAAATGGTCACATTACTATGTTTGTTCCGATGTCTCTTTCTCTGTGCTTCTTGAAAATATGCTTGCACACATAAATTTCTGTGAAATTCTTATTCAGAGAATTAAAAAAATAAACGATGTGTTTTGCTATGTTATGATGGCATAAGCTGTATGGAGTCCAGGCAGGCTCAATTATTTTGATGATTTTCTTATTAGGATCTTATTTCAATACTAGACTGCTTTGAAATTCATGAAATTTGGCACTTGATGCATTTGCATATGAAAATTTTGTCCCAGTATCTGTCATTTTTTTGCTCCCCCAGGTGCAAACTAGAACTAGCTGGTTTCCATTGCACTGAAACTTGTTACCTTTCCAGGCAAAATAATTTGGTAATCATTGTGTTTGGCACTCCTTGTGCCTTCCAAAACCAATTAACAACTAGTATAGAGGTACCCCTATGTAGATTCTTAACTCTGAGTGAACAGAAATTATACACAGCGTTTTTATTGTCTATCCATCAAATTGTTCCTAATTCTTCAATATCAATTCAAAAGGATTATCTATTATGAAGCTTTATTTGCTTCCTTAGTTTATAAGACTTTTGTAGTGTTTTTAATGAGTTTGTCCCCATGGAATATTTTTAAACTAACTTTTTCATGCTAGTTTCTTTTCTTATTAAATTTTTATGTTTCATAAAACATAAAAACATAGGGATTGACTGTACCTACAAGAAAGAATCCAGTCTGCCCACATTAGCACAATACTTTGCTTAGAACACAATAGATTTTGCTTATTAGTAAGTGAAATTAACTGTCATTGAGTTAAACCAAAGAAAAGTGATTGGCAGAAAACATTTGTGCAAAAATGGTAAGTCCTCAAATAGTCCCTTTAGAATAAGTCTTTCAAAATGTATTGCAGAGAACATAGGTAAAAATAAATGTTCAAAATGCTTTCTCTCAATTTTCTTTTGTTAAATCAATGTTTACCTTTAATGAAGTGAAGTATGGGATGATGTTTATAGGAAGTGATGTTTGTTTTTGGTAAGGTATTTTCTCTTCATTCTCTGTCTTATCCTGTTACTAGCTGAATAATTCTGTGATAAAAAGCAGCTTGTGTATGAAGTTGTCATGGAGTCAAAAATCTACCTAGCCTTCTTGTGACTAATTTTCACTATGGCTTATGGTTAGATCACACTCAACAGCTATTGAAAATTTACAAGAGACTGTGGGAGTCATTATCTTTAAGGTGCTTGCCATATATCATATTTTGCAGTTACAAAACAATAACCTCTTGTCCAATCCGAACATATAGGTCATCCTTAAATTTCAAAACCACATTGTGAAGGATGAATTGTAGCAATTGCTTTTATCTTCTACATGAAATATTACTTTTGTCAACTGATTCATTATAAATTGTATCATGAGGGAGTAGTATTTTTGTAATAAAACTGGCACACATGGAGTTTTATTCTCCAAATCCAGAATGTAAAGGTGATGATCTATGAAAATTTAAAAAATAAAAGAACCAGACAAAGGCAAAATAGTTGTGAGAAAAAAGTGATTGTTTGATTTAGATAGTAGGCATAGAAGCAGAGAATCAAAAATTACAAGATTCCTGGAAAAGATGTGGCATGTCCCCTTAATTTATGGATTAGGATTAGACAATGGAAATTAAGAATTCTCTAGGGGCCTCTGGGTTTAAATGAAAGAACAAGGAGTTTAAAACCATGAAATCGGTGCCTTTCATGAACACAATTACAATGTCTGCCTTACTCATTGGTAGAGTATAAGCCTCTAAATACCTTTATTCTCTTTTATCTTTTCTTTATGTCTTCACTGCTATAAAATTTGCCACAACACAATGAATAAGAATGTGCTTTCACAAACCAGACCTCACAGATTCATGATAAGAATTATAGCATAATTTTTGTGTCAGGACGATTGGGAAAAGTACATAATTCTTAGAAGACTGACTGGTATACACAGCATAGTAACAGAAATTACAATAATTAGGTTAATTATTATCCTGTGTAAACTGTTTACATTTGTCTATTTGAAGTATTTAGTGCACTTTTTTGTTCCCTAATGTCTTATACTGGGATAATTGTACATGGTATTTATAGAGCTCCTCGTATCAACACTGACTAGCCATATAATCTATCAAAGTGCAATTTAAGACATTCAAATAAATTGAATGACATATTTATAGTTGCTAATGTTTAAGATATTTTACCTTCTGAGTATAGGTTATATTTTCAGGATGCTCTTTTAATTATTTCAATATTAGGAGAAATAAATAGAGGAATATTGAACAATGTAGTATTAACAGGATCTGTATCTTGGTATAGGGCAGGGTGTGATCTTGGTGGCTGATTATTTCTTTCCATCTCCAAGTATAACTACTAGAAGTATCAAACAATAATTTTAGAACATACTGATAAGATATTTCTCCATATGGAAAAATGTGAGCAGTATTAAAATTATAGGAACCCTGTGCAAGTTGACCAATTAACAGGCATATAAAATAAAATAATGTGCATATTTCCTATACTTTCTAGATGTGTGAGTATGTATTTTTCAGTTTGTGTGTAGTCAAAGACACAGATGTATTTTTATATGTAGTCAAAACAGAAGACATATTTCCTTCCATCTCACACTCAAAAGTGAAATTATTAGATATAAGTGTAATCCATCCTGAGGACTTCACTTTAAAATAGTATGAAAATTGAGCCAGGCCTGGTAGCTCACCCCTCTGATCTCAGCACTGGGCAGGATGAGGCAGGAGGCCAAGATGGAGACCAGCTTAGGCTAGGTAGTAAGAACTTGTCTCAAACAAGTAACATTTAGAATATCAAAGTTCATAATTTTTTACATTTCAATAGACCATTCACTGAAATTGCTTTTTCATGAGCATTCTCTTTGTTTCTATAAATATACAGGCAAATTACAGTGTTATAGAATAAGAGAATGCAGGATGCATTTCTAGTAATTGTAGAGAGTCGTTTTGGGGTTCTTAATCCCCAGAAGGAAGAACAGAGGTCTTTACCACCTGTGACTGATGTTCCTGCATGCGAACTACTAAATAATAGCAAAAATAAGACTCTTCCTTGAGTGTTGTTGCTGCTTTAAAAATTACACTATAAATAGATAAAAAACATGGTATCTATACACAATGGTATACTACTTTGCTATTAAAAAAAAGGATAAATTTGAATAATTTGTAGGAAAATGGATGCATCTCCAGACCAAAATGTTAAGTGAAATAAATCAGATACACAAGCTCAAATATCACAGTCTCTGTTATATGCAAAAACCAAAATATAAATAAATTGGATAGCAAAATAGAAGATAATAATAGGAAAGCAAGGAGAGAGATCTTTTGCAAATGAGAAGGGCACCAAGAGATGGAGGCAGATGGGAAGGGATACAGGGAGGAAGGGAAGGGGAAGTAAAAAGAATGAAAAGTGTGTTATGTACATGCACCACCTCTCCACAAAGAATGTAATCATTATGTACTGCAAAGGTTCTGATAAAATTAATTTTTTAAAAAGTAAATGGCTTGAAACATTTCCCTTTTTGCTTATTCAAGTCAGCACCTGAAGAGAGCTGGCATTTTCTGTCATCTGAAACGTTATTTAAACTAACTTCACTTGATATTATGCTCATGATAAAGGTCAGAGTGAGAAATTTTCGTGTGAGATTCATACGTGTGGATATTGCCTCCAATTTCATTTCAAAGCTTTTTGCTTATGAAAATATCTAGTTAAATTCCCTACATTCTTAGAACAAGAAATGAATTGTTTTGTCCAATCATTTTGTATGTATCTTACAAATGCTATGGATCACATCCCTGGACATGTTTCGGCTTTTTTTTTTTTTTTTTTTTTTTTTTTTTTGATTACTTCTAAGAAGGTAAAGGTCTAATTTTTAACTCACACCTCAAAGGTTTTGAGTAATTATGCCATGATTCTAATACTTTACTATGGCATCATTTTATATAGGCATCAATTTTTTTTTTTTTTTTGTGGGTACCAGGGGGTCGACCTCAGGACCTCGCGCGCCAGCAGGCACCTGTGCCGCTGAGCGATATCACCGGCCCCTTTTTCGTATGTGGGTTCCGGGAGTCGAACTTGGGCCCTCGCGCTTGCCAGGCAGGCGCTTAAGCTGCTGAGCCATCTCACCGGCCCTAGGCATCAATTTTTATAATTTTTTTTTTTGTGTGTGTGTGGGTACCGGGGGTCGATCTCAGGACCTCGCGTGCCAGCAGGAGCCCGTGCCACTGAGCGATATCAGCGGCCCTAAAATTCTTAAACTTATGCTATCTTTCAGGTTATTCACCTTTTAAAGGGACATTTTCCCAAAAATGTGCACAAGGCATAAATAAATCAGTAGCTATAATGTTCATACATAAACCCACCAAATTATTGAACCAAAAGCTTCTCATCACTCTAAACTTTCTAACCTCATTTTCTGCAATAGCTGTGTATTCTTCTCTAAGGCATCTACACAAGTTCTTCACAGTGTTTTTGAATTTACTGCTAAAATGTGAAAAGATTCATTATCAGAGGTCACTGAAAAGTGGACCTGGACTCAGTAGGCACATATTAATCTAACAGACAAGGCCAGAGAAGGACAGAGAGTCTGTCAATTGCGGGCAGAGAGACATATTTCTAAAACATCTTGGTGAGCTGACCACACCCTGCCTAGGCTAAGAAAGATTTCATTGTTAATAAATTTGAATTAGAAGTAAAGCTCTTTCTGGGCGGTTACCAGTGCTCATCAGTCCTCACACAGAGGACCGATGGGTCATGACATGATATTTAACCCAGCTTTGGTTTTGCAATCACACATTGTATCATTGTACCAAAATCATGAGAGTAATGCAGTCTTCAAAACTAATAAATATAAATAAAAAAAAAACACTCAAAATGTATCTGGCAATTTTGAAATACATAAGAGAAAGTGAATCATGAGAAGCGATGTTAATGAGCCAGCCCAGTGATGAAATAAGCACAACTGTAGATAGCGAAGCAGGAAGGAGGCGAGCTTTCCTTCTCTTAGAAGGATTGATGTTACCAAGAAATAAGAGCTCCAAAAATCTCATTGTATTACCGGAAATACCCACATATTCAAAAGATATCAAATAATGTTAAATATATTTTAAAAATTAAAATGTTACCCAGAATTGCCTTTGTTGTTCTAGGTCTCTTCTGGTTCCAAATGAATTTTAGGATTGTTTTCTCTAATTCTGTGAGACATGCTGTTAGAATTTTGACTGGGATTGCATTAAATCTGTATTTAATTTGGAAGTATGGCCACTTTCACTGTATTTGTTCTTCCTACCCAAGAGCAAAGGATATCTTTGCGTTTTCTGATAACCTCTTCAATGTCTTTTTTTTTTTTAGAGTGCTATAGTTTTCACTGGAGAGGTCTATGACCAGAGGTTTCATCGGACCTAGCTATTCCCCTTCTTGAAATCTTCCCAAAAGAACTGAAAACATCATACCACAATGATATATGCACACCCATGTTTAAAGCAGCACAATTTGTAAGAGCTAAATCTTGGAAACAACCCAAATGCCCATCAACTGATGAATGGATAAAGAAAATGTGCTTTTTTAAAAAATACGATGGAGTACGACTCTGCCATAAAGAGGGAAATGCTTGAGACATTTCTAGGAAAATGGGTGCACCTTGAGACCATACTCTTTTTTTCTTTTTTGGTACCAGGAATCGAACTCAGGACCTCATGCTTGCCAGGCAGGCGCTGTGCCACTGAGCTATATCCCTGGCCTGAGACCATACACTTAAGTGAAATAAATCAGACACACATGTGTAAATACCATATTGTTCCTCTGGTGTGAGAAACTGAAAGTGTAAATAACAACCAGCATGTAGGGCCAGTGAGAAGGCTCAGCAGCATAAGAGCCTGCCTGGCAAGCGCGAGGTCCTGAGTTTGACTCCCAGTACCCACATAAAGGAAAAAAAGGGGCCGGTGATATCACTCAGTGGCACAAGTGCCTGCTGGCAAGCGCGAGGTCCTGAGTTTGACTCCTGGTACCCACATTAAAAAAAAAAAAAGAACCAGTATGTATAATATATATTGTAAAATAGGAAAAAAGGGTTCAAATGGGAAAGGAGGGCCGGTGAGATAACTCAGCAGCATAAGCACCTGCCTGGCAAGCGTGAGGTCCTGAGTTTGACTCCCAGAACTCACATACAAAAAAAGGGCTGGTGATATTGCTTAGCAGCACGGGCGCCTGCTGGCACAAGAGGTCCTGAGGTCGACCCCCGGTACCCACAAGAAAAAAAAAAAAAAGGAAAGGAAACTAGGGTGTGGGGAGGGGAAAAGAAAGAAGGGAAAATTTTAAAAAATGAGAAAAGAAGGAAGTAATGGAAATAAAGCTTTTGTAAATAAGGATGTGAAGAAGAGTTGAAGGGAGGGGAGGGAAATAGGAAAAAAAAAAGAATCCAGTTATATCATATACAGGTATAAATTCCCTATGATGAAAGTAATAATTATGTATACCTAAAATGTACACACAAACTAAATTAATAAAAAATTAAAATTCCATACAGGCCAAAGAAAACAGGTTGGCAGTGTAGAAATTTTAGCTTAAAATGTATATAAATACTTCAAATGACAGCTTGTGTTTTTTAAAATAAAAGTAAGAATATTTTGAAAATAACACTTGGATTTTAATTGCATGGAAAGGGAGGAAGAATTTAAAATATTTGTATTTGGGGCTGGTGAGATGGCTCAGCGGCATAAGCGCCTGCCTTGCAAGCGCGAGTGCCCGAGTTCGACTCCCGGAACCCACATACGAAAAAAGGGCCGGTGATATCGCTCAGCAGCACGGGCGCCTGCTGGTGCGCAAGGTCCTGAGGTCGAGCCCCGGTACCCACACAAAAAAAATAAATAAAATAAAATAAAATAAAATATTTGTATTTGTGTAGCCATGTCAGGATTTAGTAATTCACTAGTTATATTAACCCATGCAACTTTGGGTGAAAGACTGAAAATCAAGTACTACAGAGCACTGAAAGATTTTATGATAATTATGATGATACAAGTTTATGTTCCAGAGGACATTTAACCTAACACGGTGCCTCTAAAGATAGTAGCTTATGAATATTAGAGGGTGATTAATTATGTATTAGTGTTGATTGAAGCTAGCTTGCATCACTCAATAAAAGCAGAAAAATAATTGCTAGGGATTAGAGTTTGTGGTATCATTTATTTTTTAAAAATTTTTTATTAGTTTTTCTTAATTAAGTTTATTGATACATTTTAAATATACATAATGGTCACTTTCATCATAGGGACTTTTTACCTGTACATAACATCGCAATTCCTCTTTTTTCCCCATTCCCTTACCCTCTCCTTAACCTCTCATTCCCTCCTTATTTACAAAAGCTTTGTTTTCATTTTTCCATCTTTTCTCATTTTTTCTTTTCCCTTGCTTCCTTTCCTCCTCCCCCCTCCCTAGCTCACCTTCCCAAAAGAGTATGTTATTCCTACTTCACGATATCTAGTATACATTCTGGTTTTTATTTACACTTTTGATTTGTCACACCAGAGGAACAATGTGATATTTACACATGTGCGTCTGAGATATTTCACTTAAGAGGATGGTCGTAAGGTCCATCTATTTACCTATAAACATCTCAAGTTCATCTTTATGGCTGAGCCGTACTCCACTGTACCAAAAAAGCGTATCTTCTTTATTCATTCATCAGTTAATGGGCTTTTGGACTCTTTCCAAGATTTAGCTGTTACGCACGGTGCCATTATAAAAATGGGTGTGCATATATTGCTATAGTATGATTTTTTAGTTCTTTCAGGAAGATACCAAGAAGGGGAATGGCTGGGTCAAATGAAACCTCTAGTTTTAGTTTTTTGAAGAATCTCCATACTGATTTCCACAGTGGTTGCACCAGTCTACACTCCCACCAACAGTGGAGAAGGGTTCCTTTTTCACCACAGCCCCACCTGCATATGTAATTGGTTGATTTCTTGATGATTGCCATTCTTTCTGGAGTGAGATAGAATCTCAGCATTGTTTTAATTTGCATCTCTCAAATGACCAGTGATATTAAACATTTTTTCAAATATTTATTTGCCTTTTCTACTTCTTCATCTAAGAAGTGTGTATTCATCTCAGATGCCTCTTTGGGTCTTTAAATTTTGGAGGTCTCTTTTTTTTCAGTTCTTTATTGATATTAGACCTTTATCTGAGGAACAGATGGCAAATTTTTTTCTCACTCTGTCGGTTGTCTTTTCACTCTGTTGGTGATTTATTTTGCTGTGCAAAAACTTTTTAATAACATGAGGTCCCAGTTGTTGATTCTTGGTAGTATTTCCCTTGTGTTCTGCATTTTGTTTATAAAATCTTTGCCTACCCCTAAATCTTCTAGAATTCTACCTATTCTCTCTTCCAGCAGACTTAGTGTTTCTGTTTTAATATTTACATCTTTGACTCATTTCGATTTTAGTTTAGTGCATTGTGAGAGTCATGGGTCAAATTTTTGTCTTCAGCTTGTAGAAAGCTAGTTTTTCCCACACCATTTATTAAAGAGGCTATCTTTCTTCCAATGAGGGTTTTTGGCCCCTTTGTCAAAGATAAGGTGGCTGAGTGTGTTTGGAATTGTTTCTGCGTCTTCTAATCTGTTCCATTAATCCTGGATCTTTTGTGTGTGTGTGTGTGTGTGTGTGTGTGTGTGCCAGTACTATGCTGTTTTTATCACAGTAGTTTTGTAGTATGATTTAAAGTAAGGGATTGTGATGCCTCCTTGCTTGCCTTTGTTGCTCAAAATTGTCTTTGGTATTCTAGGTCTATTGGTTGTGTACAGGAATGCTACTGATTTTTGAATATTGATTTTGTATCCAACCACATTACTGAATTTGGTTATTAAATCTACAAGTCTTTTGAAATTTTCGTGGTCTTATGTGTAGAATAACCTGTCATCTGCAAATAATGACAATTTAACTTCTTCCTTTCCTATCTTTACTCCTTTTATTTCCTTCCTTTGTCTAATTCCTCTGGCTAATGTTTCCAGAACTGTATTGAATAGGACTGGTGGTAGTAGAGCTCCTTGTCTTATTCCTGATTTTAGAGTGAAAGATTTCAGTTTTTGACCATTGAGTATGATGCTGGCTATTCATTTTTCATAGATGGCTTTTATCAGATTGAGATATAGACCACTTATATTCCAATTTTTTGTTGAGCTTTTCTCATATATGGGTGTTATACTTTGTCAAATGATTTTTCTGCATCTATTAAGATGATCATATGATTCTTGTCTTTGGCTCTGTTGATTTGGTGTATTACATTTATTGATTTGCATATGTTGAACCATCCCTGCATCCCTGAGATGGTCATGGTGTGTACTCTTCTTGGTAATTTGTTGCATTCTGTTTGCCAGTATCTTGTTGAGGATTTTTGCTTCTATGTTCATTAGGAAGATTGGCCTGTAGTTTTCTTTTTTGGTTGGATCCTTCTCTGGTTTTGGTATCAGGGTAATACTTGCTTCCAGGAATGACTGGGAGTATTGCTTCCCTTTCAATTTCATTAAAGAGTTTGAGGAGTTATGGCATTAGATCTTCTCTAAATTTCTTGTAGAATTCACCAGTGAATCTGTCAAGATCTGGGCTTTTGTTTCTTGATCAGTTTTTAATTACACCTTCAATTTCATTGAGTGATATTGGTTTATTTAGAATTTTTGTATCTTCTTGATTCAGCTTTGGTAATTAATATGTATTTAGGAATCTGTCCATTTCTTGTGTTTTCCATCTTATTAAACTAAATGTTCTCAAAGTAGGTATTGATGATCTTCTAGATTCCTGCAGGATCCACCGTGATTTCACCCTTTTCATTGCTAGTTTCATGAATTTGAGTCTCTTCTTTCCTTTTTTTGATGAGGATGCCTAAATATTTATCAATTTTATATAAACTTTCACTGAACCAGCTCTTCAATTATCAATTCTTAGTATTGTTTTCCTAGTCTCTTTTCCTTTAATTTCTGCTCTGATCTTTACAATTTCCTCCCTCATTTGAGTTTTGGGTTTGACTTGTTTGTCTTTTTCCAGAAGTTTGAGGTTCAACATTAGGTTGTTCATTTGATCTCATTCTGTTTTCCTTGTGTGAGAATTCACTGCTATAAATCTCCCTCTTGGACTGCTTTTATTGCATCTCATAAGTTCCAGTGTGTTGTATCAGAATTATTTAATTGTATATACTGCTTAATTTTTTCTTTGGTTTTATCTGTGGGTAGCGGGGGTCGACCTCAGGACCTCACGCGCCAGCAGGCGCCCGTGACACTGAGCGATATCACCGGCCCTTTTTTCATATGTGGGTTCCGGCAGTCAAACTCGTGTCCTCGCACTTGCCAGGCAGGCACTTATGCCACTGAGCCATCTCACCGGCCCTGTTTATGGAATTTTTGTGGTTTCCTTTGCCATTGAGCTCCAATGTCGTTGCACTATCATCTGACAATATGCATAATTTTAATTCCTTTGCATTTACTTAAGCATGTTCTATGGGCTAGCATGTCATCTATTTTAGAGAATGTCCTGTGTGCAGCTGAGAACGTATATTCTAATGTCGTTGGGTGTAACACTCTGTAGACCTCTACTAAGACCATTTGTTCACAGCTTTGTTTCAGTTCTGATATTTCTTTTTAGATGGTATATCTAGTTGATCTATTTGTGACAGTGGGGTATTGAGGTTCCCCCATTACAATTATATTAGTGCTTATTTGATCTTTTATTTTTATTTATATTTGTTTTATATAGTTATGCACACCAATATTTGGTGCATATATATTTATGATTGTTATCTCTTCATCTTGGAATTTTGCCTTCACAAGTAGGTAGTGACCTTCTTTGTCTCTTTGATCAGTCTTGTCTTGTAGTTCACTTTTTCAGCAAATAGAATACCTACCCCTGCTTTTTTGTGGGGTTCCTGTTGCATGCGGTATTGTTTTCCATCCTTTGACTTTCAGTCTATGAATTTCTTTTTGAGTTAAATGTGTTTCTTGTATGTGTCATATTGTTAGGTCTTGTTTCTTGATCCATTCTGCCAGTCTGTGTCTTTTGATTGGTGAATTGAGGCTATTTATATTGATGGTAATAACTGATATGTATTGGCTTATCATTGACATATTATTTTCCTGTTTTTGGCTCCCCACCTTTCAACTCTGTTTAATTGCTTGCCTTGCCTGTTGGCTTCTTTCTATTGATGTTTTTGGGATCGTGAGCTTCATTATTTCTTTCCAAAATATCTTTTTAAAATAAAATATCCTAGAACATTTTGTAGAGCTGGTTGGGTTTTAATAAATCGCTTCAGTTCTTCTTTGTTGTATAAGTATCTTAATTCTCCATTACTTTTGATAGTTTTGCAGAGTACGTCAATCTGGGTTGGATATATAGAAGACCATATCTGAATATGACAAAGGCTCTTTATGACAAATCAATAGTCAGCATTATACTAAAGGAGGAAAAACTAAAAGCGTTTCCCCTAAAATCAGGAACAAGACAAGGATGTCCACTGTCACTTGTTCTATTCAACATAGTATTTGGAATATTAGCCAGATCAATTAGGCAAGAGACAGAAATAAAAGTGATGCATATAGGAAACGAAGAACTCAAATTATCATTATTTGCAGATGACATGATACTTTATACAGAAGACCCAAGAACTCCACCAAAATACTCTTAGAATTAACAACTAACTTCAGCAAGTACAAGGATACAAGATCAACACACAAAAATCATTAGCATTTGTGTGGTACCATTTTTGCATGTTAAATTCCTTGAATGAGAGACATACAGTGGTACCTCAGTTCACCAGAATTGTAGAACAAATTCTGTCACCAGAATTGTGGAAATAATTAAGTTCCTGAAACAGGATACTATTATCTCAAACAATCAGATGAATATCTCTAGATCTCATTTTACCATTTTGACTTTGTTGAAAATCAAATTATAATTTCATTGTCTGATCTCTTCATCCAAAACCTGCTGATTATCTTGTGACATTAGACAAATGAACTAATATTTACATGTTTTATATTAGAAAACGTGAATATTGTGAGTGGTCTTTATCATTGCTGTTTAATTCACTAACTTATTTCATACTGCCACTTCATCTTAAAAAGAATTCTTGAAAATATATAAATAATATATTCCAGTGAAGTATACATTAAATGACATTAAATGTGGAAGAAAATTGATGTAAAGTGACAAAATGTTTAGAAAATAATGCATATCCAGTTATGTAGCAGATCTGCACACACATGCATAAGCATGCACACAAACACACAAAGAAGAGTTGAAATAATTAGATCCAGATAGTAACAGAGTCCACATATGCAATAATTACATAACTTTATCTTGTATTCTAATCCAGCGGTTGGGCACATATTTCACTTGCTAATAGCCAATTGTGGTATATGTTAATTATTGGAATATCTACAAAGAAATCAATGTCGTGACTACTTTGTTTTCTGGAACTTTCAAATAATTAGCACCATTTGATGCATTTCCTTTATACTAAATAAATAAAGATGAATTGCCAAATTTTCTGTAATATCAATATAATTTAAAGGTATCACATCAGAATGAAATCATTGACCAATATAAAACAATATACATAATATATTAAGTATGATCAGAAGATACAATGAATGTTTAAATTAAAAAAATTAAAAAGATGCATTTAGTCTATCTCAGAATACTCAACCTCATTTTGAATATACTTATTCCATCATTCTTGCCACTTTCTGAAGTAGTTACGGAAGTTCTTCGATGCCTTTAGTTGAACTGTCATAGCTGCCTGGATGTCCTGATCACAGTCACTTTGACTTTGGGAAAGAACCAGAAGTTGCAAGGTGCAGGATTTGGGGAAAAAGTTCGATGAGGACACACAAATCACACCTCCTACAGATACTCATGAAAGAGGACTTCCAGCACTGCTTCAGAAAGTGACACGAATGATAACAGCAAGTTCAAAGTGAGGAGGAGTATATTGAGGGAGATTAATGGTAATATGTCCTTAATTGTAATAATTTTTAAAAACTAAAACTTCACCATGTATTTTGATCACCCTTTGTATAATGTGATACAATCTGCTTAGACATATTCCTAATTGTATGGCTTCACTTTGAGTGAAGATCATGGACTACTGAAGCAAACTTCATAAACATTATTTTTATCCTCAGGGGCATTATTTTGAGATAAACATGACACAGCTAGACAATACAGGACATGATGTCAGCAGAATAAAATAGAAAACTAAGAATCAAATAGCAGATTATCCATCACAGAAATTCTAAAGAGGATAGTTATAAATAGTAACTTCCATTATTATTTCCACTTCCAATAAAATAATGGATAAAATTAAAACAATTAGTTTTTAATTTTTAGATCTCCTCTTCTTTATGAAGCCTGTACAAATTCATTCCTCTTGCCACGTTCGGTACTCACTGCTGATTTCCTTGACCATGTTTTCAATTTCTGTCCCATATTTTTAGCTATCTCTATACAATCTCTATGGCAAAGGTCCTAAGTACCTTGTTTTGTCCAATAGCTCCTAGCATATTGTCTCTGATTTAGTAAGTGGTAGGTGAATATTGACAATATTGTCTCTCTCTGTCTCTCTCTGTCTCTGTCCCTCTCTCCCTCTTCACCCCACGGCCATAACATCTAATGATTAGTCATTACTAAATATCTTCCTTATTTTGTGAAATTTCAAGGTCATCATAATAATGAACATGCATCATTAGCTATCATGCGTTTTTAAGTCTACTTTCACATTTAAATGAAGTAACACCTGGACGAAAAAATCAAATTGATAGATTTTGTATTTCCCTTTTAACAGAAGAAAATTTAATTTTAGAGAATTGGATTCTAGAGACTGCCAAGTTAATTTCTCAATCAATGTTATGATTTATCTAAAATGTATAAAGTAAAAATTCATAAGATATAGAAACAGTCTTCTTAAAACATTTCAATATCAAAATAAATTTAACTAAGTACTATATCTTTTCTTTCTTATTTTGAAAGTATTATCTGCATTATTTAATGAATTGGATTTTAAATTTGAATATTTTTTCTTTCAGATCATTTAAGATTTTATTTTAATAAAATGGAATTTTAAAATATTAAGTTCATGCACACTGGCAAAGTTTGTTGGAGTCTTTTTTGTTACTGTTGCTACAAAAGAATTCCAATATTTTGACATCAAAGTACTCTAAAATAATGATACAAAGCAGAGTTTCATACATTCGTTTTCTCTCTGACATAATTTAGGAGAAAGATGATGTTGACATATGGGTAAGTTTTCTGTGCAATAGAAGAGAAATAAGATGTTGAGACTGGAAATGAGGATTTAGGATTTGAAAAGTACAGATGAAATGTGGGTGACTTTGGAATGGGCAGATAGTCTTTTTCTTAAAAAAGAAGGAATCATCCTTTTATTTGGGAAAGTTAAGAATGGATTTCAATAATAAATTTATTTTTCTGTTAAACAATGGATATGTTTTCAAATAAATGCCAAGTCTACAATAGTCTTGAGAAATGAATCTATGTTTTTACGAAGCATTATTGTTAGACAAGTAGAGGAAAACTGAGCAGCAGATGCTTTTTCACATGCTAATGAAAATAAACCTTGAGACAACAACAAAAGACCTTAATTTTAGTTTGCTTTCATACATCCAACTCTGATGCAGAGGTGCTAATTCAGAACAGAGATCTTGACATAAGTTTGATGCCTATGTGAGCTACAGACAAGCAAACAAATAGCGTATGAAGAATTTCTAAGCTGACTTGTATGGCTAAGCCACCAGCTCTCCCTACCTTATATCTCAGAAAGTTATCACCTTTACTATCTCTGTAACTCTGCTAAAACATCCACTGTATTTAAGTGTAGATTTGCCTGGTTTGGCAAATAAAAATATGGAACACTCAAGTTCATTTGAATTTCAGATAAATAATGAATTAGCTATAAGCTATATTAATACAAATATGTCCCATTTAATATTTGACACATGCTAATGTAGTCATTTACCTGTAATTCAAATTTAAATAAGTGACTTCTATTTCATCAGTAAACTCATTTCAATGATACCAGTTCAAGGCATTAAATAAAGGAGTGATGCACATATTAATGCATGTATTCAGGTTAAGTTACTTGGTTCCTCTAAACAAAGATTGCTTGCATTCATATAAAATGAGTGTGTGAAAAACTTAACCAAAATAGTTCAAGAATATATAATCCCAGGATTTTAAGGCAGAAGGTGCAGTTTAGAGGTCACCTCTGAAATTTCTGAACTATGAGGCCTTAGGCAGGTGTTTGGGTTTTACTGAGTCTTATTTATTTTTTTTATTTTGAGAATGATGAGTGTTTTATTTGTTGTACAACACTACTCTAAGGAAAAATACACCTAACATTTGATGAACATCAGAACCTCTGTACTATGAAATGCCTTTGTACATCATAAAGCATGTTAAATATACAGTATTTTATGCCTTATGATTCTTCCATGGCAGAGTTTGTCCAAAACCACTGGTCTTGAATTTTTCCCAATAATTTCAAATGTTTGATATTAATTTCATGCGCTGAATACCTCTGCTAATATACATGCATATAAAATGCTAAAATATGACCTAATTAAAAAATCTAATTGTACCTACTATGTAGTATATAATTATAGTATAATCAAAAATTATAATCTGTATATTTTAACACTGATGTGTCATTTATGTGCTTATTTCCACCTTGTGGGTAACTACACAAATAATTTTATGGAAACTTGCATAGAATTAAGTGGAAAAGAATAAAGAAAGCGAAGGTTTCCTTAGAATTCATATATCACCAAAAATATGCCTCAGGAAAATAAAATATTAGGTCTTAGATGAACTATTGTACCACCTAATAAGATAGAATCATTCCAAAGCAGAAAGAAAATATGTCAAAATCTCAAGTGTCAAAATAGCTATATCAATGCTAAATGTTTATAGGCAATAACAGAATGGAAACTGAATAGCATCTCTATTTATGGCAGATTTCAGAAATTCTTGACAGCATATCATTTATTTGCCATGATGATTAATTTTACGTATTAATATGCCTAGCCCATGGTACCCTCCTGTTTGATCCAACATTACCCTGGATATTTCTGTGACGGTGGTTTTTAAATGAGATTAACATTTAAATTAGTGAAATTTGAATAATGTGGATAGGCTTCATCCAATCAGCTGAAGATCTGAACAATGACTGACTTCCCTCAACTCTGAAGGAATCCTGTCCGCAGGTGGCCTTTGGACTTACACTTCAACACCAGCCCTTCCCTGAGTAGCTACAGGCCCACTCTTCAGATTTTAGAATTGCCAGCCTCAATAATCATGTAAACCTTTCCTTAAAACAAATCTATCTATTATCTATCTATCTATCTATCTATCTATCTATCTATCTATCTATCTATCCTCTACCTATCTATCCATTTTACAAGTGCCATTGGTTCTGTTTCTCTGGACAATCCTAATATATATTTTCCTAAGGGAGATTTTATTACATTTCCTTATCATATCAGAATTTTTGATTAAATGAGATAAACTTGAAGTATAATACTTAAAATAAATCTATAAATAATTAATGCATACTATCTTGTGCATTGTATCTGTATCCTATATATTCCACTTCTTTTTCACTATTTATGGAATTCTAATAATTAGTATTAGTAATCATACATATTGCTGCATTTCACTGCTTTCCTTTTCACCTTTTGGTGACCACATATCACTTACTCACTACTCGTTTGTCTTGCATATATCATTACTACTATGCATCTCTATACACATAAATCTGTCACTCATATCTGATTACAGTCAAGACTCTTGGCTGAGTATAGTGGCGCATGCCTGTAATTCCAGCACTCAGCAGGCTGAGGCAGGAGGACTGCCATGAGTTTGAGGCCTGCCTGGACTACATAGAGGGACCCTGTCTCAAAATAACAACAACAACAACAGACTCTTACAGCTGAAAGAATGGGTGAACTGTTGTTGCTTTTGTTTTTCCAACTGGGAAAAAAATAAATAAATATAAATATAAATATATATATATATATATAATGTAATTGCTACATGTTGTTTTCTATGTTTGGGATAAGCTATATTTCAGAACAATACTAATAATGTGCATTTAATCATTTTTACCTACAATAGTATAACAACTGTTGAATGGAATTTTTCATGGATTGTAGTTAAAGGACCATAGCTAAAAACAAAAAGTACTAAAGTATCACATACTCCGTACTTTGATTTTATGAAGCAGCCTGCTTGGGAACAACTGTATATTTGAAGATCTGACAATACAGAACTAGCTCTCTCCTAAGGACTAGCATCTCCCCATTCTACCCTACCCGGTGACTCCTCGAAGATAATGGAGAGTCTCTAAGAATGACTGTTACATAGGGAATGCTAATCCTCACTCTTTTTATAAATTTGTAAAAATATAAGGAGAAAGGAACTCAGGGGAATAATTCCTAAAATTTTATTGTATCTGGCAAAAGAAAAGACTAGCATTTCATTCCCAAAGTAGGCATCTGCTTATCCTAAGAACTTAACGACATACCTACCATGACAATGCGGGAAGAAGGTGTCAGGAAATCAGCCAGCCAAAGGCAAGGAGAGGAAACATGAAGTTCGTAGTGCAGTGTTAATATTTGGTGTTGTGGACTTTGCCTGTTTTTCTGCTATTCACTCAAGAGAGCCTCCTCTTGTCAGAGAGGATCTTAGGAGCAAGGGAGTATGAGGATAAACTGCCTTTTAAAAACTGAAGCCAAAAGAGAATTAGAAAGGCCCAGACAATCGTATCTCCTATGACAGAAAATGGTGGCAAAGGAAACTTTTGAAGTAAAAGAAGCCACAGGAAAGAAATATATGTGTTCCAAAATAAAGGCAGAATTTTACCATCTATCTGCTACATAAAAAGAAATCTTAGCTTGTCTATATTAGCAAAAGTTTATCTCTAACCCACAGAAAAATTAAGATAAATTATTTCATGGAGACTAAGTTAGGGAACATCTCTGTATCATGATTTCTCACTGACACGACAACGGGGGTCTAGGTGATGACAGAATTTGGGATACGTTGCTTGGATAGCGTACTCTGCCCTCTTTCATCATAGCCATCCAGGATAACGAAATGGTGGAGTCTGTTCCACAGAAAGGAGCAGAAAGCTTTGAATTCAGCTCAAATTTTCAGTAAAACAATTTGAGGGGAGTCTTAATTATTGGAGTGAGAGTTGGGCCTTCCAAAATTGTGGAGTCAGAGCCTCCAAAAATAATCTCCTCCATATAGTCAAGGGAACGTTGGAAAATTTTTTAGATAAACTTCTTAGAAGTCTAGAAATTAACCAAAGGCTGGCAACAATCCAAGATATATTTATTCAAGAATGAAACGGCTGATTCTCAGTGAGAACAGCTAGCTCTGCAGTACTGACATCCTCACAATTGCCGTCCGTCTGTGCTCGGCTCTGCAGGGCCATGAGCAGCAGCAGCCCCGCGCCCACGGCAGCTGTGAAAGGCAGCAGTCAGTAAGTAGCCGACCGAAGAGGACCAAGTTAGAGCTCCGCAGAAAGCGATCTGACCTGTGCGGCTGCGCTTGATGGCCGTCAGCGTTGTTTCGTTTTAGACCTTCACGGGCAGTGTTGCCGAAATCAGCTTTGTCTTTTGTCGCATACATCCAGTTCTTACTGCTAAGCCTTTAAGTTCAAATGTTCAAATTTACTAAAAAAAAAAAAAAAAAAAAAGCCAAAATGTCTCCAAAGTGCTTTTACCAGTGTACTAGTCTGTCAGCTATGGAAAGTGGTACAATAATTTTTATTTTAATTCTTCAGATCCATATGTATAAATAGTTTATGTGGTTTTCAGTTATATATTACGACATTAATAACATTGAGAATTTTTACTGATCATTTAGATATTCTAATTTTGTGGTGACCCTTTTTTCCTTATTTTTTTCTTATTTTATCACCAGATTATTATTCTTACTATCATTTATAGTCCTGTTTTGTGGCATGAGTTATTAATAACTTCTATTTTTGACTTATTCTCTTACAGTTAGTTAATAAACAGAATTTCTTACTTTTAATATATAACATTATCAGTAATTAAAACATCTCTACTTACCAATAGGAAGCTATCACATGTTAACTTTTAAAAGCTTTATTGTTTTATCTTTTACATTTAGACATATACTCTAACTGGAGTTGATTTTAATATATGACAAAGGGTCAAATTTTATTTACATTGAATTCCAATTAATATATCCTATTTGTAAAAAACCATCCATTACCAAATAACTATGCTACTTTTACTTTTAAAATGTAGCAGTTTTAAGAGACCCAAGTAAATGTCAGGGCTATCAGATAAGTTTCTTCCTCTTAGACGTCCCTCGAAATCCAATTTTGGTCCTGAGGAAACACGAGGCTGTCTAAACCTCTGCTAGCTTCTATTCTGCTTCTGTTCTTCTACACCTCTGAGCTATATTTTTGAATCCGCAACTACTCTTGGGGCTGGACTGAACTTCTGGACTTCTCTCTGTTCGTTAAATCCTGTCTTCATGATTTCTTTCTACCCTGCTGATGCCCATGTAGCTTCACGTTGATTATTTTTGCGTATGCTGCCTAACTCGCGGTTCTTAACAGCAGAATCGGCCATAAAGAACCTAGTATGCGATTGTTGGCAAAGAACTAGTGCGTGAATCTATGATTTTGAAAATACACCCCAAGGAATTTACAAGTTAAAACTGTCTAGAGCCGGTTATTTTCCTAAACTCTCTCCAATCTTTCTCTAATTTTTCCTAAATGCTAAGTAATATTGAATATATTTCCATTAGATAATAATTACTCATATCTATTAAACGTTCACAGCAGCACCGTTTCATACTATTAATTACCTTATTTTGAGTTGTTTACTCTCGTATTATTTCCCAGGTGTTTTGTCCCGGTCATATAGGTCTTCCTTTCTCCATGCTTTTCTTTTATTTTTCACTTATTTTTCAGTGTTGGGATTGAACCTAGGGACTCCTGGACTCTAAGCAAGTATTCCACCATTGAGCTACATCCCCAGCCCTCTTCTAAAGTGTTAATAATTTGACTAATTCTTTCAAGATTTTTAATTGAAATTTCTTAGGCTTGAAAAGTCCAAGGTGGAAGAGATTTGAATTTAAATCTATTTTACAAATGAGAAATCTTGGCTCAAGCTACATGTCCCTCAAACTCTAATCAGGTAAAGAGATTGGTTCTTATATTTTACCTTAAATAATTACTGGCTCAAAATTAATTAATAGGGGCCGGGGATATAGCTCAGCGGCACAGCACCTGCCTGGCAAGCGCAAGGTCCTGAGTTTGATTCCTGGTACAAAAAAAAAAAAAATTAAAATTACTTAATAAATTTAAATATTGGTATTATTCAAATTAATAAACAAATTATCGTGACCTTTGTCACCAAGACATTAGAACAGGAGCTGACAACAGCACTATTCCTGAGTGGTAGGGACAGAGCACTGGCTGCTTCTGAACTCCCGGAGACCATGCGGTTCCCTAGCTCCCAGCTGTGCTTCGCTCCGAGCTAGCCATACTGAAAATGAAAGGTAGAATGAAATCAGAGAAACTGGCCCGTGTGTGTGTGCGTGTGTGTGTGTGTGTGTGTGTGTGTGTGTGTGTATTTGAAGGGAAGTTAACTGGAAGGGGATAACATTGAAACACAAAAATGTCCGAGAGGAGGAGCCCCCCCAGGACCTACGCCCACGTGCTCTGAGGAAAGGTGAGGCCAAGGTTCTTCATCACCTGAACAGGAGCTCAGCAGCCCAGTGGCGCCTTCTGAAACTGACCGCAAGAATGGGCTGGGCTAGAACCACGGAATCTTTAGATACAGCGTCTCCCTTATGGAGTGCGTGTACTAACCAAAATGAATAGTGAAAGTTTTTAAAAATCACAGAGGCTTAGAAATGACTAAAATTCAGGGGTGATGAAATAAATTGCTAAAAACCAGCCAAGTGGTAAAACCACATAGAAGGAAAACTATATCCCTTTTATGTGTATCTTACTGGACCTAATTGGCCAAATAACCTTCAGAAAATGTTTAAAATGTTGTGGCTAATTATATTAAAATAACTATAAATTTCTAAACATGTATATATGATGTAGACACTCAAACCTCTGAGTATTGGTTAAGAAAATTTGAAAATTCCTTGGAAAGCTATTACTGGATCATTATTGATAATAAAAATAATGACGTATTCCAAAAACATTTTATTCTAGGTGTTATAATGTTTATTTTCATTTTTTTTTACATGGAATCTATATTCATAGTTATCAAACCTCAGCAAAATGTGAAATACTAAATATTTTAGGCTCATTGGGCCATACATTCTGTCACAACTGTTTAATTCTTCCACTCCAGTGCAAAAGCAGGCATGGAAATTAAGTTACAAATGAATGTCACTGTGCTCCAATAAAATGTTGCTTATAAAAACAGGAAGTGGACCAAATTTGACCTGAGGGTTGTAGTTTGCCAACACTAATCTAGAACACATTTTATAAACAAATATCTATGAAAATCATAATTCCTGTGTTGAACTAGTTTTAAAAATTCTAATATTCGGGGCCGGTGAGATGGCTCAGCGGCTTAGGCGCCTGCCCCGCAAGCGCGAGGGCCCGAGTTCGACTCCCGGAACCCACATACGAAAAAAAAAAAAAAAAAAAAGGGGCCGGTGATATCGCTCAGTGGCACGGGTGCCTGCTGGCGCTCGAGGTCCTGAGGTCGACCCCCCGGTACCGACAAAAAAAAAAAAAATTCTAATATTCCTGTTTTCCTGTATTGTGTTACATTCACTGACATCTTTAATTTGCTTTCAGATTTTTAGTTTACAAATTACTGAGATAATTATTATGATTACTTAAAGGCCATTAAAATTAAAATTCTAGTCTAACATTAACTACTAAGAAATATATGGTATCTTCCCTTATAAAAATATTGTCTTAGCTACTTTCCTCATTGCTGAGACAAAATATCCAACACACAAATTTAAAGGAGGTAAGGTTTATGTAGCTCACAGTTTGTAGACATTTCAGTTCAAAGTTGGCTGGATCCAAGGCAGGGTGGCATGGCAGAGGAGAAACAGCTCATGGCAGGCAGAAGGCAGCAAAACAGTAAAGTAGTAAAGAAGCAGCAACCAGCAAGCAACAATAGCAGCCATCTTTCGGTCCCTTATATTCTATCCAGGCTTCCCACCCTTAGGGTATCACCCCATGAATCAATGGTGCACCCTTAATCCTAGCATCACCCCATGAATCAATCCCAGCATCACATCCTTAATGCCAGTATCATACACTCTGTATCAAGCCATGTCCAAAAGGCTCCACTTGTAACTACATGAGGCTTTGGGGGGACATCTAGCTACAAGCCATAACAAATATAAAGTTAATTAGTAGTTCTAGCTGACACCTCAGTTCACATTTATGGATTTGGAGACACATGTCTATATGTCACTATCATTTCTTTTTAACATATTTTAACTTCAAGAGCATTGGTAATGGAGCACATCAGAAGGTAAGAAACAGTCTCCGTGTGGCTGAAAGTGCATGTATGTTTGCTGTCTGGTGTAATAAAGACAATATTTTCTATGAGAAAAAGGTAGGTACACTTACAGCCCTTAAAAAAGACTTAGTTTCCCTAAACACCAGGTTCTGTTAAAGAGAATCTATATAAATATGAAACTTACACTTCTTGCTGGGCTGTGAGAAGTAAAGTTATTTCTGATTCAAGTATCTTTTCCACCTGCATTCTTTTGAATATATTGCAGGCAAATTTATTAGCTTACGAATGGGGAGAAAAACACAGAAAGTTCACAGTTCTTGATGACCTGTACTGTATTTTTGTTCTTGTTTTTTTAGTACAAATATTATCCAAGCTCTTTAAAGTTTTGTATTTTCTATTATACTCTTGATATAAAGATCTTTTAATTAATTAATTTATTTATTTATTTATTTTACAGTAATGTGGACTGAACACAGGACCTTCACAATGAGCTGTATCCTTAGCCCTTTATTTCATTGCTTACTTATTTAGAGACAGAATCTCTACGTCACTAAGTTGCCCAGGCTGGGCTTTAACTTGTGATCCTCCTGCCTCAGCTACCCAAACTCTGGGATTACATAGAGGAATTTTAGTTTTTTAGTTAAATGCTTCTATGTAGTTATTCAAAACATGAAATTTCAGTGTATATGTAGGTTAAAAATAAATGAAAGATACTTATTTAAAATAAAATCTCATGTTCCTTTAGGTAGGATACAGTTTTACTTTTTTTCCTCCTGTTCCAACTGAGTTAATTTTCTTACTTGAAAGCAAAGTGACTTTCCTGATAAACACTTTTTGAAATGTGGCCAATTTACAAGATCCTTCTTGAAATTAAAAATGTAAACAACTAAACGTAGATCCAAGGCCTTTTAAAACTACTCTGTGACAAGTACCAGAAGGAAACTCATCTTTTCAGATTATTCATATGCACCTTTCTTGCATGCTCTGTTTTAAATTTAAAAATTAAAAATTAAAAGAAGACTGAGAGATCTTGGTACTCATTGTACCAAACTATTGTGTACATAAATTTCTCTGGATTTTGGCCCTGCATTTAGCTCTGTTAGGCTCAGAATGTAGGTGAAGCAGTTCTTAAATTCAATGGTTTTACAGCAGGTTTCCACCAGCTTATAAGAGCCCCTGGTTAAAATTTTTAAAATTTCACCACACTGTTCTTGAACCCTTGATACTTTGAAATGAGCTATGGTGAATGTATTAGTCATTACTACAGTGAAATACTTGAGGCAGCTAACTATATAAAGAGAATAGTTTTATTGAGCTCACAGTGTTGGTGGACAAGGGCCAGTCTTTCTCTGGCTCAATTCTGGTGAGAGCTGTGTCTCACCATGGTAGACAGCAAGGGCAGCCACTTGTGTGTGAGCAAGGGCTCCCATCTTGCACTAGAAGCAGTGAGAGAGACAGATGTCCTATGGCCCCTTTGGATCTAAACACATCCCTCTGTGATGCATCTCTTGAAGGTCCACGCTACCTCAAACTACCACCAGTCTGGAGAGCAAGCCGCCAATCACAGTGGACCCTTGGGAGAAATTAAACCACACCCATACCATAACGATGAGGTATTTACACAAGGTAATTCAGCAAACAATGCAAATTGAAATCTAAAATTTTGTTTCTTTCCTTCACATAATTTATGATAACATGTCCTATCTCTTGGGTTCCTTTTCAAAATTTACTAATGAATTCTGTACAACATTCCAAAGAAAACGAATATGAACATTGTGCATTAAATATGTTCAGTTTATGAATTTATTAAAAGCTCCTCTTACAGGATTTTATTGTATCAAAGTCATGCAAACTAAAGCCAAACAAAAAAGTTTGATGGCTTTCATCCTTTGCGAGTACTCCCTGAAGAGCCCACAAAATAATATCCTCTTGTATAATCAGACCCACTGTATCCTGATCAAGGAACACATAATAAATCCTCTTGACCCTTGCTGAATCAAACTATAATAGATTTTTAAAAAAATCACTCTGACAGTAGGAATGAGGAAATTGGACACACGTGTCTATCTGCAAAGTGTTTTTCTACACAAAGCAATAAGCAAGCAAACTATTATCTTACTTGAACATCATGAAGAAAAAATAAAATTATCACAACTCAAAGTACATCCTTTCCTAAATCCAATATCATCAATGAGTCTAATAAAAAATATTAATTCAGAGGAAGGACCATCTATAAATTCTGGAAAGGGAGGCATTAGAATTACCCTGGTCCATGCTGATGTTAAAGGATGACAGCTATTTTTTCCACATTGAACCACTCATAGAAGTAAAAAAGAAACGTAGGTAAATAAGTAAAGAATAGAGGATGAACACTTCAAAAACACTTTAGTGTTATGACAAAACATTTGTTGTGTGTGAGATATTTAAGGATTGTTTTTCTCAGAATTTGATGTACATACACATAACTAGGAAAAGTTTTATTTGTTATTTATTTATTATTTAAGCCAGCCTTAGAATGTGAACTTCCAGGGCCAAGCATCTCATAGTACCAAAACAGAAATAGATGTGCAGATTGAATAATTGTTTTCATTGTGAAAGGAACAAAAGGAGAGAAAACATTCTGAAACTGTTGTTTTCTAACCTGTTCCATGTATGTATGAATATAGGTAAATATATGAATCAGAAATTGAGATTTTTGTGTTAGCAGTTTTCAAGATGATTTGGGGCTCAATGAACTAAAATTAAGGGAGTCTTCCTGACTCAAAGACAAAACTGTTGTCAGGTCCTGATTATTCGGTTCTGAGGTTTCATCTTCTAAAATTATACATGTTTTGCAATCCTGAATTTTCAATATTTATGTTAAATACTGTCTGCTCACCTTAAGAATATTGTCCAGTAAATCAGAGAGAGCCTCCTGATCATTCTACCTAAACACAAAACAACAAATTTATAAATCTCTGTGCAGTGTGTTCACTAACACAAAATAATATTTGTATATTAACTTTAATATTCATTTCTTTTATAATAGCTACTTTAAACTTTGTACATATATAAATAGCCCATAGACTTTTCATTTCCACTGAATTTATGATTTATTAAATATGAATTTTATTATTTTAATCATTTGCTTTTTTCACTTATTTTTCTAAATTCTTCATGTAAGCAATATCTTTGTTTAAAATTGTTCCCTTTTAATTTTATTATTATAGACATAATATATTCCTATTTTGAAAATTTGAGAAAAATATATAGTGGCAATGTCCCATCCACCTCTCCTTTATACAAAATTTCTTATTTTAGCTTGTAAATTTGAAGTAACTATTTCTGGACTTAACCTTCTATAAAATTCCTAGAAATATATGAATATGTATACATATAAGCACTTAAACTAATAGTGTATTCTTCATTCTTTGTTGTAATTTTTAAAATAAATATCACAAAATACATGCTTTATATGTGTATTTATATATTTATCATTTTTAACTTATATACAACTATCCAATACTAGAGCTATCTTAACTGATTAAAATATCTTTCTAATACAGATATTTAAGTTTTTCTCTGATTCTGTTCTTATATGTTGCTTTAAATATACTTACACATACACTGGTGTGCTTCCAGCTTTGTAAGTTCATTATATAGATTCTTATAAGAAAATTCTTGTATTAAAATGTGTGCCAATTTAAAATTTGAAATACATAATAAAATTACCCTGTATGACTTTGTAGCAATTTCCATTTTCATCATCATCATTTGAGAGGGCCTATTTTTCTCTATCATTCCAACTTTTACTCATCATCAATCCAATAGCTATAAAATTGTAACATTTAACTCATAATTATTTCATTATCACAAAATTTTATTTTAAAATTTCTTCTATCACTGAAACTATCCTTAAATATCTGTACTAGATTACATTTCTGCTCATTTAACAATTTTTTATGGTTTCTGTTTTCTCAGCAACTTAGGAACTGATAGAAATACCAAGGAGAGTAATAGTATATGTTGAGAGAAAATTAAATGCAAATGAACTAAGAAATTAAAAATGGTATATCCTCTTTTCTTTTCAGTCTACTTTATATTTAGTTCTGATCAAGAGTTTATCACTCTGATTAGAATGACTATTTATTTTAAAAATTCTAGAGTTGAAGAATTCATTGTGTTCCCTCCCTCAGGAATTGTTCTAATAGCTTTCTCCTCCTCCGGTCGCCCTCCCTTGACAAAGACTTGAACATAAGCAAAGAAATTTTGTCTAAGTTTTGAGCAGCCCTCAGGGTTAATTAGCCAAACCAAGGAAATGTGTGGATAACCTGTTGAGTGATGACCAATTATCTAACAAATTGTCTGTCTCCATCTCTTTGATTGGTCTACACTAGAGTTCTTTCATGAAAACTATAGGGAGAATTATCGGTGATCCATAGGATCTTTTTCAAATAAAACTGTCTTAGTTTTGACTTGAAATTGATGTGTTTATCTTATTATTCTTAATATTCCTAAATAGTTTTGCACATATATCCTTTCAGTAGCTCTACCTTGTTTCTTTAGAGAACTTATTACCAAAATCCAGAATACAATTAAGTCAGGAAGTCAATGCTGAACGCATGACCTCAACTATCATTATTTATTTCCCAATAGATATATGAAATAGGTATCCTTTAAAGAGTTACATTTGCAAACAGCAATATTCTACATGTTCCCTTAAAATTAATTAATTTCTTGCATTCAAGTTTTTACCCATAGGAGAAGGCAAACTTTATAAAACATTCAATATGTTACAAAAACATTTTAGTATTATAATTGAAAATAGTATTCACACTTCACATATGAAAATATTGATATAAATTTATTTTAATCAATTCCTGCTAAAATCATTAATCTTTCTTTTAAAATACTATGGACTTTAAGATTTTTGATAGTTTCATGAAATGTCTATGCTCTCAGCAAATTTGGGTTTCTTCATTTCACCAGGACAAGTTGGTGAAATGATTTCAGTTTAAATGACTTTTCACAGATAAAACATTTTTCTGTTTTAACTTTTCTCAGATTATCTGTGCTTTTCTCATTGACTGCTAGCTCCAGGGCAGCCAACAGAAAAATGAAAAGGGTACCAAAAACTATTAGATGAAGGTTTTTTCAATCATTTCAAAGCAAGTCTAAGAAATTAAGCCAAATCCACACTTATTATCTTTGATCTGTTCTGTTCCTAATATGACTTATATATAACACTATTCTTCTTTGAAGAAGCACATTTAGGGAGATAAGAACTCATAAAATTAAATAATTTTCACATTTGGTCAAAATTGCTTCATAAGTAAAATTGCATCAAGGAGGTTTACTTGAGAATAGAAACTCAAGTAACACAAGGAATGATCGCCTGTCTCATTTTGCCTGCAGTAGCCCTCCAAATGTGGGCGAAAGCATAGTGCATGCATACAGTATATATTTTGCGTCCCAATAGATACTTTATGTTAGAGCCATCTTACCTTGCAGAATTCTTATTTTTTCAATCAAGACTTTGTATTTGTTTCTCCAAGGCTCACTACTCATGTGATTATGGGAGAAAAAGAAAGAATCCAAGTTGATAGATAGCAATTATGTTCATGTTTAAAAATGTAAAAAAATGGGACCAGTGAGATGGCTCAGCGGCATAAGCACCTGCCTGGCAAGGGCGAGGGCCTGAGTTCAACTCCCGGAACCCACATACGAAAAAAGTGCCGGTGATATCGCTCAGCGGCACGGGCACCTGCTGGCGCGCGAGGTCCTTAGGTCAAATCCCCGGTACCCACACACAAAAAAAGTTAAATATAAGAAAATTTGAGTTTCGAATTTAAGAATGAAGAGTTTGAACAGGCTGAATTACGCTCCTGTAACTCAGTGCACAGCGCAATACAGCCATTCAGTTCTAAGTGAGAGGTTGGGCTTCTCACTCGGAAGTCAGGACTGAGACTAAATGCACGACCTGTTCACCTGGGAAAAGCGTGTGGAGCCGGGCGTGACGGTGCACACCTGTAATCCCAGCACTCAGGAGGCTGAGGCAGGAGGATCACTCTGAGTTTGAGGCCAGCCTGGGCTACATAGTGAGTTGAAGGCCAGCCTGAACTACATAGTGAAGCCCTGTTTCAAAAAAAAAAAAAAAAAAAAAAAAAAAATGTATGGAACAAGAATAGCTGTAAGCCAGGGCCTCAGCTCGTTTCATTGTAATTACAAAATGAGACCTGGGGCCAACGAGAGAAAGAAAAATGTCTGGAGAATAAGGAAGAAATTTTTGAAACTTTATTTATATTTTTATTTTTATATATTTATATTTTTATTTTTATATATTTAAACTTTTATTTAGAAACTTTTATATATTTATAAATTCTACCAGTGGGGAAGAATATATACTTGTTTTTACTTCCTATTAAAAAATAAAAAGATAGCCTTGATTAGAAGTGAAGGTATGAGCCAGGATTAGCAACAAGCCATCTGGCTTTATCACTCCCACATCAATGTAGCTTTATAACTACTTACTAAATGTTCAATTTACAGGACTGTGCAGAGCAAAGAAGCCACAAATTTTTTTACTAACTCGTTCTCAGAAGCTCACTCAGCAGTGGGTTGGTTCTGCAAGGAAATGAAGCAACACATTGGAAGTGCTAAAATCGAGGGCACAAAACATTTTGGATTTTATAAGACAGATGATTGTTCCCTACACTATATAAGGAAGATTTCTTTCAAGAGGAAGGACTACAAATGATCTTTAATCATGTTTGTCCAAAGAATGCATGTGCATTTTATTTGCCTCCTATTCACACTGCTGGTGTGGGAGGGACACCCACTGTAAGATATGGAATGACCGATTTCCTGACGCTCGACATCAGCCAGGGAGATCGGCAGCGTGGAGGAGGCCAGAGCACCCAATAGAGACACACGTGTAAGTATGTTTTTGGAATCGGGGCAAATAAGGAGAGATGCGGAATATTGAGAGTAGGGTAACATCACCCGGTTGTTACAGAAGATGGCGTCAGCCTGTTTGAGTAATTTTGCAGTTTAGCAGAGAACTCTACTACTCAGGAGTAAGCAGAAACTGTACCTGTTCCCTTTGACGAGAAATGTTGTCAAGAGGGAGCATAGGAGCACGACGGGAAAGGGGATTTAATGGTTAGGGTATTTAAGATCCTGCGGGTTTCACCAAATGCCAAGGCAGCACAAAGTAATGAGCCTCTGTTTTAGGTCTTACACCACAAGCAGGGATAAGACGAGAACTTGGATGGCAAGTGCAGGAAAGAGTAAGGAAATACCATTTTCTCTCTCTCTCATATTATTACTATTGATGCTAACAATTGGCATTTCTCTGACAGAAGTGAGGATGAACAAGTCCTATGGCCTCTCTATAATGAGACATGCGTGCCTCCTGCTGATTGGTTCCAGCGGTGAGGTGATCTTATTGATGTCCATTACACATCCCTGTGAGCTGGCCTGAGTATTTGGAGAGTATTTGAAGATAGAACCCTTCCACCCATGCTCCTCTGGACAGCCAGTAGGAAAGGACAATCCCAAAGCAGGTGAGGACAGCACCTGAATTTAGCAAACTACAGTGATTGGAAAGGGACTGTGTTCCGCTTGTCCTGCTGCCAGTGACAATAGACCAGATCCTCTCAGTGCAGGAAGAGGGACTCCCATCTCACAGAAGCAGAGTTACCAACTCTCTGCCACTCTCAGTAACAGCGGAAGTGAATGGTTCAGAGCCTCCTGCTTAATCTGTCAGACATCACCACCTGTTATTTACTTAGTGCCAAAGGAAATCTGCAATCCATGTCTTTAAAAGACCTCTAGGAATGGTTTACAGTGACTGGTGTGCCGAATGTATTTTGTTAGTGAAAAGGCCCTGAACACCTGGAGAGTGTCTTTGTAAAAGCATGAAGGACTCCCATGAGCTAGCATTTTTCTTACAAAGTTGAAATGAAAGTCATTCAAGAATATGTATTTTTGTTAGTGTGATGATATAATCATCATCTATAATTTAAATTTGATCATAATACAGTCTCGTTACTGACTCTCCCAAAATATGGAACTCCGTGCAGCACATAGAAGTTCTCTGTTGTGTAAAATGAAATACCTCAGCACACATGTTCTAAAATCTTAAAGAAAAAAAAAACTTTATGATTCTTGTTTTTAAAAAATCCCCATATGTTTAATAAAATATGGTCCCATGTGCTGTAAACTGTATTTTCAAATCCTTGCCAGTCAGGGGATCCATATCAAAGAAATGAAATCACTTTGGAGAAGCCAATTCCCTGACAGGACTCTCAACATAATTTTAAAGCTCTCAAGCCCTCAGAGGTTCAAGCTTTTATGCCTAGTATTAAAGTCTCTTTTTTGTCTCTGAATAAATAAGAAACACAATTTATTTTTATAAAATACATATACCTGCAAGAAATTCATTTTACATCGGCATACTATCATCTTCTGACCACATCTTCAATCAGTGTCCATTTACTTACTTGAGTGAGAATCTGAAATGTATTTTTTAACTATAATTCACTGTTCACCGATAAAAGTGCCAAAATCAAATGACTTCAAATATTAACCTCTTATATCATTTCTTTATTTATACAGTAAAGACCATTTGTTTAGATTTTTTTATTTAAAAAAAAAACTAAAAGTATCTTTACATAAGGTAGAGATCATTGGCTCTGCATTTTATGTGATGTGTAATCCTGTGTGTTTCAAACATCTTTGAAACTCAGGTTACTGTAAGTTAAATGGGCATTAAAAAAAAAGCCAATCTCACCTGAAAGAATTGTTGCAAATCACTATTGTTGGTGGCACTGTATCCTGGGTCCATTTGTCTGAATCCTAGTAAATGTTCTTACTTCATTGATTTTTCCTAACTCTGATCTGCCCACAGTAGTTCTCTGTGTGGAAATGTGTTTGTACATTTTATTTTTTTAAAGTATTTATTTTACATAGGTTGTACATGTTCATTTTACAAAAGGTACAAATATGAAAGCTCAAAATGAAGAAAACAAATGGCCAATTAAATTTTCCACCTTAAGAAAATCATTGCTACCACTTTGGACATAATAAAACTAATTGTATTCTATTCTTAGATATGGCTTTTTAATATACCTGTATCTTCTGCCATATCTGCTTTATTTTTACTGACAATATATTGTGACAAATATTTTAGATAAAAATTGTTAATTATAAATATTTTTCTAAATGCATCATAATTTCCTTCTCAGTATATTTGTAATATTTTCAATTACAGTAAAATTTTAAATGCTGAAAATGAATATACATGCAATTTAATTTTATACTCAATTTTATTTTCTCAGAATGGGTTTCTAGAATAGAATTTCTAATTAAATTGATATTTTTATATATATATGTGTATGTATGTGTGTATACACACAAAATGACAAAGATCTTTTGGTCTCTAGTTCAAGTGCCAAATTCAAATGAAAAGTATTCTAATTAACCGAGCCTTTCATTTTTTTCTGTAACTCTATATTCTTGAATACAATTAACTTCCGAAAGTATTATTAAGTTTTGTTTAACTTCCTCACTTGTTTATCAGAAATTTAAGGCCAGTCTATGGTTTAGCAAAACTTTTCTATGTGAATTGAGCAACTATTTCTATAAAGAATCATTAAACTCAGACTTCTGTAGTTATCAAAACTGTTCCTATTTTTCTTTTCGGTGTATGAATCTATATTCAGATTGTTAGTTAAAACTACACCTTTCCCAAATCTTTAACATTGCTTACATATGCAATAAGAAAGCTGTTCTTTTGGTTGTGGTGAACATTACAAGTTTTGTAATGTTTATGTATTTTTTCCATAGTGCCAAGTACATTTTAAATTTGTCTTTCATATTTTCTGATATTTCCCCTTTTAAAATATAGAAAAAGAATGTATGTGTATATGGGGACAGCTGATGACATTGACCCTAATGTACTATACCTCACTTTATGGTATACATTATGACAACAGAATTATCATAAAACTCATTTGTAAACTGACATATTTGGACAATATTGAAGGTGGAACCAATTGTCAATACTTATTATCTCAAGAATTTATATTTAGCTAAATAAGGGAATATAAATGATGCATGGACTATATATTTTATTTTTTAAAGATTCTATTAACAAGCAACATATCTTTCCCATATACAGGATATATTTATCATAATTCTTTAGAGAAGACAAAAAGAAGATTCTGTTTGATTTCTGGAGAATAATGTGACCTCAGAATTAAACTCCCAATTAAATCCCCTGCCTCTTAGCAGGAAATATCTTTAAAATAAGCTTATCTCATAAATTAAAAAACTGCTTCTTTCATGAGTCATTTAATTAGGTATAATAATAAGAAGAAGTCTATTATAATAATAAAATCCAAGGCTTGGTTCACTGTCCAGTATAATTAGGTAGAATACTGAAATGTAAGAAATAAGTTTTTTACAGTATTACCATGGCAAAATTTGATTTGGAATCAAGTTTTCTTTGCTACTAAATGTGAGGATTTATCTTTTTTTTTTTTTTATAAGCTACAGCTTATTTTAATTTATGGTAGTTTTTACTATCAAAGTCACTTTAGAATCAGAGAAATATAAACACCTGAAAAATTGAATATGTGTTTAGGAAAAACACATTGGTACATGTCTTGGTGTTTAAAGTATAATGTGAAACATTATTTATAAATAGCATTATGTTTAATTAAAAGTATCGGCACCAGAAGTGATACAGAAAGAGCAGCTGATAAAACCGAGAGGTAGGGGGCAGAGCAGAACAGAGGGACTTTAGAGAAGAAAGAATCCTAATAAAAAATATTTTGCAAAATTATACTGAGTGGAGAAAAACTGAAAACATTTCACCTAAAATCAGGAACAAGGTGTGGGTATGACCATTTGAAAATACCATGTGGAAACCCAATATTTTGTATAGTGTGCAGTTCTTCTTTTCCTCCTTCCTTTTTATGTACCAGCAAAGGCACTATTAGGGAGCTCTTTTCATTTTGGAAAGTACCCGCAAAATGAAATAACTACAATGAATTAAATGTCAAAAACTGTTTTTTTAATGTGTAGCTGTGTTGGGGGCAATGAAGAGAAATACTGAGGGATAGAAAATATGAGAAAGATACAAGTGAAGGCAGCAGAAGTAGCATTCATTCCAGAGAACCAAAGATTTGTACTTAATAGGATTAAAACATCATCTCAAAACAGTGGATAAATTTGAGATGCACCCAAATTTATTAGTCAGATCAAGGAACTGATAATGAAACACAGCTCGACAGTAGTGACTACTACAATGAATAAAATAAAAACTTGCCTTACAGTTTATGGGCAAAATTACTTGTCTCAGATCTATCTAGCTCTTAGCACAGTTAGAGTTAAAAAAAAGAAATGTCTATCCTGAGAAAACAAATTTATTGCCATTTTGCCAGAGGCTATAATTTACTCCATATATATTTAAAACAAAGAAATAAAGCCAGAACAGAACAACAAAAGAAAGGCAAAAATGATGAAATCACTTTAATTAGTCAATGTTGGTAGTGTCCTTAGACAGTTAGAAGAGAAAAATGTGAATTATATTTGCAGAAACAGACCATAATCTATACTGAAAAATACAAACAGATTGAATCCCTAAGATCATGAGCTCAAAATGTTAGTGTCAAAGATTTTTTGATCTTCGACAACTGTGCCAAGAACTCATGATTATTAAAAGGTGATCTCTTTAAAAAATGGCATTAGGAATTGAAATCAGGATCTTGGTCACATATCCACAAATAAAAAAACTGAAATTGGTCTCCTGCCTTACACTGTAAACTAAAATTAACCAAAAGTTTACTGAAGAATTAGACCCTGGCCTTGGAGCTGTAGAACTTCTAGAAAGAAAGTCAAAGAACAAAGCTTTCTTGACATCATTTATCTTGACAAGGATTTCTTGGATATGACACTATAAATACAAAAATAATAACTAGGTATGTGGGATCATAAAAAATGAAAAGTGTCTGCACAACCAAGGAAGCAATCAACAGAATAAAAAGAAAATCCAGAGAATATGAGAAAATATTAACAAACCATATATCAAATAGGGGATAATTGTAAAAATATATAGGGAACTTAATACCAAAAAAATTCCTGATTGTTAAATGGGCAAAGGATTTGAACACACATGCAAATGACCAACAGATATATGAAAAGATGGTAATAGTCAAGATATAATCAACAGATGAATAAAGAAAATGAGGCTTTATAAATATATATATATATATATATATATATATATGCACACACATACATACATACACAATGGGCAAGTATGGACAATTATTTAGTCTTTAAAAAGAAGGAAATCCTGCCATCTCTAACAATATACATGAACCTGAAAAACAATATACTAGCTGAAATAAGGTAGTCATAAAGGACAAATATTGCATAATCCCCCCCTTTTTTCTTTTGAGACAGGGGTCTCATTATGTAGTTCAGCCAGGCCTTGAACTCACTATGTAGCCCAAGCTGGCCTCGAACTCAGAGTGATCCTCCTGCCTCAGCCTCCCAAGTGCTGGATTTACAGGCGTGCGCCACCATGCCCAGCTTGCATGATTCCCTTAGTTAAGAACAAGAAATTCACATGGTTTTTTCCAGGGGCTGGAGGTTGGAAGAAATGAGGATCTATTATCTGAAAGAAAGTTGCCAGTACACTAGATTCATAATTTCTAGAAATCTGTTGTACCAGTAGTGCCTATATTTAACAATATAGTATTTTGTAATTCAAAGTTTACTAAGAGAGTAGATTTTATGCTCAATTTTCATACACATACAAAGTAGTAAGTAAAATTTGGCAAGTTTTGGATATGCTTATTACCCTGAATGTGGTGACGGTATTGCACACATGCGTGTATGTGTTCAAAACTCATCAAATTGTGCACATTAAATATGTGCAATTCCGGAGCCAGGGATATAGCTCAGTGGCGCAGCACCTGCCTGGCTAGCGTGAGGTCTTGAGTTCAATTCCTGGTATACCCCCCACAAAAAAAGTGCAATTCCTGGCTGGGTGTGGTGGTACATGCCTCTAATTCCAGCACTTAGGAGGCTGAGGCAGGAATACTGCAATGAGTTCAAGGCCAGCTGGGCCATATAGTGAGTTCAAGGCCAGCTTGAACTACATAATGAGACCCTGTCTCAAAAAAAAAAAAAAAAAAGTACAGCTCTTTTCATATAACTTGTACCTGAAAAAGCTGTTAAATTATTAAAATACAAAAAAGCAAAGCTCAATTACATATTAGCAAAAACAAATATCAGATTTATATATAGGAAGTTGCAGACCTTAAAATGATCAGGTTATAAAATAAGTTATCACATTCAAAGAAGCAAAATAGTATTTGAAATACTTCAAGAATGAGAAACTATCAAAAATAATAACATCATTTGAAACATAAACCAATAGAATTTTAAAAATTAATTTGTGGTAATTAAATCAGACATCCAATTAAAAGGAAATACAAAGAATGAACAATTAAATAGAGTATTTGTAAAATGGTTTTTAAATCTGAAGAAATTATCCAGAAATAGACACAGAGAAAGAAAGAAAAGATAATAAGAGATGGTAATAGATCTGAGATACAGTATGAGGTATTGAAATATGTGTCTAATCAGGTTTTCAGAGGGGAGAAAATAAAACAACATCAAAGAGGTAATATTCATAATGATAATGCCTGAAAAATGTTTGGAATTGCTGAAAGACAACCAGCTTTAGATTTGATAAGTCGGATAAATACACAATAAGATATTAAAAAGAAATGGAAACTCAAACAATTTGAAGCAAAACTACCTACACTTGCTATAGAGAGGAAATAACAAAAGCTTCCGGAAAAGGAAAAAAACAAACAAACAAACAAAAACAGATATTCCACAAAATGACGATTTGGCTGGTAGCAAGTTTTATAAAATAATATTAAAACCTGGAATAAACAAAGCTATCATCTTGAACATAACTTTCAGTACAAAAGTATGTTCCTAGTGAAGTTATATTTTAGAAAAGATTGTTAAGCAACCATGCTTTTAGACAAGCAAAAGCTCAAGTTTACGAACAACAAACCTGAGCTAAAAGAACTTTCAAATTTTACTCCAGAAGAAGGAAATACTGTCTGATAAAGAAATTCCTGAGGAGCAAGAAGGAAAAAGAAGCTAATAAACAAGCCAGTGTGCAAACATGTCCAAGCAGAGTCTTACTGTAAATATACAAAACATGAAGATCTTTAAAAGAATTCATTAACTTATACAGATGTGTTGGGCTTAGGCTTTGTGTCGGTGGGATTAGCTTCTACTGTAATTGCCACTGAACTACCTGTAAACACGTGCATGGCGCGCACACTCACATATACCCATACTCTGTTTCCCTCACACACATGCACATTCACACATATAGCACATTTCTCTAGTCCAAAAATTCTAATCTCTTAGTCACATATTGATGTAAAAAGTGATAAACTACTTAACCAAGATGAAATATGTTTTAACAATATTTTTCCTGGGAAGAGAGCCAGAATACAATGCGAAAATTGTGTTAATAGATCCTAACTTGACTATTTAATGGCAGTACAAACCTTTGGAAATATAGAAACAGTGTTTCTTTTCTTATTAAAAACTATTCCTGAAGATAATTTCAACAATATGAAGAAAAATACATTTGCACAAGGAATATATTATCCTGTATCTGAGATCTAATTTTAGACAAATCATATCTTTACTCAAAGAATCCTTTCTTAGCAGTATTTGTAGGGTGGCATTTAAACTCATCTTTGCCCTAACTTTCTAAGTAAACTCAATCTTCTCAGAAATACCCTCTTACATACAACTGCTATGTAAACTTCCAATCTGTTATAAATTGCTCTAAGTGACTTCTCAATATAAAATACACAGAAAATTTAGCCTCAAGAAAATATCATAAGCAATTTCCTCCATATAACATTTCAAATTTTCCTCCAAATACACAATAACTTTATCACAAATCATTCTCCATGTCAAAGATCTTATGCATTATTCTTTAGTCAAAGTCAACAGCTCCTTGTGATTGTAATTTGGCTATGGATTTTTAGAGAAGGGTAGTGCTGGTTTTTCATGTGAGATCAGTGTCTGTTATCTGTAGGACACTGACTTATAATAATTCAGCAGTTTTTTTTATTTTATTACACTTTTTACTGCATTATCACGTTAATTGCCTTTAACAAGACTTTTATATTTATGTCCTTAAATATACTCACTTTCCATATAATTTATTTCTCTCCATAGTTATTAATAATTATATCTGAAATACTTCTGTATCTCTTGCACATTATTTTGAAACTATGTTAGTTGATTTCCTTCACTGCAATAAAATGCCTGATGCCTCAATTTAAACGAGGAAAGGTTTATACTGGCTCAGTCTTCGGAGGATTGAGGTCATTGTTGGCTGACTCCAAGGCAGAAAGAGCCGGGTGGAAGTGTATGGCTGCAGACAGGTGTTCACCCCATGGCAGCAAAGAAGGAAAAGAATGGAGGAATCAGACAAGAATATACCCTCCCGAGTCAAGAACCAGGGGCCCAGCCCTCTAACCAGACTCTCCCTCCTAACAGTACGTGAACTCATCAATAGATTAATCTGCTGATGAGCACGGCACCCGCATGATCAAAGCACCTCTTAAAAGCCCCACCTCTGAATACATGAAATGTTTGATGTGGGTGGAGGACATTTAAGAGCTAAACCATAACACTTCACCCCTGGTCCCTTAAAGACTCATGTCCATTTTATTATGTAAAATGTCCATCTCTGAGTCACCAAATTCTTAACCATTCCACCATTGCTCAAAACTGCAATCCAAAGTGTCCAATGAGCCTCAAAGCAAACCCTTAGCTATGAGCCCTTGTAAAACTAACGAAAGAAAGTTAAATCCTTCTGACACGGGGTGGCACAGAGTAAGTATTACCATTCCAAAAAGGATGGAAAGGAAGGGTAGAAAGGGATTGGACAAAAAGAAGTCTAAAATACAAAAGGGCAAATGTTAGGTCCTATAGTTCCATGTCCAGCACCCGCAGCAGGTCACAGTGAGATGTGAATTCCAAAGGCTTGGCCAGCCCCACTCTTATGACTTCGCTGGTTGCAGCCCACAGAGCATCCGTCTCAGGCAGCCTTTGCTCACTGCTTGTGGTTTTTCTCAGTATGACCCCCGTGAGCCCTATTCTTGGCATGTCTGACATTCTGGGCTCTCTATGCCACCTTTGGCTTTACTGTCACAGCTTCGTGCATAGCCCTCTGAAGTGCACAGTGCCTGGCCTCCCAGGACTTTCTCCAATATCTAGCTAGAAACTTCCATGACTTCAAAACTCTTACATTTTGCATTGATAAAAAAAAAAAAAGCACCACATGGATCAAGCCAAGGTCTGCCACCAGCTACAGCCCTGACCTGGCCCCTTTGGACCATGGTTGCAGTGGTGCCTGACATCTGGATGGCTGAACTTCAGAGAACTCTTTCCTGTGTTGTCCTAAATGAACAGGGTGCCCTGCAGCTCTCTTCCTAAAGCAGAGTCTTTTTTTTTTTTTTTTTTTTTTGTGGGTACCGGGGGTCGACCTCAAGACCTCGCGCACCAGTAGGCGCCCGTGCCGCTGAGCGATATCACCGACCCTTTTTTCATATGTGGGTTCCGGGAGTCGAACTCGGGCCCTCGTGCTTGCCAGGCAGGCGCTTACGCCCCTGAGCCATCTCACCGGCCCTAAAGCAGAGTCTTTTAAAGGAATTTATTCTTTTATACCCTTAAGGCAGTGATGGATGAGGTCTAGCCATTTTCTCAGATGCCTTCAAGACATCTGTTCATTTGCCTGATGTAAACTATTTGGCATTTTAAAAATGCTAAACATTTTAGCAACTATGTTTTCCTTGGGCTCAATTTTCCAAGTGCTACCTTCAGGAAAAGCTATAAAATTTTCATATCTTTTGGCTCTGCTTTTGCTCCTAATTCTCACTGTAGATCTGGTTAAAAGCAGCCATCACTATCCATGGGACAGTCTGAATGTTGGGCTGCTTTGAAATTTCCTCCGCCAGAAAAATGCGTCCACCACCCTTAAATTTAATCTCAATGAAATCTTAGGACATGGGCAAAATGTAAACCAATTCTTTACAAGAATGTAACACATGGCTTCTATTCCAATTTTTACTACAGCCCTTATTCCCAGTTGAATCCCATGAGCCTGACCTTTATTGTGCACATTTCCATCACAATTCTGATCTTTTAAACTCCAATCATAATCTCCCAATAAAGCAGTGTGGTTATTAACCCTACACCTAAGCAGGAAGGGATAACCTAAAAGATAGAGTTTGATAAAAATAAAAAGCACAAAAACAAAACATGAAAGGTTAGGATAAAAAAATAGGGAGGTAAGAAACTTTCCTCCCAGGAAAACAAAGGTTCTTACGAATATGCTCGGTTAGCTGACAGTGCTCCCCCTCTGTTTAGGTAACATTATTATTCTTGTTTCTCTATTTTCATTACTACTTTACTTTTATATTTTTCAAATGAGTAAAAATACAAGTGAAATTTAAGTTGCTTCTTAAAGTTCTATAGCAGTAATGCATTAAAACTAATTTCAAAATGTATGAGAAGTTTTCTAAGTAAAATATCCATTTTTACATAATGGCAATTCTTTATGCAAAAATATAGTATTCTAAAATAACATTAATAAAGTAAAGATCTCTGGAAATGATAGAATAATTATTCCTTTTTTAACAGTAATTATTCTTTTAATAACTTTTTTTTTAATGTGGGTATCAGGAACTGAACTCAGGACCTCGTGCTTGCCAGGCAGGCACTTGTGCTGCTGAGCTATATCACCAGCCCTTTGTTTTTTTCTTTATGTGGGTACCAGGAACTGAACTCAGGACCTCACGCTTGCCAGGCAGGCGCTTATGCCACTGAGCTATATCACTGGCCCTTAAAAACTTTTAAGAAGTGTGATTAGATAAATAAAATACGCCTATTAGAAGTGTGAAATTGAATGATTTTGGTAAGAGACCTGTGCAACTACGAACAAAACCATTTTTAAAACATTATAATGAACCCAAAATGACCATTTGTGCCTGTAGATAATTATTCCCTATTTCTCCTTTTCATGTCTCTCAGAATGTACTATTTTTTTTTTAAAGCTTTATCTTTTCACTTTTTTTTGTGTGTGTGGGAGGTACCCGGTATCGAACTCAGGACCTCATGCTTGCCAGGCAGGCGCTGCACCACTGAGCCCTAAAGGTTTGTCTTTTTGAACCATTTAATGTAAATTTAATAATAAAATATGGATCATTAGGGACTGACGTTTCATTACCACATGTTCTTGATTCATTTGCATAGGAGCATACATTGGTGCTTCATATTTTTATACATAGATATAACTATTTTTTTATGCTGGTACTGGGAGTTGAACTCAGGACCTCATGCTTGCCAAGCAGGCGCTTATGCCACTGAGCTATCTCACCAGCCCAATATAACTCATTTTGTTTATCCATTCACCAATTGAACAAATTTTAGATTGTTTCCACTTATTTGTCTATATTAACCACCTGTGCGTGTTAATCTTGATAGTCAATTTAACTACAATAGAAGTGATCAGATTTCTAGGGCACTGATCTCATCAGTGGGTTAACTTCCAAATTCATAGCTGAACAGGCTATTAGGAGGTAGGGACTATTTGGAGGATGTTATGGCTTGTATCTAGATGTACCCCCAAAGCCTCATGTGGAGAGTTTCAAAGGTGGCTGGATGAAAGATGTGATGCTGAGATTAAGGGTGGCCCAACTTGGGTATGAGTGGCACTAGTCAAAAGGTGTGTAGTGTGGATTGAATAAAAAGGAGAGGCAGGCTTCCTGCTTCTGCTTGCTACCTTCTGCCTGCCCTACAACACCATGGACTATTTCTGCTCTGTGATGCCCCTCTGCCATGCCACCCTGCCTTGGAGACAGGTGACTATGGACTAAAACCTCTACAAACTGTGACCTGAAATTAACTTTCCTCCCTTAATTTACAGTGGTGGGTATTTTGTTTCAGCAACAAGAAAAGTAACTTAAGGCAGAGGAAGTGGATCATAAGAGGTTCAACCTGGGAGACTATTTCTAGTCCCCGGCCTCTTGCTTTCAGACTCTTTGCAACCTGCTCTACCTCTCAGCGGCCGTGAGTTGAGCGCTTTTCCTCTACCGCCTTCTGCCATGATGTCTCTGTCGTGGAGCCAGCCAGCTATCGACTGAAACCTCTGAAAGTCTGAGCCAAAATAAATCTCTCCCCGCTTAACCTGTGAGTGTCAGGTATTTCGTCCCAGCGACAGAAATCTGCCTCAGATAATATGATATTGAGTAACATACCATTCAAAATACTATTTTAGTAAGAAAATTCATGAAAAGTACTTATCAGATAATCTGGTACTTGGTAAATTCTCAGTGAATATTATATCCATTTCTCTTACTAAGTTTTCATGTTCTCAAATGTGGTTGCTCCAACTTTTGAGATTTTCATTTCTCAGAAACCCAAATCTTCTCACTTTTCTTTAATTCACTTTAGCCTAGATTGGAATAAATTGGGCACTGAACAATTTATTATTATCCTAAAGCTTCAACTAAATTTAAAATTCAATTCTGGACAAACTTCAATCATAATTGAAATCCATACAAACTGTTCTTTGTGTTTAAGGAAAAAAATACATGGCACAGGTATATAGACACACATATACGTATATATGTATATATGCATATAGTAGAATAATAAATATGGTATAGAAATATATGTTCTAAAATTGATATTCTACTGTAGAAAAATTACTTTGTTGGAAGAAGGATAACTTGCAGTACAAGCTCTTACTTTCTCACAAGCGATAGTCTAAATATTAGGATCATAGCTATAAAAATATTTCTCAGATTCATAATCTTGAAAGTCAAAATATTAATATAGAGCTCCTCTACTTAATCAAATTCACCTATTTCCTTTTGTTTCTTTTTAATGCTTATACTTTTTACTTTCAGCATACACATTCTAACCTATTTGAAGTATCATAGTGTTTAAATTTTTAATGCTTTTTTAAACACATGTATTTGGTTGATATATTTCCATACATTCCAATATAATAAAGAAATTTTATCTTATGATTTTATGATTTTTGGGGAAAAAATAACTTCTTCAAAAGCCAAGTTAAAGGTCCAGTCATCCTTTGATAATTTTCTCTGCTCCATGGAAATTCATCCTCTTTTTAAGAAGCTGATAACGCAAGTGCTTTAGTTGAAAGATTGTTACAAAATCAGAACTCCAGGTTTCTACTTTCAAATGGGACACTGACTAGATGTTTGACCCCAGAAAACCAAGAATTATATTTGACCCAAAATTTCATGATTCATAAAATAAAAATTCTACTGTCATCCTAATAAACATTCATTTACAAAACTAGAATTTTAGATTACCAAATATTGTCCAAGTATATGTTCCAATAGAATCTCTTAAGCTCTACCAGTGTGAATGTAAATTGCTAAAGCTATTAAGGAAATCAATTCAACATCACCTGTTAAAGTTGAAGAAACACACGCACTGACTCAGCAACCCACGATACAGGGGAACACTTGTAAATGTGAATCAGAAGGGTTGTGTAAGAATGGTCATAGCAGCAATGCGTTGTACCCCAAAACTAGAAATAACCCAATTTTCCATAAGAAGAGTATTAAATAAACAATTTGCATAATGAACAGTATATATTACATTGCATAACAAATACAGTACACAAAAACATAATTTTTTAAATGTTACTTATAGTCTGGTCATATGTCTATGTAAATAGAAATAGGCTATTATAGATATGATAATATAGATAAACTATAATACACACCAAAGAATAATGAGCACAAACTCCCAAAAAGTGTTTGACTCTGTGGTAGAGAGAAAGGAGCATGATTTTTAAAGGGTCCTCAGGGGACTTCTAACTTTCTTCAACTGGATGTTAGGTATAGAGGGCATGATTCTATTATTTTTTAAATTATACTTAAATGTTGCATACACTATTTTGTATGTAATTATGTACATATAATTTTTAAAATTTTAAAGTTAGTACCTCTAAAATGGCCAAATTATTTTTATCATTTCTGTTGAGCACAGAAGTCCTCTGAAAACCCATGGTTGATACTTGCGGAATCATCACCGTCCCTTTAAATAATAACAGTGGAACAGTACCCTCTCCAACTTTCATTCCGTTCAGGTGCGGAAAGTCCCACAAACCCTTTCCACAGCTTTATTTTCTCTTTCAGCCTTGGTGGTGACCAGCATGACACTAAAGCTTCCCACTGCTTTAAGTCTTTCTAAACCCACATTCATAACAATTAACCATCCCTGCTTGTTTAACTAAAGTGCTTATCTGCCAGTAACAGCACCTGCAGCCAGGGTAATTGAAATTCACTTAAGTAGTTAAACTGAAAGATTCCCGTCTGCCCTGGTGTGCTGGGGATCAACTCTCTACTTATAAGGTGCTATTGAGGAAGGTCACTAAGGCTCTTCTTCTTACATCTCAATTTATATTCTTCGTTGTACTGAAAAACTTTGGTTCTTTTCCTAAAACAACTGTTATCATTTAGTAGATATTTTTTAAAAAGTGAGCTCATGGATGAAAAGAGGCTGGCAATCAATGCAAGCAAAATTCTCCAGTGGGGGTGGCATTGCAAATACCAATTGTGTTCCCTCAGAATTCCTCTGGCGAGGTGTCACTGGCAATTAACTACACCTATTCAGAACTCCCTCCATACAGATCACCATATGCAGCATTCGACAGAAACATGAAAACTAACAATTAATTATGAGTTCCACAACAACACTGCAGACACGAAATCTTGTCACTGAGATAACCTTGTCATCACACTTCGTAAGAATTAAACTCCTTAAGCGTGAACAAATCTTGCCAGGGATATAGCTCAGTGACACAGCGCTTGCCTGGCAAGTGTGAGGTCATGAATTCGATTCCCGGTACAAAAAAAAAGAGTGAACAAATCTTGCTTTCACATACACACAGGATGTGACCATCAGTGGCACTGTCATTAGTGGTGTATTAAAAAAAATTACGAAATGTACAAAAAAAAGTTATGGACAGGTAGAACAAGTGAGTTACCTCATATCTTAAGTCCAAATTTTAAAACTTAATAAAAATTGTTTCGATGGAAGGAAAAGTTTTGATGCTTTCTATGACTACTATGAAGTTTACAGAGCTGTGTGACTAGAAAGACTTACTTTAGCAGAATCAGGGCAACACAGTGTCCCCCAGGCTAGAGACAGAGATTGACCAGGGTGCTGTGTCAGAACTAGAAACAGATATCAGAGAGAGGTCATTGAAAGGTTTTCTTCTAGGAAAAACCGGAAAAGAAGGAAGGTCTATAAATTGATATTCCCTTGATTCCTATTTACTCAAATGTCTGAAGATTGGTTTCAATTAGAAAATTGCCCTCTTTGAGAAAGATGACTAAACCCTAATAAATACGAAACAGTTCTACCTTTTCTGCCCTTGTTAACATTTACGGTGTCAAAGACTGAGCGATAACTGAGCTTGCAAACATGAGTATATTTTTGCAAACTGGTGCTCTAACAAGTTAGCCTTCTATCTTTCTAGAGACTGGGAGGGAGGGCTTCTATCTTCCTCGATAGTTACATTTTAAAGGGATAGATGCCAAGTACTGTAGAAAGACTTTCCTGTGTTCTAAAACTGGCAAGTCTTTTAACTTAAGTTTAAAAGGGGGCTGGTAAGATGGCTCAGCAGCGTAAGCACCTGCCTGGCAAGCGTGAGGGCCCGAGTTCGACTCCCGGAACCCACATACGGAAAAAGGGCCGGTGATATCGCTCAGCGGCATGGGCGCCTGCTGGTGTGCGAGGTCCTGAGTTCGACCCCCAGTACCCACAAAAAAAAAAAAAAAAAAGTTTAAAAGGGGCAGTGGTGTAGTTTGGTAGTAGAGGATTTGTTTAGCATACTGTAGGCCTCTGGGTTTCATAACCAGTACTGAAAAAAAATTTTTGTTTTATTTTTGGATGTAGCTTCAAGGTAGAGCATTTGTTTAGCATTCTCTAGGGCCCTGAGTTTGATAATCTTTACTAATTTTTTTTAAAGGAAAAGAATGGATTTAAGTTTAAAGAGCAAGGTTTTTTTTGTTTTGTTTTGTTTTGTTTTGTTTTTTAATGAATGATATCCTAAGTTTAATCAATCTGAAAAGGACATTAGGCTCTCTTGATTGCCATGTGTCTGTGTCCATATATTTTAGATTGTTTCTAAATGGCCACAACTACAGTCTTTTAAAGTAGTTTTATTGCACATAAATTCTGAATTGGCATTACTTTTTTCTGGTACTTCTTTTAAGAAACCATTAGAAAACATGTTTATTTCCATCATTGCTATTGAGATGTCAACTCTCAGTTTAAATGACATTATTCTACAGGAAATCTTTTTTTTTGGCATTTGCTGTTTCATTGTAGTAGATCTACATATGAATTATTTAAAAAATTATCCTGCCTGGGGTTCATGGCACTTTCTAAATATGATAATGTTGTCTTTCATTAATTTTGAAAAATTCTGTTCAAATATGATCAGTTCACAATTCTTCCTTTTGTCTGCCTTTGGATCTCTTATACATAAGTTTTCTATTTGGTTCTTTTATAAGCCTGTTGAGCAAACTTTGGTAGGTCTGTCTTTTTTCAAAATTTTTTGTTATCTTTTATGTTTCATGAAATACACGTAATATCACTTTGTTTTTTATGCTTTATCTATTGACTTCATTAGCTGCAATTACATTGATAGCTCACTTCACGAACACTTGTTTGCAAACAATTTGGTTCACAAACAGAAACATTTGGCAAAATTTTGTTTTTGTTTGCAAACTCTGCATGGGGAGGCAAACATGACTGCAGCATCTTTCCCACACAAAAACAAACATGACCACCTTTTCCAGAACCATGGAAAGAATTAAGTTTGTAAACCAAAGTACCACTGTACGTGGACATAATTCTTCATGAGTTTCTATTGACTCCTACTCTTTGCTCATTACCATTTATACCTGTATAATATAAAATATTATTTCATAGTGGTGGTATATGATGGTGCATGCCTGGAAACCCAGTACTCTGCATACCTCAAATTTGAGGACAGTCTGGGCAACTTAGCAACTTAGCAAGATCCTGTCTCAAAATGAAAAACAGCTCTAGTCTTATTATTTTTCATATGTATTTATATGTACATTAGATACAATGAAATTAGATTTGTTGTAACTTTGTCTTTGGTCGGACGTTGAGAACTGCATTTAAATTAACTTCTTTCAGAAAGATTTTGCTTTGCTCTGACAGACACCTAACGGTATTAAAACATAGAAACAATCATTAAATTTTTGACTAAAATTTTTCATTACTCAGTAGCTAAATTTCAGATTTCACAACTTTGAGTGGGCTATGACTAAGGCTTCTCAAGAGAGAACATTTTGTTTTTGTTTTCTATTCCACTTTTAACCAATCAATTAAATAACATACCTTCACAATTACTCTCTGAAAATAATTTTTTTCCCCTAGTACGCACACTGAGTTTATTGCTTATCTGGGTTTCCAGAGTTCTCAGGGGTCTAAAATCTAAAATCTCTCCAACCTGTTTGGATCCCAAACTTTATTGTTAAACCTACTGGCAAAACAGATTTGCAGATAGTCTTTGACAAGCATAGGCTGTCCGACTTTCCAATTTATACCCAGGAAGTAATTTCCTTGTGATGCCTTTATCACCAGCAAGCATTTCCAAATGAATTTAATACTCTAGCCAGCATTTTCTATGTTTATAATTTGATCCATTTCTTACTCCTAGTATATGTGGATATATATCAAGATGAATTAATGTATATAGGATTTTTCCATTATATTTTCATAGTTGAGATTTCTATATTTCTCCTTTTTGATATCTTTGTTTGGTTTTAGTATCAAGGAAAATCACTTTATAAAAAAGACCAAAAATTTCTTTTTTCCTTTGCCCTAAGACAGTTTTTAGAACATAGATACTACCATCCCTTTGAAATTTAAGATTCTAACTGTACAGATTTAACTAGCATTGTTAAGTGTGATAAATCCTGGAAAGCTGTGTGTAGCTTTATCACCTTCTACTTTCTCCTTTTCATCTGTGAACTAATACATGAAGTGAGAATATCAGTGTCACTATTACTTGAGTTTTTAAATGCACTTTGTAATTGACTTTTTTTTTCATTTACTTATAAATTTTATGTGGTCCTTTTGTAGCTATCTTTTTTTATAATTCTTGCTCTTAGAACACTTTTTTAAAAAGCATTTTTATATTTTCCTTTTTCCTTTAACAATAAATAATTATTTGGATTTAACCCAATGTATTAAAGGAGACCAACCACTGTTTTCCACAATAGTTACTATATGCATCTAATTTTCCATCATGTTACAGTAGAATTCCAGAAAATGATTATAGAAATTTTTATGAATTGATTATTGTCTGAGTCTTTAGAAATTTGAGAATATATTAGTTCTTCACTTTACCTGAATCATTGTTTGCCTACGTTAATATTCAACATGCAAAACCCTCTCCTAGCTAACCACTAAAAGCGTGAAACTGGAGACAAGCTCGCTGCTTGAGACCCAGCTCTGCCAATTCTGACAGTGGGGTCTTACTCGCTTGACATCACTGCACCTCATTTTCTTCATTTCCAACATGGCAATATTGTACCTACTTCAACTTTGCTATGAGCCAGTAATAACATAAATTCTTATATCAAATAATATATCATAATAATTACATTATGTACTTTATAGTGTTTTCTATTACCTTTCCAGATTTGTCATCTGTAATATTTGATTGAAAAACAGTAATCAACTGCACATTGCTAGTGGAATGCATCTCTGTATTTTTTATTTTTTTAATTCCTCAAAGAATGAATGAACTGTCCATCTACTCTCATGAACTATGCATATCGGTGCTTCCCTTAAGCAGGTTACAGTTGAATTATGATACCAGTTTAAGGAAATTCCCTGAAGGCCAGCATTTTCTTCAGGGTTTGTTGCTTTTCCGAATAAACTTTGGCAAGCATAACAGAGAGGCATTATCTATTAAAAGACTTATTTTCCTAGTTGGACAGCTATTTATCTGTGCAGTGAGAAAATACATAATCTAGTTTATTTCACCAACATTTAACATAGCAGTACTGTGAATAAGAGTGAGTTATGACTTGGAAATACAGGAAGGAAAAATCCCAGAGGCTTCAAAAGTACAATGAAGCTCTAAATAAATTAAATCACTAATAGAATGGCTCTGCCAATTCAACTTACCTTGCACAATGTGCACAGATGTCCTTCCAGGTTTATTAACGAGAAGACTTTTAGGTAACATCTAAAAGGACCTGAATTATCTGTCATTTATTATTGTTAGGAAATGCAGTTAAAATCATAAACAGGATGACTGATTGAATATGCTAACTCCACTGATATTCATTTTCTTCCTTCTTTATGCATGTGAAGAAAAAAAAAATCCTTCAATTTGTTTAGCCCTTGAGCTCATTCATTTCCATACAAAGTAGGTATGCAGAGTGAGGGCTTATTTTGAGACCATGTTCTTTTATGCATCTAGAAGTTGGCACACACAGAATCACTGCATTAAACAGCTAATAAAGCCTTTGATATAATCAGCTGTAGACCATTTAAAATCCTCAAAATATTTGAAAAGAAAATAACTTTGTGGGGAAATGATTCATCATCTCACTTGAGATAATAAATCAGTGCGGTTGACAGTCCAGTTTTTCAATGGGCTTTGCAAAAATTTTAAAGAAATGTAATTTAGTATATATAAGGAATTTACTCTGGAAGGGTATTTTCTACCTCTCTTAAAACCTCTGAGACAAAATAATCTTAATATTTTTACTGCCCTGAGCCATTAACTCTGAAGGTAGGTCATCTGTTGTTATTTATTATATATTTTGGGCTTTAGATATTACTTAGTGATTATTTGGTATTTTACAATTAAAACGGTGCTTTTAAAATTATCTGTGAGAGGATTGGTCCTGGTACTGAATCTTTCTTCCTCTTAAAATAAGGTTATCTACTTGTACATTGATGCCTGAATTTCTATGAGTTTTGAAGATTGCTTTTATGTAAAGTTTTGTGTCCTGGGTCAACACAGTTGCATATGAAATGCTACAGAACTCAAGGTGAATTATACTCCCATAATCTCTCTTAAGTAAATGAAATCAGATCCTGATCTCCACTAGCCATATAGCCAATACTCCTGCATATTTTTTCTCATGCTGCTATTCAACATTAAAGCAAGTGTCCATTATTTGCCCTCCCGAAAGGGAATATCCTGTAATTTATCATTATTCTCTGTTGTTATTTCTTTGCTAGAGTACAATGGGATTGTTGAAAACATTTTCTACCATCTTTCTACCTGTAGCAGCACAGAGTCTCTCTCTAATCAAAATTCCCTGACAAACTTTGTAGCAAACTTATACTTCTTAGGCTCTCGTATCATTTTCTAGTTCCAGGCAACTTCCTTCTTTCAAATCTGAAATCAGATGCTATTACTTCTCTTTTTTGGAAAGAGAATTTTCATTTTAAAGTTTCATTTTAAAATGTTTCATTTTAAAGTCATAATTGGCTCTTTTATCTCTTTTCTTCAAAACAACTAGCTACTCCTTGGTGATAATTTATCCTCACAAAGGTTGCAGACTAGGCATTTCATCATGCCAATTTCACCACTTCCATTGGAAAATAAACACCTTCTACCCACAAATGGAATAGAATTGTTAGTAGGGTGTGTGGTGAAAATAACAGCAATGTGACACATTAAGATAAACTAATCTTAGTAAATGGATTAATTCGATATTTTCCTTAAAGACTTGAGAACTGAGTGTACAGAAATGTTATTAAATATTAAGTATTCTAACGGAAAGTGTCATTGCTAAGATGCTTTATTAAACAAACCATCAATTACTGATTGACCAAATAAATACTCTTATCATTCTCAATTTCAAGTATAACAGTGATGGACCAGACACAGAACTCTCTATGCTATTAGTCAGTTCCCTAATTATCACATGAAGTCTTGTTCCTCAATTGTTAAGTTAAATACTTAGCTTGGATTATAAGAGTTTAATTCACTATCACACTTATGATTTAATCTTATTTTTTTTGTGGGTACTGGGGGGTCGACCTCAGGACCTCGCGCGCCAGCAGGCGCCCGTGCCACTGAGCGATATCACCGGCCCCTTTCTTCATATGTGGGATCCAGGAGTCGAAATCGGGCCCTTGCGCTTGCCAGGCAGGCGCTTACGCCGCTGAGCCATCTCACCGGCCCTTATGATTTAATCTTAGTTTATAGAAGCCTATGAAATATGAGTGTGGAAAGGAAAGTCATTGTTAGTATGAAAATAAATTAGTGCTGGGGATGTAGCTCAGCGGCACAGCACCTGCCTGGCAAGCACGAGGCCCTGAGTTCAATTCCAGGTACCAAATAAATAAATAAATAATAATTAATTATTTAATTAAATGCTTTAACATCACAGAGGTTAAATCACTTAAGTGATTTTTGAATTACATGTCAGTATAAATTTTACACTCACAAAATGACTCTTATAAATATAAAATGAGAAAAAAATCACTATTTTTTAAATTCATTAATAAGGTCATCAGTAAGGGAAAACAAAACTTCCAAGAGTATCAAGAAATTTTTATGTGCATAAAATGAAGTTAATGAAAGATTCCTAGATTAGTTCTGACTTAATATTCTAAAGAAAATAAAAACCATAACTAGTTGTCAGATATCCTTCAATTAATGTTTACCTTTACCATATCTAGATTCCAAACAATTAATAGAAGAGTCAAAATACATTTTCCTGAAAATTAAATCATATTTGGGTAAGACTTACTAAATTGTGTCCCAGTATGGTGAAAATGAAAATAAGACATGCTAGTTCACATTATTCTGAAATTTAGAATAAATTCTCTTAATACACATGAAAGGAAGATTTAAATTTTGTTTTGTTTTGGTTTGGTTTTTTGGGTTTTTTTTGTGGGTACCAGGGGTCAACCTCAGGACCTCGCATGCCAGCAGGCACCTGTGCCGCTGAGCGATATCACTGGCGCTTTTTTCATATGTGGGTTCTGGGAGTCGAACTCAGGCCCTCGTGCTTGCCAGGCAGGCGCCTATGCCGCTAAGCCATCTCACTGGCCCAAGATTTAAATTTTTGAAAAGGATAACATAATAAAATTATACAAGCAGTCTGATCTAAGATGGTTTTACACCAACTTTAAAAATCATACCCCAGTTTAAAGAAACTCAAACTTGAAACTTTTAAATTGTGGTTTATACAAGAACTTAACACTTCTTTAAAAGGACACACATTCAAATAAGAGATCTCAGCCTGCACTATAAAACTGGCAAATATACATACTTCGAGGGAAAGTATTGTTTTTGTTTTTAAACAGATTTGCATTAATTTCGTGATTCTTCGTTGCTAGCTAATAACCTACTTACCCAGACCATTAATAAACAATCCCTATCACATTCTAATAGAGTGATGAAGAGTTGAAAACATCTAAAACATGAAAAACTCCACATTCATTGAATTATTGAACTACCTTGACCTTTTTACTAATTATGTACCCTTGACAAGACAAGAGGCATTTTGATCTTGCCACCAATCAGCTGTGTGGATTTTAATAAGTCATTTAATTTGAACAGGATTCTAAGGTTTCTTAATAAAGCAGCATTCTTTAATGTTGTATTTCTAGATTCTCCAGCATTCTTGATGTAGTAAAGAGAGCTTTTAAATAAGATTTATCACAGGATATTTGAAAGGACTAGTCAGATAAGTCAGGATTTCCATTTCACTTCCAATACTTTCTACTTCTTGACTTGATTGCAATAGTCAACATTTCTGAGCCCGCAATTCATTCTCTTTAAAATTAAGAACAGTTATGTTCTGAAAATTATTCAAATGCTTACCAAATAAGTGCTATTTGGTAACTATTATTTAAACACATCAATACAACTCATGAATTAGAATAAGTAACTAAATTTTTGTCAAAGAATTTGAAGTCAACCTTGAGTAGTAAAATATATATTTTTTTATAATTTTTTTCAGCAAGCATTTATAAGGTACATTGTGCATTGATTAACACTTGCAAATCTAAGCCAACAACTTTTTAGGGACTCTCAATATCATTCCTTCTTGATTACTCAAAAATGTTAATCTGAAAATTTTCTTGTCTATATAGATAATTTTTATAAACCATATGAAGGGCTTTTGCAGAGAAAAGAAATTGGATATACCTCAAAACACAAAACATAAATGAATAACATAGTTATACTATCATAACATAGTCAACTTTGTTTTAATGAAATAAAAAATGTTCTTATATAGTATTTAATTTGAGTACCTACCAGGTTAGTTTTCCTTCACTCAGGTGGATTTTTGTGTGTCTGGTGTTATAAAAAAAAAATATACAGAGGGAGAAGTGAAAACAATATAATCTTTAGATGGGTTTTAAGTGGATCAAATTAATGAATTCTAATAACAGAGGGCAAAACTCACAGAATTTGGGAACTAAATACATAGTGACAATGGGACTTCTAAGTGTGAGGATGATCAGCTGAATTATGAAAGAGACAATCTATTTTTTTCAGAGAATGAATCTATCAGTGATAAATACTATAACAAAATAAATATTTTCTATTTATGAAGTACTTTAGAATTATATTTTTGATAATGTGAGATTTTCTTTTGAGTCATTTCATATTTCCTTAGATAAAGAGTTATAAAAGCCTGAACATAAGACATTTCACTCCATCTTTCATGGAGGCAAAATTCTGTAACTGAACAATAGTCTCATAGTCTACAGAGCCACACTGTACCCATCTTTTGCCACCTCCCAATTCTTATTGAACCCAGACCATATTGCAATAGTAGTATGGTGGGTTAACTAATGATCAACTTGTAACACCCAGATGAACTGGAGCATGGTCCTGAGTGCAGAAAGCCCACCTGAGGATTGTTGCCAACATCACAAAAGCAGAACTGGAGGGGAAGATGGTGTGCTGCTGATCTTCCTGGAGAAGCTTGTCATGCTGGTTTTCTCGATATGAACACAGCTGTTCTCATCATCAGAGGAGCTCGGGTCCTAACTGTTGCTGAGGATGGCTGTAGTTCTTCTCAGGGGAGCTCTGGTCCTAGTTCTTTTCAGGAGAGCTCTGGTCCTTACCTTGAGCATCACTTCCGGGCTCCAGTGCAGACCCCTCAGCCTGCTGGCACAGATCCTTCATTCTGCTGGTGCAGACTTTCTAGCTTCCACCACTGACCTTTGGGCCTTCCCAGTGCAGATCCTGGATACAGACTTGCATGAGACATTGTCGTAGGCTCTAGGCCTCCAGCTGGACTCGTGGAGGACATTGCCATGTGCTCTAGGTCTTCAGCTGGACTTACGTAGGACATTGCCATGGGCTCTAGGTCTTCAGCTGGACTCATGCAGGACATTGCCATGGGCTCTAGGTCTTCAGCTGGACTTATGTAGGACATTGCCATAGCGTCCAGGCCCTCAGCTGCATTAGTTGGGTCTCTAGTGCATGGACAGATCTATTGCACTTTTCTGCATTTGACTTTTTGGGTGGATATTATGAAATAATCTTATAAATTACTTGTCCTATATTAAACCTATTCCCTTGTAAACTCTGCCTACAATGTATAATCAAACCTGTCCCATTCATTAAAGATACAGCCTAGTGATGAAGTCAGCAAATCTGCTTGGTTACAAGATCCAATACATTTCCCATCTGCTTGTCTTGGGACCTAGAGAGAGCAGGGAGAAACTAGGCATCTGCTCCTTTAGGTGGCATCCCACGCATAAGGAAGAAACCTGAAGTTCACAAGGTGCCCCTTGTGCAACTTTATGAAACATGGATATAATTGTCTATCTGAGAACCTTTGAGTGATCATTTTACCACATTATCTTACCACAGAAGAAAGCACCCCCCAGGAGCTTTTGTACCCAGATTTGGACCCATTAACTGATTAGGGAGAAGGGGCTGGACATCCATTGGCCCTGCCTAGTCCAAACTCCTCTGAGGTAATGGCAGGACTTTGCCAAGCAAAGTTCTTTTAACCACCTTATCGAACCTCCTGATGGTCCAACTTGCACTTAGAAACCATATGGGAAAAACACCTCTTCTATTTACTCTGACGGAAGAAGTACTAAGAGTTGGGATGGCCGTTTTTTATACTCACAGTCACTTTAATTAGTTGCTCTGTTCAGGCATCAGCCATAGGTCTTCAACTTAACTGCATTTAAACAGGGAAGCACAAAAGCCAGCTGATGATGGCCTCGGGAAGGCTCCTAGACCAGAGAGTGCAGTGTTGGTCCTGGGTTCCATTTTTAAAATAGACAAGTTTTTTATTTTTCCTTCAGTTCCCATTTCTCCCTCCCTGGAGCTAGGGTAAGGCTGAGATGCTGTTCTGGGGTGGAAGCAGGCTTCTGGTTTTGTCTTCAGGCTTGCGTCCACTCCACCATATGCACCCACATTTCCCCTGGGCTGTGGGGCCACATGGGGTCCTCCAGCCACATAAGTCCTTAATCGGATAGTTTCACTTTTTTTATGGGAAGAAAGAAAAAGTTTCTTTTTCTTGTTCTCAGAAGACCATAAGTTGTCCAATATCAGAGGCTTAGCTCGTAAGGCCAGTTATTTTTAAAAAAGGAAAAAAAGGAGATAGGGGGGAAATAAAGATGGTGGCAGCTGGTGATGTGCACCCACATCCATGTAAAAGTTATGCATATTCATGTAAGAAGACAAGATAGCAACCTGCCCCATGCCAAGGTAACATGGCCACACCCTCAACCAAAACACAAACAGAGAAAAAGCCATTTATAAATGAGGGTACATGGAGACTGGGCTAATTTGGCAAAATGCAAAACAAACAAATGCTCAGACAAGGCATACCCAGCTAGGAAAAAAATAAATAAATAAAAGCCTATATTCCCTTTCCCCATTCCCACAGCTAGAAAAGCAGCAAAAACTCCCTGTGCCCTGCATTCTTGGCCTAGAGGGGAGAGTGAGGGAAAGAAGGAGAGAGAAGAAAAAAAAAAAAAAACAAAACTCATGGAGAGAAACAAAAAATGTGCCCATATAGGCCTTACCTTACTTTCCAGTACCTGAGCTTTACTCTCATGCCTGGCAACACCAAAATGTTCTTTTTTGGGCTGGCTATGCCAAAATGTTATCTTCTGGTATAGGGTGGTTTCCTTAGAAATGGCGCACCAATCAAAATTATTCCAGGTTTTTCTTAGCTCAAACAAAGAATTGGACAATATAAGTCAATAACAGTGCCAAAAAGTTTATAGGAAAAGTGCAAGGTAAATGGGAGATACCAGCTCTGCAGAGCAAACTTGGGCCAAACAAAGAGACAGTAAAAGTAAAAATGAAAGTACTCACAGCATTCAGTCATGGTACTAGCTATCGTACAAACTCAGGCGCTGTAGTGGCTTTCTGTGGTCGGTCCTTTTTATGCCATCCACACCTTGTGGGAGCTCACGAGAAGTTCTACATATGGTGTTCTTGCATTGCCCTGGGGTCTTGCGATTGACAGGTCCTGCTCACTTCCCCAGCCAGCTTCGCCATCGCCTATCTCCTATATCACTAATAATTTTTTACAAATTCTTTACCATTGGCACTGCTGGGCTCTGAGCCCACTGAAAATACCACCAAAATCCATACACTCATTTTTCCTCTATAACCATAATATGTCAACTTCAAGTATCTAAAAATATGTGATTGTGAGATTGAAATTCTGGTCAACATCAGCATAAGCAGAATAATTTCCTACCGAAGATGTTCATATGCTAATCATCAGGAGGTATGCGTACGGATACTCACACAGTTAAGAAGAGTGCAGCTCTGGTTAAGTTAGGACCTTGAAATGGAGCAATTACCCTAGATTGCCCAATAGACCCGACGAAATCTCAACAGCCTTCATTAGGGAGGCTAAAGAGTCAGGATATTTGAAGGTGCTAAACTGTGAGATGAACGAAAGGGCTAAGAAGTCAAAGTGGCTTCTCGCAACTGCAAAAGACAAAGGAAACAACTCTCTCTAGAGCATCCATAAGGAACACAACTTGGAAAACAGCTTGATTTTAACCCAGGAATCGTGTTTTAGAATTCTGACATCCAGACTGGTAAGGTAATTTTTGTTGCTTTAAACTACTATATTTATGTTAATTACACCTGCAGTAAGACTCGGGAACACATCTTTATGGAAAAGCAACCCTAGGGTGACTTTTATTTTAGCATTAAGTACATGAAGCTGATTGTGCTTTTCACCATGCCCTTATACGACTACAAGCTTTTCTTGCTTTGTCTGCAGAACTAGTCCTTCCAATTTTTGTTGCTTTGTTTACAGAAGTAGTCCCAGGCCCTTGTGTAATTTGGAAAGTTTTCAACTCTTCAGAGATGTACTTAGTAATCACATAATGAGCTGTGGTACCATAATTTTTTTAAGTATAGTTGTGCAAGGGAAAATTCTTCTTGTAGTTTACACAGTTTTCAGAAAAATTTTTTAAGAAGGTATAGCATAACAAGGAAAAAAAGACAATAGTTTCAAGGCTTCTTAATGATCTTGTCCACAAAGCCAAGCCATATTTACAAAACGCCATACAAAAAAAAGTAAATGTCATCATCTCTGCAATGCTGTCAAAGAAATACTTAAGGTATTACAGGGTAATATATCTTCCTAGCACATGCTCTGCTTTTTTTTTTGAAGATCATTTAAAATTTGATGTTATTTGAGTTAAATGATCATAAATTGGAAGTCATATGGTTGCTTCCATTTCTTTTAGCGTATGTTCATTATTATATTTTTCCCCCAAATCAAACATTTAAATATTGAATTAAGGGCCGGTGAGATGGCTCAGTGGCATAAGCACCTGCCTGGCAAGCACAAGGTCCTGAGTTCGACTCCCAGAACCCACATACGAAAAAAGGGCCAGTGATATCGCTCAGCGGCACGGGTGCCTGCTGGTGCGTGAGGTCCTGAGGTCGACCCCCAGTACCCACAAAAAAAAAAAAAAAATTGAATTAAACATTAGGGCTTTATTTTCAAGTTGTCCTTTCTGAAAATGTCCTTGAATGATGAATTTCAAAAAGGGTTTTAGTTTGATAACATCATTATTGTAGATTCCATAAAAGAGTCAGAAACTTATTCTCTGTCTCTGTTTTCAACATTTTTGGAAGCTACAATTATTTTGATTGACATGGTGTAATTGGATAAAAATAGAAATTGTGATTCCAACAGAGCAGTAGAATATTTTTTCAGTTTTTTAAATTGATTAAATATAAAATTCTGCTTTGCCTATATACATATTATACTTAAATTTAGTAATTTATACTGTACGAGAGTCAGCAGAGTACTTAGAGATTTATCCAACATTTTAAATTTACATTTCAGAAATCTCACAATGGTTTAGTTATTTAAATGATGTCAAAGAGTTTATTAATCAAAGAGCTGTGAAAAGACCCAGAATCACTAATTCCTTAAGATATATGTGCAGGTATACGTGTGTATATTTGTGAACAATTATAAATATTTATATGTATATGTGTATATATACACATCTATAAAATATAAACAGTTTATGAATACAATTTAATATTATACAGGTTCATATGACTTTAATAAAAACTATGTAATCCTGCTATTTCTATACCAAAACTTCGGGCTTCAAACTACTGATTAGCAAGACAATGGGCACATATAAAAGGAAACCATGTAAAATCACTCCATTTGTTTTCAGCCAAGTATACGAAGTATAAGATTATAGATTTGAACTTTTTGGTGTAACCTTTGCACCTGTTGAATAATCCCTCTCTATTCTTACTCCTTCTCATCATTTTAGCAACTGCAGTTCTTACTACTTCTATGAGATCAGCTGTTTTATATTCTATAGATGAGCAAGATCATGTGGTATTTATCTATTTATGTCTGGTTTATTTTACTGAATATAATGTCCTCCAGATTCATAAAAACTCATTTTAAAAGAATTATTTTGTTTACATTGACAATTTTCTTATTTAGGAAAGTGATTAAAATCTCTCCATTCACGTTTTATTCTAATCGACTCATGTAATTTTGAAAAACAAGACTTTATTGTAGTTGGTGTTATATTTAATCAAATCTAATCTTATTTATAAACATTATTTTGACATAACATTTAATATATATATAACTATTCTTATAATTAATTCATTTAAAAATAGAAAAATTATTTCAGTCAAAATATGCAAGATTACTTTTGCTTTATATAGTTAGTCATTCACGGACACCATACAACTGGATTTACTTTATCTAGAAATTTTTGTATACTTTCTACATTAATCAAATTTTCATTGCTGGGACAAAATACACAACACCCACAACTTCAAAGGAGGAGCAATTTAATTTGGCTCATACTTTCAGAGAATTCAGTCTATGGGTAGCTAATCACAAGGCCAGAAAATCATGATAGGAGGGGGGTGATATAACAAAGTTGCTCACTTGATGCCAGATGAGAATCAGAGCAGGGGAACAGTGTCAGAGAGGAAGAGGCCAGGAACCAGATATAGTACTCAAAGTCTTGCCTCCATGACCCACCCAGACACATCACCAGATGTGCTTTACTAATCCCCTAAATGCACTTAAACCAGATAAGCTGACAGTCCACCTAAATTGTCACACCTTTTATGTGACTGATTCTAGGTATTTGGTACTAGGAAGCAAAGAATAATACATTCACACAATCTTGAAAAGATTATAATTGGCCTGGCTGAGGTTAAATAAACCAACAACAGAATCAAATTATAACACCATATATATTTATTGACTCTAAAGACAGTTGCTCAGCACAATGACAGATATCTAGAAACATAAGTTTTTAAAATCATATGTAGTTCTCACTCTTTCCAAGACACTAACTGAAGTGGAAGATATTAAGCAAATGAGAAATGACAGAGAGAAATGTAAAAATGCAAAGAGTTAAAATTGAGGGTAAGGCAACATAAACTGTAGTACAAAACCTTGCAATGCGGAGTAAGCTGTGACAGAGTTTTAGTTAGATAGATCAGGAAAAGCTTCAGTGGAGATCTGAGAAAAGCCTTAACTAAACAAATGACTTACAAGGTAAAGATTTCCAGGGTAAAGAAAACCACATTCAAAATTAAGAATGTTTGAGGAGTATGAAAGACAGAGAGCTGGTCCATTGGGCAGAAATCCAGATATTTCTAGAAATGAAGCAAAAAAGGAGTGATTTGCTGGGTTAAATATTTCAAAAACCTAGAGAATGAAAAGAATCTTGGAGATCATAAATAGCTTGGCAGAGCCGGGCGTGATGGCACACACCTGTAATCCCAGCACTTGGGAAGCTGAGGCAGGAGGATCACTGTGATTTCAAGGCCTGCCTAGGCTACAAAGTGAGTTCAAGGCCAGCCTGAACTGCATAGTAAAACCCTGTCTCAAAAAGACCAAAAAATAAAATAAATAGCTTGGTAGAAGCAGTTTCAGTAACCATCGACTAGCAGAATAACATTACACTAAAGTGAAACAAAGAGAATCAGGTGGGTAAAAGAAAACATTAAAAATAGAATATCTAAATAGTTATAGTTTGAATATAGTTTGAATAGTTATAGTTTGAATAGTTTTGTGTGAAGCAACAAAGACAGGTTTGTAGGTGAAAACTTACAAGAGTTTGAGTGAGATGGGTTTTAGTTTGTTTTTATTTCATTTTATAGGAGCAAATTTAAAAATAATTGAATACTTGTAGGGTTTTGGAAAAAGGATGTATAATATGAAGCATTTAAACAAGCAAGAGCCAATAAACCATAAGAGTGGTCAGAAACTCTGTTTTATACGAAGGATACAGTAGAGGCAAATATGTGCATTGGTTTTGCATTTGTTACCAAGAAAGTGATGTCATATATGACCTTTTTTTCCTTCTCTGAAGTATATCGTTAAGTTAGGAGCTAGGAGTCAGGCTAGTAGTAAATAAAATGGCCAGGGAAGTATGAAAATTCTGAGATACAAATAGTATACATGCAAGAATAAGATTAAAATTAACCAGTAGCCAGAAAATTAATGGGGTTTGGGGGACTTATTTGAATTTAAGGAGCATGAATGAATTAACGTTGTCTGTACAATCTGATCTTTCTCTGTGACTTTCTCTTTGCTTGGCTTCAGGCATCTAGAAAGCAGGTTCCTAATCAAAAGATAATGAGCCACCTACAATAAAGTTAGAAAGAAGAAAGATGAACCATTAGGAAGTTGGAATTCACAGGATTTAATGACTACTTAGATATGGTGAAAGAGAAAAAAATAGTCTAGATTGACCCCCAGATAGTTTTCATCATGATAAGCAATAAGAAGTACTAAAGGAAATAACATTACATTGGAGGAAGGAAAATGATGTCCTTCTTGAACATGTGTATTCTAATGTTTTTATGGACACTGATACAGACACTTAGCAAAATGTTGCATAAAATGAATCTCAAGTACAGGATAATATAATCTAGAACAAGTATTTATCAAATATTAACTCAGAACAAGTCTATAATGGATATGGATATGGGTGAGACTTTTCTAAATAAGGCAGTAAAGGATTAAATTGGATTTCAACATATATTTCCAGAAAATGGAAATAAAAATGTCCCAGAGCAGGTTTGAGGGTATTTCAGTGGTACAGTACTTACCTAACATGCATAAGGTCCTGGGTTCAATCCCAAATACCACAAAAAATACCCCAGAATTTCAGAGTACCAAATAAATTTGTCCTAAATTAGCATTTAGTTGTTGTGGATGAATCAAAATATAAATTTTTGTTTCTTCAGCCTAAGAATACATATATGAACATATATAAGCATGCTTCAAATGCACACTTTATAAAATCACTCAAATATGATAATGTTTTATTGATTTTCTGTGGATTAGGTAATTGTTTTTTTTTTTTTGATATGTGAGGCCCTCTTTTAAATCTGCCCTTAATTTAACTGCTCTTCTTCAAAATCAAGTTTTGATCCAGGTTCTAACTTGTATACAGAATCAAGCATTTTGTTTTCCCTGACTTTAAGAAGTAATAAACCATATAAAAATCATTTTTGGTAATGGAATTCCATTAACAAATTCTAACAAATTTACTGATTTCCTTATAGCATCAATTACAAATTTATTGTGATACATATATTTGCATTTAATGAAGTATGAATTTTACAAAGAAATTATTACATAAAGCCATATGGGCATTTATATGTCTACACTTAAATTTTTATTACTATAATTTAGGTATGAATGAGTTTAGTTTCTAGGTGACTGGTGAATTTCTGAAATGATTGTAATGATAGTGGTCAATCCTTAGGAAGAAGCAGAACTTTCCTGCACTTTAATTGTGATATTGAATGTTTAGTGATATTAACATAGATTGATCAGATTTGACCAAATTTCACTTCCATTCACAATAATTTGGGCAAAAATTTCACTTGATTTTCTAGCTAATATAATTTGAATATTAAATGTATATAATAAAAATTGAAAATACTAATATGGTAGATTTTGTTATTAAAGTGATATACTACCCTGTTCTTGCTGAATCACTTTTCATATGTTTGCTTGGGAAGATATCTGTATGCTATGTAGAGATTTGGATATAACTTTCAGGAAACATTGTTCTTTCATTGCAGGAGAAAATATAGACATGCATGTACAAGCACATACACTCATGCACACGCACTCATATCCCAGACACGTCAGTGTACATTGGGGTGGTCCAAAATTATCAATAGCTTCTTCTGCAATTGGAAGTTTCAAGATTGTAAATATTAGATCTATATTTTAAAATGACGTAGAATTAATATGTGTGATTTGCTATTTTGAAGTTCAGAAAAGAAGTACATTCAATTTAATATTTAAATGTTTATGAAAACTTATCTCTTTGCCTCAGATGAGAAGAACCTGATCCTCCCTTTTCCTGTGCTAGAAAGAGGAGGGCTTATTTTGACCAATACCTTTCATACCCGTCTCTCGCACTTTTATTTAGCCCACACACACAGCTCCAGTGGAGTAAGGTGGCTTGACTCCGTGTCCTCCTGAATTCTTTAGCATCCACTCAGCTGCAGGCTGTTACCACGGGGGTGCAACTCGGCCACCAGCCTTGGTTCTCCTCATTTGTTTCTGCCATTCCAGAGCTGCAGCTGCCTTTTTGAGGGTGGGGTGCACTCCTTAAGGTGGTGAGATCAGGGAAGGAGGAATCTGGACCTGTTCGTAAGATCCCTAAGCTCTCCAATCCGTAATAATCTGTAATGAACACAGCTGGCCTTCTGCAAGGTACCCCAAGTTTAGTTCCACTATTTTTTTCCCAGAGATGCTAAGACTGTCAATCAAAGAGCTCACACCTCCCAACTCTCTCTGAATTGTTACCATGACACCTGCAGCTGTCCTGAAGCCTTGCACCCACTTGAACCAATCACAGGCCTGCACTTGGGTGAATTGCAGGCCTTCAGGTGCTGCATAAGCAGCGCTCCCCTGGTACTTCTTGGGTTAGTCTCCAGGGCTCCCGCTGGTGTATTGAACCCACTGTGTTGCCACTTGAGTCCTATTAAAATAGACTTACCCAAGTGGACCTGTAAATTTGCTTGTGATTTATTTCTCTAGTAGTGTGGGCTCAGAAGGTCCTGTAAATTTGCTCAGGAATTTCATTCTAAGCAGTGTGGACATAGCGGTCATCTCAAAAGAAAGAGCAATAAATAATGGGATGTGGTAGCCCTCAAGAGCGCCAGACAGCTGCGGCCCTGATCAGTGACAGAGAGCAGCAAACCTACAGCATCCAGCACGAGTGGGTGTCGGACAGTTATGGCCATCAGTGACAGAGACCAGCACCCACCAGGGTCAACTCGTGGTGTCTGACACAAGCTGGAACGGTGGCAGCCGACCGCAACAGTAACCGGCACCTGGCTGTGTCAACTGTTGGCATCAAGCATTATTCAGCATTGCCTGGTGACATCAAGACCAGAGGCAGAGCTGCATTTTGCCAATTGCAGATTTCCATCTGAATCAAACAAAACATTCCTCCACCAACTGACAACAAAGAAAACCATTTCCTACAACTTACGACAACTTTCCACACTCAGAGAGTCAGAATCTTTGGTTTGCATATACAGTACAATGAGTTTAGTTCTGATACTCATTGCGCCACATCAGTGCCTGATCCTTTTGGTTATTCTGCCAGAAAACTGGGGGACTGCTTGGAGTAAATGAGGAGGAGAAAAAACACTCTTTGAATCAGCCCCAAGGAGTCAGTCTTGGTTCATCTCACAATTTGTTGCTGAGGATGGAACTCAGGAGTGGCCCAAGGCGAGGGAAGGTTGCTCAATCAGCTCTCCTCCCTGGAAGAACATTTGCGTTCCTGCCTTTTCTTCAGCTCTAATTTATCCTGTCTCCTATAATAATTCTCAGAATAGAGAAAGTAACAAATCTCTCACTGACATCATTTTAAAGTTTGATTAGCACCTGTCCTACAAATAACCACTTGTAATATGAAAGAATAAAGTTTATTTACATAGACTATGCAACAAATAACCCAAGCCTGACACAGGTGTTAGTTATTTTCTTCAAATACATAGGTGTAAAAATACATAAAAGGTATTTATTTTTCCTCTATGACCTACCTTTCATCTTTGAAAACTATTAGTATGTTTATTGAAAGAAGAGACTTAAACTGTAAGTTAATGAAACACCCTTTGCACTTTCATGAGATTCAAGTGCAGAACTCATACTGGTAGGTATTTTCATTGTGGCTGAAATATGAACCTTACTACATTAGTAAAGCATGTTACATTTAAACAGAACTTTCTGTAGTTAGACTTATGTAAAGCATCTTGCAATTGGTTATGTACAAGAGTCAGTTCAAGGATTTGATTTTATGAATTATAACTTGCTTTTCAAAGTATATCTACACTGTGAAATATTATAGCCTTGATTTTACCGCATTGTGAAACAAGAAGAGACATTTACCCAGGCTGAAAACAAAACATTCTAGAAAAGCAAGGTTAGTTTATCGGCACAGTTGGTTTTGGGTGAAAATTCATATAAAATCAACAAACATGTCCGTGAGAGTAAAGCAATTGTGGAGGGAAAAATTAACTACCACAGACTGGAAGGTATTTATAAAATATGCTGGATTTATTCAGGAATTCTCTGAAATACCAGTCATATACCAGACTTTTACTTTTTAAACAGAATGTAATTCTTATTACTAAGTGTTCAGAGAAAGTGTGGCTCCCTGTATAGAAAATCCTCTCATGCTGTTACCTGTCCATTTTAATTTCTAGTACCGGGTTATTTATACTGAAACAACATTTGCAGGGGAATAATGTATTTAAAAATATATATAATTTTCAGTGAGTGATAAAAATTTACAGAAAGCTACTGTATTATCTAAATCTTCCATAAATTAATATGCTGATATCACAACAGAACGGAGACACAAATTTTTGAGAAAGACTTTTCCTCCAAAAGTAACACTAACTAAATATCAGATATTTGCTGAACCAGCATGGTTATGCTGTGGACAGATTTATATCAAGATAGAAAGTTTAAGTTGGCCTTTGATGGATTTATATTCATGATTATTGACATAATTAAAATTATAATTCTGACATTATTAAAAATTTTGAATATATGCATATGTAAGAAGATTGTTGGGCACCTACTTAAACACTTCTGTATTTGGTAAGAACACCAGAAGAATTTGCCTGTTTTTCTAGGACAAGCTCCATACCATGCAGAGCAATTCCAAAATCAAGGCTGATCATCTGTCCATAGATGGCCATTAAACTCACAGACCAAATCTAAAAAACATTTGTAAGTATTTAACCACTCCTGAATAGCTTTCACAGCTAGCTAAATCATTTTCTCCAAGTGGTAATTGTTTCAGTGTCCCAAGAATTAAAGCTATTAAAGTGTAATGACCCAAGTCTTGTTTTCCTGTAAAGGTGGAAACTTTTTTTGATGGTCTAGTTTTTTCTTTATTAGTGTTTAACTGGCTACCAGTTTTACAATATATAAAACTATGTCTATTCAAGTAGCACAAATCAGAAAAATTCTATAAATCCATAGTTTCAGAAATAGTTATGTTTTTAGTTCATTATTAAATTTACTGAAATTATTTTATGTATCCAAATTATTCATTTTCATATTCAAATGAAAGATAAGGATACCACCAAATGATATGAAAATATCTGTAGCAGTCTGTTATCTGTTTCTCTGCTAAGATTTGGCTTTCACCACATGAAACCCTTTGTCATAATCATGAAAAGTATTCACTGGACAGCATTATGATTTTTTCAGGCAATTACCTCCCAGATAATAGTGCAAATATCACAGAATTTCTTCACTCCAATTTTTTCTTCCAGTGAAATATTTTATTGTTCATTCTTTGAAAAGGCGATGTTATAAATGATACTTAGTCAATCAAAATTTAAAAGAAAACATGATAGAAAATTGGATGAAGAGAAACATCATAATTTGGGCAATAATAATTACATTGGAAATTCATTTACATGCTCTTTTAACTATGCCTAGTATCATATATTTTATCTTTCATATATCACCAATTAAAATCCTATCTCAACTAAAGAGGAAATCCACTGAAGAAATATAAATAAAATTAATCTCTTGTTAATCAAAGTAATACTTGTGACAATGGAAAAAAAACATTTTGTTCAAACTTAATGTTATGCTTTGACCTCAAAAACTGAACAGGAATATGTATGTATTTACAATGATGAGTTAATTTTTTAAATTCTCAATAAAATTGTCATGTGAGATGATGGCAATCTACCTCATAATTATATCTATTACATGTTTATTGTAGCCTTAATATGAAAGAACAATTACCAACTACGATATTTAACTGACTTATAAGGTATTTTTATTAAAAACAGTTGTAATTAAACTTTTAGAGCACTTTCTAAATATTATTAGGCTGATTAAGGAATGCTTACTACATTGTATTGTTTGTACACTATTTACCCTACCATTTTTAAATTTTCAGTTAAAAAATAAAGGCTTTTTCTTTTGTTTTGTTTTTGTAAAAAAAAGAAAAAAAGACGTGATGAAGAAATGGGTGGACTGTCAGGGTCGACTTGGGTGGGACTTTCCCAGCACCCAACCTCTTTGTCAGCTGCGGAATTGTTTTCAGAGAAAACCAGCTCAGCAAACGCCGAATACTATAGAAAGAGATAAGGTGGAATCTCTGACCACTGAGGCACCAGACACCCGGAGGACTCTGGCCACTGATGTTTGCTAAGATCTCACCTAACATCCCTTGCCGTCTTTCAAGCTCTATAAAGAAGCCCACATTTCTTTGTTCCCTATGGACAGTCTTTTTGCCCTCTGTCTGCCTGCACCCAGGTATTAAATCATATGCCTCATTGCCTTCAAAAAAGCCTATCAAGTGGTCTCTACCTCATCATTCATTTACATCTGGTGTTGAGATCTAGGGGGTGGGGAGGGGAGAGAGAGAGAAAGGCAGGGAGGAAGAGAGAGAGTGAAAAATAGAGAGAGAGATCCCTCTCCATGGGGATCTCAAGCCCTCTCCCAAACCTCCTTCCTCTTGGCTGAGACCACTGGGTAACATCTGTTCTTCAGACCCCGGATCGTGCAGCTCCTGCTGCTTCTGCCATGCCACATCTCACGGGTGTTTCAGATCGGGTAAGCCCTTCCATCTCTCTCTCCCTCTTTCTTCCCCTTTGCCTGTCTTTTATCCTCCCCCCATAAAGTCAGAGAGAGGCTCACCCTGCTTTTCGTGCCTTTTCAACTCCAGTGGTGGTCTCAGAAAGCACTCCCAGGAAGACTGCTTCCCTTTAGCATCTGACCAACAACGGCGACATCCACCTTTGTCACTCGATCATGATTTACAGCTTTGGGGCCTGGCTGGAGATGTCCACCAAGAGGCCCAACTATTCTCCCACACCTCTCTCTCTGTACTGCAGTAGGGAGCCTTCCACTTTCCACTCCCCCTTGTCTCCCTTAGCCTGCCTCCTACAGAATCTCAAACCTCTCCAGTTCTCTTCTAATCTGAAGACCAAGTGGCTGATGTTTTACTGTAATACAGCAGGGCCACAGTACCAGCTGGGCAATGGATCTCGGTGGCTTGTCCATGATACATTTGATGTCTCCATTTTACAAGATCTGGATAATTACTGCCGTAAGCTAAAGAAATGCTCTGAAATAGCTTATGCCTGGGCTTTCCTTACACTCCACAGTTTTCCTACTCTGTGTTCTTCATGTCATCCCTCTCAAATTCTCCTCCTTTCCCCTCTGTCCACGTCACCTCCACTTCACTCCCATGCCAATTCCTCCCTGACAAAGGACGATGCTGACCTCACTTTCCCCCAATGTCCTCCTGCCCCCCAGTTGAACAACTTCCTGTGCCCCCTGCTCCTCTGGTGGAACTTCTGGCCACAGTTGCTGCAGCTGAGTCGCTTCCTCTGGAAGAGCATCCAGTAGATCCAGAACCTGTCCCATCTGTCTGTCTGGCACTTCCCTCCAAATCCAAACCTCCTCTTTATGTTCTGTCTCATCCAACTCCATCCTATACTCAATCTGGACTGCAGTTTGGTGCCCCTTCCTCACCCCCTGCTCCTCAATTTTTACTTCGGGAGGCAGTAGGATCCAAGGGAAATGTTTGAGCTTATGATTCCTTCTCCCTGTCCAATTTGTCTCAGATTAGTCAGCATCTGGGTTCCTTTCTTACTGACCCCACCATATACATCCAGGAATTTCGAAACCTTACACAGTCTTACAATCTCACCTGGGATGACCTGAATATCCTTTCTTTTACCTTCTCACCTGAGAAACGGGAGTGTGTTTGGACCCTGACCCAGGCTTCCATGATGACCAAAGTCACCTCAAACCTAGTCTTCAGGAGGGGGCTGTGGCTGTCCCCTGAGCTAACCCAAGCTGGGACTTTAATCGGCTTAGATGAGCACGGACAGTGCCCTTCTCGGAGGAGCCATGACTATCTGGTCACTTGTTTGGTTGGAGGGCTCTGCGAGGCAGCACACAGGCTAATCAATTATGACAGGGTTAAGGAGACCACCCAGACAAAAGGTGAAAACCCAGCTTAGTTTATGTCCTGTTGGGCTGTTGCCCTCAGATGTAATATGGCCCTGGACCCAGAAGGCCCAAAAGGCCAACTGATAGTAAAGATGTATTTTATTACCCAATCTGATCCAGATATTCAGAGAAAGTTGCAGAAATTGGAGGCAGGCCCTCAAACCTCACAGCAAGAGTTAGTAAATTTAGCATTCAAAGTTTTTAATAATGGAAAGGAAGTTGCCCACAGATAGTGCCTGAGTTCCAGCTGTTTGCCTCCACCATAAGAAACCCACAACTGCAGGCTGGACCAAAGGCCCAGCCGACTGCCAAGGCTGCTGCGAGAGTTCCCCAAACTAGGGGCACACCTCAGGGCCATGCTCCAAATGTCACCAGCCTAGTCACTGGGCTAAGGAATGTCCACATCCTGGGATTCCTTCATAGCCATGCCCCACCTGCGGGGGCCCTCACTGGAAGTCAGACTGCCCTGTCTGGCCTGGGAGTCAGCTCTCAGGGTCCCCTGTCTGGCTCACTCCCAGATGTCTTCAGATTGTGGATGATGACTGATGTTGCTCAGAATCTCCAGAGTCTCCCTGAACCATCTGAGATGCTGCACTTCGGGTAACTCTTGTGGTGGAGGGTAAGTCCATATCTTTTGTGATTGACACCGGTGACTCATTCCACCTTGCCTTTTCTCCAAGGACCAGTCTCCTTGGCCTCCATTTCTACTGTGTGTATTGATGGCAAAGTCTCCATGCCTTTCAAAACTCCTTCAGTTTGGTTTCGATTACGTCAGTAATTTTTCACACTCTTTTCTAATCATTCCTACCTGCCCCATCCCCCTCCTTGGATGAGATATCCTAACCAAATTGTCTGCTACTCTCAGCACTTCCATCATCCATCCCACTTTTCTCACCACTCTCTTCTCTGCCTCTGGCCTCATCTAAGGCCCCCATTGCCTCCCCAGGTCTAAACCCTGCAGTCTGTGATACTCCTCCCCTTCCCGGCTCTCAATCAAACTTCTCACCATCCCACTAAAGCCACATCACCCCATCCCTCCCAGCACCAATACCTTGTCCTCAATCAGCCTCTGAGGGGACTAAAACCAATTATCTATCACCTGCTCTAACATGGTTGTTTGGTCCCTATCAATTCTCCATGTAACACTCCCTGTTCAGAAGTCAGGTGGTACATATAGATTGTTCCAGGACCTCTGCACTATCAACCAGGTAGTCCTTCCTATCCATCGTGTGGTGCCAAACTCATATGCCCTTTTACTTTCTATCCCTCATCTACTACTCATTACTCAGCCCTAGATTTGAAGGATGCTCTCTTTACTATTCCTTTACTTCCCTCCTCGAAGCCGGCCTTCACCTTTACCTGGATGGATCCCGACGCTCGCCATTCCCAGCAGGCATTCCCAGAGGGCTTCAGAGACAGCCCTCACTCTTCTGGCCAGGTCCTCACCCATGATTTGCTCTCCTTCCACCTGTCCATTTCCCACCTCGTACAGTATGTAGATGATCTCCTTGTCTACAGCCCCTCTTATGAATCCTGCAGACAGGATACTCTCCTACTCTTACAACACTTACTTATACACAGAGCGCTACCATGTGTCTCCATCCAACACTCAAATCTCCTCTCCCTCTGTCATCTACCTGGTGTTATTCTGTGTGAACACACTCGAGCCCTTCCTCCCAATCACGTCTGATTAATTTCTCAGACTCCCATCCCCACCACAAAGTGACAACTTCTCTCTTTTCTTGGGGTGTTGGAATACTTCAGTCTCCAGTTTCCTGGCTTTGCCCTCCTTACCAAACCCTTCTACAAGCTTACAAAAGGGGACCCAACTGATACTTTAGAGCATAAGGACTTTCCTCACTCTTCCTTCCAGACCCTAAAAGAAGCTCTAGAAACAGCCCCAGCCCTGGCTTTGCCAGACTGTATTCAACATTTTTGTCTAAATGCCACAGCACGTGGTGGTTGTGTGGTCGCCATTCTGGCCCACAGGCCAAGCCCACATCCAGTTGCTTTCCTGTCCAAACAACTTGATCCCACTGTCTTAGGTTGGCCTACGAGCAGCTGCCACTGTGGCCTTAATGCTTAGAGAAGCACTGAAAGTTACTAGACCTGGGCTGCCCATGCTGTACTCCTCTCATAACCTGCAGGGTCTCGTGTCCTCATCGCATCTCTCTCGTCTTCTATCTGCTCCTCACATCTTACGGTTGCATGCACTCCTTATAGAAACCCCCATGCTAACTGTTGCCTTGGGTCCTTTCTTCCTGCCTCTCATCTCACACCACCACTGTCTCCCGAGACACCAGATCCACACAACTGTCTGTCTCTCATCCACTTGACAGTCTCAGCTTTTTCTTTGTCTACCCCTGATCACACTTGGTTTATTGATGGGAGCTCCTGTAAGGCTTCCCACACATCACCAGCGAAGGCAGGGTAAGCACTTGTCTCAAGTGACTCTGTTGTAGAAGCTGCAGCTCCTCCCTCATCTACTACCTCTCAACAGGCTGAACTGACTGCTCTGACCCGCACCCGTACACTGGCCAGAGGCTTACAGGTTAACATCTACACAGATTCCAAGTATGCATTTCACATACTTCACAGCCACGCTGCCATACGGGCAGAGAAAGGATTCCTCACCTCTCAGGTGTCCTCCATCGTTAATGCCCCATACATTAAGGGCCTTCTCCAGGCAGGATTTCGGGCAAAGCATTGCAGCTCTGCTTCAGTGTCGGGGACACCAAAGATTCTCAGATCCCATAGCCGTAGGACATGCCTTTGCAGATCAAACCACAAAGCAGGCAGCTCATCTCTCCCACCATGAAGGCCAACAATTTGCCCTTTCCTGATTCACTCCTGCCTACTCCCCCTTTGAGTGTCAACAATGCCAAAACTACCCCATAAAAATGGGTGGTTGCTAGATCAAGGAAGATTCCTCCACCCCGCTTCACAAGCCCACACTACACTTTCATCTTTTCATGACAATTTTCATGTAGGTTACAAACCCCTGGCCCATCTTCTTGAGCCTCTTATTTGCTTTCCTTTCTGGAAGACCCTCCTTAAGACTATTACTGCTCAATGCCTTGTCTGCAGGCATTGCAGCTAAAACCACAACGGCCAGGTAAATAAGCTGCAGCGTTCTCTGATGCCCCCTCCTTTACCCACACACCAGGTACAAGGTTTCTCCCCAACCCAGGAGTAGCAGATTGACTTCACCCTCATGCCATGGGTGCAAAAGTTAAGATAACTTTTGGCTTGGGTTGACACCTTCCCTGGGTGGGTAAAGGTTTTGCTTTCCAGTTCAGAGAACGCCTCAGCAGTCGCTAATTCTCTCCTGACACAATCCCCTGATTTGGCCTCCCCACCTCCATTCAATCGGACAGTGGCCCAGCTTTTGTTAGTTGGATTACTCAGGAGGTGTTCAGGGCACTCAGTATATAATCAAACCTTCATACTCCGTACCAGCATCAATCATCAAGTAAGGTAGAAAGAGCTAATGGCCTCCTTATGGCTCATCTCACTACGCTAACACTTCAGCTTCACAAAGACTAGGTTTCCCTCATTCTAAATCCTCTCCCTAGAATCCATGGCACCCCTAGGAAACCTACTGGATATACTCCTTTTGAGCTTTTCTATGGCTGCATCTTTCTGCTCAGGCCGGACCTCAGCCCAGAGACCATTCCCATTGGACACTATCTCCCAGTTCTGCAACAAACCCAAAAAGAAATATAACATGCTACTAACCTTCTCCTGCCTTCTCCTGACACTTGCCCTTACGATGATGACTTGGTTAACAAATTGGTTTTGATTAAAGATTTAAATCCTTTATCTCTGTAGGCAAATTGGAATGGACCGTGCAGAGTCATCTACAGCACGTCAGTGGCTGTTTGTTTGCAAGATCCCTCCACAGTGGATTCATCACTCCAGAATAAAGCTGCGCCCTGCTGACAATTCGCCTGACCTCTCCTCCTCATGGAAGTCGCAAGTAATCTCCCCTGCATCCCTCAGGCTGGCCAGAATCACAGAAAACCCTAAATGCCCTGCCACTGTATATCTTGTCACTTCACCTATTTTATTCAATCAGTTTATGCTGATCTGACCTGGTTTCAGCCTCAGAATTTTGCTCCTGAGTTTTTCTACACTTGGCTAGATCTCCTTTACCAGGGCACTCTGCATGATTACTCCCCCAGTGAGGTCACATTGTGTTGTTTTTTCCTCGCCCTCCTCCTGTTCGGTGACTGATAGAGAGGCCCTTGACAGATAAGGCAGATCTCAGACAGCCCCTGTTTCTACTCTAGCTCTTTTTGTGGGTCCCACTCACCATTCTGCTAGTGCTACAACTCTGTTGTTTCTTGCCTCCAGGATGGAGTCACTTCCTATGTACACATCTGAGTTAGTGTAATCCTCCTATTTCCACGGATGCTCTTCCAGCAGTCTCCCTGCCAACGCCCAACTATCTACAGGACAGTACAGCTTACCCACTCTTACTCAGCTGGTCTAACCCCTCTCTGGCTAAGGACTGTTGGCTCTGTGTCTCCATGGCAGCTGCCCCTTATGAGGCCACACCCACTGCTACAGGTATGGACTCACATAAACCTCACTTATCTTCCCTGCATATACTGGCCTCTGGGAGAAGTGGCCTTCTTTTTCTCTTTGGGGTTTTCCCCTTGCTGATGGTTTTCAAAGGGGTAATGCTCTGGCCTGAACAGGGCAGTTCTTACAAACTTACCTGACAAGTCTCATCCCTTATAAAGGCACAAATAAGCCTATAGATGACCCAATAACCACTAACACTGATCTAACTTTCTGAGCCCCTCTTTGCATCCAACGTAATATATCTTCCCAGTCATTGCTTGGACAACTTTCTCCCCACTAGTGTAATTTCACATTAATCTTGTTAGCATCCACTGGTCATGTTAATTACCAAAAAACCCAACCTCCACTTATCTGTGCCTTCCCACCAATTGGACCAGGACATGTACACTGGTGTATCTTACCCCAAATATAGACATAGCCCCAGGGAACCAGAGCCTGCCTGTAACAGTAATGGCCCTTATTGAACAGCACAGGGCCGTTCAGTTAATTCCTCGCCTTTTTGGCCTGGGAATCACTGCTGCAGTAGGAACAGTTATATCTGGTCTAATGATCTCTCTCTCCTACTACCACTCCTCTCAAGACTTATCTGAAAGCCTTGAGGAGATAGCCAAGGCCATTGTCACTTTATCATTCCAAATTGATTTCTCTGGCATCATCTTTTGGCATCTCCAAAACCAGAGAGGCTTAGGCCTCTTAATGGTTGAGAAAAGTGGCTTATGTGTATTCCTAGGGGAACAGTGCTGTTTTCACACAAATCAGTTGGGTGTAGTATGAGATGCAGCTAACAGAAAAGGCCTCAGAAATTAGACAGTGTGTGTCTGACTCTTGGGTTAATGTCTGGAGATGGGCCTTATGGCTCCTTCCTTTAGCAGGACCATGGGTCTGTGTAACCCTCCTTCTCTTGTTTGGACCCTGTCTTTTCAGACTCCTGTCACAGTCTTATAAAACCACATCCAAGCAATCACTAATTAGCAGTTGTTGCTCTTATCCTCCCACAGATCCAAAACAGTTCCCCAAGATTCTCCTTCCCACTAGATTGCACACTTACCCGTGTGTTACACCCAAAGCAGTCATAAGAAATGAAGCTCCTCTCTCTCTGGTTCTTTTTCCTTTTGTTTATAATAACAAAAAGATGAGAATGTCAGGCTCGAGTCAGCTGAGACTTACGCAGCACCCAACCTGTTTGTCAGCAACAGCATTTTTCTCAGAGAAAACCCAGCTCAGCACCAGTGCTGTTGCGGTCGGCAAACAAAGGATGTCATACAAAGAGATGAGGTGGAGCACGGAATCTTCCAAGCACCAGGACATTTGAGAACATCCGAACATTTATGTCAGATGCCCTGAGGACTTTGATCACGGAGGCACTGTCCATTTGGAGAACTTTGACAACCTATGTGCACTAAGATCTCACCTAATGTCCCTTGCCTTCTTTCAAGACCTATAAAGAAACCCACTCCTCTTTGTTCCCTACAGACAGTATTTTTGCCCTCTGTCTGCCTGCACTCAGGTATTAAATAATACACCTCATTGCCATCACAAAAGCTTATGGAGTAGTCTCCACTTTGTGTCATTTGTTTACATGGTTAGGGGAGGGATGGAAGAGAAAAAGGATAAAAAAAGGAATTAAGATGTGCTATGTACATGTACCAATTTCCCACAAGAAATGTAAACACTATGTACTTTATACATGTACTAATAAAATAATTTTTTTAAAAAGCAAAAAAATATATTTTTATAAAGGCTATTATTTTTAACCAAACCATTTTCACTCATTTTACTGTGGCATTGACAAGTTCAGTATATTGAAATAGGAAAGAAAATAAAGTCAACTAAAATTAAGTGACTAATGCATTTCAGTAAAAAAGTAGAAGAATTTTAATACAGAAACAAATTTCAAAAATTTTGAAGCAACCGAGTTTTCAGTTATTGGTTAAAATATTCTGCTGTGCTTGACAAAAGAAACACAAGGAAGGATTAATGTAATTTTACTCTGTATTTAAGGCACCATAATTGAAACTTTGTGTGCAAGAACATTTTTTTTCTTTTTTTAAAAATCACACAGTTTGTCATAAATTAGGAGCTGGCTATTGTTAGATTTGGAAACTCAAATTTTAAAGGGCATCTTAAAAAGTTAGATTTATTTCTGATAAGACATACATTACAACAAATATGAAAATTTCTGATATATGTTACCTAGAATTTCTAATATATGTCACTTTAGGTTAAGGTTCAAGATAAATCCTAAGAGCTGCCATGTTTTGCCATATGAGAATCTCACTGTTGTGCTTGACAAGACAATACGAATTGAAGAATTCAGAGGAGCACAGCTCCCTGACTCACAGTCTGAGGATACTTAATTTGGAAGGTAGCTACATTTTTAATGGGCCTTAACATCCAGGTCCAACAGAAAAGATGGACAATGAAGTGAGAATTTCCAGCATGTCTTCATTAGACAGTTATTCTGCTGGAATTTCTGCATTGGAAAAAGTAGCAGTATGGACACTAATTAAAATTGTGTGAGTAATTACTGTCAATGGCCTAAAGATCAATATATATTTAAGCATTTTGTTATTATCTCTTCCTTATGCAAGTATTTTCTCCATAAACTTGTTCACTGGCATACAAATATTAGAAATATAATTGTTCCAAATTTCCCATTTCAGTTAGATGGTAATACAGCAAAAAATCTTGTACATAACATGAAATAACTATTTCCATTTGTTGTTTCATTACAGACAGCGTGTATGTGGTGCATTTTGTGCACGTGCGTGTGTCTGTATCTTTGTGTGTACCTGTATGTTAATCCAGAGTCAAACCTACAGATTTGGTAAAGAAGAAATTTATTTCAGTAACTGAAATCATTACTACTTCTAAACTCTACAATTAACCTCTATAGCTTTCGTGGTACTCCAGAATGAGAGTATCTTTAAAGTAGAATGCTGTGTGATATGTTTCATTTTTTTTTTCCTACATTAATTCTTCAAATCTACAGGCACAACTCTCACTAACTTTATTCCTTATAAACACAAACTAGATATATTAACATGCACTTCCTGTGGTAGCCAACATTAGAATATCATGAAAAATAAATTGAATGTATTACATGTGTTAGGGTTATTTTCCAACAGAAATAATAAAACAAAATTTTAAGAGAATGATCATGAATTATGTTCTTGAATTTAAAGTTAGGATGAGAATTAAATATTAAAGGAAGTAGAGCTTATACATGTTTGTAAAATTTTCCCCACCTAAATTGACCACACAAGCAAAATAAAACAAAACTAAAAAAAGTCATCTACACTGAAACAGGGAATGCCTCATAACACAAATGTACAAGTTGTCAGTTAAATATATTGCAGCAAATAGTGAAAGACACCATAAGTCATATAGAACTTTCTTAAAGGCATTGAAAATTTGTGGGAAATAAAACAAAATCTCAAAAGATCCTACAGATGTTTTCCAGAATGGAGATCACAGAATTGTGGATATGGGTGAATTGAACAGAAGACATGGAATAATTCTTCCAGTCAGGGGCCGGTGAGATGGCTCAGCGGTGTAAGCGCCTGCCTGGCAAGCGCAAGGGCCCGAGTTCGACTCCCGGAACCCACATACAAAAAAGGGCCGGTGATATCGCTCAGGGGCACGGGCGCCTGCTGGTGCACGAGGTCCTGAGGTCGACCCCCGGTACCCACAAAAAAAAAAAAAAAATTCTCCCAGTCAGCTGCATCAAGACATATTATCATATTATCTATCATCCACGGGTGGATAGCGAGTCACTGCTCTGCCGGAAAATTCAGCACCTGGTGATCCTAAATCTGGCATCAAGAAAGAACTAAAGAGGCAAAGTTTAAAATAAAAGAAGACATTTTATTTGAAGGTGAGGAAAGGGGGTAAGAAAGAGATAGATAATAGCTACTCTGGATGAGTAGGAAGTATTCAAAAGTGAAATACTTGTGGGTTTTTATCCTCAGCTCTTTCTTATTTAGGACTAGTGATTTCTCCCATCTCCCATGTGGGCACCTGGAAGTTGTCGCCATCTGATTGGGTCTCTGGCTGTCTTTGACTCTAACCTCAGCACCTCTATCTACATCCTATCTGGCTGTTTGATTTCTTCCTGTTCCTTTGTGATGGATAACTGTGGGGGGGGGCTCACAGAAAGATAACTTAGAGTGAACAATTAAGTAAAAGGAACGTGTGTGCATGTGTGTATCTGGTACAATATACTGATGTTGAATTGTGAACGTATATACATGGGTATGTGTGTGTGTGTGTGTGTGTGCACGCGCACGTGTGTGTGTCTTATACACTAAATAAGACTCCTTAGTGGCTGCCCCTTATCTCCCTTGCATTCTATCAGGTGGGTGAGTGGAGCTGGTTTTTTTGGTCTTTTATGTTTCTGGCTTTTCAGTGTTATGTTAACTCTTCTAGTTAAATTCTTATGGTAATTGTGTTACCTGGTGCCTCTCTCAGTCTAGCTTCTCTCTCCCTCCTTTGTCTTTCTAACTGCCCTAACTGCAGAGTGTACTTGTAGAGGCAAAAAAAATGTGCCTTTAGTAATGTTTCTTATTAATTTCTTTAATAAAGCTTAACTCTTGATGTTGTACATTCTGTGTTTAGAAACGTATTTGACATTTGAGAATCACACACAGAATTCTCTGACCCTAAAAGCATTTTGTTCTGTTATTCCTATTTTCTCTTTTTTCCTGCCTATGACCCCCTGTCCCTTTTGAACACAGATTCAAATGGAAATACCAGTTACACACTACCAATTTTGGTCACTGACTTATATTTCTAACTAAGAAAGATACAGTCTCATGGTAAGAGTGTAGAGAGCAAGAAACTATGTAAACATCCTACAATAAAAACAAAATAAAAATAAATCATATCAGTTAAACATTGCAATCACATCAGTTAAACATTACAATCAGGGCCGGTGAGATGGCTCAGCGGCGTAAGCGCCTGTCTGGCAAGCGCGAGGGCCTGAGTTCGACTCCCGGAACCCACATACAAAAAAAGGGCCAGTGATATCGCTCAGTGGCACGGGAGCCTGCTGGCGCGCGAGGTCCTGAGGTCGACCCCCGGTACCCACAAAAAAAAAAAAAAAACATTGCAATCAGCAGAAGAAATTCAGTATTGAAATGATAAGTTGGATATAATGGGCCACACCCATAATGCCAGCACACTGGGAGGCAGGAGGATCCTAAGACTGAGCCCAGCTTGGGAAATTTTACTACCTAGTGAGACTGTCTCTAAATTAAAAAAAAAAAAAAATTAAAAAGCAAGAGTACTGGGTATTCAGCTCAGTGTGAATCCTCTAGATTCAGTCTCCAATACCACAAAAAAGTCTGACAGGGTACAGATTTTTAAAAATGTACCAAGTAAAAACATTGTGTGAGAGATCCCACTGTAGAAAATATACATGTATGTACACATGATTATACGTATATGAGATGTGTGTGAAATGTGCTTGGGAAATATTTTGATGAAATAATTTTTAAACTATAAGATTACTAGGAGTATTAATTATATTAGTATGTATCTATTTAATTTTTCCAATATAAGTAATGTTCATGTATATAACAAACTCATTAAGATCTCCATGAAAACTATGATTTTGAATGTAGCTTAGGTGATATGTTATCCAGAAAAAGAGGGATCAAACACTGATTAGGGAAAATATATAAGATGGGAAAAAAACCCAGAAATCTAACAATAATAATGAATATATAGAGTAGAGAAGATAGCAAAATAAAGAAACATGCTGAGTTGGTTACTTTTCTCTCATCGCTGAGACAAAATACCTGACACCCAAATTAAGGAAGGAAATGTTTATTTAGCTCACAGTTTGTGGAAGTTTCAGTCCACAATAAGCTGGCTCCAAGTCAGGGTGGCATGGTGAGGGGCAACTATTCAAGGTGGCAGATTACAGCAAAAGCAACAAGAGCAAAAATGGGGAGAGCAAGCCTCCTTTCCTCCCTTATATTGTAAGCAGGCTACCCACCCTACGGTGGGTGTAGCAGTCACATGATCTCCGTGCCCTCCTCTTGCATTGGATGAAGATGTTTATAAAGTGAGGATCCTGGCCCCCTGCTGAGTCACTTAGTTAAGCTTTTAAACTTCTCAAGTTGACACAAGGTATCAATCATTACAGTCCACTCCTTGTCAACTTGGCAACCAGACACATTTCTTTTTTTTTTTTTTTTTGTGGGTACCGGGGGGTCACCTCAGGACTTCGCGCGCCAGCAGGCGCCCATGCCACTGAGCGATATCACCGGCCCCTTTTTCATATGTGGGTTCCAGGAGTCGAACTCGGGCCCTCACGCTTGCCGGGCAGGCGCTTAAGCCTCTGAGCCATCTCACCAGCCCTAGACACATTTCTTTAAACCAGTTTCCAGATACAAAGACATGCTTATTGTTATCATTTCACAAATTGAACATTATAATGCAGGCTTAACAATCCTCAAGAACTGGTATTAAGTCTATCAACCTTATATTACATTAGAACCGTAATATTTCAACCCTGGCAGCCCAAAGACTCATGCACATCCTTTTATGTAAAAGGCATTTAGTCCATCTCTAAGTGTTGTCAAAGTCCTAACAGTTCCAACATTGCTAAAAAGTCCAAGTTCCACGTCTCCTCTGAGATGTAAGGCAAACTCTTAGTTGCAAGCCCTGTACAAATGAAAAGTTAAACACTACCAACATTCAAGGGCACAAGATAAACATTTTCATTCCAAAAGTTACAAACAGGGATACAAAAGATTGGGAACAAAGCAAATCCAAAATCCATCAGGGTAAATGGGGATACAAAAGATTGGGAACAAAGCAGGCCCAAAATCCAGCAGGACAAACATTAAGTCTTGTAATTCCTTGTGCAGCGTCTGAGAAAATCTGTGGTGAGTTGCGAGTTCTAAAGGGCTTGAATAGCTCTGCCCTATAGCACTTCTGGTGGTTGTAGCTCCCATGGCTTCTCTCTTGGGCCCACTCTGCTCCCTCCTTGCAGGTTTCCTCAGATGATCCATGTTCCTGGCTTCTGCAAACCTCTGGGGTCTGCACTGTACCTTTGGCTTCACACTCATAGCTTCACACACTGCCCTCTCAGGGACACGCTCCTTGGCCTCCCAGGCTTTCTGAAATTGGGGTGGAAGCCTTCTTAAGCCCATAACTCTTGCACTGTGCATGCACCTAAAATGAGAGCCAGGTGGATGATGCCAAGGTCTGCTGCTGCTGAGTGTAGCACAGCTCTCAAAGCTCCTGGGGGGAAAGATGATGGGAGGATGGAGAAATAAAGATAAGAGTCAGAATACAGAAAGCTGAGGTCAGCCCTCTCTCCTGATGGGAGGAAAGGAAGCTCAAAAACTACAGCATATTTATTTATAAACTCAGCAGGTTGATGTCACGTGACATCCCTCTGCCTAGCAACCTGTTCACTTGGATTCCTTAGGTGCCTGGTGTTTTCTGAACTGGAGCAGCTTGTTCACATGGCTCACCTCAGGTGCTCCTTGTTCTTGGGACTGGCCTTGCTCCAGCCCTGCATGTGTGATCAATCTCCAGCTTCAGCTGCTCCTCCATCTCCTCCTTTTCTGTTTTGTATTTGCAAGAGATGTGTGGTCTGTTGAAGTTGGAGGAGCTGTGTTTGGAGGACTTTGCAGAAGAAAAGAGGAAGAAGGTCTTCTTTTTCTCAAATCATTTTATTCTGAGTAACTTACTCATTTAGACTAGTGATTTCCAGTCCAATGATTTTAAGTCCCTGCCTTCAGCAATTTAACCCTACACAGTTCATTAATCCATAACAGTAGTCAGTTACCAGTATAGCTAGAAATTGTCAGATGTTAGTGATTGCAGTTTCTTTTATAGCTATCATATTACTATAGCATTGTTTTATACCTCTTGTAGTTATACTTTTCTGCAGGATTTCAAGACCAAGTTAAAGTGAGACCTGTATTATTCGATTTTTGCTATCTATCAAGGTCAGTTAAATCTCCTCAGGATTTACCTTAGAACCATGTATAGCACCTCTTTGTTCTTCTGTGTCAGCCATCTGCATGAGTCACAGCCATTGCTTGATGAAGTTGCTTTCTGTGAACACTTCGGAGATTTTTCTTCCTTAGTGACTCTCTTTAGGCACACTATACACTGTTGATCAGTTTCCTCTGTGATCTTACAATCTCCTTGGTCAGAAGACTGGGGACTCACTAAGTTATAGGATGTTTCAGCAGAGGTTCTCTTATATCCTGGGTCCTCATGGACCTCAGAGGGCTGGGGCCAAAATATTGGCTGTCCTCCTAGCCCATCTACCTTTCTAGTTTTTGGTCTCCAAACCTCAGTTGTTCAATAACCAAAAGAGAAGATTAATGACATTACATTGTATTGCATGCATTGAGCTTAATATTATACAAAATAGAACAGTTATTTCTTACTAACCATGTATGTTCTAGTATTTGAAACCCTGTAGAATATTTACAGACAACAGTTGCATAGTTTTATACATATAATTAGAAATCAAAAGCCATACATTATATTGTAGCATGACAATCATGATGACATTTTTGTGACACACCTGAATTTTCATTTTGGCATAAAATAGCCCTTTTAGTCAATCGTTCCTATCTAGTACATAAGAATATTTTACCTAACTTGTTGACCTTTAATGGGATGTACATCACATAAGGTTTTGTTAAAAGCAGATGTCTGAATCTGAAAGAAAAGTCTATCACCATAAACATTTTGGAAGACCTGTACATCTGAAGGCACGAATACATTTAATACACCACAAAAGTAATAACAATCATCACAGCCATATGAAAACCTTTGTACCAGAGCATCTTTAAATCAAAAACCTTATTGTCTAGAAAACTCAATCTTTTGATGACCAATGTAAACATATCACAATACTATATTTTAATAACATTTATTGGGGTGTCTCCCACAAGGCTATGGAGATCACTGGGGTCTGCTATTAATGAACAAAGGCTGGGATAACTTCCCAGGCAGCTGCTCCTTTATTCACCAAAGGGAGCCTTGACCAATAATTCCCCAAGCCTGCAGGGTTCCCTATTTAGTTACCTTAACAAATTTTTGATGACCTATGAGAAAACCTATTTTGATACCATACTATCATACTGACCAGCTGGCAACCCAGGCGGAAGCATGCTTTTTAAATCTAAAACCCAAATTAAATTTTGAACAAATGATCCAAAAATGCAAAAGAGAAAGGAAAAGAGAAAAAAACTGTTGCACTCAAATAAAAAAAGTACCACTGTTCACAGATATGACAGACAAATAAACAAAAACACAGACTAACAGATTGGACAAACAGACAAATATCTTACAAAATCAGTGTGTACTCAAATATATTTTTGGCCAAATTGAATTATAATAACTCCTTTATAATTTTAGAAGTTTGTAATTATAAACAGGCTAGTCAGAATTTTTTGTAGGTCAATTAGCAGAGATCTCTTACAAGAAGAATTTGGAAGGAACAAAATCTTTTATATATAATTAATATAAATTTTTGTATTCTATTTTGTCTTAAGAATACTGATACATTTTGTGTCCTTTTCTTTCATATAACTTTCAGCTCAGTTATCTCTATATACTCTGTCACCTACTCAGACCTTTGATTCCCATTGCTGGTTACCATCTCCTGGGCATCCTGGGTCAATTCCTTTAATTGGCCCCAGGTCAGGTCTGGCCCCATCTTTGTCTGTTGGTTGTGGTGTGGTCTCTGAGGCATCATTGTCATAAGGCTAATCATCAGCTTCTTGAAAGGTGGAATCACCTCCTTCTCTGGGTCTGGGTCCATGATACAGCCAGCCATGCTCTGGCACCCAGATAGGCCATTCAACATTCTCTGAAAATACACAAGCATAACCTTGACACCAAATTAGCACTGGGCTTGGTCCCTTCCATTGTGCAATATGAAGATCTTTCCAAAGGACCCTTCCTAACTTCTTTTCCTTTATCTGACTGAATTGTCTTTCTGCTGCTATAGTCCCATCCTTAGCAGGATTTAAAAAATTAATAGTATATACTGCCTATATGAATGCTGCCTTCCAAATGTTTTGTAATAGTTTTATATTTCCCCTACCACATGAATTCCTTATAATCCCCAAGGTCAAGGAATTGTTGAGTGTGATCACAACACACTCAAAATTCAATTACAAAAACAAAAGGGGAAATCCTTCCCTACGAAATTCACACCTCATAATAGACTTCACTTGGCAGTATATTGTATTAATTTGCCTGAAGGATAATGACAATCAATAACACCAGGGAAAGTAGCCAATGCAGATTGCCTAGAGGATGAAAATTGCCACAGCCACAGTTGTTGAATGGAAGAAAAGGGAACAAGGATAGTTTGCACCACACAACCAAAGAGTTGAACAGCACATGTTCACCCACACACAATCAGATCTGCCACAGCATCATAAAAGGGGGTAATGGTTTTACCTGGAGCATGTGTCATATGTAGCCATTGTAAAGAGCTCAAGACTGCCAAAGGAGCCCAGTGGGCATATGCTGAGTTGGGAAGATAATTTAAAACATTGGCAAAAATCGGTCAACTCTAGAAAGTTGAGCATTAGAGAGAGCCAGATTAACTTTGTCCAGGGCAGCTTTAGCCACTGACAAAAGTGCTCTTGGACATGTTGGGGCTGGGTCCCCCTTGAGAATGTCAAAGAGAGGGCCTAAATCATGAGTTGTTAGCTTAAGAGCTGGGTAGAGCCAATTAATATTACCAAGTAAATCAGTAAGGGTTGCAAGATAATTAACCTGGATCTGAACAGTTTGGGGCACAGTATGTCTTTGTTGGTTACGGTGACCCAAATATGAAAAAGGTGCCATAGTTTGCACCTTTTGGGGGCCACCCCTAGGCCTGCATAACAAAGGGCATTATCTAACTGGATAAATACTTGGTGCAAGGTGGATGAGGTTTCATGTGCTAGAAGAATATCATCCATGTAATGGACAAGATAAACAGATGAGCCTGATGGACCTAGAACATGGCTGCAGCCACAAACTCTTGACATAGGGTCAGACTATTTGCCATTCCTTGTGGCAGACAACACCTTGGAATTTGTGCATAGGGACTTGATGGTTAACAGAGGGTAAACTAAAGGCAAATTTTTTTATCTTGAGGATGGAGAGGAATTGTAAAAAACAGTCTTTTAACTCAGTCACCATGAGGGAAAAATGTAAAGGGATAGCTATGGGACTGGGCAATCCTGGTTGAAGTGCTCCCACAGGTTCCATGGTGTGATTAACTGTCTGCAAATTCTGTAGTAATTGCCACATTCCTGACTTCTTTTTTATTACAAAAGTTGGAGTATTCCAAGGGCTATTGGAGGGTTCTAGATGTCCCACTGTCATCTGTTCATTAACCAGTGTATGAGCTGCCATAAGCTTCTCCTGAGTGAGGAGCCATTGATCAACCTAAACAGGGTCATAAGACACCCAAGTTATCTCTGATGCCATCCATGGGGCTGGAGAAGAGATCAAGATCCCTCCTAAAAACGTGAAGGCGATTATCCTATGCCAAATGTTCTTTTTAGGGATCTATTGGAAGGGGTTTTCTCCTTCCTTGATTATATTTACCAAGCCCTTGGGTGGGTAGAAAACCTTGTTGTAACACCTGATGAGTCACCAAGGAGTTAGGACTGACCAAAAATGCCCACATATCCTGTATAATGTCACAACCCCACAGACTTACTAGTATATGGGGAAGGACATAAGGTAAGAAATGTCCAGAATGGCGTTCTGCATCCCTCCAGGTTAACAATTTAGCACTTCTACAAGGGTGAGAAACACTGCCCACCCCCTGTAGATCTGTAGTTGCTACATCCAGAGGCCATGCTGTAGGCCAATGTCTTTGGGCAATTACTGAAACATCTGCACCTGTGTCTAAAAGCCCATTGAATGTTTTTCCTTCAATAATCAATTCCATCTCAGGACAATTTTGTTTAATCTGTTGAATCCAATAAGTATCAGAGGACTCAAAACACTTGGATCCTCTTTCCTTATTTATAGATTTTCCAATTTTTGTCAAAGGAAGAATGACAAATTGAGTGATAGGAGTCTGAGGTGACTTGAACAGTGTTTTGAATAGATTGAAACATAACTTTTATTTCCCCTGTATAATCAGCATCAATGACATGAGGCAAAACCTGGAGACCTTTTAAAGTGAGGCAGCTGTGGCCTCGCAGGAGTCCCACTGCTCCTTGAGGCAAACGTCCATAGACTCCAGCAGGAATAACTTGGGGCCCCATTTCAGGAGGTAGCATGACTCTGGAGAATGGGCTGAGGTCCAAGCCCCTGCTGTCTTTTGTTGCTCACCAGAGGTCAGAAATGTGCTTGGCAGTGGAAGGCAGGGCTGGGGAGGAATTAAGGAAATCGCCCCCACTGTTTGCCGGTGCCAGGGCAGACCCCACTGGAGGTTTCCTGGAATGGGTCGGCCTTCCACATCAGTTTTGGATTTACACTCACTTGCCCAATGATGCCCTGATCTACATTTTGTACAGATGCTAGAAGGTTTTGTTGAAGGAGCAGATAATGGCTGTGCTGCCCTTACAGATGCAACAGAGCAATCTCGGGCAAAATGTCCCTCACCCCCACAGCTGAAACAAGTAACCTTATTTTTTTTCTTTTCCTCTGGGCTGTGGATGAATAACCTGAGAGATAGCTGCTGCCAAGGCAACCCCCTGTACATATGAGGCAGCAATGTCTGCACAAATCCGAATCATCTCAGACAGTGGAGCCCATTTTTTATGGGCTCATAAAGCCTCTTTAAACCATTTATTTGCATTTTCAAAGGCCACTTGTTGAGCAATGAACTTAAAGGATGACTCTATTTTATGAAGGGTGGAAATCTCAGCCTGTGATGCAGCAAAATTTCCCTGAACTGAAAAGGCAGAAATTGCTACTTGTGGTGCAGGTAAGGTTAAGGGCGTTGTGAAGTGGAATTTGCAGTGGAACACTCCCCTAGTGGGGAAGGGTCTTTTTTTGCCCCCCACCACTCCTTCTATATCAAACTGAGCAAAGCTAGAGTATTGAAGGTCTATTAGGGTGGCTGTTGTTCTGCCATCTTTTTTCCACTTGGGAGTTGATTTTAAGATAGTGCTCTAAGCCAAACCTCCCTGGTCATCTCAACAAGCCTATGACCATTAAGACACTCCCTAATCCATGTCCACAAAAAAAAAAAAAGGTTAAACACAAGAATCAATAATACAACAAATGGGCTGGGAGATGGCTCAGTGGCATACGCGCCTGCCTGGCAAGCACGAGGGCCCGAGTTAGACTCCCGGATCCCACATAAGAAAAAAAGGGCCGGTGATGTCACTCAGTGGCACAGGCGCCTGCTGGCACACGAGGTCCTGAGGTCAATCCCTGGTACCCACAAAAAAAAATAATAATAATACAACAAACATTTCTATATACATCTGTGGCTCTTGAAAATCTGTATGCCCCATGTTTTACTCCTGATGATATCAATATCAGTACAACTCTGTGATCAGTATTGATGCTATCAATGCATTTCTCCCCCTTTTCTGTGCACAATGAGAAGTGTCCCCTCACCTGCTATTTCTTCATACCCTGGTCCCATGTTCAGGCACCAATATGCTGAGTTTAGCACAACTCTCAAAATTCCTTGGGGGAAGGATGGTGGGAGGATGGAGAAATAAAGATAAGAGTCAGAATACAGAAAGCTGAGGTCAGGTGGAGACCTCTCCTGATGGGAGGAAAGAAACTGCTCAAAAAGTACAGCACATTTATTTATGCACTCAGCAGGTTGATGTCACGTGACATCCCTCTGCTGAGTAACCTGTTCACTTGGATTCCCTTGCGTGTCTCATGTTGTCTGGACTGGAGCAGCTTGTTCACGTGAGGGAGCTTGTTCACCTCGAGTACTCCTTGTTCTTGGGACCGGCCTTGCTCCAGCCCCACATGTGTGATCAACCTTCAGCTTCAGCTGCTCCCCACACGCTGCCAGCTGGAGCAGTAGCCAGGCTTCCCAGTGTCTTGGCTGTAGGGGTCAAGTGCCTGGGTTGCTGGACACTCTGAATCCAATTCTGAGGAACAAATTTTCTATGCTGCCACTATTCTGGAACATGGTGCTTTGTGACTTTCTCCTCAAAGCTAAATCTTTCACTTTTGCAGTTTTGAGGCTGCAAAGGGTGGAGACTTCCTGTGATGCCCTCAGGCCATCTTTTATATTCCTGTTCCTTCTCAGTAGTTGAGATCTCAGCTCTATCTTTGTAGTCGACAGCATTACTGAAGTTTCCTTTCTGGTCAAACTCACAGCATTTTAAATCATGCTGTTGGGCTCTCTGCTCTTGATTCTCAACATAAATCTGACTAAAAGCCCCCAACAGTAGCAATGCCACAGCCTCAACCTTCCACTGCTTTGAAATTTCTTCTTCCAGATTAATTAGTCCACTGCTCTTAATCTCAGTTTCAGGCAAAGTCTCTGGACATGAGCAAAATGCAGACAAACTTTCTGCCAAGCCATAGCACACATTGTCTGGAGTCCAGCAGCCAATGCAGTCCTTCCCAGCAGAAAACTCCCAAGCCTGGTCTTTACTGGTTTTCTGGTCTTCTGAGCTCTGACCAGAGTCTCCCATACAGAACACCTTAAGGTGTTCCAGCTGTACTCTCTCAGGCAATGTCTCTGAACCTTTCCAATCTCTTCCCACAAGCCATTTGCAAAGGCTCTTGAACCACATGGTAAGGTGTAATTACAGCAATGACCCCATTCCTGGTACCAAATTCTGTCTTGGTTACTTTTCTCTGTTGCTGAGACAAAATACTTGACACCCAAAATAAGGAAGGAAAGGTTTATTCAGCTCACAGTTTGCAGAGGTTTCTGTCCATAATCAGCTGGCTCCAAGGCAGAGTGGCATGGTGAGGGGCAACTATTCAAGGTGGCAGAAGACAGAAAAAGCAACAAAAGCAAAACTGGGGAGAGCAAGCCTCCTTTCCTCCCTTATATTGTAAGCAGGCTACCCGTCCTTGGGTGGGTGTAGCACTCACACCATCTCCACGCCCTCCTCTTGCACAGGATGATTCTAAATTTCTCAAGTTGATGCAGTGCATCAACCATTACACATGCTGAATGCTATAATACAAAACACTTTTAGAAATTAGAGAATATATCAATGTGAAAATTCTAGGAAAGATTAGTTTAGATGATAAAATACAAGAGTGCATCTTGATGAAGTGTATAATAGGAGCACTACTATATAGTGACTAAAAGCATAGATTTGAAAGTAGAAATAAAGAGAATTGTTTCCATTCTGTACCATCTTAATGCAAGTTACATAATTTGCCTTTGATTGTGATGTCATTAATACATGGTAGATAATTACATTTACTTCATGAAGTGTGTGCAAAGATTTAATGCACTAACTCCTTAATAAATTGTATCTTCAGTCAATATTTTACTATTAATATTATTATCTTATTGTTAAAATTTCACCTCATTAGAGAATCCTGCATAGATCCATGTGACCTACAAACATAAACAATAAAATTTGCCTGATTTTTTCAGACTTTTTTTGACAGGGTCTCACTATGTAGTTCAGGCTAGCCTTGAGCTCACTTTGTAGTCCAGGCTAGACTCAAATTTGCTGTGATCCTCCTGCCTTAGCCGCCCTAGTGCTGGGATTACAGAAGTCTACCACCATGCCTGGCCTATTTATTTTTTAAAGTACTTTTAGGGTACAGCAAAATTGAGTGGCAACTATAAATGTTATTTTCTAGCCCTACCTCCACATCACCTCCCCCAATAGAAACGTCCTCCTCAGAGTAGTAAATTTATTTAAAATGATGACTCTACCTGACATGTCATCATTACTCAGAGTTCACAGATTAAGTTTGGTAATCTTGATATTGTACATTTTGTTTTTAGGCATGTATTGGACATTTGAGTATCATACACAGAATTCTGTGACCTAAAAGTCATTTGTTCTGCTATTCATGCTTATCTACTGCCTGACATTTGTTAATCACTGTTCTTTTTATGTCTTCATATTTTTTTTTTATTTTCAGACTGTTATATTCTTGGAATAATATAGTGTATAATTATTTTTAAAATGACTTCATTCAGTTCATAGTATGAATTCAAGTTGCCCTCCATGTCTTTTTATGTCTCAAAAGCTCATTTCTTTTAAGTGCTTCATAGTGTATGTATCACATTTTATTTAACCAATCACCTACTAAAGGACATCTTGGTTGCTTCCAAGTTTGGACAGTTATTACTAAAGTTCCTCTAAAAACTCATGTACATATTTTTATGTAGACAGAAGTCTTGAAAGTTTTAAGAAAATGTGTGAAAAAATATATGGAGAATAGTGAAACTAATTTCATGTACAAACTAAGAAAAATTAAGTAAATGTTAATATATTACTTTATCTGTCTCATACTGTTTCTTTAAAGGAAAAAAATGACACAAAATATTACAAAAGTGACTAGCTTATTCCAGTCTTGTCTCTGCTTTTTCTGGGAGTTCACATTATTCTGTATTTGATGAATGTCACGCTCATGAGAGTAATGTGTTTTCATACTGCATGGCATCATCCATAAGGAACAAATAATGTTGTATGTTTTAAACTGTATAAAAATGGTGATGGGCTGGTGAGATAGCTCAGGGGCATAAGGGCCTGCCTGGCAAGCGCAAGGTCCTGAGGTGGACTCCCGGTACCCACATAAAAAAAAGTATTATTCCATATTTACATATGTATATCTTTTAGCAATGAATAATTACTCATATTTTAAATTATATATGATATATTAAAAATCAAGTTTAAATATATTAAACTTTGCATTGGATTGCAGTGCATAAATAACATTATGTGTGAAGTTTAGAGACTATATCTTAGGTTCAAGTATAAAATTTGAATATCATATATACATTTTCTTAATTTTTTCTTAGTACATAATTGTCTCCTCACTTCAAGGGAGCAGGAACAAAAGAGGAAGAGCCAGAGATCAAGGCTCCAGGAAGAATATATAATGTCATGCCTCATGGTCAGCTTCTTTCACTTGGGCCCTGTCTCCTAGTTTCCAGCACCTTCTAATAATGCACCAAATTATAAACCCATCAATGAATTAATTGACCAATGAAGTTAGTGCCATCATAATCCAATCACCTCCCAAAAGCCCCACCTCTGAATATTACTTGAGTAATATTACTTGAATATAAATCTTGAGGGCCAAGATTTCAACACAGGAGGCTTTGGGTGGGGTTCATTTGAGATCCAAACCATGACAAGCCCCTTCAAGCCAATGGAGAGAAACAACTTTCCTCTGTTGTTATCCCTTAACTTATCTGCCATCTCTCTCTCATTTCTGTTCAGATTTTGAAAATCTCTGTTAAACTCATGTCACTTGCCCCTTTTGAGGGTGATGTTTTCTGCTGTGAAACAGATCAATATGAAAGATTAAATACCTAAATCCTAGAAGCAAACAAGGAAAAACTAACATATCTTGAGCATATTATCATTTGCCTGTGTTCTTTTGAAATTAATGAGGTTTATGATAGTTGTAATAAATGTTCCCTTAGTCCTGGTGTGGAAGCTAAGGTGGGAGGATCACTATGAGTTCAGAGCCAGCCTTGCTACATGGTGAGTTCAAGACTAGCCCAGGATATGTAGCAAGACCTTGCCTCTAAATAAATAAATAAATACTACCTTAAATACTGGATCAAAAATAAGAGTCAGTCTTCTCAGAATATGATAAAGCTATCCACTTCATTCTACTTCTTTAAAATGCTAACCAAAACAAAAGCTTGAAACAAAAATAAGGAAAACACAAAAACAATTGGCAGTATTTAGTAGACCATTTGAATGGACTCATATAGTGCTTCCCGTAGGTATCCCTCTATCTGTCACAGGCTTAAGAGAACTGAAGAAAATATCACAAGTTAGTGAAAGAATATAACCACAACTAAGCATATTTCATATTACATCTCTGCAAATGGATCTGGGGCTAGAATCACAGAGGACAGCTCAACGCTTCTGTGAAACTACAACTCTCTCCACACTCTCTCCACACATGGTATGAAGGGAAGAGAAACTTGGAAAACACTCAAAATGCATAAAACGAGTGGCGTGATAAATAAAAAAGCAGCACGGAACCCTTGCTTAATGTAAAATTTACAGATTCAACACTTTTTGTATAATCATATTACAAATAAGCAAAAATGAATGCAAAAGTCAATCTTTACATTCCTGGTGAAGATTAAGAGCTTAGGAAGTTGTGAAACATACTTTCTGCAAATGCAGCCACAATGCTTATGAGCAAGGTTTCTGTGTTCTAGGATAAATACCAAGAACACATTGGCTGCTTTAATTTTCCTACATCACTGCCCAAAGCCACAACAGGAAACCATGCAGCAATTTGAGCTCTCTTCAGCAGCACTACTGCTGAGTAGGTTTTAACCAACAACTTACTAACAACTTGTTACCAGAAACTCAAGCAGTCAAATTTCTGAAGGAATAACAATGTCATTTTATTAGTTATGTCACTAATTTTCCTGAAAGCACTCTTGCATTTTGATTAAGTCCAGTTGTTTCCATAAGAACAAATGGGTTGCGTACAGTGACTTATAATCACCAACATTGTCATAAACTCATAGAAGGCTTGCAGAAACAAATGTAAAAATCCCATCGTATATTATTATCTTCTGAGATAAAAAGTTTGTAAAGCCCAATTATTCGCTCCTGAGATACTTGTTTCTTAATGGCATTGTTTCTATTTTGCTGACACTTACACGCCTGCTGCAGGAAGGAATGGTACCTCAGCACTCCGATCTCAGTTGTGAAACTGTGCAGTGGTTAATTTAATTAAACATCAGAAAAATATGACATTTTAATGAAAAGGAAAGGCTGCCAAAGTGTTGGCAAAAGTAGGGTATTTTTCTTTCCCTTCCATAAATGTCCAACTCAGAAGAGTGGGCTTTTGGATTTCTGTTCTGCAAATCAGAGTTAAAAAGCAGACACTGAGTGTTGTTTAATCCACACCAGATGTGTAGGAATAAAAAGAAGAGCATCTGAATTAAACATTTCTATACTGAAAACACAATGGGAACATTTTTCTTTTCTTTATGCTAGTACAAAATAAAAAGTAGTGCATCCTTGAAATTGTTCAATGAAACTCCAATTTTACCACATTAACAACAATCTTGCTGTAGTATTATGTGTATCATTCAAAGATATTCCTTTTCCATTAAAGGAGAAACCATTGACACTAATTTTAGTGTCCTATTTATTTCCAGATAAATTTTTATGTTAGGAATTTTTATTCAGTTCCAATGTCCACATCAAAATCTAGCCCATTTTAAATTTGTGTATACACTTTTCTGCTCTTCTTCTTTTCCCTTCTTCTTCTCTTCTCTCTCTTCTCTTCCACTCCCGTCTCTTTATCTTTATCTCTTTTCTTTTTCTGTCTTTCTTTCTTTTGTCTTTCTTCCATTCCTGAATTGTTTTATTCAAAACAATGGTACAAAAGTAGACATTTGAAGAAATTTTCTTCCAAGAAGTCATAAAATTCATTATTAAATTAATTTTTATAAATAGTTATTTATCTCTTCTGCTTTTTACACAACTTTCTTTAAACTGCATGAACTATACCCATAAGAGTTTTCCGTAGACGATCAAAAGGGTTTGTGGTCATCAAAATTTCTGTTTTGCTCTCGCCTTGACTTGGAATAGCCTCACCAGCCTTTGATGAGGCAGAATCCTATTTTAGGTACCTTGCTCTTAAAATATGAATACAAATAAATGCCAGAGCAGACCAGTTACACAAGAGAAAGAAGAAAATTTTACTTCTAATAAATGAAACTGTAATCTGGCATGTATAAGCATCTAGGTACACAAGTATTTATTTATTTATAATTTTTAAAAAGAAATAAGAATATAACTTTAGAGAGTTAATTCAATACTGCATGTCATGCAGCTTTATTATATATTCAGAAGTTTAAAAACATGTAAGAATTGTGCGTTGACATGAAATAAGATTTTCCTATATGGTTAACTGGCAAAAAGTATGGAATATGATAGACAGGTAAAACTAATGTACCCACTGATGGTATGTAAATGGATTTTACTTCTGTGTGTGTGTGTGTGATTTTTCTGTCTTGTACCCCATTTACTATATCTATTCATTGAATGTATATTAATTTTGTCAGTGAGAGAAACCATTAAAAAAACTGAGACTTTACTGAGAGATAGCTCAGTGGTAAAGCATATGCTTAGCGTATGCAAAACCCTGTGTTCAATTCTCAGCACCAAAAAAAAAAAAAAACAAGAAAAATTGAGACTTCAGGGATTGCGATAATGGGCTTCACTGTTTTTGTTCTCTGACATCTCTGTATATTTAAATATTGTAAAATGCAACATGACCAGGAGAATGGTAAGTTAAAAGTATTAAACAGAGACACTTTGAATGAAATCTGGAGTGGTAATTAGTACAGATTTCCAGCATTTTCTTTAAGAAAATCTGATTCTGATTTTTTCCCCAAAGTGCTGGTGATCTAACACAGGGCCTCACGAATACCAGGCAAGCATTCAACCACTTGGCTACATTCCCAGCCCAGTCTGATGTTTTAAAGGTGTCACAAATGATTCTGATACAGGTAGTCCCAGAACTGTATTTCATTTTGTGAAATAGGAAGTAACATATTTTATAAACTGTTTTCTTATATTTCTTAATATGTTTCATTAGAGAATTGCTTTCAGTCAGATGTTTTTCTTTCATAACTTCATTCCTCTGAGATATATTTGGTAATAAAAATCCCTTTGATTTATTTCTTATTTTTTCAATATTTCATTAGCGAGTGTTATTAATTGTTAATCTGCTGGAGAATATATGCATGTTTATGACAGAATCCTTTATTAAGTCATTTGGTTAAGTAATTCTTAAATTTATTCTTAAATTTAGGTTTATGATAGAGTAATGCTATAACCAAATGTTTCCTTGCTATAGCATCTTCTGTTCAAAGGAAATTATTTATATTGGTCACTATGTGTCCCACTTTAAAAATATTATTGTATTGTCTATTACAATTTTTATATTGTGCTGTGGAAATACTGATACAATGAATTTGTTAATATTTTGAAGGGCATATTAACTGCTATTTATACAAGTGACAATCTTGTCAACTTCTTAAATCCAACCATTTATGCACAGAATAAGCTACAGTTATTTGAAAATGACATTTTAACTGGGATACAAGTTTTCAATGTGTAATGTGTTTTAATGCTCCACCTCATTTCTTTGGATAACTTTTAATAGTCCCCTAAGGGATAGCATTTTGATGATATGATTTAAAGTTCTGGGTGGTGAGAAAACCTAATTTTCAGACATTCTTTCAGCATATCTTTTAAGAGTAAAATAAGAAGTATTGTTTCTAAATGTCAGGACTAATTGAATCCATTTTCCTGTAACTTATTCAATAGCTATTAAGTTCACTTTCTTCTTTCCACATCCCTGGTCCCATTTCCTCCAGTCCCACTCATACCTAGAGGAAATTCTGGCCATTCAGGAATTTCCAGCCCTTACTACAGAAAAGAAAAGAAAAAGAAAAAGAAACCAGTTGACTTCAAAATATATAAATACTCCTCATTTCTGTACAGAAAAACCTCTTAATCAACAGTGTGCCTGACTTTTGAAAAAGAACAATTTTGATATTCAGAGGTATTTTATCCCAGTATTTTCTGATTTTAATCATACTTGTTGTACAGAGAATAAATTGCACAAAAATTCAAGAGAATATAAGTATGTTTTCTTCTGAGAGGCAAGAAAGAATATCCTGATGATACAAGTAGTGCAGGAAGAACCAAGGAAGTCTTAGATTCATGGATAGGATCTATCTTCTAAACTGGCTTACTATGCACACACACACACACACACACACACACACACAGGGCTTTATTCCCCTTCAAAAGGCACTGTATGAAGCATTTGCAGTGATTTCATGCCCTATAAGCATCAGCCTTTTACAATCTAGCAAGGAGACAGACAGTGCTGGCATCTCAATTTAAGATATGCTGGTGCCTATGGCAGTTAAAATATCCTGCACATAGAAGTGTGCTGTTTTAAACGGGGACTATTCTGAAAGTAAAAGACATGTGACTACTCCAGTGACATGTGAAATGCAAGCTCAAACAGATGACGTATGAGACGTCTGCTTATAAGGAAGGATAGTAACTGGTCTACATGAGAATATGCTGCCATGAGTTCAGCCTGGAATTATATAACCTGATATATTTGGCTTTAGAATTTGAGGTTAATTGGATCACTTTTATTGTTTAATAAAAGTAAAATGGTCTTCCATTTGTATATTTTTCCTGTTCTTTGGAAAAATACACAGGCTTCAGGAAGAATTATCTATCTCGGTATGTGTGTACACTCAGCACTGTTAACACTGGTCATCTTAGAAGAAAATATCCTCCCTAATATCTGTGAATTTTGAGAGATTGGTATAAATAGATTGGAAAAACTGAGGGAAGAAACTCGTTTAAAAGATAGGAAGCTTCTCTTGTGTAGGATAGAAAAACCAGTAACACCACAGAGCATAAGTTCTCAAGCAGGGCAAGTTTTCTTCTCAGGGAGATGTTTTACAACATTTAGAGATATTTTTTATTGTGAGCAGGACTGTAGGGGAGAAGAGCTACTTGCACCTTGTGACTAGAGGCAAGAAGAAGCTGCTAAACTTTCTACAGTATACAGGGCAATTCCCTCTCCCCTCATCCCAAGAAAAAAATGTTAATAGCATCAAAGTTGTAAAATTGACATAGAGGGATGAAAAATCATTAACTGAACAGAGAGAGCAGATATCCATGGCAGTGTGGCAGTAAGATGAAACCCAGGATAATGCTTCAAGGTAGGATCTGGAGCTGAACTCATATTAACAGAGGATATGTTCAGATAAAAATTATAGTGGGTGACATTTGACATTACTTTGAAACAAAATAAGTACTTTTAAAATTTTACTAGTACATGTTTGCAGTACATAATGATTTTAGAACCACTGTGTATGTTATCATTGTGAACAAAAGTATTCACCTGAATAATTACACCAAACATCCTGATAGACATCCAAGTGGTTTAAATGTAAAAGCCCATAACAAAGCCAATAATTCTATGGGTTACTATAAAATTAGTGGTTTTAAATAAAACTAAACCCTAAATTTATTTAGAAATGGTGGAATAACAAAGATGATTCAGAGTTTTTGATATTTTTACTCCTACTTTCCTGAGTTTATGATTTTATTTGTTCTAAAAAATGGCATTATCATTTTCTAATTTTAAAGCTGTATTCTTTTTCTAATTTTACTTTGAGTCATCAACCATGTTAGGCAACATACCTCATTAAAGAAAAAGCATTACGTTTCTTGAGACACACATGTAAACTAACCAACAGATTTAGAAGTAACCCACTCATAATGCTTTTTCTCTAATGAGAGGTAGATGGTTCCATTTGAAAATACGGGAGTGTCTAGAACTCAGTGATGGAGAACCTTTCAGAGACTGAGTCCCCAAACTGCAACCCAAAACCCATTCATTTATTACAAAGTGCCAATACTACAATTAAACCTCAATACTGAGGTTTTAGTTCAGAAAAATAACTGTTATGTGGTGCTTGGTTGCTGGGGCAACTTGGCTTGCCTGCCAACAGAAAGGGCTCCACACACCCACTGAGGCCCACTTGCCATAGGTTCGCCACCACTGGGCTAGGTTTTTGAAAGGCAAGTGGCATTTCTGGATATCTGAAGGCTAAGTATTGCTTTCAACAAATAATAATCCCTTCATTTTAAAAGCAAGAAATATATACTGAAGATGTTCATGTTTTGGCATTATAGGAAGCAAGCTCATGGTAAGCATTTTTAAATGATTAAGAGAAGCTAAACTGTAAATCTTCATTCAGAAATATGTATTAGAATTATAGATTTAATACCACTGGTAAGCAGAGAAAATGGATTTGGTCAAGTGAATCTTTATGTCCCTATGACCTTTCCTGTCCACAGAATTTTTCGAAAAGCAGAAAGTTCATTTCCGGTACTCTTGTTTTTAATAGAATAGCAAATAGCTAAGTGTTATAAATGGCTTGTACTAAATTTTAAATATGAATTAAAGACTGTTAGGATAAAAAAGAAAAAATGACACCATGAATGTGATATTCCAATTTTTCCTTTGGTATTCTTCATGCATCACAGGACTGAGCCATAATTTCTCTACTGTTGCCATACTTACTGAATATTTGCATTGGGACTGAGTCACAGCCTGGGTTTTACATGCTATTAGTAGTCACGATATCAGTTTATCGGTGACACTATTGATAAAAATGTGTGGGCCGGTGATATAGCTCAGCAGCATAAGCACTTGCCTGGCAAGCACAAGGTCCTGAGTTTGACTTCCGGTACCCACATATTAAAAAAAAAAATGTGACCCTCCTTGTGATCAATTAAGTAATCCTCAACTTGTAACACCCAGCTGAACTGAATCAATGTGGTTCTGGGTGTGGAAGGCCCACCCGAGGATTGTTGCCAACAGCATAAAAGGAGAACCCAAGGGGAAGATGGTGCACTGTTGATTCTCCTGGAGAAGCTTGTCATGCTGGCTTTTCTGACAGGAAACTCAGCTGTTCTCATCATCAGAGGAGCTCGGGTCCTCCTTGTTGCTGAGGATGGCTGCAGTTCTCTTTGGGGGAGCTCTGGTCCTTACCTCGAGTGTTGCTTCCGGGCTCCAGTGCAGACCCCTCAGCCTGCTGGCACAGATCCTTCACTCTGCTGGCGCAGACTTTCTAGCTTCCACCACTGACCTTTGGGCCTTCCCAGTGCAGATCCTTGATGCAGACTTGCATGAGACATTGTCGTGGGCACTAAGCCTCCAGCTGGACTCGTGGAGGACATTGCCGTGGGCTCTAGGTCTTCAGCTGGACTCGTGCAGGACATTGCCATGGGCTCTAGGTCTTCAGCTGGACTTGTACAGGACATTGCTGTGGGATCCAAGCTCTTAGCTGGATTTTTTGGATCCCTAGTGCATGGACAGAGCTTTTGCATTCTTCTGCACTTGACTTCTTGGGTGAATATTATAAAATAATCCTATAAGTTATGTGTCCTGTATTAAATCTATTCCCTTGCAAACCCTGACTACAACACTGCTGCTAATAACACGTTGAGAGCTTACTGTAGGCCGATTCTGTACTAAATGTTTAGCTTTCTTATTTTATTAAACATCTCAAAGTAACAGTGAGATAGAAGAATTATTGATATTTATAAAGAGGATGTGGGGACTTTATTCAACAGAGGGAGCTTAATCACTAAGCTCCATAGAACATGAACTCTGGAAGCCACATTTCAGAGCTTATATTTGTAATCATTGTGCTAAGGTTCTTTTTGTCACAGTGAAGTTAATTTCAAGCTGGGTACTATGACAGACTTAATAAAAATTCCCTTTAACAGTCTTAATATCAACCATATGGGGTAATGATCAGCTCTGGTTAAAAGTGTGTCTCTCTAAACTCATGTTTGGAACCTAGTGCCTGACATAATAGCACTAAGTGGCCTTGGGAAGTGATTCCGCCACCAAGTCTGCACCCTCACTATTAGATTAGTGCTTCTTATAGAAGAGATTGAACGAAGTGCCCCCTTCCCCTTCCACCTCTCCTGCCACGTGAGGGCAGAGCATTCATCCCCTAAGGAGAAACAGCAATGAGGTGTTGCCTTAAAAGCAAACCTCTCTCGTCAGACACCCACTGTGTGTGTACGCATCTTGGACTTCCTGGCTCCAGAACTAGGGGAAGTAAGTTTCCATTGTTTATAAATTACCTAGTCTATAACAGCTAAAGTAGATTAAGGCATGGTCTTTCATAAAGTCAAATTGGATTAGCAAATTTTGCTATTGTATTTAAGTAAATCCAGCTGAGAACAATGGGGAAAATGACAATTTTTAGATACTGCAATGAAAGAATAAGTAATATTTGGAGGCTTTATGGAGGATAGTTGTCTCACAGTGTGGTCCCTGGACCAGCAACATCAGCATCGCCACTTACTAGAAACAAACTTCAGGCCCACAGATACTTGTGGGATCACAGGCTCTAGAAATGTATTGAACAAGCTGTGTTTTAGTAAGCCCTCCAGGTGCTTGGGATGCATTCATAAGTTTGAGAATAACTGTTGAGAAAAAACTTAGGTGGCTTCTAAATCAGGGGATCCAAAATTAGTATCCATTAGGAGGGAAAGATACACTCTGAAAATAAAATAATTGAAATGCATCATACAATGTATTTCTATTCTTAGATCTCTTCTAAATATTTAGTTGAAAAACTACCCTAGCAAGCATACATTTTCCTAGGCAAATTTGAAGATATTTTCCTGGAGATTTAAAAGGCCCTAAAAAAAATCCCTACAGAAGTGAAATTTAAAATGTCCAGAACACTCACATTTATGCTACAGTGGGACCCACCTGCAAGTCCTGCACAAAATCACAAAACTTCCAATTAGATTTTTATGTCTCATCTAAAATTTGGTACAAAAGCCAAACTACACATGAAGTGTAAGTAATAAAGGCATTTTCAGACAATTCACGGTCTCAAAATGTGCCCTTTCTCAGAAAACTAGTAAAAATTTTATCCCACTAAATCAAGAAAGTAGACCAAGAAAAGAATTACCTGGGATCCGTCAAGTACAACCTCCAAAACTAAACACATTGAAAGAATTCCCAAGAGTATACGGGTGCAGAACATACACACATTCCAAAGAGTAGAAAGTGACATTCAGAGAAGTTTGATGGTACAGTTGAAAAATTATACGAGACTTATTGAATCAGTAAGTGCAAAGGGAAAATGATGCCTGAAAAAGATAGTTGTAAACAAAAGAAACATAATCAAAATAATTACATGAATATTGAGAGAAGGAAAGTGATGGAGTGATTATTAGCAAAGGGTCCTGACTGACTCAAATCCAGCCTTTAAAAGAATAAGGAAAATTCACAAGAACAAAAGGCGTAGAAGTCACCGCATTTGTCCAGGCAAAGTTGCACACATATTGTGCACGAAAATACTGTGATGGAGTGGTAAAAGAATAAATCCTTTTCTTTCCAATACAAAATCAAAAGTTAGCCTAAATTTAACAAAGAGCTAGATAAGTAATTACCAATACATATAGCAGTAAGCATCAGCAAAACTAAAAGTTTTGAAAATATTTATTTTCAATTACAAAACTTGTAAGATGATTTTCATGGTTTTATATATTAAATATTTAAATTACTGTGATTTACTTTCTGAAAATAAAATCTACAGTAACATTGGCAAGAAACAGGGACCAGATTATCCTCTGGAATAAAATAAGAAAAAAAAAAAGGTAAAATGTATAAAATGTATACATTAATAGCACTTAAAACATCAATTATTGTAACTAGTGATTCTTGAGAGACAGGAAATAAATGAAGAAAACTCAAAAAGTGTTTTATACTCCTGCCTGAAGAAAGTTTCAAGAACAAGCTGCGAGAAATAAAAATACCCCTGGCTGGACTTGGTGAGTTCTGAAGACAGAGCTGGGATCCAAGGATCCCGAGGAACCTGGGCTTCCATGGCACAAAACCAAGAACGGGAGTCCTGCTCTGAGGAGTCCATGTGTCTGCAGCGGGCCCCACTCAAATGCTAGGCTGCATGCTACCAAGGGAACATACGTGAGAAAATTAACCAAGACTAAGGGAAAAATAAAGAGAACACTTTTCTGTAGTTCACAAGGGCTTTGAAAAATGCCCACACCTGATTGCCAGAGTGGAAAACTTAAATCACTGGACCCTGTTCAATGTACTAAGAATTGCTTTTCCTAGAAGAGCTCAAATGTAATTTCTAGATTTAGTTTCTTGAGAAGTCCCCATACTGATTTCCATAGTGTCTGTACTAGTTTTAATTTCCCACTGGCAAGGTATATGGGTTCTTTTTTCCGCAAAGCCTTGACAACATTTGTTATTATTTGATGTTTTAATTGTGGCATAGTTATTGGGCTATGGTGGAATTTCAGTGCTGTTTTCATTTGCATTTCTCTAATGACCATCAATGTTGAGCATTTTTTCACATGTTTATTAATTTTGTACTTCTTCTGTGAAGTGTCTGTTCATTTTACTAGCCCATTTTTCAGTCTTTCGAAGTATTTTACTTTGTGGGGGTCTATTATTTTTAGTTCTTTACATAGTCAAATGTTAATCCTCTGTCTGAAGAATAGCTGGCAAAATCTTTTCCCCATTCCATAGGTTCTCTTTATACTCTGTTGCTGGTCCCTGACATATAGGATGTTTTATAACCTATGCTAGTAGTTGTTCATTTAACCAGTTATAACCTGATTATTGAAAACATTTTACAACAAGTCAATATGTAAATAATATTTAATTCTTAAAACTTAAAAATAAGACAGGAAAAACTGGAGGAGCCACTCATCAGTGGAGAAGACTGAAGAAAATTGGATCAGGCAGCTGCTTTTTCAGCTGCAGAGGGCAGTTATGCCAGAGGTTCCTCAGGCCCAAGGCCCTGTAGGGGAATTTTAAAAATATTATTTTGTGTAAACTTATATACTACCAATTTAACTCTTAGTCAACTTAAGAAAACAATTTTAAAACTTTACATATATTAATAATTCAAGAAAACATTAGTAGACCAAAATATACTATCTTTAATAACTATAAGAAGCAAATACTTGAATTTATATCTACCAACTAATGATTCAGATGTAGTTACAAATATTCATAAAATTTTAGTAAATACCAATTACTTTGGATTACTCATGAAAACCAAAGTATACATAATTAACATTCGCAGGCCGGACACTGCATTTATATACTGCATTTATAAAACCAATTTTCTAAGTAAATATTATCTTGGTTGGTTAACAAATGGATGAAAACATGTCACCAACTTTAAAGATATCTTCACTCTTCTCTTACCAACCAATTTAAATTAGCTCACTGTTAAGCCATGTGAATAAAAAAGTATTTAGGCTAATGCCATGAGTGTCCATTTATCTGCAAGTCAACTTAAATATATCTTTTATAGAGGATAACATATACCTGACAGTTAAATTAAATCATGCATAACCTTTATTTTTATCAAACTTTAAGGTTCTTTTTCTGCAAGTTTTATGTAAGCCGTGAACCTAGCTTATCCTCTAATATTTTAAGTGAGTTTGGTTACCTTTGAATAGTTGTATAACTGTTTCTTTAAATCCCTAACAAAGCCAGAAGTCTATAAGGGCAAATAAGAAAAAGAAAAAGAATTTGATACCAGCTCAAAATACGTTTTTAATGAAGCACAGGAAACTACTTTAACCAATTATTCAAACAGATTAACAGACAACCAGCAAGAAAACATGCAAAATATATAAAATAATTAAAACAGCATGTACTCTTGATACATTGGCTGTGCTGAACAATAATCTTTTTATTAATTTGGGGTTTATAATTACAAGTAGACTAATCGGTTAGAATTTTCCATAGGGTTATTAATTAGTGCTTCTTTTTTCTTATGTAAGTGATAACAATATTTCCTTTAATACTTTAAAGCTACTCTGAGTACCTTTTTCCTATTGGTTAACCCTACAGATTTATAACTAATAAGAGTTAAAAAGAGGAAAGAAAGAAGAGCTGCAGACAGTTGGGTGGGATTTTATTTTTATTCCTTATTAGAAAACCAAGTTTGAGAACTTGTCCTTCCACTCTTTCACTTACATTTAAAATAAAAATCAACATTTTAAAACCCTCCATTTTAAATTGGTCCCATGTTCATAAAATATAACATAAAGGTGACATTCTGGGGACAGACATTGAGTTACCTGTACCATTTAGTAACCATTTAAAATGTACTTCATGCTTTTAAGATCTCTCTGTGTACTTCTGAAAAGAGGTACAGACAGAAAAGAGGAAAAAGAAGGAGAAAAGAAAGAATTTCAGGGTCAGGTTTCTGCAAGCTAGACGCGCTGGGGTGGGGACGCTCCTCTTCTCTGAGTGAGAACTGCGAGGTGGGGCGGCCCTGGGGTTTCCTGTCGTGACTCGTCCATGCGGCCCTGCGGTTTCCTGTCGTGACTCGTCCATGCGGCCCTGCGGTTTCCTGTCGTGACTTGTCCATGCGGCCCTGCGGTTTCCTGTCATGACTCGTCCATGCAGCCCTGCTGGTCACGCAGAAATCTGGGGCTCATGTGCAGGACAAGCATCGTCGTTCCTGGCACAAAGCTACTCCAACCTTCATCAACAGATCCGAAAGGCAGAAAAAAATTAATTGTACACAATAGTTTGACTTTACTCAAAAAAATCACACCAAAGATCTTTGTAACTACATACCTGTAACACGACAGAAGGAACTAACTCACAGAAGTTTTAAAAGGTGTGGTGATATCGCTTAGCAGCTAAAATCACAGGGAATTTAAGCAAGGAGACAAACTTGAGGCCAAAAGTATAAGAATACTGGAACCAACTAAGGTGGGTGAGGAAGCAAGCAGGCATCAGAGAAGCAAGGCCATGAAGCTCTAGAAAAAAGTCACCGCCAAGCAAGGCACCTAGCTGTCCCCAGGGCCACGAGGAACCTCCCAGCTGCCGCTGCCCTGAGCTCTGCCGCCCTCCCCTCCCGGCCTCTCCCGCCTCCCCCGCCCTCCCCTCCATGCCTCTCCCGCCCAGCCCTCCCCTCCGGGCCTCTCCTGCCCCACCCTCCCCTCCGGGCCTCCCCCGCCCCCCTCCCGCCTCTCCCGCCCTCCCCTCCCGGCCTCTCCCCTCCCCCCCCCCCTCCCCTCCCGCCCCTCCCGCCCTCCCCTCCCGGCCTCTCCCGCTCGCCAGGGCCCGGCGACGTCAGCGGATTCGAGCTCCGGAACAGACGAGCGGCCCAGCGCGGCAGAGGAAAAGGGGCGAGAAGCGGATTTGTTTTTGACGGGAGAGAGGAGAAACAGAAGGAAACCGTGGGCTCCTTGTGGTTTGAGTCCCTAGACTCTGCCGGGTCCCAGGGACCATGTCAGCCATCACCGCGGGGTGACCGCGCCAGCAGGAGGCGGAAGCCGGGTCGCCGGGGAGACGGAGCCTCGGTCCTGAGAGGGAGAGCGGGCGTGACGGGCGACGCGGGCACAGCGGCACCGAGGGCCCGCTCTTCTCCAATGGGCGGGACACAAGACGGGTGCGATGGAGAGAGACTGTCCCCTGGGGTCGTCTCCCTGGCTCAGCACTGGGTTTCTCCTGCCGCTCGCGTGAGAAGTTCCGCCGAGGCGCTGGGGCGTCTGTCCTTCCGGAGCCTCCGCGAGCGAACTGCAGCCCCACGCGGCCAGAGCGAGGCCCACCGAGGCCGCCGTGCAGCTGGGAGAACGCCGCCACCCTTCTTCCCGTCTGTGCGCGCCAGCCAGCGCCTCCTGGCTTTGGTGCTTTTATATGTAATCACTCATTTTTCTAGAAACTTGGGAGCCTTTAACTTCTGGAAGGGAAAAAAATATCCAAGGCTGCAGAGGTTTGCAGAAAAGGACAGTGTAAAAAGGAGAGGAAAAGGAGTAAACTATGCCTCAGAGGACAAGGGGCTGGAAAATGTAGAAAAAGGAAAAGAAAAGCCTTACCTAAGTCTGGTCTTGATGCCTCTTGCCTCTTGCCATTGGCTTGTCAAGAAGGTGAAGATCTTCCCCTTCTAGTGTGTCAGGATATGCCTTCACTTCCTTTTCCTTTCTTCCTAAAATGGTATGGGTCTCTCTTCTTCCTCAGACAAAATGGCTACAGCTTCTGGGTGAGGGTGATTATGAGGCTGATTAGCATTGGACAGCATTGTTTAATGTTTTTTTGTTTTGTTTTGTTTTGTTTTTTTTTTAAGAGAAGAAGAAACAAAACAAATCGAAAAAAAAAATTTCAAAACAACATAATAAGAGGGTAACAATGGTTAATACATTACGTATTGTTATCTTTAAGTTAGTTATTCAGTGTACCAGATATTAGCATTCAATTGTCCAACATTACTGGCACAAACCTTACTCTTCAATGAACTAAGTAAAATTAGTAGTGTATCTATCTTAACCATCTTATATACAAATATAATTTTTTTTCTTTTCCCTTCTTTCTTTTCCCTATTCCCCCATCCCAGTCTCTCTTTCCTTTTGACCAGTTTCTTTTTGATTCACCATGTCTATTGTACATTTGGATCTTATTGCTTTTTCAGTTTCTCATACTAGAGAAACAATATGATGCTTACACATGTAGGTCCGGTTTGTTTCACTTATGAGTATTTTCTCGAGTCGCATCCATTTACCTATAAAAGTCTCCAGTTCATCCTTCTTTATGGCTGAATAGTACTCCATTGTATAAAAAATACCACATCTTTTTTATCCATTCCTCAGTGATGGGCATTTGGGTTGTTGCCAAGATCTGGCTATTACAAATTGTGCTGCTATAAACATGGGTGCACATATATCGCTGTGGTACGATGTTTTTAATTCTTCTGGGAAGATACCCAGAAGGAGAATTGTGGGGTCAAATGGGACCTCTCACCCTAGTGTTTTGAGGAATCTCCACACTGATTTCCACAGTGGCTGTACCAGTCGACACTCCCACCAACAGTGGAAAAGGATTCCTTTTTCCCCACAGCCCCTCCAGAATTTGTTATTAGTTGATTTCTTGATAATAGCCATTCTTTCTGGGGTGAGATGGTATCTCAATGTTGTTTTAATTTGCATCTCTTGCATGACTAGTGATGTTGCACATTTTTTTGTATATTTATTTGCCATTTGTATTTCTTCATCTGAGAAGTGTGTATTCATCTCAGATGCCCATTTTTGGAGTGGGTCTTTAAATTTGGGAGGTCTGATATTTTTGAGTTCTTTGTATGTTCTCGATAGTAATCCTTTGTCTGAGGAACCGCTGGCAAACATTTTTTCCCATGTTGTGGGTTGTCTCTTCACTCTGTTGGTGGTTTCTCTTGCTGTGCAAAAGCTTTTTAATAAGATGAGATCCCAGTTGTTCATTCTTTGTGATAGTTCCTGTGCATTTGAGGTTTTATTCATAAAGTTTTTGCCTACATCAATGTCTTCAAGGGTTTTACCTATCCTACCTTCCAGCAGATTTAATGTTTCTGTTTTAATATTTAGATCCATTTTGAATTTAGTTTAGTGCATGGTGAAAGATATGGGTCTAGTTTTAATCTTTGGCATGTGTAGAGCCAGTTTTACCAGCACCATTTATTAAAGAGGCTTTCTTCCAGTGAATGTGTTTGGCACCTTTCTCAAAGATAAGGTGGCTTAGTATGTCTGGGGTTGTTTCAGCATCTTCTAATCTGTTCCATTGATCTTCAGGTCTGTCTTTTTGCCAGTACCACACTGTTTTTATCACAGTAGCTTTATAGTATAATTTCAAGTCGGGGATTGTGATGCCCCCTGCCTTGCCTTTGTTGCCCAGAATTGCCTTTGCTATTCTAGGTCTCTTCTGATTCCAAATGAATTTTAGGATTGTTTTCTCTAATTCTGTGAGATATGCTGTTGGAATTTTGATCGGAATTGCATTAAATCTGTATAACAATTTTGGAAGTATGGCCATTTTCACTATATTGGTTCTTCCTATCCAGGAGCAAGGGATATCTTTCCGTTTTCTGATATCCTCTTCAATCTCCTTTTTCAGAGTACTGTAGTTTTCAGTATAGAGGTCTTTTACATCCTTTGTGAGGTTGATTCCTAGGTATTTCTTTTTTTGCATGTTATTGTGAAAGGTGTTGTTTCCCTAATTTCTCTTTCAGTAAGTTTGTTATTTGTGTACAGAAAGGCTATTGATTTTTGAGTTTTGACTTTGTATCCAGCTACACTACTGAATTTGCTTATTAAATCTAGCAGTTTTTTAGTGGAGTTTTTGGGGTCTTCTGTGTAGAGTATCATGTCATCTGCAAATAATGATAATTTAACTTCTTCCTTTCCAATCATTATTCCTTTTATTTCTTTCTCTTGTCTAATCGCTCTGGCTAAAGTTTCCAGGACTATGTTGAATAAGAGTGGGGACAGTGGACATCCTTGTCTTGTTCCTGATTTTAGAGGGAAGACTTTCAGTTTTTGTCCATTTAGTATAATATTGGCTGTTGGTCTGTCATAGATAGCTTTTATCAGATGGAGATAAAGACCATCTATTCCAATTTTCTGTAGGGTTTTTATCATGAAAAGGTGCTGGACTTTGTCAAAAGCTTTTTCTGCACCTATTGAGATGATCATGTGATTTTTGTCTTTGGTTCTGTTAATATGGTGTATTACACTTATTGAATTATGTATGTTGAACCATCCCTGTATCCCTGGGATGAATCCAACTTGGTCATGGTGTATAATCTTCTTGATGATTTGCTGGATTCTGTTTGCCAGTATCTTATTGAGGATTTTTGCATCTATGTTCATTAGGGAGATTGGCCTATAGTTTCCTTTTTTAGTTGGGTTCTTCTCTGGTTTTGGTATCAGGGTAGTGCTTGCTTCCAGGAATGAATTTGGGAGTATTGCTTCCCTTTCAATTTCATTAAAATTTTGAGAAGTAGTGGTGTTAGGTCTTCTCTAAATTTCTTGTAGAATTCGGCAGTGAATCCATCAGGGCCTGGGCTTTTCTTTGTTGGGAGGTTTTAATTACATCTTCGATTTCACTGGTTGATATTGGTTTATTTAGGATTTTTAAATCTCCTTGATTCAGCTTTGGTAATTCATACTTACCTAGGAATCTGTCCATTTCTTTTGCATTTTCCATCTTAGTAGAACATAAATTTTCAAAATGTGTATAGATGATCTTCTGGATTTCTGCAGGGTCCTTCGTGATATCACCCTTTTCATTTTCAACTGCATGGATTTGAGTCTTTTCTTTTTTTAATAAGGTTGGATAAGGGTTTGTCAATCTTATTTATTCTTTCAAAGAACCAACTCTTTGCTTCATTGATTCTTTGTATTGTTTTTTTAGTCTCCAATACGTTAATTTCTGCTCTCATCTTTATAATTTCCTCCCTTGTACGGGCTTTTGGCTTAGCCTGCTCTTCTCTTTCTAGAAGTTCGAGGTTCGCCATTAGGTTGTTTATTTGTGCTTGCTCTATTTTCCTGATATAGGTATTTAATGCTATAAATTTCCCTCTTAGGACTGCTTTCATTATATCCCATAAGTTCCAGTATGTTGTACTGTCATTATCATTAAATTGTAGAAAGGGTCTAATTTCTTCTTTAATTTCATCTGTGACCCAGTGGTTGTACAGGAGGATGCTGTTTAATTTCCATGTGTTTAGGGAGTTTTTGTGATTTCTTTTGCCATTGATTTCCAATTTCATTGCATTATGGTCTGATAATATGCATGGGATAATTTCAATTCCTTTGCATTTACTTAAGCATGTTTTATGAGCTAGTATGTGGTCTATTTTGGAGAACATCCCGTGTGCAGCTGAGAAGAATGTGTATTCTGATGTTGTGGGGTGGAACACTCTGTAGACATCTACTAAGTCCATTTGTTCAACAGTTTGGTTCAGTTCTATTATTTCATTATTGATTTTCTGTCTAGTTGATCTGTCTTTTTGTGACAGTGGAGTATTGTGATTCCCCCAATATAATTGTATTAGTGCTTATTTGATTTTTCATGTCCTTTAGTACTTGTTTTATATAGTTGGGTGCACTGGTATTTGGTGCATATATATTTATGATTGTTATCTCTTCCTCTTGGATTGTTCCCTTTACAAGGGTGTAATGACTGTCTTCATCTCTCTGAATCATTCTTGGCTTGAAATTCACTTTGTCTGCAAAAAAATAGCTACCCCTGCTTTTTTCTGGATTCCTGTTGCATGGAGTATTGTTTTCCATCCTTTGACTTTCAGTCTATGAATTTCTTTCTGAATTAAATGTGTTTCTTGTATACACCATATTGTTGGATCTTGCTTCTTGATCCATTTTACCAGTCTGTGTCTTTTGATTGGTGAATTGAGACCATTAACATTGATAGTTAAAACTGATATGTATTGACTTATACTTGTCATGTTATTTTCCTGTTGTTAGTTCCCACTCTTTTTTTTCCCCCTCTCCCTCTATTTAATTATCTTCCCTGCCTGGTGGATTCCTTCTGTTGGGGTTCCTGGAGTTGTAGTCCTTGTTATCTCTTTCTAGAATGTGCTTCAGAACATTTTGGAGTGCTGGTTTGGTGGTCATAAATTTTCTCAGATGTTCTTTGTCATGAAAGTATTTTATTTCTCCATCAATTTTGAATGATAGTTTTGTGGGGTACATCAATCTGGGTTGAAAGTTATTTTCCTTTAGAGCTTGAAATACATCATTCCAAGCTCTTCTTGACTTGAGGGTTTGTGCTGAAAAGTCAACTGTGATTCTGATGGGCTTTCTTTTATAGGTGATTTGTCTCTTGTCCCTAACAGCTTTTAAGAGTTTGCCCTTCTGTTGAATTTCTGGGATCTTGACTATGATATGTCTGGCTGAAGTTTTTTTTTTTTTTTTTTTGATCTTGTCTAGATGGAGTTCTATAAGCCTCATTTATATGAAGATCAAATTCTTTTTCTCTACCAGGGAAATTCTCTATGATAATGTCTGTGAACAGGGTTCTGATGTCATTTATGCTATCTCCTGCTTTTTCATTTATTCCAATTTTTCTTAAGTTATTTATCTTTGAGTCAGCTAGCAGCTCCTGGATTGATTTTTCATGGTCCCTTGCTATTTTTAAGAATTCTTTCTTTTCATGGTCACTAATTGCAAGCCTGTCTCTATATCTGAGATCCTATCCTCACATTGGCTTAATCTGCTACAAATACTTTCATTGGAATGTTTGTTCTCCTGGATATCTGCTTGAATCTGCCTTATGGATTCCATTTCTTTCCTATGCTGAACATTCATGGTTTCCATCATTTTCTTAAGCTCGTCTATTTTTTTGTCTGTATCAGCTATAGTGTCCTTAAGCATGGTCTTCATTGTGGACATTATCTCTGCAGTTATCTGTGAAATTATTTCTGATTTAATTTTTTCCAGAGCCTCATTCAGTTGCTTTGTTGTTACCACTTCAGATAGGCCAGGTGGGTGGCTTTCGGATTGTCCCACTTCATTGCCCCCTAGGTTTGCCTTTGGTGAACTGGATGTGTGGGGTTGCATCTTGTTTAAGTGTCATCTCATTTTCTTTTCTTTTTTTAGTTTAATTCCTGGGGTGATGTTTGCAAATTACCTATGGTAGGTTACTTTATTGCTAGTGTTCAAGATCCTTAGGAGATGACTACTTCTCTGCAGTATCTTCCAAGTGAAGCTTGTTTTTGGGTTTTGAGCTTGCTGCCAGATCCTACCTTTTCAATTTGTTGGATATGAGAAGTTGCTACCTGTTTGGCCCAGTACTTGGTTCTTTGGTACTGCGCCACTGTATTTTCTGTGACCCTTAGTCAATCTCAATCATGGAATATCAGGAAGGAAAGCTGTTTAGAACAATTATTCACTTTTGGCTATAATGGTACCCATAGCGTCAAACACAGCCTAGAAAATGACAGACTGAGCTAACCAGTTATTTGACACTTTTAACCGTATAAAGTAGAGTTGCAGTTATATAACAAAATCTAAAATACACCAGAAAAATTATATGCAGTATACAAGCCCTTAGTATGTCAATTTTGCCCTCAGGAGTTTAAATTTAAAATGAGTTAAGGAGGAAATAGAGTATTGGGAGAAGAGGAAGGAATTAGATGTAAGGTTGGAGGACCAAGAGGGATCCCACTAACATTGGGAAACTGGTGCAGAGGACTGGTGGGAAAAAGAGAAGGAAGGGATAAAAGGAAGAACAGATCACAACCACAATCACAAAGAGGTTAGAGGCTCTGTTTACACTCATATAAAAACCAGATAGAATAATGAAGGAAAGGGCAAACAGACAAACAGAAACAGAAATGAAGACAAAAACAACAAAACAAACAAAATAAACAAAAATAAATCCCTCCACACACAAAGAAAACAACCCTTCACCAGAACAAAAAACAAATGAGAGAGAGAAAAAAAAAAGAAAGAAAAAATAGAAAAAGAATCAGTTCCAGGTGTTGACTCTGCTGTAGGCAGGCACCATGTGATGACAGAGTCCTGTTCCGTGCAGGTCTGTCCCAGCAAGGCAGGAGTGGCCCTTTGGTGGGGCAGTGAGCAGAAGCATGTACTCTCAGGCGGAGACCAGTCTCATTTACCTGCCGCCCTCAGCACACTTTCCGCAGGCCTGAGAGCCACAGTGCCGCGCTGAGTCCTGAGCGCTGTGTTTTCGCGCTGCGCTGTTTCGCGGCACCCCCCACGATGGCGCTCAGCCAATTGCTCTCTGGCGCGGGACAGCTGTGCCTGAGAGACACTCACCGCCGTCCTGCGCAGCCTTTCACTACTCCCCTGCACGGCCACTGTCTCGCGATCCTCCACGGGGGCTCCCACCGTGTGTCTGCAGATTTGAGCTTCTGTCGCGCCCCGGTTCCTGGGACAGGGAGAAGGCACCGGGGTCTCCTCCTTCTTCTTTGTTGAAAGTACCCTTCATTGGCTCCCTGAGTCCCGAACTGTGCTTCAGAACTTTCCTGGGTCCAGGGGAGGCATCTCCCTCCCTCCTGCGCTCTCCCAGTCACTATATTCCAGTGGAGCAATGCCAACTTTTAGAGAATTTCGTTGCCTGCTTCTTACAAATCTGCCATCTTTTCTCTCTCCATGTTTAATGTTTTTAACATTTCACGTGCATTGCATCCACTTGGAGAAACATTGAAGCAACCGGTGCAGCTATCATCGAGAGGGAACAGAGTACTGACCTTATTTAGCAAAAGAATGGCAATTCTAAAAAATAAAGGAAACAGGCTAGGGCCTATTGTTTGTTTTTTTCTATATTTCCCCAAAATGAATAATCAATCCTTGCTTGATTACTAAAATAATGATCCTTTTCTTGCGACTGTTATAAAGTTACCGTGGTAATTTTCACTTTGGAACAATTGAACTGTTTCTTATCTAAAAAATTTTCCTTTCTATAAATGTGGAGAAGGTTAGAATTTATAGTTTCATCTAAATATCCTTTTTTATGACTTTGACTTTGAAATGAAGAGGATATCAGCTAGAGTGGGTATATTCAATAAATAATAGACCTACCTTAATGATTATAATTCTCCTCATAAAGAAAAGACTCTCAAATATATTTTAGTGAAGTAAAGTTGATATATTGTACTGTTAAAGTTGATCAATAGAAAATTATATATTCTTGTACTTTGTGTTGTGTTATTCTTCAGAAATTTTAGAAAGGGTTTAACAAATGTTGGAAGCCTGGTAAACAGACAAACTCCTGGGTCAACTATGGTCAAAGCTGTATGTTCAGATGCATTAGTCTAGTGGCTGCCAGTAAAACACACTATCATGTGAGTTTTATTGTAGTAAGAGTGAGGTCTTTTTCTGACTGGATTTTTTTTTTTTTAATGTGGGTACTGGGAGTCGAACTCAGGACCTCGTGCTTGCCAGGCAGGCGCTTATGCCGCTGAGCCATCTCACTGGCCCCTTCTGACTGGATTTAATAATATTCTGTCAAAATATTGATTTTTTTTGCTCTGCTGTTGAGGGTACTCTAATCACATAAAAGGAAAGTAGTTTTCATGGTTTTTTTTTTTTTTTTGGACATAATTTGAGTTGGCAATGAAATTTAATCTTATCAGGAATTTATACTTTCAGTTGATTGAACCACATAGCACAATATCTAACAAAGCTTTGTTTTGCTTGGTTGTCCAAGTATGTTACCAATGTACCTCAGAGTGCAAATGTGTTTATCTAAGTCCTTACTGTATCAAGAATAAACCTATTTCAAAACATGCATTTATGACTATTTCAAATAATATTCAAAATATATTTTTCCTCAAACTCTAAATAAAAATTCAAATGTATAATTCCTAATTAGGTCTAATTAAAATCTGAAAGAAGTATGGAAAAGGCACTATTACAATCATACTTTTAGCCTTTTGGATAAACTAGTGCATTTATTGTAACTTTCTCCCCCAATTAACAGTTGAACACTATTTCTAGGTGAAGGGGAATGTTTTATTTCCTATTTTTGCAATTACGATTTCATTGTATTGTAATCTCAAAATGTTTGTAACATTAAAACTTCAATAGTAAAGTATTCAGAAAGTCTGATAACATGAAAAATACATTTTAAAATAAATTTATATTGTGATTCCCAAATATTTGGATTCCATGTCTGTACATGTTATAGCACATGTGTGAAAATTAGCCACCTAAATGCTAAGCTTAATTGCCTACAGATGGCAACACCTACCTTTGAGGATACATAATTATTTTACACAATTTATAACTATTTGGGTCATCATCTATCTACCTACCTATCCATTCAGAACAAGCACAACTTTATTTAATCTTTATTTTTTTCCTCTTTTGAAGTACATCAGACAAAAAACTGTAGCTATGCCATGATGGAATTACTTTTATGGGCAATATATCTTATATCTTCCATCCAACTCTCAGTAATAATATAATCCTCTATTAATATGAGTGTGCTTTATTGCAAATAAGAAAATGTTAGTATTTAAAATTGCTACATATTAATAATAAGTATACTTACTTATTATTAGATACTTCACTTCAAAATTATTATATACTATACTTCAAAATTTTTAATTTTGCCAAATAATCTTAAACTGATACATTTAAATTTGATTTCATTTATTGTTGCCACATGCCAAATGGATGGGTTTTTTTTTTTATTTTCAACTTTAAAACAAAAAAAACTACCTTCTATGTATAATGGAGATATATTTCTAAATTTTCTATGCCATGAGTATGAAAAAGTTATACCATACACACTTCCTAAAAATTTTAAATGAAAACGTAACAATATAATATGAAAATGTTTATATACATGGACTCAATATCCAACATGAAAAAATAATTATACAGCTGTCTTTATGGTTTTTGCACTACATAGATTATTACCTATACCTAATCTGTGATGCCACTATAGAAAGTAGATTTAAAGTAGTATAAAGTAGATTATACTTTATACTGCTTGCTACTAACTACACTAAAACAGAGGAAGAAAGGGAGACAATAGGGGAGGATTTTAAATAATTTATACGTAATTCTATAGGCAAATGTGAAAACTGAAGGTTAATAATACCCATACAGATATTGAAAACAAGAGTATCTTGAAAACAAGAATCAATGGTAAATGCCAAATTGAGTTTGGTATTTGGTAGAATACAAGAAATGCATTCTTTGGCCATTTAACAGACTCCATTGTCAGCCTCACTAATGTATATCCATAAGCAGTTCCAGGCCAGCCTGGGCTACACAGTGAGTTCAAGCCCATCCTGAAATACATAGTGAGACCCCATCTCCAAATCCCCCCCAAAAAAAAGAAAAGAAAAGAAAAAAAAATGGTGCTGGAATACAATTGAACTTTAGCATCCATAAATAGATGAGCTCTCTAAAACTCACAACTTGTAAAAATTTAAGTCAAAATAAATAATACAAATGCAAAATATAAAGATTTGTAGCTTTTAGAAATCAGTCTTTCAGGCCTTAAATTAGGCAACAAGTTCTTAGATATAATACTGAAGTCACCAGTTTTGTTTGTCACAAAACAAAACACCACACACACAATCAAAACATTTGTCTTCATAAAAATTAAAAAGATTTACTTTACTCAAGATCCTGTTAGTAATGGGATGAAAAGACAAGTCATCAGTCAGCAGAAAACATTTGCATATCTAACAAATAATATCTGTTCACAATATATACTGAACTCCTAAATAATGAGCAAACACTGTCACTTTAAATATGAAAGAGACTGATGGATACTTCATAAAAGGGTACATATAAATGATAAATGAACACTAGAAACAACATTAGTAAAATATGAATTAAAATAACAATGATATATAGCATGGCATAACTTTAGGCATACTAAAATGTAAACAAATTCCTATAGCATTAAATGCTAGTGAGGAGGAAGGGAAATGATACATTAATATAAACATAAAATTTTAGGGTCACTAAGGAAATTAGCTTCAGGTTCTAAAGCTTACATATATGTTTACCATATAACCCAATGACAACACTCTTAGTTGTTCATCCTAGAGAAAAGAAAACTTTACTTAAAAACTTATATGCTATTGTCATAAAACCATTTATAACTAATAAGTAGTAATGATCCATTAACCTAATACCTTCAACTTCACAATATGTTGAATTATTCTGTGACATGCAATGGAATAATATTTGGCACAAAAACGAGTAAACTATCAGTGTATGCAGCAAACAACTTGGGTGTATCTTAAGGAATTATGCTTGGGTGCAAATTTCAATATCTTCATACACTATGTGATTCCATTTATATACCGCTCCTAAAGTGAACAACTACAGAGATCAACACTAAATAAGTAGTTACCAGGGGTTAGGAAGGGAAACAGGGGTCTGAATATAAAGGACAGAGTGAGGGAATTCCTTTGTGATGGCAAGATGTACTGTGTTCTGATTGCCATGCTGGATACACAGATCTACACGTGTCATAAAATGTCATAGAATTATACACAGACTTACAAAAAGGAGTGCATGCAAAAAATACTAAAACACAAGTAATGTGTATAGTTTACTGTATTCTTGATAATAAATTACTTATTCTGACAAAGCACTAAATTATGTTGGGGAAACTGGATAATGAATACACAGAAATTTTTGGACTGCTTGTGCAACCTCTTGTCAATCTGTAGTTACTACAGAATTAAAAAGTTCTTTTAAAAGTGGAGCAAATCTCAAACAGGATTAAATAAAGGTAAAGATAAATAAAATTTGTATCTAGATATAATATCATAATATTTGCATCTATCCTAATAAAACTCCTGAAAATCAAAGGCAGAAAGTTTCAAAGTTTCAAACGAATGAAGGGAATATGTTGAGTAATGGCTTATGCCTGTCACCGCCACCAGTTGGCAGAGGATTCTTTCGCTCTACTCAAATAGAAAGGAAGAAAAAACGACCTGGCAAGTGCAGCTCACTCCATGTTAGCAGCTCCGGGTTTTGAGCACCAGCGGCTGTCAACATCTAACGTCACAGCTCCAGCTCGGAGTGCCAGCTCCGGTCAGCTCTTCGCGGCGCCCTCCCGGCATCTTTAGCCCCTTCAGCAGTTTCCTGCAGCTCTGCCCGGAGCTCCTGCTGCCTCTCTGGAGGCTCCTCCGATAAACATGGTCTCTCGAGGTCTCTGCAGATCTCTACCCGCCTCCACAGGTCTTCACTCATCTCTGCCGTGCTGCTTCTTAGCTGCTTCACCACTCCGTGGAGTGCTTCAGGGGTAGGGCTCCTACTGTCGGCAGCTCTTTAGTGCGACCTGATCGCGAGCAGGTATCGCGACCACTGGAGCGAGGCTGGGGCCTGCGCTGCAGCGCGGGGAGCTGTGCATGGCAGGGAGCCCTGTCTGACTGACCCGAGAGTGAGAGAAAATGATCTTCCGTCCACAGTAGGAGAAGTCGTTCGTCAGCGCGCAGTTCCCTGCGTCTCAAAGGCCTGTTGGGGAACTCACATTGGGGCAGGGAGGGGTGGGCATCCGGAGGGTACGGGACGGGGTCCTCTGGTACCCGGCGGAGGCTTCGAGGAGAGGGCTGCGACCCGCGCCTGCTCTGGCTGAGGCGCGCGTTCCACGGTGGCCTCGGGGTGCGTGGACAGCCGTAGATCTCGTGCCCACAGCTCCGACCAACTTTGAGAGAAGCGGATGCTGGACGGACCCTGTGTTCCCGAGAGTGCTGGAGTCGGACCGGCAACTCCCCAGCTGCTCGGAGTCCCAGCAGACGGCAGTGGTAACCACGGCCTGCCAGGGCTTGCGGATTTGGCAGAAACTAGTGAAAGGGCCCAGTCTCTGCCCTGCCTCGGTGAGCACTGAGGTGGACCTGTCCACCGCAGCTGAGAGAGGCGGGCGACAGTCTGGGATGGAAGGCAGGTGTCGGCTGGCCCACGAGGGGGCCATCTCCCAGGCCACCACCGTGGCCAGAAGCCTGAAGCCAGCAGCCAGGGCTCAGGACCGTGAGGCAGGGAAGTAGGATGACTGTCAACGAGGCCACGTCCTTTCTGCCAGAAGAGGAAAAAGGGAAGGGCCAAGCAGTGTGCAGGTCTGTCTTAACTGTACGAGGTGCTTTCCCCTGTGCCTTGTCATCCTCAAACATGCAGTACTACGATTTTATGTTTTTATAATCACCATTTCCAAGCAAAGACTGCTGACTTCAAAAGGTACAGAGATACTTAATAGAAGAAAGCTATTTAAACCTGTAGTTTTATTGTATTAAAGTCCAATCATTTGTGTGTGTTTTTTTTTTTTTTTTTTTTTTTACCTTCAAACATTCTTAATGCATCTCCCTAATCAATGAAGGATATATTGTCTCTGTGAGCAAAAGTATACCCCTTCCGTTTCAGTATAAAGTATAAGGATTATGTGCTACTCTTTTCTGGGATTTATTTTCAATTTATTAAAATAGAAGGGGGCTGGTGAGATGGCTCAGCGCAGTAAGCGCCTGCCTGGCAAGTGCGAGGGCCCACTTTCGACTCCCGGAACCCACATATGAAAAAAAACGGCAGGTGATATTGCTCAGCGGCACGGGCGCCAGCTGGTGCGCCAAGGTCCTGAGTTTGACCCCCGGTACCCACCAAAAAAAAAAGAAGAAATTTTCTTGTTTTAGCTATTTTGTATCAAGTAAGATATATTAGGGGACAAGCAACAGTAACTGACTCAGGCTAATCATGACAAAATAGAACTTTATTGATAGTTTAGTGGAGATGCACAGTGAATTAAATTAACAGTTAAAACAGGTGTTTCAGAAAAGAGAAATTGAAGAAAGAATGGTTTCAGAGGCTCATGGACGTTAATAAGAGGTGCTGACCAAAGATAACATTGCTAACACCTAACTTCTCTATTTATTCTGTTTTTACTTCCCAAGCCACCAGTACAGATTGGCTAACATCCATATTTACCCCCAGGTTAATCACAAAAGCCAAGGAGTGAAGTAGATACCTTCCTTGGCTTCTCTGACTCACTTGCCTACAGATAGGGTAGGATGGTAGATACTCTGGTCCATTAAAGAAAAAAAAAAAAAAAAAACTAGACAGATGAAATCAAGACCAACTACAACCCATTTCATGGATCCTATGAGCTTGTGCACACACAAATGCACAGTCACATCTTACACAAATACATCCATGGAGGAGAGAAAATACTTAACAACTAAACATGTTGCAAGATGGCTAAATATGTACATATATAGGTGTCCTAAATGACATTATGCAGTTTCAAGCTTTAATAATTTGAGAAAGATGAAAGCTACAATTTATGGAGAAAAAAATGTCATTTAAAAATTTAACTAATTTAATTTCCTTTCCTCTATATAGTTTTGTGAATTTTCAGTAGTACTTTTTAAATATTCATTTTCTTATTGCCTGATTGGATATGCCAAAGAGTAACAAATGAAAATTAAAATTTATATTTGAGAGTGCACAAAATACATGATATTATCTTCAAAAATTAGTAATATTTATAGTTCTAAAGTAGTTAAGCTTAAACCTGGATTATGGTTTCAGGAGACAGCTACATAGGTACGTATTTAGGTACCTTGGAACATATTTAACTATTCTCTCCTTTCCTGTGATATATTTGTGTAAGAAATGCGTGTACACTTGTGTGTACACCAGCTTGCAGTGATATGGCTAAAGTGACTCCATTTTCTTTTTAGGCTCCATTTTGTCTTCACTTAACCTCTAGATGAACACACTCCTCAACCATGTTAGATATTAAGGCACTAATCCATAGATGAACTCACTCCTCAGACCCCCTCCCAGTTAACCAGAAAACCCATAAAAGTAGGAACAAACAGTTACAGCAAACAATAGTCAGGCTGACTGTTCACTGCATCCTGGGTGACAAGCAGACCAGATGTTTGGAGAGGGTCTTGTCATAAATCTAGCGATGTTCCTGTAAAATTCCAGAAAGATGAGGTGGTATAGTGTGGTTGCTATGGTTATGGGGGAACTTGTGGGGAACTTGTAATATAAAAAAACCCCTGAGAACAAAGACTTGTCTACATCTTAGCTGAGGCTGGGACATCGTCCACTGGCCAATAATAAATGTCCCTTGTGTCCATACTCAGCCTCTGTGAGTGATTCTTGTGATTTTGCCGTAACAGCAGGAGCCAAGAAATGAGCTGTAGTTGCTTTTTCTTTCACACACGGGTTCTTCTTTATTACATGTTTCATGCCTCTTAGTAGCACTCTGTAAGCTGTGCTTGTGCACCTGCAGATGTACACACTTGGAGAAGCCAAGTGATGGGTTTTATTTACTTTTGGTTTTATCCAAGTAGTAACTTTTTCCTCTCTCAATAAGGTCTCTCCTCATGCCAAATAACACGCATGTAATTATCTTAGAGGGAGACATGGGGAAAAGTCTCTATTTACAGAAAAAGTTTAGAAAATATGTCAAACGATTAACAAAAAACACATTGAGGAAAATGTAGGAGTGAATGTAGGGTAGGGGCATTACAATTTGTACTATTTAAATTCTATATACTTTTTACACTATTTTGCACCAATCATGTATTCTTTGGTATTAAATGGGGATGGTTAATAAAGTTGAATGAAATAAATGGCAATATTTGGACTGGGGGTAAGATTATGAGCCAAGTGTTCAAGACTACAATAAATACTTGACAAAATGGGAATAGAATACATGATGAGAAGTAAAACCAGAACACCCTTCTAACTTCTTAGACATTAGCACTCTTTTCACATAAATTGCTTCCAAGTTTTCATCAATTTTCTGTTTTACTTCTGATAGCTGTAGGTATGAAAAGCTTGTTCCTCACAGTACAAACTTCTCTGCTATCTTTTCCACATGGCAGTCATAAAGGTAGTTTTAGTTTCACCTGACCTTCTGAGAGGTCGTAACAGTTTCAGAAGTGTTCCCATGAACCTCCACAGAGTGATGGTTTACCACTGTTCTGGGGTACCTCAAGACTTTCATGAATATTTCCTTCAGAGCTGAGTACCACATTTTGGCAGCATAAGAGTGAACAGCTGCAGATGGTCAGGTATATTTCAGATGATCCCTGACTTGATGATTTGTACATAAAAAAGTTGCTGTCCTCTACCCAGACTGCAGTAACTGTGCTGGAAATCATCATTCAAAATCTTTGGGTTGATGACCTTAAATTGCTGTCAGAAAACCAAAATACACAAGAAGAGAATCCATTCAATGAGGAAGGCAACTTTTATTGTCATGACAAGTGCTCAGCCCGTTTTAAGACTTCCTCATATATAATTAGAAACCTCAGGACAATTTTTGCATTCTATCTGTGACTATTGAAATATTGAACATGAGCACTTGATTTTTCCATTAAAGTAAAAAAAAAATATTCTCATTTATTATACTATGGACCTGGCTTTCCAAAATCCTTTAGTTTTGTCTATATTTAATTCTTCTCTGCTGGTTACTTAGAACAACACACTTAATGATGGAACTAAAAGAAAACAATATGTGAGATATTTGATCCATTTCGATTTTAGTTTAGTGCATGGTGAGAGATATGGGGTAGTTTTAGTCTTTGGCATGTGGGAAGCCAGTTTTTTCAGCACCATTTATTAAAGAGACTATCTTTCTTCCAATGCATGTGTTTGGTCTCCTTAAAATAGAAACACTACATCTACTGGAAGAGAGAATAGGTAGAACTCTTGAAGACATAGATGTAGGCAGATTTCATGAAGAAAAAAATACCCAGTTGCACAGGAAATAATACAAAGAATCAACTCATCCTATTAAAAGAGATCTCATCCTATTAAAAGGCTTTTGCACAGCAAAAGAACTCACCAACAGAGTGAAAAGACAACCTACAGAGTGAGAAAAATTTTAGCCAGTTCTCCCTCAGACAAGGGACTAATATCTAGAACATATAAAGAACTGAAAAAAATCAGACCCCCCAAATTTAAAGACCCAATACAAAAATGGGCATCTAGATGAATACGCACTTCACAGATGAAGAAATACATACAGCAAATATATATATGAAAAAATGTTCAACATCATTGGCATTTGAGAAATGGAAGTTAAAACAACACTGAAATTCCATCTCACCCCAGAAAGAATGGCTATCATCGAGAAATCAACCAATAACAAATGCTGGCGGTATGCTGATGTTAGTGTTGGTGTTGAGTATTCATGATCAATATTGGGTAAGATGGAAGCTTAAAAAGGGGGAACCTCTCTTGATAGTGTGTCCCTCACTTATTTCCTCTATTTTAGAGGCTGAAAACAGTCATTATTTGCATGAGGATGTCCCCCTCTCAAAATGTTTCTTCCTGTTGCCTCCACATATTGTTCTCTTGGTTTTCCTCTTCACACTCCCTGTCTTCTTCCCTTTCCTGCTCTTTGGCCAGGCTGAGACATGATGGAGAGGGTGGCAGCTGAATCTCTCACTGACTCCATGTTCACATACTTTTGAAGCACTTCCAACCTGAAGAAGTCTCAGTAGTAGCCCAGGCACCTGTGGAAATACCCAGGGCACCTGGGTGTTCAGTGGTTTTGCCCTGGAATCTTCCTTAAGACCCAAGGGCTCCAATAGGCTCTCAGCATCCTTTCTTTCCTCTTGGACTTCACTGTTCAAGTTAAACTCACTCTCAGGACATTGAAAATAGACACATGAGAATGGTCGAATTTGCAGGGATCATCTCAGAAAAGGTAATTTTTTTCTTTTCTTGCTTTTTGAGTGAAGTTATTTCTTTGAGTCACTGAGTTTACCCTTCCTTTGAAAAGTGAAAGGAGCTTAGAATACTTTAACTTCTGGCATTCCATAATATTGAAGTCAAATAATGTTAATATACCTGTTTTATTAGCTCTGAGTTAGTATTATTTTGAATGTTTAAATCATCAAAGACTATTTATATTAAATTATTATACAGGCTTAGAAGTTCTTATTTCATCATTTGTTGCTGGCTGTCACATTTCCTGTGTTTTCACTTTATTTTCCTAAATAAATTCTTCTATTTCTTCACCCCCTTCCCATTTGCAAAAGCTCTATTTTTTTCTTTCAATTCTTTTTTTTTTTCATTCTTTTTCCCTTCTTCCTCCCTCCATTCCTTGTCCCCCTTCCCACTTGGAAAAGTCCTCCCTAGTTCCTATTATCTATATTTTATTTTGCTCTTTATTTATGTTTTGGGTTTCTCATATAAGAGAAACCATGCAATATTTAAGCTTGTGTGTCTGATTTACTTCACTTAATAGTGTGCTCTCAAGTTGCATGCATTTAGCCACAAATGCCTCAATTTTATCCTTCTTTATGGCACAGTAATACTCAAGTGTGCATTTTTAATTTACTCTTTTCTTGATGGCATTTAATTGTTTTAATATCTTCAATAATTTTAAACACATTTTTAATATCCCTACAAAACTGTGAATAAATTTGTCTTCTTCCAATTACACATTGTTATGTGGGAAGAATTTACTTGATAGTTATGTGTGTTTTCGCAGTGTAGATGGTGATTCATCTTCAACAAGTCATTATTGATACGATACTTTTAAGTCTTTGTAGCTGAGCTTTCATAGCTTTTCCACATTTTCAACTGTCAGAGCTTGCTAGAGTTTACCAGCTATGGTTTATATTATATTAATTCTTCATTTTTAGGTCAGTAAAACAATCATGGATACTGTGCTTATGGATTTTATCACTTGCCTGATATATGATATTTTTGCCCAAAATGTGTCCACAGAATCCCTCCCTTAACCCATACACAAAGAAGAAACAATTTCCTGTTGGTCAGACAGAAACAGAGGCCTAAACCCCTAACCAAGAGGTTAGAAAAGGAGATTAGGACAGGGTCCAAAACACACCTTTCTCTCACAGCTGAGCCGGATTTCTTCAGGTGCATTCAAGTTCCTACTGGCCTGATTGGCCTAAACTTTGCTGTTCTAAGTTTTTCCTAATTGGCATAAATGGGAGTCTAGAAATTGCAGGTGAAGCTGTGATGGAATTTGTGTTTTTCCTCATCAACCAGAATTCTTCTCCTCAAGAAATACCCACATTGATTATAATATTTCTGAAAATCTGAAAGTATTAAAAATGAAGCAAAGATCATGACAATACAGTAGTAGTTTAGTTCACTCATTTATTTAAATGAAAAATATTCTGAACATCATGTACTGTGCTGTAATAATAGGTATGGCCCAGGGCCTCATAGGAAATAAATTCTGTATCCTGCTAAAATCTCTAACATGTTTGTGCCTTGTATTATCATTAACTGTATTCCTTATTTTTTATGAATTTACATGATAGCAAAACTATTAACCTCTATTATTTCATGCATTTTTCTTCTGAAAATATGTTCACATAGAGTCTAGAGACTTTTATACTCCAATTCTTGGTTCCCACAGCACATTTCTACCTGCAGAAGCACAAAAACATTCTGAAAAACTGCAGATTTCTACACAGGGCCAAGATATTATGGATGAAACAGTGTGTTCCATTCTGCTCACCTGCTACAGTTCTTTATAGTTCTTCTCTACAACCTACTTCTTCACACACAGAACCCCAGCTCCCGGGAATACTTAGTATTTCTTCAACGCTTTTCTCTGGCATGGACAGAAACTACTATATTTTAATTATCCATGCTTTCACCTGGATTCTGGCCTCAAGATTCCTCATACCCCAACCTTGGTAAGGTATTTTATATTATTTGCCATTCTCTACATTTTTCACATATTCATCCTCTTCATCTGATATTCTAGAGATCCACAGCAGCAAATGAAACAATAGGTAAATTTTTATCTATGAAGATATTAAATAGTCATAATTGGTATACAGATTTAAGATAAAGTCGATGTAAAAAAAAGAGATAAAATATAATTAATTAGGAGTGATTGATTTAAGAAGAGCCAGTGGATGCTCTTAGAGAATAGAAATAATTACTGTTTCTGAAGTAAAAAGATTAACAAGCCACACAAGTATTTAAGACTTCATACTGTAAAATATCTATTGAATAGAGGACTGAAATTATAAGCAAAAAGGATACATAGCTGTTCAGCACAAAAATAATACAGGACAAGTTATAAAATCAGAACTCCTAGTTACATCCTTGATCTTAAAAGATAAACAAAATTCTGCAGACAGCCTAAGATAAGCAAGAAATTTATAAGTTTATAAGTGCTAAACATTAAGTTGGTCTCAGGCTTCTGTAAAGCAATATTTTTGATTAAAAAAATAGAATAGTATCTGCAGATATTGAAAGAAAGAAGGTATGATTCTTGAATAGTATTTGCAGCCAAGTTGTTATTTAAGTTTAAAAGTAACGATCAAGTGTATGTCAAAAAATATTCAGGAAATATCTGTTACAAGACTCCCTTAAAAGTCACTTAATGCTGTAATACAGCCAGCTAGAAAATGAATGTGAATGTCACTAAGGAAAAAAAAATGAGCTCAACATTCTATTCCAGAAGGCAGTAGATCTTTGTTTTTGGGGGGATGGGTACCGGGAGTCGAACTCAGGACCTCGTGCTTGCCAGGCAGGTGCTTGTGCTGCTAAACGATCTCACTGGCCCTGGCAGTAGATCTTGACAACAAACGGCTGGTAGGTAGGAGGAGGACAATGTGGCAATTGACTGATCCATTTATGTTACTTTATTTCCAATGAATAAATCTTGATCTTCAAGGCCTTCAAGCATTGGTCTAGGATTACTGTTCCAGACTTTTCTGCCATTCTGTTCCGCTTAGCAGATGCTCCAGCCCTATTGAAATCCCAGTGACATCTCCGCTTGGTGGTTTGCAACTCTGTGCTTTGTTCCAGTTTTTCTTCTCGTCTTTGAAACTCATATAACATCCTGGAATTAGGCATTACTGCATTTGGTGTAGTGTGTCATTCATCTTTCAACTTAAATGTTTATGGGTTAAGAATTTCGATATATACACCGCAGTATACCCACTCCAGCATGGTTCTCCATATTCTCTTTAAAGCAAGAGGAAAGACAATAGATGAATAATTACAAAATTTAAAAGTCGACACAATTCTCAATAATATAGTGTCCAGAAGCCTAACTTGAAAATACAACCAGGAAAATTAGCTTGACCACAAAATCCTGCCAAAAAATGATTTTTATAAAACCCTTGTATGACTATGGTAAAAGGACTGAAGATGAGCACTGAATCATTCATATATAAAATAAGATAAAAGAATATAAAAATTATGATTAGAGAAGAGAATGCAAATTAAAAAAAATTTTACAAAGTAGAGATAATATATATATATATAGGGATATATATATATATATATATATATATATATATATATATATATATATGTATTAGGCTTACAATGGCTGCTGCAGAGGGGTCAGGTGGTGAAGAATGCAAAAAGGGCTGCCCCTGCACTGGGGATCCAAAGGATCCCGTCAAAGTCAGAGGCCTTAAGCTCACTCCAGTGTCCCCTGTGAGGAAGCCACAGGGTCTGGGCTGAAGGGCTGAAGAGTGTGTGCTGGGAACCTGGAGGCAGACATTCAAAGGCAATGGTGAGGATTAGAGCTCCTCTAAAGAAGCAGAAGCGAGACTTCTTCCTCCTTTCCCTTTTTATTCCATCCAGGCTACAAGCCAATTGGCTAGTGTCACCCACACCCAGGGTGGGGCTTCCCCATTCAGTGAGTCCCTCATTCAGACATAGCAGGAACTGTGCTGAGCCAATCTGCCAGTCATCTCTACTCAAGCTGACACCACAGTTATCACAATCCCAATCACCCACTCATACTTACACATGGGGCATTTTAATATTAATAATTTAATATTAATTATTATTATTATTAATTATTAATAATAATTAATGTATTTATGAAACTTTTGAAGTCCAACAGGACTGTTACATTCATTTCTATCTCTGGTGAATTCAAGTGATATTACATTAAGAACACAGATTAAATAATTATGGTGTTATTCAATTTCTGCAAAATAAATTATTTCTTTTTCCATCATTCATTCTTTATGTACCTTTTTATTTTTCATTTTTTATTAGTACATGTTTGTAACACATAACAATTACATTTATTGTTGGAAGTTGGAACGTGTACATTTTTAACAACTGTATCAATATGTAATTGATACACATACAACTGCACATTTTATATATAAAATTTGATGAGTTTGTTTCAGTCATTCATTTATATTCTTCTATTTATATATAGGCATAGAAATGATATTTATTTGGGATGACAAAGGATTAATGTTGAGAATGAATGTATGAATATATAATTTTAATAAATTTTGAATTTCTATTCTAATATGCATGTCATACAAAAATCTAGTTCATGCAAAGAAAAAAAAAAACAAAGTGTAAACTGAGCATGGTGGCTCATGGTTGTAATCCCAGCGGCTCCAGAGGTTGAGGTAGAAGGATCACAAGGTCAAGGCCGGCTTGGGCAACTCACTAAGATCCTGTCTCAAGAAAATAAAAGCTGAGAGAGTGAGGGCTGTACCACAGCAGCACACTCTGAATTCAATTTCCAGTATCACAAACACACACACACAAACACACACACACATGCACGCCCTGGAAATCTGGAGAAAATTAGTTTAGCATTTTTTTCCATGAGTACCTCTGCCTGCTTTCTTTCTTTCTTTCCTTCTTAATTTCTTTCTTTTTTCTTTCTTTCAAGACAGGGTCTCCCTATGCAGTCCAAGATGGCCTTGAATCTACTGTGTAGCCCAGGTTTGCCTCAAACTCACAGTGATTTTCCTGCTTCTGCCTTCCATGTACTAGGATTACAGAAATGCATCCATTCCAACTCTATAGTATTTCTTTGTTTAAAGTACTACTTTTAGTAATAAGTCATCAGATCTCCAAATGTTTCCAGTTTTTAAAAGAGTAGAATAGTCCAGGTGAACATGTTTTCCTTGTTTTCTTCTTATTAACACAAGATGGAATTCATATGACAACTGACTATGTTATTATGCAAGTATCAGCCAAAATTATCAATAAAAGCACAAAAACACATTCAATAACATTATTGACATACTCAATTGAGTACAAATCCAATATAATAAAATTACTATGAATGTAACTATATAATTTATGACTGCCTAGTAAGAGATCATCAAAATATATCACTAATTTTCAGGACAGAGTGATACATTTCTCTTCCAGAAGAGGGTCAGCAGGTGAAATGATGCTAGCGTGGGCTAAAATCATCTATGTTTTGAAAAACATTTTGAACTTATTTTTTTTTTTAAACATAGGCTCTCTAGCATTTAATATACACAGGCCATGGTACAAACTCTTCCAAATGGGCAGGTAAAATTATAGATAAAGTTGAAATGAATCAATGATAAATTGTCTACAAAGGAATCCTTTTTAGGAAAAATAAATACACTTAAGAAATAAGATGTCTTCCAATATGTAAACTCTATAAAGGCAGGCTCTGTGAGCTACCTTTGTAACTACTATAGCCCTACTATTAGAAAGAGTCCATAGATATTTGAGATTATTACATAAGTAAATCTGTAAGCGGATAAAGATTAATTCAGACAATCCAAGGTGTATTGAGATGTTCCTTGGCTCTAATTAGCCACCATACATTAGGCAACGAAACAATACATCTCATAAGCACAAGGTTTTATATAATACTTCTGGCTTACACATAAATTATATATAATTTATTTCCACAACATTGTGGAGACTTGTTAATTTATAAAGAGGAAAGATGGTTAAAGAAAGTCTCAGAGATTTAAGCAATCTACTTGGTCGTGTGACTAACAAGTGTGGAAAGAGTCTCCCTACTGAATTTACGTGAAATGAAGCTGAACCGGTCTTCCCTTGACCTAGGGGAAGCTACATTCTGTCCTGAGTTCTGCTCCGATACCACAGTGCATAAACTTACCAGAGTCGTGACTTATCAGTGAAAATTCTGGCTCAGTGAACCAACTCCCAGAGTTTTCATAATGCTTAGCTTTTTAACACTGCCAATTAGTGAAACTTGTGAGGCCGATGACACTGACCGGAATACTTCTTCCTTAGAGCCAACTCTCAGGAGGAAGCTTGAATGACAGACCCCACACCTTACCGTCACACCAGATATGACAATTGTACTGATCCTTTTGTTCAAGTAAAACCGTGGAAAGGGAGCGTGAGGCTGAGTACACGGAAGAAAAGCTGAAAGTGAAAAGAAGGCTGGGATTTGCATTTACCCTTTTTTGTCAAGTGATCTTTGCCTATGACAACTGGTAGAGAGTGAGGTGAATGTCAGCAAACAGGGTAAGTAAGAAAAATGTGAGAAAGCTAATACCCAATTTTTTCTTTTGGTCTACTCCTTAAAAATATCACCATGGCTCTATATTGAATATGTAACTTGAAAAGAAAGGGACAAGTGAATTTACTTCCTGTAATGAGCTGGCTTGGGTCAGATTTATAAATCTAAGGCAAAGTGTCTTAAATTATGGATTAAGAGAAAAAGTTTGGAGCTCAAACTTGGTACCTATGGCAGTTTGAGCAAAGCAGTTGAACCATGCCCCAGGTTCTTCATCATAAAATGCAGGCAAATGCTATGGTGTTGGGCCGGTGAGATGGCTCAGTGCATAAGCACCTGCCTGGCAAGTGCGAGGGCCCAAGTTCGACTCCCGGAACCCACATAAGAAAAAAGGGGCTGGTGATATCGCTCAGCAGCACAGGCGCCTGCTGGCGCGTGAGGTCCTGAGGTCGACCCCCAGTATCCACACAAAAAAAAAATTCTATGGTGTTGACAATTAAATAATAAAATGATAAATAACTTATTGGATAATAGTCAAAACTCAGTAAATATGACTATGTGCTGAGTGTTTTCACATCAAATATGGGTATAAAAATTACAAATCTAAATTCAAAGGTAAGGGTTTAGCATCAAAAATTTGATAAATACAAACAGGATATTTGAAATACCTACTTTAGTTTTAGCATTTATTCTATTTAAATATTTTTACATTCTAATAAATTTTAATTATACAACTCATTTTAGCTTGTTTTCTTTCTTTAATCCCTCTTATTAGCTCAAATTTACAATTCTCATTTGCCTTTTAGAATTTTTTTTTTGTGTGCATGTGGTACCAGGGGTTGAACTCTGGACCTTGCGCGCCAGCAGGCGTCCGTGCTGCTGAGCAATATCACCAGCCCTTTTTTCGTATGTGGGTTCCGGAAGTCGAACTCAGGACCTTGCGCTTGCCAGGCAGGTGCTTAAGCCGCTGAGTCATCTCACCAGCCCAGCCTTTTAGAATCTTAAGAGAATTTTTTCTCTTTTTTTTTGAAAATTGTTATTGTTCTCCTTTGAATATGTGTTATGGCTTGTGTCTAGATGTCCCCCCCAAAGCCTCATGCAGTCATAGGTGGGACTTTTCAGAGGTGGCTGGATCTAGAGTGTGTGACGCTGGGACTGATGCATGGTGTAATGTTAGGATTAAGAGCACTAGGATTAAGGGTGTGAGTTCTACTGGTCCTAGGGCAGCCAGCCTGGGTAAGAGATAAGGGGCAGAAAGAAGCTTGTTGCTTGCTTGCTTTTGTTGTCTTCTGCGCCGTGAACCGTTTCTCCTTTGTGATGTCCCTCTCCATGCCATCTTGCCTTGGAACCAGTCAACTAAGAACTGAAACATCTACAAATTTGAGCTAAATAAACCTTTCCTTCTTTACCTTTGGGTGTCCGGTATTTTGTTTCAGCAACAAGAAAAGTAACTATGCCAGTATGTCTATATTTTCTTTAGTTAAATGCACTTCAGAATGAGTACTGTAGCATATTAGAGAAAGTTAAGTTGTTTTCTGGTGGTGATTGTCTTTCACTACCTGGGGTGACAGAAACATCTCTTCCTATAGTGATTAAAGAATATATAATATTCTGTTGTGCCAGCTTACCTGTAGTTGTTTCTTTATGAGAGTTTGCTTAGTAAGAAAATGTAACGTTTTACAAGTTTTTAATAAACTCAATCATCACAAGAGAAAGTTGTTACTAACCAACAGATGCTTTGCAAACATAAATTTTAACAAGCATCAGTGCTAACTGCCTGGTGCCAAGATTTGCAATTTAGGAGGGAATCATCACAGTTTATTATTTTTTAAAACTATCATAACAAATTAGTATTTATTTATGTAATTCAATATACATGTAATAATAGTAAATTTACTATCTTAGTTGTGTTTAGAAGAATAACTTTTAACCAAGATGATCTATTTCCAACATTTACAGTTTCCTCATATTTTTCATTATTATTGTAAATATATCTTGACACTAATCAAGGCAAAAATACAGAGTTAAATCACTGAATCACACTTTAGGAAAAGCACAAGTGAGAAAATCAGAGACAACTATAATCCCCAAATTATCTTACAAAGAAAAAAGTCTGGGGCATATCATTAAACAGGAATTCAAGTACTTACTTAACTTGTGCAAGGCTTATATAACCACAGCTTGGATACATTTAAGAAAGAAAATCAAAGAGAAAAACTAACATACTTTAACCCCTCCAAGGAGTTTTATTCAAGTACATGTTTAAATAATATGTTAGTTTAAAAAATGATTTTTGAATGGAAAATTTCACAAAAGAGTCACTAATTAATCAACAAGTTGATCTCCTCTCCCCTCAGCAGCAATATCAGATGGCGGTTCTTTCCCCTGCTGTTCTTCCTGAAAGATGCAGATGAACCTGCATTTGCTGTTGCATAGTTTCAGGTCTGTTTGTCTACATTTATTAAATTGACCCCCGACACACTTCACCCCACCTCCCAGTACTTCTGGTGAGGGGAACCTGAGGGCTGTAAAATACTAAGGAAACATTTTCCACTGGGCTAGATCCCCAGTCGTGTGTGTGTGTGTGTGTGACTAAATTGCCCAGCTAGGCTGAAACCTGTAATCCTCTTGCTTCAGCCCCACTAGTAGCTAGGATTATAGGCATGTGGCACCAGGCCCAGCTAAAACTACAGATTCTGACTTCTAGCTTCTGTATTCCTTTTTTTTATTTTCATGTCCCAAAGACATTCAAGTAAATGTTCTCCCCACGACACTTTTTGAGTTTTGTGATTAACTGAAGAATTACAGTTTCTTCCCTTCACTCACACCCTGCTGACTTTCCCAGTGAAGTCTTTACCCTATCACTGTCACCAGATATAAAAGACTCTGAGAGAATTCTTCTCTGTTAGCATCAAAATAGTTCTTTTCATGGAATTCTTCCTCACCATTATGAACACCAAGTAAACTATTGAGCTTTTTCTTTTTCTCAGTTTGATATTATTTTTGATTTGGGGTCAGCAGATGTTTTGTGATGTGCAGAGGGAACTAGAGAATTTTTTTCTGAAATTTTTGATGGAGAATTTGTAATGTCCCCTGCTTTGGGTCCATAGTCCATATTGGATATTTTTTTCTTGTGGAAATTTTTTTCTTCATCAAAACAAAATCTTAGATGAAAAGCATCTTGTCAACATGTGCATTCAAATTTTATAATGAGGTGTTTATAGATAATGTTGAAATGGTAAGAAACTTTTTAAAAGAAATATGTGGAAATACTTCGTATACATATGATTATTCATAAATTCATTGAATTAACAAAGTTAAAACTCAATTTTAAATATAATTCTTACTTTTCTCATTTCAATTTGAATCTAAAAAACCCTCGCTATAGTGTTTAGATCCAATCACTCACAAAATACCTTTTTCAACTAAACCTTTAACGTACATGGCAAGAAAAATTTTAAAGAGTATATGTTTAAACATGAGGTATATACATACATGGTAGCTTATGAAGAACTAAAAATCACTGAATTAACACAGGCAACATCTCATCTTTCATATTTTGTTCTTGGTTTGATCTTTTCTGCCTTTACCTTCAAATGCATCACCTCATATATTAGATTCATTCACTGAAATGACAGATAAAAATAAAAATTTTAACCCTATATAATAAATGGAATTAAAGAATTATACATTTGAATTAATTTATTGGTTTGTTTACCAATATTTTGATTGTCAATAGTGGATTTGCCAAGGAATGGATAAAAAAGATGTGGTATTTTTATACAATGGCATACTACTCAGCCATAAAGAAGGATAAACTGGAAACTTTTATAGGTAAATGGATGCAACTCAAAAAAATACTCATAAGTGAAATTAACCAGATGCACATGTGTAAACATCGTATTGTCTCCTAGTGTGAGAAACTGAAAGAGTACATAAGATCCAAAATGTACAATAGATACGATGAATCAGAAAGAAACTGGTCAAAAGGAAAGAGAGTCTGGGTTGGGGGAAAGGGGAAAAGAAAGAAGGGAAAAGAAAAAATAATTGTATTTATATATAAGATGGTTAAGATAGATATACTAATTTTGCTTAGTTCATTGAAGAGAAAGGTTTATGCCAATAATGTTTGAACAACTGAATGCTGATATCTTGTACCCTGAGTAACTAACATAATGTATTAATCATCGTTACCCTCCTATTATGTTGTTCTGAAATTTAGTTCTTTTTTTTTTTTTCTTTTCTTTAAAAAAATATTGTGGATTTGCTTTTGTTCCTTGATAGTGTCGTAGTTCCTTTGTGTTTCAACTTATTTATGTTTCATTTGAACACAAATCATCCTTGGCATGATTTCCTCCTGAACGATTTTTGCTGACTAGACTTCAATAATATTCTTTCTTGCACCTTTAAAGGCTTTGAGAGTCGATTTTAGCATTCATTTTATTTTTGATCAAGGCCATGGTAAAAAACAAAGCAGAATTTAAATTTTACAATTCATATATTTTTAAAATAGATACCTTGAAGATATCAATTCCACTCACTCTCCCCTTTTCTTTAAACTAGAATAATAAAGTGTATTGTTTAGGGTCATAATTTCCAAAGCTCTTTCCATCGCATCATGCTGTGTCTCAAATGCTTTTGTATAGTAAATGTAGTTATTCACGGAGTTGACTTTTTAAAAAAGGAAAAAATTACTTCTTACTTTGTTATTTCCTCTTTGCTACAATTTCTTAATTTTCCTAAAACTGCTAATATGCTGCTATACGTTCTAACACTATCTCTCCGTAAGCTCTTCTGAAAATTCTTACTGACCTTCACTTCATTTGTCATGTTCACACAGATATATCTCAAGTTTATGTCTCCAGCATTCTCAGAGCTCTAATCTGCTTAAAATTTCAATTAGGTGAATAAGCACATCCATGAGTTTCAATATGCAAAACAAAATGTATGTACAAGTAGCCGAAGAAAATATGTCAGTCCTGATATTATTAAAAGAAAGGAGAGTGGGGGCTATTAAGACAGGGAGAGCACTCACACCGCTTTACACATTTAAAGGGGAAATACTTGTTTCTCCTTCCACTTCTACTGCTAGAAATTTGACCTATGTCAGACTAGTGGGCGGCTCATTGGAATCTGTTTTTCCATGGGGTGGAGTGGCTGGTGTTACCAGCAGATCTCAACTGTGGCCTCAGCTGAGACCATCCAGGGTCTACTCATGCGACTCAGACTTTAAATGTTCCGTGCCAGGGTCCTTTTTGCACATTGGCGATGGAGTGTGAGATGGGACCTATCCAGAGAGACCTCTGAAGACAAATCCGTACAAAAGAGCCATTCCAGTCACTTAAGACCTTCTCCTGAAAGTTTCCACCTGCGACAATGTTCAAGTAGGACAAGGAGAAAAAGAGAGCAATAGTAGTTCAAAGACAGGTTTGTATTCTTCACTCACACCACAGTGCGCTTGTCCCTTCTATCCCAATGTGTGTTTTAACTTCCCGTGCGCATGTGGAGGGAGCATTCTGTTCCCTTCAGTGCTTGTTATTTTTGGTTTCACATTGTAATCACCTGGGAAACTTCGAAAACCACTGATGCCTTGTTATACCGTAACTCCCCCTTCCTCCTACCTCTGCCAAGACTGCATCGGTCGGAATGTGGCCTGAGAATTGCAATTTAAAAAACTCCCCGGATAATTCTAACATATGCCACGCAGGGGCCAGTGCCGCACTTAGGATTGTTTCTTCCAACCTAGTGAGACCAGAAGTCATTTTTCCTCATAAGTCAGGACCACCTGAATAATTAGTGACATACATTGAAAAACGAAAATATAGAGCCTTTTATTAAAAAATTCAATAGTTTCAGGACTGCGACAGCAGCATAGTAAGCCAAGCATGGAGTCCTTATACCCATGGGGCATTGGACCAGACCATATGCCCAGTAAGCTTGCCTGCCCGAGGCCCAGTGGTAACAGGTATGGGTTTCCTCTCTCCAAATTTCCTGTCTTTCTATTCAGCATGTTTAGTCCATTTGCTACTTTTTAAAATTACATAACCCTACTCCCACTCCTCATCCCCACTTTTGTGTTAAAGCAACTTGACGAAAGAAGGAGCAAAATACACATACGTGTATGTAATTATTATGTATTGCAAAAATATACAGTACTACTAATAATTAAAATGGGAATAATATAACTTCTGTATATTAAAGGACATAGTAGGATGGAAAAGTATCATTGAGTTTTTTTTTTGTTCTAAAGTAAATAAGTGCATTTATTTTTTTCTGATTTTTTAAATTATATTTTATTTTATGTTTTGGTACCAGAAATCTAACTCAGGACCTTGTCCTTGGCCCCTTCTTTCTGATTTTAGTATCCATATGTTCTTACCGTAGATTACCATACTCTTTTTATATGTCTCCCATTTCTCTTACTTCAGTATTCTCTCACATGTTCTGTTGACAGAAAGCAAAATAAAATATTGAAAAGAAAAACAAAGCAACTTGAGTTATGATAGAACCTTCTGTCCTTTTTTTCAGCCACCTCTTTTTGAAGTAGCACTTCTTTAATTTGTTGCTGCTGAGAAATGTTCATGATTGTTTCTGGAAAGTAAATTTTATCATTATTTCGATTGTTTTTTGGGAAAGGAGATTCTTAGACCTTGCATTATTACAACATTTTTACCCAGAAGACATTTCAAAATTTTCATTTTTTCCCACTTTAATATAATTTTACATATAAGCAATGAAATATTTAAATGAAATTAACCAGAACAAAGAGAGTTAGAAAATATTGTAAAGCCACCATTGTAACAAGAATCATACTCTTAAGACAAATCTTCCATTTTGGGCTGAAGAAATACGAAGTCTAATGTGACCACTGAGTACTTTAAAAATACATAAAGTTCTGCATGTCTTTCTGGACTTATTTTCTTCCTGCCACTCATGGTCACTTCAACGATAGCTCCTTTCTCACTGGCAATTCCAAAAATTCTACAAAGGGACACCAGAGTCATGTCTGGGAATAATTTAGGGATTATGGAGACATAGTCCATAGCAATCATAATATTCTTCAAAATGAAAGCACTTTTGACGTCGGTGCAGGCCTGTGAATGAACTTGAGGATCCAGCGTTACCTTTCCTTCAGGAAAGATGGAGCTGGCTGCACCTCTGGCCGGCCCTGCATCTCCTGCTCGACTGACCTTGCAGTGGGCATTGATTTACGGCGCCGAGGGGGGAGAGAGCCAGCATCCCCGTGACAGAGAGCAGTGTCAAATAAAGTGGGAGAAGTGCTGCCCAGTCAGGGTCTCAGAAGACGTTAATCCTTGCTTGGCTGGAGCTGAGGTTTATAGGACAAGCAGATGTGAAATATCCTTTGGGAACTCAGCTGCCAGGGGTTCAAGAAGAACTGACTGAAAAAAGGAAAATAAAGCCCAGTAAGGTAAGGTGTAGAACAGCGAGCCTAACGGATTAGTGCAATTCTGTTTGGTCTAGGACAATCACCTTATGATATAATTTGCTAAAATACCGACTTCCTTTCTTTTTAATCATGTTCTTCTAATAATTCAAAGTTAAATTTCAGTCCAAATACTTAGGGGAAGGTTTCCCTTATGACAATTGTATTGGTTTTACATTTTGTGGAATTTTTGAATAGTGACAATGGCATTATTTTTTTCCTTTAATGGAGTTTTTTCAACTACTCTTAATGCACAATTTTAAAAATATGTATTTGTTGCATTCTGTTCTGTCATCACTTTGTATATTAGAAGACCAGGTAAAATGCACACAGATGGCTCAATATATGCAAATTGTCACACCACTTAGAATGTCTGCTGTAAGTGGCACCATTGAGCAAGCCATTTGAGTTGTTTTGATCCTAATAATTCTGCTTATAAGTCTGTGAATCTATTATCCAATACTTAGTAAAATTAAATAATGTTGGTTATAGTGAAGAGCAGAAGCAATTTGTCAATTGTGAATGAAGCATTATTTTTAAGTAACTATAACCCTTATGAATTCATAATAAACTTGATGGAACCAACATATTTCAAACAGATTTAAAGATTTTTCAAATACTATTAAGAGGGTGAAAAGTAGAGGGAAAGAAATAGAAATAGAAGCAGAAAATATTAATACTGTGAGACAAATGGACACATTCTCTTTAGCCAATGTACCAAAATGTGGTCCAAATTTGACAGGCTTTTTTTTTTTCTAAGGTGGTGTTTAAAACGTTTACACAAACACACAGTCTCATACAATAAAACTTCCTTGCAAAAAGAAGGCAGACATTGAGGTAGGAATTTAATATGGACCAACAAACTGCACAATAAAAATACTTTCACTGAGCAATGAATTTACCTAATAGCTAAAGTTTATGCCCAGGGTAAAAGTCAAAACCAGGAGTTAATTCAGTTTTGTTCCTCATTTTAACATGGTAACAAATTTAGTGATTTGTGTTCTAATTTTCAAAAGAGAAAACATATCATTTTTGGAAAAAGAAACAAGTAAATTCTACTGGGTTTTTCACAGAGTATAATTTCTAATTTCTTGAACCAGCTGTACTGCTAATATGGATTTAAACATAACATGAATATCCTCAGTTAACTTTTCTTACTTTTGTAAATTTACGCTGTTTCCTTCAATGCGTTCCAGGAGCTCTTTCTTCCTATTGTCTCCAGAAGTAGGCAGATGTTAACTGTTATCTTTCCAGTATACCATTTGGTCTTTTGTGCCATATCTCATTTCCCCTTTTTCTCCATTCTTAACTAGTATTCTCAGGCACAGCCTAAGAAATACAGTTTTCCTCTTATATCTAGCCCACAGATTAAAAAAAAAAAAAGGCTCTCTATTATTTGCTGTGCTTTTACCCAAAGTTACTATTAATTTGTAATTCAAGTTCACTATAGAAAGGTATTTCAATCAATTCACTCATGTTTTATCAATTTTATTGAATTTTCACAGCAGTGTTCAGTTTTAGCTTTCCTGACACTTCTATAGTGCCAATATGGAGCATTAAGAGCAAAGGTTTTCCAAGCTTTGCAAAGCACAGAAGAGTAACAAATGTCAGTCCAAGCCATCTGTAATTAAGTGAAAAAATACAGAATTTGTGGTCATGCAGTTGGATTGGGATGAGTTGAAAATTCTTATCCTAAGTAAAATGTCATATAGAGATTCAAATTACATCATATACAAACCACTTTAAGGATCAACAAATAATTTACTTAAGAAAAAAGACGCAATAGTTTATTACAAAAAGGATGTTTTATTAAACAATAGAAAGTGATTGTTGGAAAATATTTGGCCCATTTGTCTTGATTTAAGATGTTTTCCTGGCTTTTACTTCATCCTCTGTTCTGGGTTTTCCTTTAGGCTACATGGATCGAGAGAAGTTGTTATAATGACTTGTGACCAAAAGCTTGAAGACACTTTGAAACACCAGGCTTGTGGTTAGATGGGAGTACGTATAGCCTGCCTGCCTGAGAACAATGTAGTCTATGAATTTTGTGAAATTGGTGTTGCCTGTTTCCTGTCTCAGTGGCGTTTCAACTGACTCCCAACACACAAAATAATCTGGAACACGTAAAATCATCCCACCTGGGTCAGGTCAATCCATCAAGTTATTTTCTGCTTGTTGGGATATAATATTTATTGTTTAGTACACAGAGTTACTTTAAAAATGTACAGTGCAGAATATAATGAAGTTCTAACAAAAAGCAGCTACTACTTCTATGTCTGGCATATAAATAAATATGATGAGAAGGTAGAAAAAGTCCAGCTGTTCATAGATGGATGAATAAATAAACAAAACATACAATATACATTCAGTATAATCCTCTTCCGCCTTAAAAATGGAGGAGGTTCTGATACATGTGGAGGTGATTGGAAAATAAGATTTGCCTTATGTGGAGTATTTTTTGCTATGAATCCAATAGGATGAGTTATTTGAAGTAAAAAATTAATAATTATGACAGCAAAGTAGTTGTTTTATTTGAGTGCTTTGCTCTTACCTTAAGAAATGATAAGCTTAATAAGAAAGTGAGAAAAATATAATTAAGTTCTATGGCCAAAAGAAAAAAAAGACAATAATTCAGGCATGGTGGCTCATGCCTATAATCCCAGCATTTGGGAGCTGAGGCAAGAGGGTCACAAGTTCAAGTCCAGCCTGAGAAACTTAGTGACTTAGTGAGACCTTGTCTCAAAATATAAATAAAAAATAAAAGGCTGGGGATATAGTTCAGTGGGAAGGCCATAGGTCCAATCCTAGTACCCGAAAAATAAGAGTTACATGACTATTGAACTAAAACTAAACTAAACCAGTTTTAGATTTGTTCAAGGGTATTTAGGTTTTATTCATATATGTTTATATATACATACATATACATACATATCATTATTAAAATTCATTTGATATTAAAGTTTTGCAACAAAAATAAAGCTTTTATTACTGTGAATCACGAGCTCTGCCTCTTATGGGTTATTTTCATATGAAAAATATAAAACATGGTATCATAGAAACATGCACAATGAGTAAATATATTACTGGATCTGTTATTGGATGAACAATATCAAGCACAGGGCTTGGGAGGTAGAAGACTCGATAAATATTTCCTTCCACTTTTTTCTTTTCAATATGTGCAGTATATAAAATACAAAATAAAACTCAGAGAAGAAAATAAGAATGTGAGTTTATTTGAAGAAGCATTTTAATAAAAATGAGAAATATGAAACACAATAAAAAGGTTGGCTAAAGCTGCTTGATTGAATGTGCAAGATCAGGGTAATTCTCATATTGTGAGGTATTTCTAAAGAAGCCATGGGTTATAAGATATTTTGGATCACTTAACTAGGAGAATTTACATATTATTCACATTTAAATATTACAGTCATAGCTAGTTAATTTTCAAATAAATTGAAGAATTTAAGTCTCAAATATTCTGACTAAAGTATAGCTGACACTAAATGATTTTACTGCAACATTTCTTTTCAAGAGGTAACATTGCCTTAGAAACATAAATTGTCACAGTTATTCTCTGAAATATACTGTCAGGGAAGAAATCAATGAAAAAAATGAGAACTGGGACTGGAGTAATGTAGTGAGGCCCCTGGGTCACAAGATCCAAAGAGGCAATTGTCTTCAGGGTCCCGAGGGGCAATCCGCTTAACTGTGTGTTTGAGGTGACTCGTCCTAGTTCAGGCCATAAAGAGAGGTTTGAAGATAAAAGCAGATTCCACCTGAGGTGATGCCAAAATATTAAAAAATAAAATCATCCACTTTAATTCCATATAATTGCATTGGCATGCCACCCGGCAAATACCTATACTCGAATTATTGAATAAAATGGGTTCTAAGAAACATATTTGGCTTGAGATTTTGGGTCTAAATTTTTTAGCCTTTCCAGCCTAACGACTTACATAAATTAGCACTAAGTACAACAAAACTGAAGTGGAAATACAAACTCCCTGATTATATAAACCTAGCTATAAAGTAAATATTGCAATAATCCTAACTCAGAGGACTTGAATGCCTGCCTGGGGGGTTGTGTTTTCATGTATCTCAATGGATTCAGTCGTGTGAGTTTCTGTGGCTAAGCCTAAATGTGGATGAAAATCCATTTTCTAAGAACAGAGCCTGAGGACGGAACAGAGGAGAGTACTACTGGGAACCTGTCCATGTGTGCACTTTGTGTAACCTATTGTAAAATCTCTTTCTATCTCTGGACATCAGCTTCTTCATCTCCAATTACAGATTTGAGCAAATAGTCTCTGAAGTTTCTTTTGAGTTGAAAGTTCTTCAATTTTTTAGCTACCCCTGTTAGTTTCAGGCATGTGACAAAGAAAGTATAGTTTGTGTGGATTTTTATATCATTTTACATTGTTTTCTTGCTTTTCATATATAAGATTGTAGCAGCCATTAATTAGAATGAACAGCAAAGACATTGCTAGATTCATAAAGAGAAGTGCTATCATTTCAGGACGTTTCCAAACATACAACCCTGTTTTAAAAATAGTGTATACTTTCAACACCACTTAACTTCTGCTTCTACAACTGTAGCAAATTATTTTTAAATTGGGAAGTTGTCTTAGTACAACCAAGTATCTAGTCAGTCAAATTTCCATGTTAGACCAACTCAATTTTGTTGTTGTGGCTGAGTCACTGACCCACTGAGAAGCATTCATTACTGCCAAGAGAACAACTTCTACTTCATGTAGAAGTATCCTTAAGCTTAATGGCTCTTAACAAAGTGTTATACGTCTGGGACTTTCCAAGAGTTTAAGAAGTTGTAGTGTGTTATTTTACAAGTTGACTGAAGATACTGACAATGTATAATGTATTTCAAGGAGCTAAAAGAAAGGATTTTAAATGATTTTTCCATAAAGAAATGATAAATGTTTGAGGGATATAGATATGTTTTGCCTGATTTAAACATTATACAATATCTACGTGTATTGAAACACCATATTGTACTTCACAAATACATACAATTTGTATGTTTTATATGTTGGTTAAAAAATAAATTTAAGTTATAAAATATTTATAAGAGGGCAAAATACTGCCAAAACAGATATCCATGCTTGCTAGTAATAACATTTAATATTAATTTTGCTGGATATCAAATAATAAAAGATAAGATCCAGAGTGGGCATAGCAGCTGTTCCGCGGTCGTTAGTCATCAGCTTCACTTGTGTCTGGAGAGCGGTTTGAATAGTCACCTTGATAAATGGCCTGAAACTTATAGCTCACTACTGAAGACAAACTAGCTCATAGTTTTTAATGAAGCTTGTGGAAGTATCTAATACAAGACTAGGAAAGCCACAACCTGTAGGACAACACCAGTCTACTTCCTGTTCTCACTAAAATCACTTTATTGGAACAGGGCCCCACTGTTTTTTTGACTATTTCCCGTGGCTGCTTTCTTACTACAATGGCAAGGTTGAGTAGCTGTAACTGTAAGCACACAACCTGAAATATTGAAAATATGAATCCTCTGACACTTTACAGGAACTTTGCAAAACCTGAGATGACACATTAATTCAGGCTACTTTAGTTTGTGGTCAATGATAATTATAAAATAGTTATTTGATCTGTTATAGCCTTGACCTTTGTGAATCAATAGGAACACTCCAATCCTTTCTCTATTTTATGAACTATTTTGCTTTTAAAGTTAGAATTCTATGCATTTTAAGTATACCTAGCATGGTTATGAACTTTTAAAAAAGAAAAAAAGACTGTTTAAATAAATATCAAGAATAATATGGTCAGGTATCCAACTAAATAAGTAGGGAATAGCCCCTTAAATCTGTACAAACTCGACTTTATCTTCAGAGTACTAAGAGACTAACTGAGTAAATCCCCTCTTTAGAAGACTAAATATGGTTAGACACGCTTAAAAGAAATGCAAACATGGTATTCTGTCCCTTAGGACATTAACATAGTCAAATGTGACAAGAAAATACCTGCTTCAAGTCACCTGTACACTATCAATATTTCTTTTCATCCAAATTTGCTATGGGCGAAACTTCTTTGATGTCATCCAGTGTCTTATGTGTGGAGTGAATAACGTCCTTAACTAGACCAGTGTATACATTTATTAGTGTAAACCAAGGAAACTTCTGCTTCAAGGACTCTTTTCAGACCTACTCCATTGAACTTGAAAAAGTAGAAATGTGTTCTGAATCTAAAGAGAAGTGCCAGCTGAGCAACAGAGTTTTTCTGCAACTAAGGACTAAGGAGAGTCACCCACACTTACCAGTGCCCAAAATCTGAAGCAGTGCCCAAAACCTTGATAATTAAGATAATTACTATTTTGGTGTAGTAATATTAAAAGTCCATAGGAAACAAAATATCAAACATGTAAATCAAAACAGGATTTACAGTGCCCTGTAGTACCATGTTAGACCATAAGCTAAAAGAAAATCAGTAACATTGGTTTAGTTTGAATTAATTTTTATTTTGGGTACCAAAATCAAAATTTTAAATTTTGGACCCAAGGCAGGCATGGTGGTGCACACCTATAATCCCAGCCCTCGGGAGGCTGAGGCAGGAGGATCACTGTGGATTCGAGGCCAGCCTGGGCTACAAAGTGACTTCAAGTCCAGCCTGAACTGCATAGCAAAACCCTGTCTCAAAAAGACAAAAAAAAATTTTTGTGGACCCAGAAGCAACTATATTTCTTATGTACTCCTAGTCTCTGCCTCGTCTTCACCCAGTTAATTAAAAATTCATAAAATGGTAAGTAAACTGATACACCACTTTGTGAGTAGTTGAATTTCAACACAATGAGAGAACTTTTGGGCGTTTTGTCAACACCTCTAGTTGACATTGACAGTGCCAGTCCAAAAGAGTACATTCCCTGCTTCAGCTTTTCTTCCTCTCGTTTCTTTCCTTTCTCTTTACATTTCCTTGACATTGTTCTGAACAGGCAGACACGAAGCCATGCTTACTCCTTTTTTGATTCATGGACAATAAAGGGTTAATCTCTGCTCTTAGGCCTGAAAGACTAGCACAATGCTAACAGAGTTCTCACCCATCTATGTGGATAATTGGTCGAAGCACAGTGAAATCTCAAGGGACACAAAGAGTTTGTTAAACATTTGCCCCAAGGCTTGACCGCTTTTCTCAGTAAGTTGCAGAAGAACTTGGGAGTATTGATTTAAATGTCGCCTTTTATTGTACAATTGTGCCACTTATCAGGTTTTCTACAACATAGTTCAACTAATCTTTAGACTAGTGTATGCCCAGCTTTACTATTAATGACTGAAAAGACAAGGGATTTGTGACCATTTCCTTTTAGAGAGTGCATAAAGCAATGCTGACATACAGATTGGCCAAGGTAGCCTCAAAGTTCCCCTTACCTTTATTCAATGTTAAAAAGACTTCTTCCTCACTATAGTCCCTAACCTCCCTTGTCTTAAAATATTTACTTCAGAAAATTTCTGTTGTAAATCACTGGAGATGGAAATCTTCTCCCAGCTTTTTGCCAGATTTACAACCCAGAATATTTTCTTCAAGGAACTGGGAACCAATTGTTTATGGGTATTCATATGATAGAGTTTCCTAAAAAGAAAGTTGTGCAACCCTAAATGGGCATGTTTATCCTCTTAACCCCTATGTGGCTGAGTAGATATTGAGCCTTAAGTAGGTGATTAAGGTTAAATGAGATCATAATTTTGGAGCACTGATCCCAAGAACTTGTGCCTGTTTTAAACACAAAATACTGTTGATAAATATTTACATGTAATTATCTGCAGTATTTATGTAAAGAGAGTACTCTATGTATGCACAGAAGTGATTTCTGACCATTTTGTTGAGTTCTTCTCATTTAGACATTCCTCTTTGTTCGATATTCTAGTTGTTCATGCATGATAATTAGAGATAAACATGCATGATAATTAGAGATGTTTTCTGTCATCAAGCAAAATATTAGTTCAGTCATTTTTTTCTCCAAATAAGTTTACAACATGCTGACCATGTCTCAATTTGCTGTGATGGATTTTTGTTTTAGAACTAAATGCCCATTTGCCATGGCAACTCAGACCCAAACAAACTGGTTTAAGACATTAGGTTTTCCTTTTGTTTTTCTTTAAGACTACTTATCTACCAGGCTTAATAACACATTGCACATAATCATGTGCAATGATCAATGTGATGTCAATAAGGTTGATAAAAGTGCAAGAAATAACAATACTGAAGGACCAAGGCCAAAAAACAAACAAACAAACCAACCAAAACAAAACAAAACAAAGAAGAAAAAAGAAAAAGAAAGGGAACATGGAAGAAAGGAACATAAAAGACACAGAGCACTTTCCTATGCTTAATACCACATGAGAGAAAGTATAATTCTTAACATATTTATTTATAATTATGAAGTAGATTTACACAGCCATTGTGTTTGTCTTTATGCATGTATAAAAATCACTACATTTAAAGATATTTTATGTTCACTTATCCTTCATTAAATGCAAAGTTATATTATTATTATGTGAGTGATATGAATGTATTTTAGACTAAAGATAAATGCTTCAAAGCAAAGGCAGCTCATCATATTCACTTTGTACCAAAGAAAAATGAAAGACAAATCTAACAGCAGAACAAATCATGAATAACCCTCCAAATGTGGAATGTGTTTGAGTTATTGCTTCTGTGAGTAGCCCTAACATTTTTATTAACTACCAAATGCATAATAATGGTAATTCAGGAAAATTACCATACTTGGAGACAGATTTTAAGAGAGACGTTACTCCCTGAGCCCAGTTTTACAGCTATCATGACAATAAAAACTTCCTGTCCACAGCAGCAATGAGCTGGCCCCATGTTCTTATACCTTCAACTTGACAGACCCAAGGACAAACTTAAGTTTGAAATTCCTCAGTTGTTGCAGTAAAAACTAGTTTCAACTTACATTGGAATATTTTTCTGTATATAAAAGAAGTATAAAAGAATATTTGTATGCATTTACCATATTTTTCTTCTTTATAATTCTATTTCATTCTATCTTGAGCAAAAACTTTTCAGATTTATATGTTAAAAGTTGTTATTACTATGTATTCTAACATATATTATTCTTTTAGAAAAAAAGATATTTTCTAATTTATGTATACACTATTTGATATAAGGCTGTGTTTTAGTAGTTTCTAATCTTACATTGTCTTTATATTATCAATAATTGTTGACAATGAAGTTTCCCATGCTTTCATTTATCAGAGAATTTATGAAAGCAATGGATATTTTTCAAGAATTGAGTATATAGAGGTGTTTTCTTCATGTCTCATCATGCTGAAAGTGTACAGCTCCTTGTCCAGTTTCTACTTTCATCTAGTTCCCTAATCGACCAACTCTGTCTATATCAGAAATACCAGCAAGGCTGCTGGACATGCAGATATCTTGGCCCAAGCCCTAGGAATTCTGATTCAGTGATATAAAGGTATCCTTATTGTCTCCCAGCAAAGCCATCTACATCATTAAATGGTTCTTCGTAGGTTTGAATGACTTTATAAATGATATCAAATTCTCTTTTTTCCTCCCAATTATGAAATCTGTAACAAATTCTATGACAAAAAGTCTCTTGTATCTGAAAATCACAAAGGACAACCCATCACCTGCCTTTTTTACAATAGTTCTCTAACTCATGCTATGTTCTCTCACTTGTGATTTTTTCCAGGAATCTCACAGACTTCAGACTCTGTATTGAAAAATTTAATCAGCACAACAAGGATGAGATGGCAAGGCAGTGACTCAGTTCGCTGTATGTAGCAACAATTCTATGCTGCTAAATAAATGTGGAGATTATATCAAATATGCAGTCAGAGCCCCAGAAAACCACAAGGAATCCACCTCTGTAATTTTCAGTAAGATTTGAGTCCATAATTAGGTAGTAATACCCATAATGTTTTAGGATTCTTTTTAAATTCTAAAATGTAAAATCATTTTATAGCTGTCCTTCATCTTTGTATTTTAATGAAACAATTCTTTTATGAGTAAAACTAAAATGAATCCTCATCTTCCAAATAGCGAAAGAAAAAGGGAGAAACTTTTCATCTCTGTTATGGAACATGAGGTATTTTTTCTAAATTTGTAAAAAAATATGCATAATCAAGCTGCAGTCATGATGAAAATGAAACTGGATAATGTATTCATTTTAAGAATTTTGATGTAAAATATTTCTAAGTGTCCAAAATATTTATCCCACACACATAATTGAATTAGGCAACTTACATTTAACAAATATTAGTAAATTAATTGATGCAAATTAATTCCTGAACTAACATTTTTATTTCCACTGCTGATAAATTTATGGAATTAATTATATTCTTCAAAGTATGCAAGGAAGAAATCTCCTAAATGAGTATCACTACCTGCAGAGAAGGTACATTCTAATAAATATGTCACAAAGCACATATATTTAGAAAAACTGAGTTCCTTCCTCACCCCAGTGGATTTTATCATACTATTGGAAATATCATCTCTTAAAATTCTGAGGGAGCGGCAACATAGCTGAACAGAGGAGGAGCCACATTGGAGCTACTCAGAGAAAATCAACTGAAAACACAGGTAATTTGAAGAAAGAGAAAAACATACATCTTGATACCAAGGTCAATCTGAAATAAGAGACTTGTAGATCGAACAAAATATAGACATAGGACTTAATAAAATGGCGATCAAGGCCACAAGGCTGCTGGTGGATCTCTCACCTGTGAGCAGAACAGGACCACCATACTGAGAAGTTTAAAAAAACAAACAAACAAACAGGATAGACTGAAACTGTGCAGCTAACTCAAGCCACACAGGATAGACTTGGGTTATAAGGCACCCGGCCACTTTATCTTCTTCCAAACAGAGGATGCTGCAACTTTGCAGCAAATTTTGCTGACACACACAAGGATGAAGGACCAGGGAACTCCTCCCTCACCAATGAGCCACTGGTTTTTTGTTTGTTTGTTTGTTTGTTTTTGTTTTGTGTGCCAGAGAGGCTAATTGGAACCTTTAGGGACAAGGTTAGGGACGACAGCAGAAGTGGTGACAGCAGCAGCAGTGGCAACCCCTTAACAAGTGGCTTGAGACAGGGATGCAGATGCACAGGATTTAAGCAACCTTGTGCTGTGGGACAGCGATGAGTGGGAGGTTGCCACTCCCCCCACGGGAGAGGAGATTGAAGTGAGACTGAGCAGGCCCGAGCTGCCTCTGAGGTGGCAGCCTGAGTAGAGATCTTCCCGCAGCACCATGCCCCACCCCGCCCTGCAGCAAGTGGTGCGAGAGGACAGAGATGTGCCAGTGTGAGTGGAACAGAGGAGGCTGTGGAAAGATCAGGAGGAGCCAACTATGCAGGAGGCTGGGAGCAACTCCGGGCTGTCTCTGTCTGAAGCTGCCACAGCAACAGGGAGAGCAATGCAGAGACAAACAGGGCAAGGAGAGGGCGGGCTGCTGAGGGACGTACAGAAAGTTACCATCTGAAGACTCTGACCACAGCACCCCACACCCGGAGGTCAAGATCAGTCCTGCATCCAGCACTAATCCTACTGCAGGCCTGGCAACATTACCCAGCACAGATCTGGGCTCTGGTTTGAACACTAGCATAGAACTACTATGTACACCAGAGGAACTTTATTATTGTTTTCTTTCTTTTTGTTTCATTTCCCTTTTTCTGTCTGGTTGTTTTAGTTTGTTTGTTTTAATTTTTTCTTTTTTTTTTTTTTGTGGGTACCGGGGGGTCGACCTCAGGACCTCGCACGCCAGCAGGTGCCCAGGCCGCTGAGCGATATCACTGGCCCCTTTTTCGTATGTGGGATCCGGGAGTCGAACTCGGGCCCTCGCGCTTGCAAGGCAGGCGCTTACGCAGCTGAGCCATCTCACCGGCCCAATTTTTTCTTTTTTTATTGTTTGATTTGCTCACCTTTGCTCTCCCTTCCCTCAACTTTCTTTCTTAATATTTTTGATATTTTGGAGTGAACACTATGTCTAGTCTTTCTGGTTTGCTTCTATATTCTTTCTCTTTCTCTTTCATTCTTTCTCTCCTGTCCTATTTTCCAGCTTCCCAAAGCCTGGGTGCTCATCCTTTATCTTCCGGCCTTGTTTCTACTATATTTATTTTCACTTATCTCTCTCCATTGTCCCCCATCCCACTTAACCCACCGACACAGGGTAAAATCACTGAACTAAGGGGAAACTCATTGTATAAAAGTTCCTGGTTTATGAGAGATTTTATCTTATAACTGTAGATCTTGCTCCTATGGTTAAAGGTATGAAATTAATAGTTACCACAGTTTGTCAGTTTCTAAGCTGTGCTTGATGCTACTGTTATTGCTAATAGTACTACTTTAGCCTGGGTGTCATAACTGTTATAATCAGTTGTTCTTCCTTGTATGACAACACTGTGATTGAATTCATAACCATGACCATAGTCCAGAACCAAAGGACTAGGTGATAGTAACTACTCAACCCTAATAAGCCGGGAAGGTAGGATTTTGGAAACAATGCAAAGATTGAGCGCCATCTACACATAGAAGACATCTCTGAGGAATGGACATTTCCTAAGGAAGCCTCTATACTAGTGATAAAGGTATCTACCATAGTCAATTTATAAGAATCAACACAGAAAGCAAATTGAAATTTAAAAAAGAGAAAATGACAAGAGACAGAAACAAAATGTAACCTCAGACCTCCAGTCCACCTAGGACAAGTCCAGGGGACAACAAGATAGAGGAAATAAGAACCCATCTACATTAAGTTGCTAAAACGATAACAGCAGAAGTAAAACAAAACAAAACAAAACAAAACAAAACAAAACAAAAAAGATGAATGAGGCTATAGAGAAAATCAGATTAGAAAATCAGATTAGAAATAATCTCTCCAATAATAAAATTGATGACAACCAAAATGAAGGACCTGCCTAGTAAATCTAGAGTAGACACACATAAAAAAATAGGGAATTTTAGGAAAACCATAGAAACCATAAATGCTCAACATAGAAAAAGAAATGGAACCCATGAAACAGATTCAAACAGATATTCAGGAAATTAAAAATTCCATTAAAAGTATATGCAGCCAATTGAACCAAAGTGAGGACAGAATATCAGACCTAGAGGACAGGATTGTGGTTAGTGACCATGAAAAGAAAAATTTCTTTAAAATAATATGGGGCCATAAAAAAATCAATCCAACAGCTGCAAGATAATGCAAAGAAGAACATTAGATTGGTCAAAGTCAGTGAGAAAGTGTGGAGGATCACCAGGATGGCTCTCCTTGAAAGAAAAGCATTTGTCTCCACTTTGGCTAAACCTGGCCCTACTTCAATGTATTGGTATGTACAGAGCTGGCTAGGATATTTCTTTATCCCCTCAACTGGCTTTAAGCAATGCAAATGCGTCTAGACAAGGTGCTGATGTGTAGTCTGTAAAGCAATGGGACAGGTTGGTGATGATCTGCCTATAGTTCCTAACTAGTATGCAAGAGCTAGGCTGAGTGATGTCATGCTGTTCACTGGAAATGAGCCTCAAGAAAGATGCCATGATATCTCATGGCATGAAGATTACACAACAAAGCTAAAGCACTAACCCCAAAACTCAAGATACTTTCCCAAACTGTGTTATGCAGATTACTCTTTCTGCATATCTCTCCCTCTGCATATTGCAGAGGTGCTACCTTGCCTCCTACCTTGCCTCCTACCTAGCCCAGCTCACAACATTCACATACTTCCAGCATTCTTACAGTCATTCATCCCCGAGCCACTCCCCTCATCATGAATTAATAAAACCTGGGTTCAGCTCTGGGTCAAGGCCTTTGTTCCAATTAGTCATTATTCTAACTGGACTTAGGACACCCTTAGGTTCCAACCATTATAGATATGTATTTGTGTCTTCATTCATGCCATGGGTTGCCCTGGAAGTGGTAGATTGGAATTGACTTGCTAGAATTCCAATAACTTTTCCATGGGATTGCAAATATATACTCCACTGGACCACAGCAATGCCCAACAAAAAGGGATTTCTATAAGAAAGCAGGAGACAGTGCAAATGCTATAAAAACATGTTCACAGAAGTAATAGCAGAAAACTTCCCAAACATGGGAAAAGATATTGACATACAAATAAGTGAAACATGCAGAACTCCAATTAGCCATAAACAAAATAAATCTGCACAAAGGCATATAATAATCACGATTCCAGAAATTCAGCAATAATCCAGAATATTAAAGCTGGTTAGAGAAAAGAAATAAATCAGCTATAAAGGAAAGGTCATCAGAATCACAGCAGACTTCTGAACACAAACTCAAGGAGAGCTTGGAGGGAGGAGTTTCAAGTCCTGAAGAAGAACCTCCAACCCAGATTGATGCACCCTGCAAAATTATCTTTCAAAATCAATGGATAAATAAAATAGTTAAATGACAAAGCACAACTGAAGATATTCATGACCACCAAACCAGCACTACAAAATGTTCTGATGGATATTTTAGAAAGAGATAACAAAGACAACAATCCCAAGAACACCAATAGAAAGAAGTCACCAGCCAGGTTAGCAGTTAAACAGAGGGGAAAGAGCGGGAACCATAAACAGGAAAATAATATGAGAAGGATAAGCCAAAACATAACAGTTTTAACTATGAATGTAATGGTCTCGATTCACCAATCAAAAGACACAGACTGGCAGAATGGGTAAAGAAACAAGATCCAACAATATGCTGCATACAAGAAACACATTTAACCCAAAAAGAAATTCATAGACTGAAAGTCAAAGGATGGAAAAAAATTCTCCATGCAACAGGAACCCAGAACACAGAGATAGCTATTCTATTTGCAGACAAATCAAGACTGATCAAAAGAGCCAAAGAAGGTCACTACATACTTGTGAATGAAAAATGCCAAGAGGAAGAGATCACAACCATAAATATATATGCACCAAATATGGTCACAACTAACTATATAAAACAAATATTTATGTACATGAAAGATCACATGAGCACTAACACAATTGTAATGTGGGACCTCAATACCCCACTGCCAAAAAGAGACAGATCAACTAGACAAAAAATCAACAAAGGACTATCAGAATTGAACCAAACCTGTGAACAAATGATTTGGTAGATAAATACAGAGTGTTCCAACACACAACATCAGAATACACATTCTTCTCAGCTTCACGTCAGATGTTCCCCAAAACAGACCACATACAGGTTCATACAACATGGTTAAATAAATGCAAAAGAATTGAAATTATCTCATGCATATTTTCAGACCATAGTGCAGTGAAATTGGAACTCAGTGGCAAAAAAAAAAAAAACCCACAAAAACTATGGTTAGGAAACCATGTTACAAAAACACATGGAAATTAAATAACACCCTCCTGGACAACCAATGGGTCACAGGTGAAATTAAGGAAGAAATTAAACAGTATCTACAACTAAATGATAATGCTGATAAAACATACCATAGCTTATGGTAGGCAATGAAAGCAGTCCTAAGAGGAAAATTTATAGCAGTGAATTCTCATATCAGGTAAACAGAATGAGTTCAAATAAACAACATAATGTGGAACCTCAAACTTTTGGAAAAAGAACAAGTCAAGCCCAAAGCTCATATGAGGGAGGAAATTATAAAAATCAGAGCAGAAATTAATGAAATAGAGACTAAGAAAACAATACAAAGAATTAATGACTTGAAGAGTTGGATCTGTGTAAGAATATAATAATATTGATAAACCCTTAGCCACCCTCATCAAAAAGAGGAAACAAAAGACTCAAATTCATAAAATTAGGAATGAAAATGGTGAAATCACAAAGGATCCTGCAAACATCCATAAAATTGTCAGTACCTACTTTGAAAACATTTATTCTAATAAGATGGAAATCACAGAAGAAATGGACAGATTCATAGTTACATATGATTTACCAAACCTGAATCAGGAAGATATAAAAATTTGAAATAACCCAATATCAGTCAAGGAAATTGAAGGTGAAATTAAAAGCTCACCAAGAAAGAAAAGCCCAGATCCTGATGGATTCACTCCTGAATTCTACAAGAGATTTGAAGAACATCTAATGCCATTACTCCTCAAATTCTTTAATAAAATTGAAAGGGAAACAATACTCTAAAAGTTGCTCCTGTAAGCAAGTGTTACCATGATACCAAAACCAGAGAAAGATACAACCAAAGAAGAGAACTACAGCCCAATATCACTAATGGATATAGATGCAAAAGTTGTCAATAAGATACAGGCAAACTGAATGTAGCAAATCATCAAGAAGATTATACAAAATGACCAAGTAGGATTCAGCCCAGGGATGCAGGGATGTTTCAACATACACAAATTAATAAATGTAGTATACCATATCAACAGAGCTAAAGACAAAAATCACATGATCATCTCAATAGTTGCAGAAACAGTATTTGACAAAGTCCAACACTAATTTGTGATAAAATCCCTACAGAAAATTGGAACAGAAGGTCTTTACCTCAATCAGATAAAAGCCATATATGACAAACCAACAGCCAACATCATACTAAATGGTCAAAAACAAAAGCTTTTACTCTGAAGTCAGGAATGAGACAAGGATGTCCACTGTCACCACTCCTATTCAGTATAGTTCTGGAAAATTTAGCCAGAACATGGGCCAATGAGATGGCCCGAGTTCAACTCCTGGAACCCACATACTGAAAAAAAGGGCTGGTGATATTGCTCAGCAGCACAGGTACCTGATGGCACATGAGGTTCTGAGGTTGACCCCGGTACCCACAAAAAAAAAGTTTAGCCAGAGCAATTAGACAAGAGGAAAGAAATAAAAGGAATAAAGATAAGAAATAAGTTAAATTATCATTATTTGCAAATTGCATGATACTCTACACAGAAGACCCCAAAACTCCACAAAAAGATTTGTAGATTTAATAAACAAATTCAGTAGTATAACTGGATACAAAGTCAACACTCAAAAATCAGTACCATTCCTATACACAAGCAATAAACTTACTGAGAGAGAGTTTAGGGAAATCATGCCTTTCATAATAGCATTGAAGGAAAGAAATATTTAGGAATCAATCTAACAAAGGAAGTAAAAGACCTTTACACTGAAAACTATTGTACTCTGAAAAGGGATATCCAAGAGTATATAAGAAAATGGAAAGATATACCATATTCTTGGGTAGAAAGAACCAACATAGTGAAAATGACCATACTTCCAAAACTGCTATACAGTTTTAATGAAATTCCAATAAAATACCAATAGCATACCTCACAGAATTAGAGAAAACAATCTTAAAATTTATTTTGAACCAATAGAGACCTAGAATACTAAAAACCATTTGGACCAACAAAGGCAAGTAAGGAGGCAACACAATCCATGACTTTAAATCATACTACAAACTATTGTGATAAAAGCAGCAGAGTCAGAAAAACAGACTCAAGGGTCAATGGAACAGATTAGAAGATGCAGAAACAACTATAAACACATTCAACCTCTTCATCTTTGACAAAGGGACCAAGCATCCTCACTGGAAGAAAGATAGCCTCTTAATAAATGGTGTGGGAAAAACTGGTTTTCTACATCCTGAAGACAAAAATTATACCTATATCTCTCACCATGCACTAAACTAAAATCAAGTGGATCATCCATCTAAATATTAAAACAGAAACACTAAATCTGCTGGTAGATACAATAGGTAGAACTCTTGAAAACATTGGTGTAGGCAAATACTTCATGAACAAAAACCAGACTACAAGTGAAATATTATAAAGAATCAACAACTGGGATCTCATCTTATTAAAAAGCTTTTGCCCAGCAAAGGAAATCATCAGTGGAGTGAAGAAATCCTACTGAGTGGGAAAAATACTTTGCCAGCTGTTCCTGCAACAAGGGACTAATATCTAGAATATATAGAGATCTCAAAAAATCAGACCCCCCCCATATTTTAAGATCCAGTCCAAAAATGCACATTTGAAATGATCAGACCTTCTCAGAAGAAGTAAAAATGGCAAATAAATATATGAAAAAATGTTCAACATCACTGGTCATTTGAGAGATGCAAATTAACTCTGAGATTCCATCTCACTCCAGAAAGAATGGCTATCATCAAGAAATCAACCAATAACAGATGCTGGAGGGGCAGTGGGGAAAAAGGAACCCTTCTCCACTGCAGGAGGGAATGTAGACCAATGCAACCACAGTGGAAATCCATGTGGAGATTGCTCAAAAACTAAAACTAGAGGTTCCACTTGACTTAGCTATTCCTTTCTTGGTATCTTTCCAAAAAAATTAAAAACATCATACCACAGTGATGTATGCACAACCATGTTTATATTGGCACATTTTGTAATAGCTAAATCTTGGAAACAGCCCAAATGCCCATCCACCAATGGATGAATAAAGAAGATGTGGAGATATATATAATGAAGTACTACTCAGACATAAAGAAGGATAAACTTGAGTCATAGGTAAATGCATAGACCTTGAGGACATACTCTTAAGTGAAATAAATCAAATACACATGTGTAAGTATTGCATTGTTTCTCTGGTGTGAGAAATTAAAAATGTAATTAAGGACCAGAATGTATACTAGATATTTTGAATAAGAAGAAAATGCTCAGTTGTAAAAGGAAACAAATGATAGGGAATCAAAGAAAGAGAAAAGAAAAAAGTTAAGAAGGAGTAGTGGGAACAAAGCTTTTGTAAATAAGGAGGGGAATAGGGACTGAAGGGAGGATAAGGCAATGGAAATAAAGGAATTAAGATAAGTCATGTATAGGTACTAAATCCATATGATGAAAGTGATCATTATGTATATTTGAAATATACCAATAAAATTAATTTATTAAAATAAAAAAGAAAACTCTTTATACTCTGAATGACTCATGTCTTGAAGAAATTATTTTGTACAATATTCAATATTCAAATGATAAAATTCTAAAATATTAGTTCTCAACTTCAATCATGATTACTGAACAGAACTAAAGAGAACAGTCCCTATTACTTTAGCAAGGATTGTCATTTGCTTCAGCCATCTACCATATATAAATTCCTTGTGATAACATTTTGTCCCTTTTTAAGATCCCTTTTACTACATTGTGGTCATGGCTTTTAACAAGATAAAAGAGTAAATCTAACAATTATTGCATTAGTACTTAATAATATAAAGGTAGAAGTGTCTGCAAGTATGATTAAGTTGTGTGGCTGTTAATGGGAACCTAATTACCAACTTAAGAGTTGAGTCAATATAGACATTTTTGATCACTACTTGAAGGCAATGTATAAGCCATGCAAAAAACAAAACAAACAAAAACTAAATCAAAGTATGACAAAAATACCCAAAATAAAGCAGAGAAAATGATTATAATAATAGTGACAAACTCCTGAATTTGTCAACTTGGAACAATACAGTTTAGGTGAAGGAATCTGACCACCATCACCCTGATCAGAGACCCCTCTAAACTGCCTCTCCCACTGCAGCTGCACCTGTGGAATCATAACAGCACCAGCTCTGCCACTGATAGTGGCCAGCACTCCCTGAGCTTTCCCAAGCCTCCTCCAGTGGCAGCCATGGCTGCTTGTGCTCTCTCAAGCCTTGGTCGTGGCAGGTAGCCACGGTGCCCTCTCATTGACCTCCCCCTCCCTATGACTGTACAATAGGCCCCATAGCCTGTATCGGACCAGCTGGCCCAGTCTCTAGTGCGAGAGAAGTTCCTCTCAGGTTTGTTCTGCCATAAACCTATCCTGTTGAGCTCACACCTGTGTTTCTTCTTTTTCTTTTACCTAACACTTGGTGGCCTGTTTGGGGAGGGGTTGAGGGGACTACTCCAATATCCCCACCTCTTCCTATTGTGGCCCTAATATTTTCCAGTGGGACCCCTATCCCAGTCCTCTCTTCCTCTATCTCCCCTTCTTCCTTATGAGCTCCAGGAGGTCATTCACTGTTTCCTGCTAACCATCCACTCAATAACAGACACTTTGTTATCCAGCCTAAGACTGGTAAGATCAGCCCTTACCTTCTCCCAGGTGCACCTGGAAAGTGTAGCTCCATCCCAGACTTCTGTAGGTGTCCCACAGGGCTTAGCTCTGTGCTGGACTTCAGATGGATTGGAGCAGTAGGGTAGATATGTCTTTGGGTCACCTTTTAAAAATTCTTTCAAGCCCTCATTTTAAAAGGGAGTATATGGCCTAAACATCTCATATTTTTATTCAGCCAATCTCATATTTTTATTCAGCCTAAATCTGGCATGTTTAATTTCCAAATTCTTTGTGATTTTGATAACTACCTGCAAGGATATGGCAAGTGACAGGAGACCCCTAATCCCCAAGCTTTCTTTGCTTTCCACTCATGCCTTTCTCTGTGTATCTCTCTCTCTCTCTGTTTCTCTCCCAAAAATTGCTCTACCTCCCCCAGAAAAGCCCTACCAGAGAGTTCTAAATTACAATAGTATACACCAATTGGGTATATTTCTCAAAAAGGAAGGGCCAAAGGCAACAAAATCAAGCCAGTAAATCATGCCAAACTGTACAGGAAAGAAAGAAAGAAAAAGAAAGAAAGAAAGAAAGAAAGAAAGAAAGAAAGAAAGAAAGAAAGAAAGAAAGAAGCCTCCATTAGTATTTTAAGAAAGGTGCAGGGAATGCTTTATGCTCAACAATTTCTTTTTCTTTCTTTGGCTGTCTTTGAGATTTTCATGGATTTTCAAACTTATATAGAAGAGCAAAACTTATTAAAGCCTGGCTTTCACTGCCTGTGGAATTCTATTTCAGTCTAAACAAACAAATTCTTTTCTAACAATTGGAAACTCAGTCACAGGGACCAGCTGGTAAAGGACAATAAAAATTTAAAGGCTAGGGAAACAAAAATTGATAAATTTATTTTTGGCTTCTAATTTGAGTTGGTATTTTTGTTTAATTTATATGCTGAAAACATTTCTTATACATTGTATGTAGACTACAATTACAAGGTTAACTTGCTATTCTTTTCTGCTTTCTGTGGGTATTAAGATAACTTTTACTATTCAAGTTTACTTGAAAGCTAGTTGGCAGCCAGTCAAATTTCACAGAAGAAAAAGACATTTTAAAGATTCAAGTGGCAACAGCCAAATTTATTATGAAAAATTTACTAAGTTGAATATAGTAGAAAATGGAGAAAGCTTTAAGAATAAGATATATTTTGATGTAGGAGGATATGGTATGTTAAGTTTTTGCCCTAGATAGTGGTAGAACTGAAGATTCAAGTATGTCAAGAAATGTTTGTGGAGGATGCACTTTATAGAAATAAATATGTAGGTTTGGTGGAGCCCAGGCTGTTCTTTCTAAAAGCTCCTTGCTGTTCAGAAAAGATGGGGGGGCTATGACCCCAACTCTCAGATCAGCAATCACTCCTCCCCAGGCCCCAACTGTCTTCTTTGATCTAAGTGGTACTTTCTGGCAAAGGCTTTATCTCTCATTTCTGAAACTGATACTAGATATGAGCTTTATCTGTATAACTAACAGAGACACCTAGACTGTTCAATGACAAGATAAGACAGAGCTGCCTCCTTGGACAGTTCTGACCTGCTTTGTGACACTCACTATTGCTGACTTTACAATTTGTGTTTCCCACTCATACAGGTCTTCAAAGATGCAAAACTGAAGAAGATCTTTTCGTACCAGTAACTTTCAGCCTAGTTATTTATGGTGATAAAATTGTAGCTCAAGCATTGTACTTTCCCTTACATGTTTTCCAACTACTTGTGATAGTATGTGTATGCCAATCCACCATGACGCAGTCAGCATTGTTCTGTGTATGTTATGTATGTGCTAAAACACTTAGAGGTGTTTGAACACTGTGCAGTTCAAGCAATGTCATATGAGATACATTCTTATTAGATAGCACTGTATTCTTTTTAATTTTAAACAGAAAAAAGTAAGAAATAACAATAAAACAGGGTTTCAAAACAGGCTAGTAGAAGAATAACATTCATTAACACATTGTGTATTGTTATATTCACAGTAGTTGTTCAGAATACAAGATATAGGCATGAAACATTTTCCAGAAAATTACTAGCACAAAACTTTACCCTCAATGAACCAAGAGAAACCAGCTGTACAACTATCTTAACTGTCTTGTGTTTATATATATTTTGTGCTTTTCCATTCCTTCCTTTCCCCTTTCTCCCATCACAGTTATTCTTTTCTCTTGAACAGTTTCTTCCCTAGTCAAAATATCTATTTTACATTTTAGATCTTGTTTACTCTTTCAGATTCTCACACTAGTAATGCAATATGATGTTTACACAAGTGGGTCTAGTTTATTTCACTTATGAGTGTGGTCTTGAGTTTCATCCATTTACCTATAAAAGTCTCAAGTTTATAATATTTGTGGCTAAGTAGTATTCCACTATATACATATAAAAATATCTTTTTTACCCATTACTCAGTTGATGGGCATTTGGGTTGTTTCCAAGATTTAGCTACTATAAACTGTGCTGCTATAATAATGGATATACATATACTGCTGTGGTTTGATGTTTTTAATTCTTCTGGGAAGATACACAGAAGGGGAACAGCTGGCTCAAACAGGACCTCTAACCCTAGATTTTTAAGAAATCTACACACTAATTTCCAGAGTGGTTGCACCAGTCTACACTCACACCAACAGTGGAGAAGGGTTCCCTTTTCCCCACAGCCCCGCCAGCATTTGTTTATTGGTTGTTTTCTTGATGACAGCCATTCTTTCTGGAGTGAGATGGAATCTCAGTGTTGTTTTACTTTGCATCTCTCTAATGACCAGTGATGTTGAACATTTTTTCATATATTTATTTGTCATTTGTATTTCTTCACCTGAGAAGTGTGTATTCATCTCAGATGCCCATTTTTGGATTAGGTCTTTGAATTTTGGTGGTCTCATTTTTTCAGTATTTTATATGTTCTAGGTAGAAGTCCTTTGTCTGAGGGAAAACTCTTACAATTTTTTCCCACTCTGTGTGTTGTCTTTTCAGTTTGTTGGTGATTTCCTTTGTTTAGTAAAAGCTTTTTAACAAGGTGAGATCCAATTTATTATTTGTTGTATTTCCCATGTGGTCTAGGTTTTGTTCGTGAAGCCTCTGCCAACACCTATGTCTTCAAGATTTCTACCTATTTTCTTTTCCAGTATATTTAGTGTTTCTGTTTTAATATTTAGATCTTTGATCCATTTTAACTTTAGTTTAGGCATGGTGATAAACATGGGTCTAGTTTTAGTCTTCAGCATGTGGAGAGCCAGTCTTTCCAGCACCATTTATTAAAGAGGCTATCTTTCTTCCAGTGAAGATATTTGGCACTTTCGTCAAATATGAGGTGGCTGAGTGTGTTTGTAGTTGCATCTGCATCTTCTACTCTGTTCCACTGATCCTCAAGTCTGTTTTTTTGCCAATACATGCTGATTTTATCACAGTAGCTTTTTAGTATAATTTCAGGTCAGGTGTACTGATGCCCTCTGACTTGCCTTTGTTGCCCAGAATTGCTTTTGCTATTCTATGTCTCTTCTGGTTCCAAATGATATTTTAGGAATGTTTTCACTAGTTCTCTAAGGTATGCTAATGGTATTTTGATTGGGATTGCATTAAATCTGTTTTGGGAGTAGGACCATTTTCACACTGTTGGTTTTGCTATCCATGAGCAAGGGACATCTTTCCATTTTCAGATATCTTCTTTGATCTCATTTTTCAGAGTACTATAGTTTTCAATGTATAGATCTTTTACTTCTTTTCTTAGATTGATTCCTAAGTATTTCATTTTTTTTTTTTTGTGATGCTATCGTAAATGGTGTGGTTTCCCTAATTTCTGTCTCTGTGAGTTCGCTTGTGTACAGGAATGCTATTGATTTTTGAGTGTTGATTTTGTATTCAGCTACATTACTAAATTTGGTTATTAAATCTATAAATCTTTTGGTGGAGATTTTGAGGGTGTTATTTAAGGAAAACATTCTATGTACATCTAAGAAGAATGTGTATTCTGATGTGGGGTGGAACACTCTGTAGACATCTGCTAAGCCATTTGTTGAAAGGTTTGGTTTAGTTCGTATATTTCTTTATTGATATTTTTTGTCTAGTTGATGTATTTGTCACAGTGGGGTATTAAGGTCCCCCACTACAACTGTGTTAGTGCTTAATTGATTTTTCTTGCCCATTAATATTTGTTTTATGCAGTATTTGGTGCATATATATTTATAATTGTTATCTCTTCTTCTTGTTTTCCCTTAACAAGTATGTAATGATCTTCTTTGTCTCTTTTGAACAGTCTTAGCTTCAAGTTCACATTATCTGCAATTAGAATAGCTACCTGTGCTATTTTTTCTGGGTTACTATTGCATGGAGTATTGTTTTCCATCCTTTGACTTTTAGTCTATGAATTTCTTTATGACCTAAATGTGTTTCTTGTGTGCAGCATATTGTTGGCTCTTGCTTTTTGATCTTTCTGCCAGTCTGTTTCTTTTGATTGGAGAAGTAAGACCATTTATTTACATTGATGGTTATAACTGATATCTATTGGCTTATCCTTCTCATATTATTTTCCTGTTGTTAGTTTCCTGTCTTTCCCCTCTGCTAATTCCTTACCCTGCCTGTTATTTTCTTTCTATTGGTGTTCTTGTAATTGTGGTCTTTCTTTACTCTTTTAAAATATCCTTCAGTGCATTTTGGAGAGCTTCTTTGGCGGTCATGAGTTTCTTCAGTTGTTCTTTGTAATGAGGGTTTTAAGATAGACAAATGAATAAAGACAGATATAGTAGAAGCAAGGCTGGAGGTCAAAGGATGATCACCCAAGTTTTTGAAAACTGGAGAACACAGAAAAGAAAGAATGCCAGAGAAAGCAAAAGAATAACTGAGTGAACTGGAAAGAGAAGAGTCAATGAAAATATCAAATCAAGAGAGAGAGTTGAAGAAAGAGAAAGAGGAATAGAAGAAAACAAAAAGAAAGGTAAGATACCTAAGTAGTAAAAAAAAGAAAAAAAAAGAGAAAAAGGAAAGCCAGTCCAAAAAAAAAAAAAAAAGAAAAAGAAAAAAAAAAAAAAGAAAAAAAATAAAATTCCCCTGGTGTCCACAGTTCTGTGCTAGTGTCGAAGTTGGATCCCAGAAAGGTGTTTTGTTACCTTGCTGAATTTGCTGTAGGATTTGTGCTGGGTGAGGGGCTGATCTTGGCCTCGGGATGTGGGGACTGGGACTGCTCTTAAGCAGACAACCTTCTGGACGTCCATTTCTCCTTGCAGTGATTGTCTGTATGGTGCTGTCCCAGGGTGCTGTGGCACCCTCAGGTAGGGAAAGCCTTGGGTTTCTCCCAGTCCTGTGTACAGTTGGCTCCTTCCAGACCCTGCACAGCTTTCTCTGTTTCAGACCACTGACTTCTCTTACACTTTGGCCATTGGGCATGAAGAATGCCCTTACCCCACAGCAGGCCAGGGCTGCATGCCTGCTTATGCCAGTGAGCCAAAGCTACTCTGCTGGTCTCAGGCCGGGGGGGACACTTCCAGTCCTTTGTATTTAGGGCTAAGACAGACTTTTGGTGGACACCAGAGAGGAGCCTGGGTGGTCCCAGCTCCTCCCTCTCAGCGGAATTCCTCCAAGTCTGCTTCCCACCTGCTGGCAGTCTACTGTGACTGGATGGCTCTTCTCTCATTCCACACCGGGACATTGGCAGTGAAGTGACCCAGGACCTTTGTGCTGCTGGAGTTTACCCAGGCCCTTTGAAATGAGATGGTGGCCCTGCCCACCTGCTTCTGCTCTGCGTGTCTGTGTGCTGGAGCACAGCACAGGTTCACCTCACTCACCAACTGCGGGCTCGTATTCTTACCGCTGGTTCATGCTTTTCCATGCTGCTTCTCCTCCCCTGTGGGTGTGTGATGCTGTGGACAGTTGGTCCCCACCTGCTAGCATTGGTGTGCTTAGCTGAAGTTTAAGAGGAAATTTCAATGTTCTCTCAGGCAGCAGCTTCCAAACGATATGGTAGAATCACAGGGTTACATATCCACATGCCTGTTTTCACATCTTTTTTATATTAAAATTGACTGTTTTTCCAAGTCAGTGTTATGTCAGATCACATATGTGATAGACATGCTGCTCATATTCCCTCCATACTCCCAATTAGGGACAAAGTAGAGTATTAATAGTATTTACCTTAGTGTATGTACTGTATCCTGGATGATGATTACATTCACTTTTAGCATATTGTCAATAACTTGGTTTTACTTTTACTTTGTGTAGATTGCTCCAAAAATCTTCCATCTGAGGACCATCTTACTGATTAACTATGGCCTCGTGAGCACTCACATAATGCTTTTGAGGGAAAATATATCCCAAGTATGCAGTGATCTGTGATATCCCATACTGGTGGAGCATTTTCTCTATTTGAACAGTTGTGGTTGAAGCCTTATGAGAAAGAAAAAGCAAAACCATGCTGAGAATCTGTCTTTTCCAGCTATGAAAAGTCTGCAACTTTTCTATAATGGAAAGGGTTCAATGATTCAACTTCCAAACAAATGGACAATCGAAATTCCTGAGGAATAGAGCCATATGGGGAATTCTTATTATTATCTATTGCTAATAGTAGGGAATGGGGTAGCAGCAGAAACTGGGTGAACCTGGGTAAGGGAACCTGTGATAATGGAACATTGAGCCTATGCACAGTCTCCTTCTCTGCCATCATGACTATTTCAGTGAGCTTTACATTGGAAAACTGGTCTGGAAATTGAACACTACATGATGGTGACTTTATTCAAAATCCAGCCCTCTAGTTCATTCACTTGTGAGTTCTCCTGGTGGTACATATTGATTAGGTAAATGAATAAACTTGTTGGCTGCTCATTTATTTGGGCTTTAAAAATGATGCGTTTTAATAGCCATTTCCCTAAGGTTCTTTGATCAATTTTTATCTCACTACCCTACCACTCTTTATGATATTTACATCAACCCAGCTTCTGGAGGTTAACTGCTGCCACTTGCCCTCTGTTATTTTAGGGTTTGATCATCTTCATTGCTATGTCTAGCGTTCTGACCTTCCCATGGAAAAATTTGATGTTAGGTTTTCAGCTTTCCATAGAATACCCACTCCAGCTTGCCTATGGCTCTGAGCCTTCCTATTGCACTCAGCATGAGCCAGTTATTTTGTACTTCTAGAAGCTATCATAGAAGTTCTTATCATCTTCCTGGGATTTTTGGCAATGTATTTATTATTTCTATATACAAAATGAGTCAACTCAGAATATAATCTATTTATACTACTTTCTCATTTTTTCCAGAAAAATAATTCCCATCAATGCAGGTGGACATGGGTATTCCCTCTGCTACTCTAGTAAGTCTATTTGTCTATTTGTTTTAGGGTTCTACTTATTTCTATATCAGAGTCCTATTGTAAGTGCCACTCAATGCTGTGAATTCCATCTACGTTTCTGCTCCACTACTGTTACAACCAAATCCTGGACCTGGTTTTCAGCATAATCTGCTGTCCTGCTTCAGACAACTAAAATTCCTTTAAATGCTGCTTTTATGTCCTTTAATTTTCAGAGCATTACCTGAGTAGACTTTCTTAATGTTGTCATTATCTTTCTTTAAAATGTTTAAGAAAGTTAGCAGAAATCACCAAAGTCTTAGTCACTTTCCCATCATTAGGACAAATTCCAGGCACCCACAATTTACAGGAAAGGCTTATTTTGTCTTTCAGTCTCAGTCCATAGTCAGCTAGCTACGAGGAAGAAATGGCATGATTGAAGGACAAAGACAGCTGCTCATCTCATAGCAACCAGGAAGCAGAAACAAAGGGACTAATGGAAAACAATACATCATTTCAGATCACACCCCCAAGGGACCCACCTCCAACCAGGCCCCACCTCCTAAAAGCACATTGATCTACTGAACTCACCAATGGGTGAATCCACTGATGGGTATAGTGTCCTCGTGACTCAATCAACTCCTAAATACGTAGGCTTTTGGGAGACATTTTATCTCTAAATCATTACAGCATATTCCTTACAATGACCATAGCTACTACATTTTTCAATTGCTAGAGATATTGCAAAATGTATGGTCTGAATATTTGTATCTCTCCAAACTTATATGTTGAAAACTTGATCTCAAATGTGATAGTATAAGGAGGTGAAGACTTTGGTATGTAATTAAGTCATGAGAGTAGAAGCTTTTAATGGGATTAATGCCCTCGTAAAGAGCCCCTACCCCTGGAGAGACACTTTCCAACATGAGGACACAGTGAGATGAGAAGATGATATCTATGAACCCTAAAGTTGGACCTCATTAGAATCTACTAGTGCCTAAAAGTTGGACCTCATTAGAATCTACTAGTGCCTTGTTCATAGACTTTGCTCTCTCCAGAATTGAGAAATGGATTTCTGATATTTTTCAGCAACAATGTTTATTTTGTAACAGCAATGCAAAGTGATTAAGGCCCATAAGCATTACTCCCTGAGTAACAAGATACTTTAACATTTCAGTAGTTACTATTATCCTCTTAATTCCAAAAAGGAGTACTTTATAGGTTTCTGACCGATAAATACTCTAACTCAAGAATCTGTTCAATGTTACTTTTTCTAGGCCCATTTCCATTACCAAAATCAGTGGTACTGAGAAAGCACAGAAGCAGAAATATTCAGAAACTTGATGGGAAAACTATCAACATGTACAGTAGCTGTCCACAGTGATTACTCAGAGGTGGACTTAAAATCATGTATAACGGGCATCAAAGGTGCTTTAATCAGTTGCTCCTCTCATAAGGACAATTCTAAAGAATCTCTCAACTGTTTCTCTTCTCCCTACTTCATAGTTTTCCAAAGTGAATTTCAAAATATAAAATACAGCAATTTGAACATATAGTTAATACATTTTATACATTTTCTCATTATCAATGCAATAGTAGCAAGTCAGGTTATCTTTTATTTGAGCCAGTCTATAAAACTCCAAGTGCTCTATAAAATAATATTTGTTACATCCTTTTATATGATTTAACCTAATGCAGTTTTAGGTATATTTTATCTTAAAATAACTTCTGGAAGGAGAATTTTTGTTAAAATCCAATCTATAAATTTCAAACTACAGTATCAAAGATGATATGCAGTAAGCAGCAAGCTTATTGGCTTTTGACTTATTAAGTAAAAAATTTATAAAACCAAATAAGGGATAAAATCTGAATGACGACATATGAGTGAGAAATAGTCTCAATAAAGAGCTGAGGAAGAGGAGATAAATGGGCTACAGTATTGTCAGGCAATAAGCTAACTTCAGTTCCTTTTTCAAGATTTTGGGAAGTGAATGAAAAAATTCTAAAATGAGTGAAATATAAATATCAATGAAATATAAGTATGCTCTAATAAGTATATAATTTAAAAATATATGTAAGTTGTAATGTAGTTCTTTATATTAATTTGATTAGGAACCTATGCTTAAAGTATGCATCAAGGTTAATTATGCATATTATATTTTGGTGATGACAAGTACGGAAAAGTTACACTGCCTTCTTATCAGTATATTCTTTCCTTTTAGGATGAAAGATAGCATATCTCACTTTCCCAGCTGTTATTTTATTTTAAAAGAAATTCCTTCATTATCAGTAATAAACATGCTCATGTAGCCTGCATATTTATAAAAAAACAAAGTGGAACAATTTAGAAATAAGAACTTTTATACTATTTCATTCAATAAATAACATAAAAATACAAATGAAGTACAGTGATGTGCACTTAAAATTCAAACCAAAAAGGAAATTCACAAAAGCTTTAAAAAAATTTTAAAAACCTGCTCCTAAAATATGACTTTCTGTTACCATAATTGCACAAATTTATTCCGTCACCTTCTGCTATTTCTTTGCTTATTATCTTGTTCTGATTTCCATAGAAACAGTAGAAGTATCTCATATGAGTTAATTGTCATCTCACATTTGCTTTGCTCACTTTTGATTTTCCCAACATTTTTCCATCTGGTTTAACAGTGTTTTTATAAAATCTTAGAGAAAAGATGAGTGGAAACTGCTTAAATATTTTTTATTTTACTTATAACTGACAAGTAATAATTGTGTATATTTATCATGTACAATGTGAAGTTTCAATATATGTGTACACTGTGGAATGATCTGATCTGGATAATTAATATATCCATGTCCTCTAATATTTATCATTTCTTTGTGGTTAGAATACTTAGCCTCTTTTATAGCCATTTAAAAATATACAATGCATTATTGTTAAGTGAAATATACAATCATTTTTTTCATCTTGCTCTGCAATAGAACATCAGAATTTATTGCTCCTATCTATAATTTTGCAGTTATTTATTAAATAAAATCTCCACTTTTACCATTCCTCTCCCCCATGTTTTTTTGTGTTTCTCAATAATGCATTTCTGTAATTCAGTCAGTCTTCACTCAAAAGAAAGCAAAATATATTATAATGAAAATACATTACCTCTATGGCTTTATTAATATTGGGTATTTAGAAAGAAATGAGAAAATTTTGTTTTACAATGTTTTGTTTTGTTTTGTTTTGTTTTGTTTCATTGTTTTCTGATACTTAGATCAAACCCAGGGCTTCACACATACTAAGCAATGTTTTGTGATATTTTTCAAAGGAGCTTTGAAATTACATGTTCCTATACATATTGTTTTGGTTTAAAATTTGCATGAGTTAGCGGAGCATGGTGGCACATGCCTGTAATCCCAGCATTTGGGAGACTGACGAAGGAGGATTGTTTATGTGATCACCACATAAGTGACTTCAAGGCCAGTCTTGGCTACATAACAAGACCCTGTCTCAAAAGAACAAAACTAAAACAAAACAAAACAAAATTTGTGTGATTTATTGAAGTTGATCTAGGCTAATATATTGGTTCAATTTGTTTTCAGTATTTTCTGAGGGATATACTTAAAATAGTGGATTGTAGTTATCTTTCACCTCAGGGGACAAACATGGTCCTAGGGAATTTTCCCATCAGAAAAGGCACAAAAATTATAAGAAAATTATGTATCATTATTATTTAGTCTTAATGTAAGTTTTAAAACTATGTATATAGAATCATCAGAAAGCAAAGGAATTTTATACTGTTGAGACTTGCAAGGTTCGATGATGTTGAGGAACCCTTCATTAGAATTAAGAATCTCTCAAAAACATATTTTAAAAGGGAATATTGCCAGATAGTATGGAAATTTTCAACATATATGGTGGCCTACACCTAACATAGCACAAGCAAATTGAAGAAGAATTAATAAATTTTCATTAAAAAAATTTAGATTATTTACATCAATGAGTTTTTCTACATCTTTAGGTACAACTTCACAAAAATCATTGCAAAAAGTAAGATTACCAAAGTAATTATGGCAGTATTGTTTTATTTTATCATCAAGCAGGTCAGTAAATAATTTTGAAATATTGATATCATTATAATTTAATCCCAGTGTATTTCTTTAGCTGTTTAGTTTTAATTTTAAGAAATTTAGCCTAGGGCCAGTGAGATAGCTCAGTGGCATAAGTGCCTGCCTGGCAAGCGCGAGGTCCTGAGTTTGACTCCCGGTACCCACACAAAAAAAAGAAATTTAGCATAAAGCACATAATTACTATATAGGTAAGCATATAAGAAATGTAAAATATGCTCTTTATTTAATAGGTAACCAGTGGCCGGTGAGATAGCTCAGTGGCACAAGCGCCTGCCTGGCAAGTGCAAGGGCCCGAGTTTGACTCCTGGAACCCACATACAATAAGAGGACCAGTGATATCGCTCAGCGGCATGGGTGCCTGCTGGCATGCGAGGTCCTGAGGTCGACCCCCGGTACACACACACACACACACAAAATAGGTAACCAACCTTTTAAAACATCATAATTTCTATGGATGTACTAAATTATAAATAATTTTCAATATAGTCCTTAAACATCTTCAAGATGAAATAGATTTTTCATTATTTTGTATTTTTATTAATGATTTTGCTCTTTCTGCAGCAGTGATGTTAGAGGGAATAGTTATTGTTTTTATATAAAATGTAAAACCTTATAGAGGAATATCTATTATCTGCATAAATTATTCAGAGAATATAATATGACTAGCTATGTTAAACTTCTAAAATGGGGGCTGAAACCCTGGGACACACACCACGTGTATGTGAATAAGCTACAATAGAACGGAGTACTTTAAATTTGGGACACCAGTGTTGTTCAAAGATACAGAAGAAAAGTCAATTTGTGGTCTCCATAAAAACTTTTGATGTATTTTTTCATATAAAATAAAATCTAGTGCTATTTAGAGAAAAATACAAAAATCAATATGATTTTTAATGTAAATACAAAAGTTCAAAGAAATTTTATTTTCACTGCAGGCTACTTGCAACCCAGACTAAACATTTGGAGTTTTTAAACAGACTCTATCTTTAAAGTACACAGGGAGAACATTTAAGAAACCCATCTTTAAACTAACTGAATAATGATGTGATAGGTTAGTATAAATAATGCTATAGCTATTCCTGTTCACATGGAAAAACTCTCATGAAACAAGAAAAACCACTGCTTCTAGCATTAGGAAATGCAAGTGGAATTGAATTCACTCATTTTATCATTTATTCACTCACCAAATGCATGAGAATATCTACCATGTGTCCTGGGATCCATCAATTATCAAAACAATTATAGCCCCTCCTTTCATGAAGCTTATACTTTATACTAGGGCATCAATTTACTATACTGCAGAAGACTTTCTGGCAGTGAAATACTATTTTCTAGCATAATAGTGTAGCCCAAAGAAGAAAAAGATGCTGCTCACACAATGCCTTTCTTTTAAGTTATTTATGGTCAGAAATTTCTTCCCAAGATTCCTTTTTGCTTGGACATATACATTGCACAGATTTAGCTACAACTACAGCCTGAACATTTCCAAACAAAGCAACCAGTAGGTCACAAACTCAAATCCATTTGCTACTGGGTTCCGGGATTTTCTTTCCTTTTCTGTGTATTTCATGATTTGTGAGCTGTGGTATGCTGGGAAATGTTGTCAACCAGCTTTATGTAGGTACGAATCTCTAGATATAGATACATATGTAGACATGTTTAGCACAAATTTCATATGACACACATTGTTTTCAATTCTATATAGACAACTGATTCTCGCATAAATTGTTTAGTTGATATTTGCTAACCTCTTGAAATTTTTTCCAACTTATAGTTGCATTAATGAGAAAAAAGTGTAGCTACAATGTGGAAATTGGTTGATATTGAATGAGTAAGTAAAAGTATAACAATGAAGACATGTTTGGAACTTCATTAATTTGTCAAAATCATGAGCTACTTTTTTACAGAGATAAAAAATAAATACAGAAGATGATTTCCTCTTTTATTTCCCTTAACATTCTGAACAGATGACAAAATATTTCCAGTTTCAAACTACTCACTGAATGTAGAGTTGAGAACAGATTTACAATAGGATGTTATGTAACTATGTTACCATATAGATTACTGATAAATACAGCACCAAGATCTTAAAAAGAGAATATGGTTTAAAATGAAAAGCAGTGAATTTAAATATTCATTAATATTTTAATATAACTCTTTTAATATAACTTAATAATATTTGTTTAACAAGTAGCTTGCAAAATTCTTGGGAATTTAACAGTCAAGTCTCTGAATAAGTATGAAAGAGTTTCAGCGCAGCACTTCTGTGGGGTCTAGTAATCCCGGAACCTGTGCACCCTGACTCCTCTCCTGAATTGCTGGGAATTTTCTTAGGATTTGCATTACAAGTGCCATGTTCCAGGAAACTTCAGTCCCAAGCAAACAGTAACATTTGGCTGTTCTTACTCATAGACTATCTAAATTATTTATATAAAAGACTATTCACTGATGGATCTAGATTCTTCCTCTGAACCTATAACGATGTCATTTCCTCTTTGCTCCTCCACAGTATCCCTACCCCACTTTCTCCAGAGGTTGCCTAGTACGTTACCAGTTTTAAGACAGACTATTGCCATGGCTACTATCATTATCTAGCTTTGAACTTCAGTTTGAATTTGTTATAATTCCAGCCTAGTATAAATTCATCATCTTCTTTTAGCATTTTAGAGCCAAGTCTTTGGCTTCATTAAAATGTCTTTTATCCTCTACTTAATGGAGGCTTTCCATAATTACTTCAAAGAGTTACTCTAAAAATTATGTGATAAAATATTAATATTATATTCAGTATAAATGTTCAATAAATATTGTAAAAGTATACTTACGGTTTGTTTGACTTAAAGTCTAGGACATATGATTAATTATTTTAAAACTAGCCATCTCCATTACCTGGAGATCAATTCTGCGACAGCAAATCTTCCAGTTAAGTGTAGTCTGCCTCCATCACATATGACAACAAGGGCCTCTTCTTTGCACTTCACTGTAGTAATGTGTCAGCCAATATCTTGTGTCAGTGTTCCAGCAGACTCTGTATCTCTTTTCCATCCAGCTCTAAACATACCTATTGGGCTGGTGAGATGGCTCAGTGGCATAAGCGCCTGCCCGGCAAGTGCGAGGTCCTGAGTTTGACTCCCGGTACACACATATGAAAAAAGGGCCAGTGATATCGCTCAGCGGCATGGCTGCCTGCTGGTGCGTGAAGTCCTGAGTTCAACCCCTGGTACCCACAAAAAAAATAAAATAAATAAATAAATAAATAAACATACCTGTTTATTATCCTAATTGCTTTGAAGCATGTTTTACTTTATTTTTTTTTTTTTTTTTTTTTTTGGTGGGTACCGGGGGGTCAACCTCAGGACCTCGCGCGCCAGCAGGCGCCCGTGCCGCTGAGCGATATCACCGGCCCCTTTTTCGTATGTGGGTTCTGGGAGTCGAACTCGGGCCCTCGCGCTTGCAAGGCAGGCGCTTACACCGCTGAGCCATCTCACCGGCCCCCATGTTTTACTTTAAGTTCTTTATCATTCAGATGTTTTTTAATCTAATCCATATTCCCCTTCTGGAAGAATAAGAAAATTCTTTCTAGAGCAACAAATACCTCTCACTTTGTTATGATGATGTTAATTGAGAATGGAATCTAATGAAAGGAGTACAAAATGTAGGTAATGTGGGTAGTGGTGTTACTAGAATGCCAGGGTCATGTCCCATAGTGATGAATGAAACAGAGAATAGAGAAGGTAGGATACAACCAAATTTATTTAAAAGATAAAACACAAAGTAAAAGATATAAGTGCAAAGAAGTAAAGCTCTTCCTAGCCAGAAGGAGATTCTGAGTAGGATACTGTTATGGCTTGTTTTTAGATGTCCCCCAAAGCTTGTGCAGTCATAGATGGGGGTTTTCAGATGTGGGTGGATCTAGAGTGTGTGATGCTGGAATTGATTCATGGTGCAATGCCAGGATCAAGGGTATTAGGATTAAGGATGTGAATGCTACCAGCCCTAAGTAGCCTGGATAAGATATATGGGATAGAAAAATCAGTGGTCATCCCTTCCCCACTATAAACTGTTTCTCTGCTGTGATGCCTGTCTGCCATGCCACTCTGCCTTGGAGCCAGCTGACTATGGACTGAAACCTCTACAAACTGTGAACTAAATAAACCTTTCCTTCTTTAACTTTGGGTGTTGGGTATTTTGTCTCAGCAATGAGAAAAGTAACTAAGGCAGAATATGAGAAATACCAGAGGATTGGGGTCATTGCTATGACTATACCTGACCAAGTGGTCAGTAGCCTTTGGAACTGGCTTGTGGAAAGAGTTTAGAAAGGTTTAGAGATGTCAGCTAAAAAAGCAGCTCTGAAAAACCTTAGATTGTACTTGATGGGAGATTCTGGTCCAAGCTCAGAAGACCAGAATGCTGCCAGCAGAGAACAGGCTCAGGATATTTCGTCTGGGAAGACTGCATTGGCTGTTGGACTCCAGGTGATGCGTGTCATGCCTTGGCAGAAAGTGTGTGCATTTTACTCACACCCAGAGACTCTGCTTGAGACTGAAATTAAGGGCAGTGGACACTAATTAATCTTGTAAAAGAAATTTCAAAGCAGTCTAATGTTGAGGCAGTGGCATGGCTACTGTTGGGGGCATTTAGCCAGATTTATGTTGAAAATCAAGAACAAAGGCCCAGCAGAATGACTTAAAACATTGTGAGTTTGGCCAGAAAGGAAACTCTGGTAAAGGTGTGGACTGCAAAGATAGAGCAGAGGAGATCTTGACTGCTGAGAAGGAACAAGAGAAGAAAGATGGCCAGAGGATATCACCAGAACCAGCAGGACTGCACCCTTTGCAGCCTCAGAGTTTCAAAAGTAAAAGACTGCTTTGAGAAGAGAACCCCACAGCACCATGTTCCAGAATGACGGTGCCCTAGGGAAGTTGTAGCTTGGAATTTTGTTCATAGGCACTCAAACCCTACAGCCAAGAGAGAAGGAAACCTGGCTACTTCTCCAGCTGGTGGCAGACAATGGAATCATCCACACAGTGCTGGTTTTAGGTGCATGCAGAAGGCAAGAGTTGCAGGGTGAGGAAGGCTTCCACCCAGATTTCAGAAAAAGGCCTGGGAGGCCAGAGAGTGTGCCCCTGAGGAGGGCAGTGTGTGAAGCTATGAGTGTGAAACTGAAGGTGCAGTGGCAAACCCAGAAGTATGGAGAAGCCAGGAACATGGATTGTCTGAGGAAAATTGCAAGAAGGGAGCAGAGCTGGCCGAAGAGAGAAGTCTTGGGATCTACAACCACCAGCAGTGCCATAGGGGCAGCACCACCCAAGCCCTTTGGAGTTCACAACTTGCCACAGATTGGCAAGGATGCTGCAAGTGGAATTATGGGACTTATTCTTTGCCCTACTGGATTTAGGACTGCTTTGGTCCCATTTCTTTGCATCCCCCTATTTGGAATGGAAATGTCTATTTGTGCCATTGAATGTTGGAAGTGTTTAACTTTCTTTTCACTTGTACAAGGGCTTACAGCTAAGAGTTGGCCTTAAATCTCAGAGGAGATTTTGAACTTGGACTTTTCAGCAATGCTGAAACTGTTAGAACTTTGGCAACTTTTAGAGAAGGGATGTGCATGAGTCTTTCAGGGGGCAGGGGTGGAATGCTATGGCTTGTGCCTGGATGTCCACCCAAAGCCTCATGAAGTCATAGGAGGGCCTTTTTCAGAAGTGTCTGGATCTAGAGTGTGTGATGCTGGAATTGATTCATGGTGCAATTCTAGGCTCAAGGGCACTAGGATTAAGGGTGTGAGTGCTACCCACCATTAGTAGCCTGTATAAGATATAAGGGATAGAAAAAGCTGTGGTCATCCCTTGCTTGTTTGTTTTTTTTTTTGTGGGTACTGGGGGGTCGACCTCAGGACCTTGTGCGCCAACAGGCACCCGTGCCGCTGAGCGATATCACCGGCCCCTTTTCCGTATGTGGGATCTGGGAGTTGAACTCGGGCCCTCACGCTTGCAAGGCAGGCGCTTACGCCACTGAGCCATCTCACAAGCCCATCCCTTGCTTGTTTTGCTACCTTCTGCCTGCCATGAACTGTTTCTCCTCTGTGATGCCTGTCTGCCATCCACCCTGCCGTGGAGCCAGCTGATTATGGACTGAAACCTCTAGAAACTGTGAGCTAAATAAACCTTTCCTCTCTTAATTTTGGGTGTTGGGTATTTAGTCCCAGCAACAAGAAAATTAACCAATACAGATACCCTCAAGGGCTCTTTGTCTAGAGGTATTTTAAGGGAATTAGAAGGGAAATTGGGCAGTTGTGTGAGCAACACCTTCTCTACCTTACAGGAAAAACTACATGTATTTCAGGCACCAATCTATGTATTTTTTATGCCATGTTCATGCAGGGCCCTTATGCCCTTGAGCCAATGGCCCACCCCACCACATTCTGAGGAAGTCCCAGACAGCCAAAGGATATTTGGCAGAGGTTTTTTATAATATCCATGGAGGGTTGTGACTCAGCAGACTCCATTTTGGGTTTCCTGAGTTCACTTTGAGGATGCTATCTTCACTGCTTAGTCAAATCCTAACTCCTCTCTAGCTAATTTCTGTTACACTGGGGAATTCTTCCCTTTAAAGAAATTGCTTATGGAAGAAGATCTAAAAGAGCAGTTCTTGCTTTTGAGTAGATAGCAATTGACTATGAGTACTCACATCCTGCTTTTGTAAATAAAGTTCTATTGGTATCTAGCCATACCAATTTGTTTGCATATGATCAATGGCTCTTTCTTCACTACAAGTTCTGAATTAAATAGTCATGACAGAAACAAAGTAGCCTGCCAAACCTAAGATATATATTACCTGGCTTTTCAGAGGAAAAAGTTTGGCAATGCCTGCTTTAGTGTCTAAATGAAGAAATACTTTTGCTTTTATCTGGTTAGGGACAGGTTATTTAGGAAAGAGGGGAAACTGCACTAAAGCTTCTCATATCAGGAAGAGAACAGGCTCTTGTCTTTCCACAAATAAAGTCACGCAGGCTCTTGCTGAGGACGCACTTACCTAGAGTGATGGAGGGGAGGACTGTGCCTACTGTTTGCTTTGGCAGGATCATCTAAAACAAAAGTTACAGAGAATTCTAAGAGCCTGCATTGTCAGATATTGATATGTTTATTCTAAAAAGGCAGCATTTATTTCTATTTGCCATGCAGCTTTGAGAACATGGTCATCTTTTTATGAAATTATATCTAAATTCTTTGACAGTGAAGGATTACCAAGTCCTATTGCCATGGATCAAAATGAAATTTGCTCTTTCATGAAAAAAATGCCATCGTTTGAGGGCCGGTGAGATGTCTCAGCGGCTTAAGCACCTGCCCGGCAAGCACGAGGGCCCAAGTTTGACTCCCGGAACCCACATAAGAAAAAGGGACCGGTGATATCACTCAGTGGCACGGGCGCCTGCTGGCGTGCAAGGTCCTGAGGTCGACCCCCTGGTACCCACAAAAAAAAAATGCCATCGTTTGTGTTGAGAAAAAAAATAAATGTATGTTAAGGCATTCTCAGTATGGGTTTGGATTTATATAACAAAGTCAAGTGTAACAATTTGTCAAAAAAAGTGCTAATCACACTGGTAGATGCTTCATTGGAAATTCATTTAAATTGGGACCATTTCCTTTTCAGTTCTTACATTGTTTTCCTCTGCATGTTCTCATGAGATAAAACCAAATCACCATCAGTATTGAGTTTTGAGATGTATGCTTCAATCAATATAGTAGAAAATTATGTTAGACTGTCTGAATCCTTCTTCCTCAGTAGTCCTTTTCAGTCTCCTTAAACAGCATATCACATTCTTGCCTGCAGTACTTGCAATAAAAGGTGTTAGAAAGAATACGAAAGTTCTTCCAATCTAACCTATTGTACCTTAGTCTTTAAAGAGAATGTTGGGCTGGGGATATAGCTCAGGGGCACAGCGCCTGTCTGGAAAGCACAAGGTCTTGAGTTAGATTCCCAGTACAACAAAGAATAAGAAGAATATTATAAGTTTCCCTGGTTGAGTAGCATCTTTAAGGACTTTATAGTAGAAAGTGGCACATTTCTGTCCTAACACACAGATAGAAGAAGAAAAGATTGCAGAATAAAAGAGCAATTTTCCTTATGAGCTTATCTCTTCTTTCGCTGCATGGACAAGTGTCTTAGTTAATTTTCTTATTGCTGGGACAAAATACATGACACCCAAAGATAAAGGAAGAAAGGTTTATTTTAGCTCACAGTTTGTAGAAGTTTCAGTCCATAGTTGGCTGGCTCCAGGGGATGGCAGAGGAGAAAGAGTTCATAACATGGCAAGCAGGAGGCAACAGGTGAGACTTTCTTCTGCTTTCCCATTTTACTGTTCAGGCTATTTTGATTTTTGCCTTCCACACCCAGGTTGAGCCTTCCCATTATCCACATTCAGAACTATGCTAAACCAATCAGTGAACTAATTTAGTTATCACACACCCTTAATCCACCCATTCACACACCCTAGATCCAATCACCTCTGAAAAGCCACACCTATGAGCACATGAGGCTTTGAGGGGACATCTAGATACAAGCCGTAACAACAAGTGTGAGGTATGAATCAGAAAAACAAGATGGTTGAGGTATAGGTCCAGGCCGGAAGAACAGTGTGTGAGTAGTCACCACTGTTGATCCCTAACCTAGGGCCCTACTGTACCTGGCTATGTCTATCCGTCACATGAAGGGAAAAACACACGCACACATAAATAGCCATTCATGGTTGCAAGAAAATAAAAATGAGATAGAAGCAGTCATCCCACCAGTGTATTTGAGCAAAGATGACTCCTCCTCATTTTCTTCCTGTTGTTTACATAGCCCAATCCATGATAAGTATAGGGCAGACATCACTTCCATATTGTCCCTGAGCTTGTGACTGAGATTGTGACTGAGGTTTTAGCAAAATAATTTAAAAGAATTTTTTTTCAAGCTGTAGCATAGTCTTGCAGTGTGGAGTGGAAAAAAGGATGTAATGTCAACCAGGGAGAGAGTGGTTCAGCTGTCATCTATGCTACTGCGGTACTTTGAGTGAGTAAATTTTCTATTTCTAGACAAATTTCTTGCTGCAATGTGATCTCTGAATACACGGAACTGGTCGTATCCACTGCTTAGGAAGAAAGAAGGTGCTGCCTAGAGCAAAAAACATTAATTCCTCAGAGTCAACCTTGAGCACGGATGTTTAGAGGCTCTTGTTGGAGACATTAATCTGGACGGCAGTGAATTCACTTGCAAAGGCAGAATTTTAGAAATATAAACTATTTGTAGGATCAAAACAGAACTTAGAGAATTGAACACGAAGAGGAAAATCACTACAGGATAATAGAGTCCTGGAGCTATAGCCACGGGAGCTACAGCCAGAGGGAAGAGGAAGGTTTGTAATTCAATATGGACACTGATCCTGATCAACAATTAGGTTCTAAATACTGGAGCACAATAAGGAAAATCGCCAATTAACTTCAGAAACCTAGGTTATAAGGCAACTTAGCCGAAATTGTGAATCCGTGTTGATCATTCTCAGGAAGGAGCAATCTCGGAGATCTGGAGTGAGAGTGTACGGAAGGCAGAGGAGGAGGAGGAAGACTCATCACGTTAGCTCCTGACACCATGTTGGCTACTGCTTCAGAGTGAGCTGTCTCCTCAGCAATGTGTCCTCTCAGCCTTGTGGGACACTTACGGACAAATTGCCCTGTGAAGCTCTGCCTTGATTTTCTTTAGACGTAGGAAGGAGAGATTACTTTTATTTGCACTGTTCCAAGAGAAAAGGTGTAGTCTAGTTTGGTGTAGTGACAATGAGCCCCAATTATAGAGATTTGATGGTCAAACTCAAACTATTATTATTGTGGAGAAATAATCAAGGATCATAAGACAGAATGACATGAAACAAAGAAAGATCTAAGATTTAATAAAGACTATTAGGAGGAGACATAGAAAGAAAAGTCAGGTGATAATGGCAACAATTTAGAAATAAAATAAATGCCTGAGTTAGAAATGGTAAGTGTATAGATGGTGACAGGACAAGAAAGGAAGAACTGATTATACTACACTAGAAGATGCCACTCTGCTATCAGGGCAAAATATAGGAATACTTCAAATATGACTGAATTTCGAGAATGAATGACCATGTGTTTGTGCTCAATGTAAAGAATGCAAAATACCAGTAAAAGTAAACTGAGAAAAATATGAGATTAATCTCATTTTAACCTATTGAATTTGAAGACACATTTATTTCCATTTTTTGCTTGTTTGTTCATTTATTTGATTACTTTTGGTTTGAGGGTTTTGTTTTGTTTTTTGAGACAAGGTCTCACTATACAGCTCAGGCTGGACTTGAACTCAACTGTGTAGTGCAGGCTGGCCTTGAATTTGAACTCATGAGGATCCTCCTGCCTCAGGCTCCACACCCTAGAAGTGGAAGACATATTAAGTGAACATATAATCAGGGAACATGTCATTTAGTGAATATAAATTCTATAACTCCAGGGAAAAAGAGATCGGATCCTGATAAACCTTCACCGTCCCACTGTGTTCTCAAATCAAAAGAGGTCAACAGAGAACCATGGAGATCTACAGTATGATGGCTATGATGATGACAGCAAATGTAAAATGTAGATACAGCTTATTAAATTAAAGTATTCCAATTAACACCTTGTCTCAATTGTTATCTGAATTGCATCTAATTGTGATCTTGTCTCAATTGCGATATGATTTGTTTTGTTTTTGTTTACTGAGACCAGGTCTTGCTATGTAGTTCAGGTTTGCCTTGAACTCACAATGCAGCCCAGGCTGGCTTTGAACTCTGATGATTCTCTTGCCTCAGCCTCCAGAGTGCTGGGATTATAGGCATGCACCACTATGACTGGACCTGTACCTTTTAAAGGATTGTTAGCACTGTTTCTAGGAAAAATATTCCTTTATGTCAATTGTAAGAATGCACATTTTTATTGCTTAAAAAAAATAAGTGTGCTGGAATAACTAATGGTCAACTCATAACACCCAGCTGAACTGAATCAGTGTGGTGTGGGGTGTGGAAGTTCAATCTGAGGATTGTTACCAATAACGTAAAAGGAGAACTGGAGTGGAAGATGGTGTGCTATTGACTCTCCTGGAGAAGCTTGTTACTCTGGCTTTCCTGACATGAACTTGGCTGTCTTCATCATCAGAGGAGCTCAGGTCATGGCTGTTGCTGAGGATGGCTGCAGTTCTTTTGCGGGCAGCTCTGGTCTTAACCTTGAGCATAGCTTCCTGGTTCCAGTGCAGATCCCTCTGCCTGCTGGCACAGATCTTTCATCCCAGTGGCACAGACTCTAGCTTCCACCATTGGCCTTTGGACCTTCCCAGTGCAGTTCCTTTTTTTTTTTTTCAGCGGTGCCCATGCTGCTGAGCAATATCACTGGCCTTTTTCTCGTATGTGGGTACCAGGGGTCGAACTCGGGCCCTCGTGCTTGCCAGGCAGGTGCTTACACCTCTGAGCCATCTCACCAGCCCCCAGTGCAGACCCTTGATACAGACTTGCATAAGACATTGCCATGGGCTCTAGGTCTTCAGCTGGACTTGTGCAGGACGTTGCTGTGGGATCCAGGCTCTCAGCTGGATTCTTTGTGTCTCTAGTGCATGGACAGATCTCCCTCACTCTTCTGCATTTGACTCTTTGGATGAATATTATAAAATAATCCTATAAATTATGTGTCCTGTATTAAATCTTTCCCTTGTAAACCCTAACTACAATACTACGTGAGGTTTGGTGACTAAATATAACTTAATATTCATATTTGCCTCATTTTTGTTGTTGTTTTTATTGTTGTAGTAGTACATATTTTTCCTCCTTTCTCTGTTTTTGGGGCTTAGAAATCTGGGCTTCCCCAAACCTGGAAAATTAATTTATGTTCTGGAATATCTTGGGATGGCTTCAAAAGTTCGGTGGAGAAAGGATGATTTCACCACAAAGATGAAAGTAATTAGATTTAAGAGTAAGAGAGGAGTAAGTAACTTTTCTAAGTTCTTAGAAAAGCGGATACTTGCACATCATTTCCACTGCACCCAGACAACGCATAGTACCTGTGAGGAGTGACCTGTAGATAACTGCAGTCTGTTCACCATGCTCCTTGTCCTTGGGAGGGCATCTAACATCCAGCAACTTCCTATGGCAGTGAAGAAGGAAGAATTCAGATATGCGGGGCTGCCTGCCTTGGAAGAGATTAACCACACTTGAACAACGAAGAGTTCATTAGTGACAATAAAGGGTCTAAGCAACAGGTCTCCCAAATTTCCTGCGTTGCTTAATTTTAAGGTTTATATTGGAGAGGGATCACTGAAAAGCCACTAATAATAGCTTCCCTACCAAATGTGATGGGCTACATTATTATGTGAGCTGGAAAAATAAAAAAAACTGTGGCCAAGAAAGTGTTCCTTCATTTGGAAGAGAAAACCAAGCTCACAGTCTCTTTAAATAAAAATGGAAAATTATGGGAGAAGCAGGATTGTGTGTCACATCCTGCTTTTGACAGAGATTTCTAGACTTTGTATTAAATTTAAATATTTTGTAGGTAGTCATTTTTCTTAGCAGGTAAACAGCATTTTATGCATGAAAGTATATATGATCACTGGGTGAAGCATGTAACAATTATAATACAAGCCTCACGTTATTATAATAAAGCTTCTGAATGTCCTTATTTTATTCCAGTACCACCCAGTCATGTTATTACACCCTTACCAGAGCTATGCCATTCTCAGTTTTGGAAAATAGCTATAACTACAGTTCACATGTCTGAAATATAAAAGAGATTGAAATATACAAAAAGACAAAGAAGCCAATGTGTAAGTGATGCCACATAAACATACCTATATTGAGGTTCTAAGACCCTCTACTGTGGATACTTTCCTGAGGGATTTTTCTAAAAGACTTCAGAATTATTCTATTTTGTTTTTTTTTTTTTTGAGTCCTTGGTATGATGTACTTTACAACAGAGTCAATGAGAATGCAAAGCACTGTAGGCTCTGTCTGTATAATTGGGGGAGAGCCCTGTGAGCTAAAGTTATTGTGCAGGGCCTTGGTGTCAGGGCCGATCCATTCCACTCAGAGAAATGTAAGTGAAAGCATTGTTCTAGCGGAGACTCGATGCAGGAGAATGTAGAAGTCCTTGTTTGAGTTATTGAAAAGCCTGTTGAGAGCTTGGTCCCAATTTAAAATATGAGTGTTAGGCTTTCGAGTTTCTTTAACTAACCTATAAAGAGGTCTTGCTATCTCATCCTGGAATCCAGGCTGGAATCCAGAGGTGACAAAGCCAGTGATGCCTAAGGATCTCCCAAGTGGTTTGAGGTCCTCAGGATGGGAGGAAGCAAGTGTGCTCCCTTGGGGAGACAGAACCCAGGTATGTTGCAGAGGGTCTCCTGAGGTGTACCTCAGACTGAGACTCTGCAACTTCTCAGTTAAACAGTGCAATCGGGCTTGAGTGCTCCTCCGAAGGGAGATTAGACAGCATCATCCACATATCAGAGGCCTCTAACCTGGGGGTAATCTTGAGAGAGGGCTCTCCCAAATAAGAGAGGGCTATCTCTAAACCCCTGGGATAATAACATTAACTAAGTAGCTCAATCAGAATTATCTTCAAATGAAAAAAGAAATTGTTAATCAAGGTGGATGGGAATTTTTAAAAAGGCATCTTTTGGGCAGGTGAGATGGCTCAGCGGCATACACACCTGCCTGGCAAGTCCGAGGCCCCGAGTTTGACTCCCGGAACCCACATACGAAAAAAGGGCTGGTGATATCGCTCAGCGGCATGGGTGCCTGCTGGCACGCGAGGTCCTGAGTTCGACCCCCGGTACCCACACACACACAAAAAAATCATCTTTCAAATCTAAAACTGCAAACCACCCCACAACTTCAGAAATCTGGAATAAAAGAGAGTACTGGTTAGGAACTACAAGGGCTTAAGACATTGCTGCCTAACTGGCAAGTCAGAGATCAAATTAGTCTCCATTCTCCACTGGGTTTTTTGAATGTCCAAAATAGGAAATTGCAAGGGCTATTACAAGGTTTGATGAGGTCTTCGGTCTCTAAATTGTTGATTACAAGCAGTAATCCATTTTTAGCCTCCAGCCTCAGTGGATATGGTTTTTGATGAGAAAAAGAGGTCAGGTTTTTTTAAATGAATGAATACAGACTTTGCCTCTACTGCCTGCCCTATTCTCACCTGAACCACACAGACTTCTGGATTAACCTCTGTCTCTATTGGGGGAGGAATGACCATTGATTTAGAATGCAGGAAAATAACGGTGTTGGGTGGGATAAGATATCTCATTGTAGCAGGGAGGTTGAGCTGTCTGGGATAATTAGAAAGGCATACAAGAATAAAAAGTCATCCCAACTACAGCAAAAGGGCTGTAAGAAATATCTAGCTACAGGTTTTCCAGCTATGCTTCTGATGGTTGTACTGACTGAGGAGAACAGGATAGCATTGGAGAGGAGAACAGAAATAGCAGCTCCCAAATCAAAGAGGAAATTAACTTCTCTCTCCCCCAGTAGTTGGAATCACCCAAGGCTCCTAAGCAATGATGGTCTGTTTATGGGAGATTATGAAATTTGCCATGGGCCCCCTCATGAACCCATGGACCACCCGAAGTGCTGGGTTTGATCCTGGAGACCTTCACCTCTTGGGGCACTCTCATTTCCAGTGGTTCCCTTTGCATTCAGGGCAGGGGATAGTTGGCTTGCTGCCCTGCTATTATGGTGACCCTTGTCACAAGTACTACAGAAGTGTCCCGGGTTTCTGCACCCACGGCAAGTATAGGAATCACTTGAGAGCCCTGGGAATTCAATATTCCCCCACCAGCCCTTGTCTCTGAGGGCAGCCACTAGTGCAGCTGCCTTTCTCTGATCTTGCATTTCCGTCTCTTTGGCCTCCTCTTGGGCTCAGCTATAAGACCTCAGAGGTCAGTTGGATTAGGGAGTTCAAACAGCTATCAGGGCCAAATGCCTTCCTTTCCAATTTCCTTCTTCTGACAGGGCGTAGTGAGTTAGAAATTATTCCTTAAGAATTACCTACCCCTTTATGGAATGTGGGAATAGAAAGGTAAATTTAGTGAATGTCTCCTGGAATCATTGTAAAAAGATAGGTATCCTCACTTCCCTGACCCATGGTTGATAACTTGGAGTAATTAAGAGGCTTAGAATAAGTCCTTCACAATCCCTGCAGGATATAGGCCTGGAAATGTGCCTTCTCTTCCTCAGCATGAGCAGGGTGAAAGCTGGGGTCCTCTTGGGATGGCCTGCCTCCCTGTGGGAAATGCTCTTTCCACTAGCTGTGGCTCCTCTTATGTAATTCATCTCCAGAAACCTCTGGCGCATGAAGAGTTGCTTCTTACTAGAGGTTAGTGTTTGATTTAAAAGGAGCATAATAACCTTTCAAGCTAGATCAAAAGATAGCGCTAAACTTCAAAATGTCTCTGTGAACTTACGAGCATCATCCGAAAACCTTCCTAAGTCCTGTTATATCTGTCTGAAGTCTGTCAAGGAAAAGGGCACATAGTCTTTGAGGACACCAAATTCTCCCCTGCTCATTTCCCAAAGAGGGTATAGTCCCCTTTGTGGAGGTTCCTTTCGGCCTGGGCAGTAGCTTGAGTTTTGAAGGTGGCCGAGAAGGTTTAGAAGGAGCTGCCGGAGTCTTGCAGGGCTTCATGAGCCCACAAGTGACCTGGGCTCCAGACTGCACTGTTGGGGCAGTTTGGGGTCATCTCTTAAAGCAAACAAAATGCCTAGACAGGGAGAACTTCTGACAATTTTCCCTTTGTCTTACAAAACTAGCCTAATTGAAGGGTGATTTCATAGTTCCTACTTCCCTAATTAACCATTTCTGATTTCCCAGATCATAGCCAAGCCAAGAATTTGTGCATAAAAAGATTAGGTGATCTTTCTTTAAATACTGGGAGTCAAATTGATTCAGGAGAAGTATAACTCCCAAGCTTCCAGATGTCAGATACAGGGAATTCGTGTCTCCTGAATGGAAGAATGAATCCCAAGGAAGGCAGCGATAAAGAGCAGGAAGATTTATTGAGAGACCGCTCCTGAGAGACGGGAGAGGACCCAAAAGTTGGTTTCTGTTGAGGTCATTTCTCCAAGGATGTTTTATACACCAAAATCACAAAATGGGTACAAAATCAAGAGGTGAGTACAAGATGGGTCAAACTATAATCAACCAATACGATTACAAGTATAAATGCTTAGCTAATATTGATCCAATAGAGAAGCAGATCATGTAGCAGGGGTCATGGAAAGAACAAACATGTTTTGGGAGGGGATGGGTCCAGATGCTCTGGTCATTCACATGGGTGACTGATGTCTATCTGGACTTTACTGGGCAAGGTGGTACCAATTACAGTGCAATCTCAAGTTATTGTTTAGCCCTCCTGGGAGGCACGTAGGTCTGCCCATTGCATCTTTATCTTGAGGCCTATCCTCTTCAGATGCACCTCCAGCCACAAATCTGATATCTTTATTTTTCTGCTAACTTCCTTGAGAGTCCAGTCCCTCTCTGACTGCATATTAATTTCTAACTTAGCTGTCTATAATAAAATGAGTTGCAGGGGGTTAGTACACAACCCAAAGGTGTGTGGGATGCCAGAGTTTGTATTTCCCATTCTGCAAAGCAAGCAGAGATCGCCCTCCCTTTCACCTACCTATCTTGGCCAATAGCTTGGGGCCTGCTCTGCTCAGATCCTTCCAGGACCAGTGGCAGCAACTGCAGCTGCTTGAGAAAGTGGCCAGGGCTGGGATGTCTGCTCCTACAGGTGATGTACAAGCTCCCCTTCCTAAAGTTTTGTTGGCTCATACTAATGGTGGTGGAAACTCCAGCCCCCAGTTAACATTTATCAGCCTGATGACATGCTTTCAAGAGAAAAATCATGGCAAGAAAGAAGCAGTTCCCAGCTTTCCTAATGTCTACTCTGCCTAAAGCTGCCTTCGATTGGCACAGATCTCTAAAAGCTGCTCTCAGTTCTAGTAAGAGCTGTGCTGGGACTGCCCCACCCTAAAATCCAGGCAGCCCACCCAGTCAAAGCAGCGCTGCTGAATGGGGGAGGGAAAAAGAGTGGAGATATTCCCTTGTTTCCAGCCCTGACATAAGGGCAGAAAGACAGATACATTTTTCAGTGTGGCTCTCTAGTTTTTGGTAAAACATGCTGCCAAAAACAAGGGAAAAAAGCAGCTGCAGAAAGTTGGAGTTAATAGTCCTTAGCAATGAAAATTTATCCTCATTACACTTGGAGTACTTAATAATTAAAGGAGTACTTTGCCCAAGCACCATAATCCTCCTCGGTCTCAGAAGACTGAGACAGAGAACATTAAGAGGTCTCACCAACGGAGGATTAAACCAGAAAGGAAACTGAGACAGAGATTCCCCTTCCAAGACCATGAAAGGGGGGTCAGGCCAGACTGCCCCAGCGAAACCTGTCCTTCCAGAGTTTAGAGCAGCAGCCACACCAGTCACCTTTAAGTGGCTGAGGAAGTCCTGCATTTTTATGAGGCATGCTGCTACCCAAATGTGTCCTACCACCAGGAAAGTAACAGAAGAGACATTAAGCCATAAGGCTGTCCAGCAAAGAATACAGAAGGTACAAACCTCTGTCTCCTAAATGAAAGCATGGCTTGGCAAGAACATATTGCAAAAAGAAAAGATAATTAATCTCCCATTTGGGATTTACCTCCTATTTGGTAAGACCTTGTTGTGGTTTACATCTAGGTGTCCCCCAAAGCCTCATGTGCTCGCAGGTGGGCCTTTTGGGAGGTGACTGGATCATGGGGTGTGGATGAGTCCACTGAGGAGTTCATAGCTAACTGTGATGTTGGAGGTGAAGCCTGGTTGGAGGATGTGGGACACTCCTGGTTGGTGGCGTGTGGCCTGGCAGGGTCTGTTTCCCTCCCTCCTCCTGGATTGCTCTCCTTTCTGCTGCCACACCATGAACTCTTCCTTCTGCCATGCCACCATGCCTTAGAGCCAGCCGACTATGCACTGAAACCTCCACACACTGTGAGCCAAAATAAACCTTTCCTCTGTGCTTTAATTTGTGGCAGTTGAGTACTGTTCTCAGCAGTGAGAAAGTAACTAATACAGACCTCCAATAATGGTACTTTAACCCCTGTGTGAATTGAGCTTGTGGTTCCACAAAGGATGAGGAATGAAGTCACAAACCAAAGGAGGAAGCTATGCGAGCGTTATTGCAAATAATAGAAGAAAGCTTGCACTGGAGGTCTATTAAAGGGGATGCAGAACAGAAAATCCACTCAAGGCTCTCTGTCCTGATCTCATATACATGAGCAGAGCATGGGAAGGGGCTGGAATTCAAAACAGTTTAAAAGGAAAGTGGTTTTCTTGCATTCTGCAGGCCCAGAGATAGGAAGGGGCTCTTAAAACTTACCTTAGCATATCCTGGGTAAGAGTTTTCCTCCTGGAGGAAAGAGTCCATATCTCTCTATTCTCATCCCAAACTTTTATCCTTTTTTCCTGTGAGTACCTTTGCCTCTCTAAGCTTGGTTTAGCTGCTTGAATTAGCTGTTAAACTGGATGGGCTATTTTATTTTTCTCTTACATTTCTAAGTTTAACCATATGGTTGCTTAACTCTTCAATCTTACCCTATTTTAGGCTTTTCTAACTGCCGGCTTACAATAAGTAAACTAAGTTACTATACTGTGACCTGGGCTTGGCTTATGTTTTGGCATTTATATGCCTTTTCAACTTAACATAATAAGGTCAGTCCTTATCGTTGTGTTGCAAGGAGAACCACTACAGTTATATCAGCATTGACATAACCAACCATGTATTAATCACATAAATTAAAGCTGGTTTTAACAAGTTTAACCTTTTTTATAACAGAAAGGCTGTGATGTGGTACTGATAAAAAGTAGGCTGGAATATAAAGAAGAGGAAAGAAAAGAAGGAAGAAAATTGAAAGAGGAAAGAATAGGAAAATGAATGAAAGAAAGAAAAGAGATAGGGTACTGCTGTTAAAGATTTTTATGGCCAGAATTGAGGGCAAGAGAAAATAGTTTGGGGAGGTTCTTTCCAGGCCAAGAGAGAAGAAGAAAAGGTAACTGGTGATTGAAGGAAGCTGTAAAAATGTCAAAACTAATTAATATGCTGATAGAAAATTTGAGTCTGAATCCTCTGTACAGAACTTTTAGTGAGAGTTAACCTGACATAAACATGAAAGGTATTATCTAAACTAAAGCACTAATCAATTCTTGTTCTCCATTTCACACATACAAATGTAGCAGAAAATGCCCCCCAGCCAGTCTTTTAGTTGCCCAGATAATAGTTCCTGTTACAATTCCTGTTACTATTGTCTCCTAGAAACAGCTGGTCACTGTGGCATATAGATTGTCACTATGATGCATATTATAAAAACCAAGGACTGTCAAATACTCTACCTCTGCACCTCCCCTTTGCAACCCCATAAAAACCTCCTTCCCTGGGCCTTCAAGGCCTAACATTTTGAGGGAAAATTGAGGGACAATTGATTCCCTGTCAGTGCTAGTCAATGTAAAATAACCCTGCCTCCAAATCCTGGGTGTCATTTCAGTGTTTCTGTTGCCAAAGCAAATACCTCCCATATATACCAGATGGATGCAGAATAAGAAAGAAGAGAGAAAAAATCCCACATATGCACGAAATCCTAACTCAACCACTACCCTCTGAGTGAGTGTTTAACTTCAGCTTCTTTAGTGTTCTAACCTGCAAATATCTTGCTCACGGGCTTCTTCAAAAGAGAGAGGGGGCCGGCGAGATGGCTCAGCGGCTTAAGCACCTGCCCGGCAAGCGCGAGGGCCCGAGTTCGACTCCCGGAACCCACATACGAAAAAGGGGCCGGTGATATCGCTCAGCGGCACAGGTGCCTGCTGGCGCGCGAGGTCCTGAGGTCAACCCCTGGTACCCACAAAGGAAAAAAAAAAAAAAGAGAGAGGGAGTTGGACAAATGAGTGCTGGAGAATGGTTGCTAAGCTGGGGACAGTTCCTAGAAGCCTTGCAGCCACTACTGGACTTGGCTTCCTCCTTGCAGGTGGAAGGGTTAGATCTTTTCCCAAGATGATGTGTTCACTAGATCTGGGGTGTGAGAAATGCTGAAATCAAGGGGGTGCAAATGCTTATTTTCTCTAAATAACCCAATTCTGGAGTCCATTAGGAGGGCATCTCCTTCAAGTTGCTTCCCTTGTTTGGGTCTCTGTTCACCCCATTTCTGAGTATCTGTGTTTCTTGGTGCACATCTCCCAAGCATCTTCTGAGGTTGGCTGACTCCAGAGAGTTATGGTGATCTCCTTACCCTTAACTGTCCCTAGTATACGTCCATTCACTGTGTTTGTGTCACCTTTAATTCAAGTAGTTTCCACTTGAGAATACAATTTTAATTTCATCAAGTCTTAGACTGCTACTCACTGCAATACACATAAAACAGCATTAGAATGTTAATTTTATTTTATTTATTTATTTTTGTGTGTGTGTGGGTACCGGGGGGTCGACCTCAGGACCTCGCGCGCCAGCAGGCGCCCGTGCGGCTGAGCGATATCACCGGCCCCTTTTTCAGATGTGGGTTCCGGGAGTCGAACTCAGGCCCTCACGCTTGCCGGGCAGGCGCTTAAGCCGCTGAGCCATCTCACCGGCCCTAGAATGTTAATTTTAGTGATTAAATATTTATTACTTTAAAAACCTAAGTTGCATTTTGAAAGTATTTAATTGATTTTTTTTTATGTGGGTACCGGGAGTCGAACTCAGGACCTCGCATGCCAGCAGGTGCTTGTGCCACTGAGCAATATCACTGGCCCCTTTTTTTCCTTTGTGTGGGTACCGGGAGTCAAACTCAGGACCTCACGCTTGCCAGGCAGGTGCTTACGCTGCTGAGCCATCTCATCGGCCCTTTAATTGATTTTTAAAACTGGTTTTGAAAACATTGATTAAAGTCAGATTATGTTTGGATTTTCCCCTTTAATTCACTCAGAAATTCTGTTCTTGATTTCAGATTGTCCTTTCCAAATTTATTAGAATTTTCTATCTTTATCTTTGGACTAAAACACTAATTCAGGTGATAGGTATAATCTGGGCCTGGCTCCGCCACTCATATTCTCATGGAAAACAGAATAAAGGAGATGGTGAAAATTATGAATGCTTAAATTTCCTAAGTTTCAATATATGTTTCAATTAATAGCAGATTGATGATTAAGTCAGGATATTATCATTTGTTCAGTTGGTATTTTTACTTGATTGATTTAAAATTCTGTTTCTAGAATTTCTTTTCTTCCACTTCTTTGTCGATTTTACGTTAGTACATTTTGCCTCCATTCCCAAGGTCTCCACCTATTTGGTTCAAATCAATTACAGTTGGCTCTTTTACCTTTTAAATGCCTACCTAACTTTTTTTACTTGTCCAAACTGCCATCCAAATGTTGGTATTAAATGGGCTCTAATGAACCAGGTACTGCCTTGGAAGAATTTAGAAAATTATATTCCATTTAAATCACAATTTTAGGTACTTTTACATTGTAAGCAGTCTTTATAAAGAAGAAATGATAAAGAATAAATCTAGTCTTCAGGTAAAAATAGGTACTGAACAGCAGAGACTGGAAAGGTTAAATTTATTCACAATAATTTATGATAACATCATCAAACAGCTTTTGATCAAGACTGGAAAGGTCTTTGGCAAATAGAAGAACCACAAAAAAAAAAATGGAGAGAAAAGTAATTTAGAAAAAATGACATCTAGCTATTTCCTTCATCATTCATGCCCTTTTTAAATAAATCTACTTCTTACCTTCCTCTTTTATTGATGCTTCATGAGTAAATTTCTGAGGTAATGTGTCTGAAGGCAGAAAAGCAGATTGAGGTGTCAAGGGAGGAAGGGAAAAATTACTGAAATGAGTTGAAACAGCTAATGAGTGACCAGGCTTCTTGCATTCCCAGCTCAGCTGTTTTCCCCTAACAAGCTCATGTTAGGTTGCTTCAGGATGGACCCAGAGCCCTGAGAAAGCATGCTTTAAGCACATTGGCCAAAAGGCTAATTTGCTTTAATCATATCTACAGAACATATATTTTTTCTTCTTATGTTTTACCAGAATCAGTAAATATGTTGCACAGGTTTTAAATATAAATGAAGAAATACAACAGGTTTTATGAGTTTAAAAAATTCTCACTGATTAAATTAATAAAATCATAATAGAAAATACAACTTAACTCATGGAAGGAACTGAGACACCAGAGCCCACAGGAGCTTCCAACAGGTAAGACCTTTTAGGAGACTGAAAGTGACTTTCTGAGATTCAAAAGTTCTTGCAGTTATTTAAAAGTGTGCAATGAATATTTGTAGCCATAGAGATGGCTATGAGAGACCTAACATGTTTACCCATAAGCAAATCAAGTGTTTTGAGTTTAAAGATTTTTGGAATTTTGTAAAGAAATAAAACACTTATAAATAAGATTTGAGAGCTGAGGTACCATATACAGTTATGCCTTGGTTCACAAGCTCTTCTGTTTGCAAACAATTCCGTTCTCAAGCAAAAGCCTTGAGAAAAATTTTGCTTCCATTCACAATCTCTGCATCGGTCGACAAACATGACCATGGCCATCTTCCCCACACTGACACAAACGCAGCCATCTTCCCCAAAATCATAAAACAAATTAAGTTTGTAAACCTAGGTACCATTGTATATGCCTAAACCAAGCTGTCACCTAAAATTTCTTCCAATGAAATTTACTCTGGTGTCCTAATGACTTTTGACATTTCTAGTGGTTAAATTTTACTTGTACTTTGCTTGAATAATTATTTTCATATCCATTCAAAATAGTTGGGTCAATGGAAGAAAGGAAAGGAGGACACGGAATGTCTGAGTGGGGTACACATGAGACATACGCTGAGCTGGAGCATACACCAAGGTGAGAAAGAGACAAAGAACCCTCAGAGTTTACTAGTTTTCAAGTTGAATAAGAGCACACACAAGTGGGGATCACTATTAACCTCTGTTTCATTCTGAGAGAATTGAAGAATTCAATTTTCAAAATGAAAAGAAAAAGAACTTGATTTTAAAAATTAAAAATTACTGTTTTGACTATTATATAGTAACATAAAATATGTGGCCTTGTGGTGAGTTCATTTTTCTTCTTCCACATGTTCATAGAGAAAATTCCAAAAATAATTTAAGACTAAAACATAGGTAGCAATAAAATATGGATCCTATTTTTTTACCGAATCATATAATAAATCAATTAAAGATATTGAATGCTGTGAACAGATTTGCACAAAAATCTTAAATTCATTTTTCAGTAAATGAAATTGCTTTCTTTTAAAAATTAGTTTACTATACTCTATATTATTATATTAACACTATAACCTATGCATTATAACTTGTATTACTATCTTACCAGTATAGTATCTGGTAATGATTTTATAACTTATGTTTTATGTTCTAAAATAATAGAGGACTAGAATATTTTACCATGACTTTCATAGAGTGTACAATACAAAAATTTTTCAGATGCTATTCAGTCAGAGATATGTAGTGGTTTACTTGAAATTCCAAATAATTCTTTGGTTATTTTCAAATTTGTTAAGTTAAATTAGTAAACTTTCAAACAAAAACTCTATTTGCAGCTGTGAGGTCAAATCTTATATTTATGCAATACAAAACTAGGCTTTCAGGACCAAAGACACTGCCCTTCTTGAGAAATTTCCTAGCTTTACATTAAAAACATGAAATGTTTTAGATTTTCTAATATTATATTTTGAGTTTACTGTCAAAAGAACTTTAGAGAATTTGTCTCCTCAGATCTCTCTGCTTTTTTTTATTTGACCTTTTATGCATAATACATTTTAATACTTGGGCTGCATAGCGATTAAGCAACTAAACATATGGGCATTAAATATACATGCCTGAAGTCCAACCAAACTCATGCAATGTGAAAACCATTAACATTGTGTTGCATTGCTCTCTTTCTAATCACAGAAGATTGGAAGAGTAAGAGAGGTGATTCCACATGGTGAGGACTAGACCTAAAGTTTATTTTTGCTGTCCTTAGTAAATCCCCTAGTCCTGCAGAAGCAAATGCATGAACACAGCCCTTAGGATTTGCATAAACAATTCTCTAAATTAATAAACATCTCCTTGAACTCCATAACTTATACTGCTGCTTATAAATACACAGCTAGTTTAAAAACAGATCTGACTGACAGCTCTTCTTTACAAATTAAATTCTGTAAGAGAGCTGATCAGAGACAAAAGTTAAGAGGCTTTAATGCCACTCTTATTTGTCATAGATAGAACACATTAGGATACAATAATACACACACTGAGCCACACACACACTGAAACACATGTGCACATGCACACGCATGCACACACATGCACATATCTATCTAGATTTGTGATTTTCATATGCTTCAAAAATGTTCCCGTTTTGCAATAAGAATAATGCATTTCTACTTTGCACTGTATTTGGGTCTGACTGTAGAGTACCGTTGAGATAAAAATACCACCTTATGTGTCTCCGTTTCATACACTTCCCACGTCAGCATCACTAGTGCACTTTTCTCTTGTTACCTGGATTCTCCCACTCTTTCAAGATTATAATAACCATCGCCTTTTTAGGAATGTACGAAATTTTTTTCCAATGCTCAAAATTAAGTGGGGGACCTATTCTATGCTTCATTTACAAAGTCTACTTTACTAATACTTATTTGAACAGTAACTAATTATCTTTATAATAATATACTTTGCGATCATTTCATTGTCTAGGGTACCCACAGTAGGTTTATACCTATGATTCTCAGTTTCTAAGACACGTAGCACATAGTAGGGTCACCAAAATAAGTTTTTGAATCAGTAACAAATTGGAGTTATGGCACCTTGCAGTTTTAGCCTAGGAAAACATCTGAAAGATGTTTCATTCTAATGTTTATACTCTTCCACCCTCTGTTATTTCAATTTTGGAAAGTGTTCAGTGAACCTCCTGCCTTCTCCTCAAGTAGATCTTAGAGGTCAGATAACCCAGGAACACAGACTATTGCCTCTTTCTTGCTACTACATTTTAAATAAAATTACAACCCCTAGTCTTGTCCTGAGAAACCAGGAGTGCAACTTCCTCACACTTGCTTGCCTCATGTACCCCCTCATTTAATTCTGATAGGAACATTTCTCTCCTTCCAGGAAGAAAGATCTTTCTCAGCCTTCAGTTTTTGTTTTATTTTGTTTTCCAGTTGTTTTATAAACACTACATGGAGAACTGCTGAGTCCAGCGCAGAAGAGCTGAGACCATGTAAGACTTCTGACTTATAGACTTGTGCCCTACAAAAAGTAAGGCTCTACATTTTCAATATTTCCATACATAGTAAAGATGCAAAAAATACTGAGAAATAAATGGCATTACTTATATCTTTAAAAGAGACAAAAACTAAAACATAAGAGAATGTAAAATAATAATTTGCATAGCTCCATAGGTAATAACTCCAGGAAAGTCAAGTTGTGAGGCATGTAGGTGGTGTGATCAAAAAATAGAGTGAATGCTTAAAATTTTTAAAAAATGTATTACAATAAAAAACACATCACCATTACTTCTTTGTCAAGTTTTCTCTGTACAATTATCTCTCTGAGATGTTCCAGGGTCTTCCAGAAGGAAAGAGACTTCATACAATTATTTAATCTTGAAGGTAAAAGTGACTATGAGTAGCATTTGATCCATAATTTTTAAACATCAATCATCTATGATCTACTTTCACAATTTTGCCATTTTTATATACTACTTTTCTATTATTCCCCTAGAATTTATTTTCCAGTTGTTTACTTGTTAATTAATGTATGTTAGTCTGGCTTGACAAAATTTTTTTCATCAAACAACATGAACAAATTGCAACTTATATTTTTTCTGATGCACATTGAAATTCATTTATAGCTAAAATGTTTTTAAAATATTTCCTGTGTATCCAGCTATAATTACAATATGTCCTTTGTGCTATGGGCAGTAGATACTGACCAAAAGTGAGTTTACAGTGACTGGAGAAGACTTTCAATGGAGGTGATAACAATATAACAATAAGAAATCTCAATAACAAAAACTACATGGAAATCTTGTTATTTTCAAAGGCCACAAAGTATTTTTTTTATCAAAGTGAAATGGTAAAAATAGCCATGCGTTTGTTTTCTCTGAGAGTGATAAAAAAAATGATTTTGATCATTAAATTAGAGCAACAATTAGTGCACTAAGAAGTCATTTTAATCAAGAGGAGAAAAAGAATAAAACTGAATAATAAATGAAGCAAGGAGAGGAGCTGGGCCAAGGTTAATGAGGGATAGAAATAAGATCACATTTTGGTTACTTCCTCCATGAATCTATAAATAACTTTCTCTCTCATTGCCCTAAAATATTTTAAAACAGCTGTCATATACAACCTCCCAAGTCTCTTTTTATCCAGTCAGCCCAGTATAAGTCCACATCTTGCAATCAAACCTAATATGGTGGTAAGCTGACATTGAAGACATTAGTTAAGTTTCTTGGTTAATTTTCTCTCAACTTTTCACTGAAGGTGTGAATGTGACCCTCCCAAAGTGGCCTTTCGTGTCAGTGTACAGTAGGGAGGTACTACCTCCCTCCACTTTCTTTTTTTGGTACTGAGATTCTGAAGAGCTATTTCAACCAGAGTTCCAAGAAGAAGCCCCAGAGGACTGCCTCAGAGTTTACACACAGCTAAATTGAGATTTTTGTTCCTGCTGACACTGAGCTATCAATAAAAAGCAAATTAGTCCTACAAATTTTGTATCTATGGACCTCATTTGTCTTTGGCTGAGAACTCAGACCGCATTTTCCATTTTATGCGGTTTTTGTTTTGTTTTTGTATTTATTTCCTTTGGGAAGACCCGTGTCTCTGGTTCTGATGATTCTGCCTGGGGGCTTTTATTGTCCTGTGAGATTCCAGGTCATAGCTAATCCTTTAATCCTTGTTCTCCGCAACTGTCTTCATTCCCATGCTGGCACATGCATAACACATTTTTTTCAATGGAGAAATTATGATAACTCATATCGTTGTATTGTGTTTGAAACATTTTTAACAAATGTCATTTATTTTGATTAGTGATATTTTGTTACAGTAAAGTATAAAATGGCATTTGGTAGTGTAAACTCCAGGGTTTGATTCTCAGGTTCTGTGAGAATAACCTTGATCCATAACTTCTTCTCAAGCTATTTTCTCTTAGGCTAATAACAATACTTACCTTGCAGAAAATTGCATGATACAATCATTGCATGCAAACCAGTTGAAAAGTGGCTACATAACAAACACTAAATACATAATGGCTCTAAATATAATAAACTGATGATGTCATGAATGTGAAATTAAGAGCAGACTTCATCATCATCAGGAAAAGCAGACCCACACTTAGTCTCCACACACAAAATTCAACTGCTGCATTCATCCTACATTGATCTAAATGAATTAAACTAGTCAAAAAAGTAGATTATGCTGCCATGACATTTTCAGTAAGAATTGACATGCTATTAGTCTAGAGTTAAGTGAGAGAAATGTTATCAATATAGTAATATGTCTTTAGTGTTTTCTAAACACCAACCTGACAGACATTATTGGTTGTATTTATATGAGGTTAGCCAGAGGAATTGAAGAGCTCTCAATATACCAAAGAGAAGAGAGTCTGAATAAAAACAATGCAGAAATAAGAGTTTAATGTGATAGGATATAACTTGGTGAGAATAGTACTTAAAAATCATGTAAAATCACACTCTTCCCCAACAATATGTACAGTTTGTAGATGTCAAAGAAAAGTAATAAAAATACCATCTGCTGTATTAGGAATCATAGCAAAAAGAATCTAATCCTATAATATACTCTGTTATATATTATCATGGTTGTGAAAAACAATACGAAATGTTTAGTACCCCAGTTCTTGAACATATTCCTTTTCCAATATCCTTCATCTGCTAGCCTGCCCCATCCTCAAGGCCTCCATGTCCTGTGAAAGAAAACAAATATCTGTGGGAGGATAAAAGGAAATTATGTGCAGGTGATATTTTTTCAGTGCTGGTAATCAAATGCAAGGCCTTGTACATGAGATAAATGCTCCCCTGAGCTACCTCCAGCCCCAGTGTACAAGTCAATTTCAGGTACCCATGGACATGATGGAAGAAAATCTTTGTTGAACCATGGGACATGTTTCACTGCAAGTATGTTTTTAGGGACTCACTCATCCAAGTGCCAATAGCAGCAGAATGAGCAATGAAACTACATATAATGCATCATGCCAGGACATGCTGACGTGGAGAATGTGTGGCCCAATCTCAGACAGAAACCCCTGTCATATCAAAGTACAAGACCGATGTTGCCATAACATAATTTTTCAAAGGTTATGCCATACTTATGAGAAATTTAACAATTATTAAGTGTTGTCAATTATTTAAAATACAAGACAAAGATGAACAAAACATATATGCAGCTCTGTTTACCCCTTTCCCTTCCAGTTGGTGAATTGTGGTTTCACTATGGCTCAGTGAAACACAAATTATTCTAAAAACATTATAATATATCATTAAATCTAAAAATTTCTGGTGGTTAGAATGTGAAATGTTGATATGTCAAAAATGTTTTCAAGCATTCTGGGGAAGGGTCGCTTTTAAGTGTTGTGCTACTCTGGATGATATCAGACTGCAGCGCTTTTGAATATGGGGAACCACCAAAGTTTAGATTTTATATAATTCCCATTCTTTCTCTCATTTTCTCTTTCCCCAACCCCTCACCATCACCCTGGAAGTTAATAAGTTAACTATGTCCTTACAATACGTACATTCATAGCAAATTATCACCATTAAATTCTCGATTCAGTTGTTTAACATATTTTACACTCATTCTTTTTCCATAAAAGAGTAAACTATTCTAATGTGTTTCTTGTGTATCCTTCTATGTAATCTTAAAAATTAATTCTTTTAACATTTTTTAGCTTACAAAAATAATATTGTGCTATAGAGTTGTTTCATTTCAACTTTTTTTTTTGTGGGTGCTGGGGGTCGAACTCAGGACCTCCCACACCAGCAAGTACCCGTGCTGCTGAGTGATATCACCAGCCCTTTTTTTCCTTTATGTGGGTACCGGGAGTCAAACTCAGGGCTTCGCGCTTCCCAGGCTGGCACTTATGCCGCTGAGCTATCTCACTGGCCCCTCCACTTTTTAAACTAGGCATTTTTTTTTTTGACATGTGCATTCGTCTAGTCTCTTCTGTGGTAATTCTGAGTTATATTTCAAAGTGTACACCCAACATACTCACCCATCAATTCCAAATTTGTGGATGGTCAGAGAAGCTCTTGCTTGCTGGTACCGCAGTCAATCAGCAACATGCACATGTTTTCCTGTAGACTTGTATAAGAATGATTTTGAACTGTATATCTAGAACAGGTATTTTTGGTTTGTGGGGCAAATAAATAATTGATTTCACTAAGTGCTGCTTCATTGCTTTCTTGAAGGTCTGCTGTAATCTACATTCCCACCCACTCTAGCTAACAGTGAATAGAATCATCTCTTTATAAACTTACAGGCTTTTTACAGTCTTTAAATTCCTGGTCCAATCACCTCTATCATACATTGAGATTCCTATTTTTTCTTTTTGATTTATTGAAAACTCTTTTCCATATAATAAAAATCGATGTTTATCATGTTTATCGTGTTTCCTAAAGTGTTCATACAAAGTTTGATGGGATTGATCAATTAATGTAAAAATTTAATTTATTGATAATTGGTATTGTTTCATTTTGTCATCTATTCAAAGCCAGGAATGTCCTTTAACATGTAGGCTGCAGCATATTTCCATAGAATTATTGTGTGTTCTTGGTAAACCTAAGTCCTAAGTACACTGTAATTTTTGTTAAGTGAAGTTAAGTCAGACACAGAAAGTTAAATATCACATGGTTTCTCTCATATGAGAAAACTAAAACAGAAGTAAATAAAAGAGTAAAACAAAGGGACATTTGTTGGAGATGGAGAATTGGATCAGGAGAGGGGGGAGGGTGAGAGTGGAGGAGGTAAAGGGACCATAAGCAAGATGTGCTGTATACAGGTACCAATTTCCCACAGCAAATGTAACTTTGATGTGTTGCAAATATGCACTGAATAAAGGTGACCCATAAGAAGCATTTAACTGAAGTTTAAGAGTTTTCTTTCTTGAAATTTCATGTAATTGCCATGTACACAAGAATTAGATATTTGAAGAAACAATGTCTTCTAAAAACACAATTATTTGAAACAAACTGCAGAAATGCCTCATCTTTGGAAAGACTATGAATTTATTTCTTTATACAGATCTAGATATGTCTCAATAGCTGGACTTTAAGATTCATTTTATATCATGAGGATCAGGTTTGTTGCTATTTGTTTTCAAGACAGTTACTCAAAACATAAAGTTCAAAGTAGTTACAATAATCTATTTTATGGTCTTTATAATAAGCTGTAACTAAAGTTGTTGTATCATTTGTTTTCCAAACTAGGATAATTTTGAGTGAAATGCACTATTGACATTATACTGAGATAAAAACTCCAATTTTTATGGGAAAACTGGGAGATATGATTACCTTAGCTGCAAAAACCTTTGAATATTTCCAATTTACATTTTTTGTTCCTGGAGAATCACATTTGCTGATTCTTGCTATTATTTTCTGAGCTATTGGAGTCCTATTCAGGATGTCAGGAAAAAGCAAATCAAAGCTTTATTGAGATTTCCTCACACCCCAGTAAATGGCTATCATCAAGAATATGAAATACAGTGAATCCTGCAAGTATGTGGGGGAAAAGGGAACTATTATGCACTGATAATAGGGGTGTAAATTAGTACAGTCATTATGAAAAGCAGCATGTGAGTTCCTCAAAAGACCAAATACAGAATCATTACATGATCCAGTTGCACCACTCCTCAGTATATGCCTAAAAGAATCAAAGTCAGGGTACTGTAGAGATACCTGCAATTCATGTTTATTGTAGCATTATTTACAATGGCCAACTTATGGAATCGGCTTAGGCATCCATTAACAGATGAATGGATAAAGAAATAGCATATATACAATGGAGCACTGGTCAGATTTTTAAAAATGAAATAGTCACTTGAAAAAAATGGATGAACTAGAGATCATGTTAAACAAAATAAGTCTGATTCGGTATGAGCACCTTGCATCTGTTTGCTGGGCTGCATCTCATCGAACACACACCAACTGGGCAGGGCAAATTTGTGGCAAAGCAAGCAGACTGGTAAGTTTAACATAACTCAAAGGAAAAGAAAAACAGTTTCCTTGACCTGTAGCTCTAATTTAGAAAATTGTTGACAGACATAGTTATTTGAAAAACAGAAAAACAGATTATGGTTTACTTAAAAATATATTAAATCAAACTATATAATTTGTAAAGAGAAATATACTCCATTGATACAGGCTTAACTGATCCTAGTTGGCATATTCAAAAAAGTACAAAAGATTAGCTTACTTCAAAATAAATACTGAAAGTATAGCAAAACTTTCAAAAGATAAGAAAAGTAAGTTTACTTGAGGTAATGAAATTGTGATTTTGCACCCCAAATACAGGAATTTGTATTTTTTGTCTGAATTGTGTTCTCTGTGTTATGCTGAGTGTGTTTCATATGCTTTTTAGATTTTTCTCTTAACCTCACAGCCTTAAAATGAAGGATTCATTAGTTCCAATTGTACAGTTGACGACGAAGTCCAGAAACCTGAAATAATTTTGCTAGGAATGAAGCGGGGAAGATTGGTCACACTTTCCTTTACCTCCAGAGATTCACAGAAGGAATGAAGGAGCCCCTGTGCCCACCCCAGTGCAGTGGGAAAAGAGTAATCACCAGAGGAAAGCTAATGGGTACACAAGGAGCGATCCAAGTATATGGCAATTGTTCAAATTCAAAAATAATTTATCACAGTAAAGGATGCTTTGCCAGTCATTCCCCCTCACTTATCCCTTTCTGAAACAGTTCTGGAAGTTCTTTTTCCCTGAGTGTCTTTATAAGGTGTGATCAAATACAGAGAAGCTGCTGCCCCGTGCCATACAATGGAAACAGAGAGTCATAAAAACACTACATGTGGCTTCATCCACCTTAAGTGCAACCTTTGGCTCTTCCCTGAAGTCAAAGTCACCATGAAAGTTGACCTGGAGGTAGCCAGGACAATGGAATTAAAGACACTCATGAAAGAGGTCTTGCAGAACTGCTTCAGAAAGTGGCAAGAATGATAAGTGTGTTCAAAGTGAGATGTTCTGAAAGGAACTGATGGCAATGTGAGTTTTCATATAACAATTTTTAAAAATTTAAACATTCACCATATTTTTCAATAACACAGTATATCTAAGATCTAAGGCTTTTATCCAGCTAAAAAGTGGGTCTGCAAAATAATGCATGGAGTAATGTCTTTACACGTATAATTGAACTTTTTTCATTGACATTTCAAATCTTCCCCATCATTCCCATTCCCACATACTTTGGAAATTGCTGGTATTAAAGTCATTAGGTTCTTAGGTTGTCAAATTTAATTATATTTCACTACAAAATGACATTTATATTCTTAAACACTGTTTAGTAGAAGTATGTGTGTGTATGTGTGTGTGTGTGGTGTGTGTGTGTGTGTGTGATTTATGAAAATCGTGGTCTGTGGGAAATCCTTCATTTTGCAATATGTAGTCAACCAAATATACAATACCCCTGAGGAAAATATTCGGGTCTCACAGAAAAGATTCCTCAGTCTCGGAACCTGAGGAAACTGATCCCAGGAAGTTGAGAGTAGAAGATGGTCAGCAGAGTCCAGGAAGAGTATCAGTGCAGACAAGGTTGGGGAGCAGGAAGAAATGGGGAAAGCTTGATCAATGGGAACTGACTTACAGTTAAAGAGCATCCAGAACTTCATGTGTGCTACTGCACATTGTGGTGACTATTAGGTAATAATAATGTGATGCATATTTTTTAAATCTGAAAGCTGAATTCCCTCCAGAGGTTTTACTGCATGGCCATATGGGGGCATTGTGAATGTCTCAGCCACAGTGAGCCCTTCTCTCTAAATTATGGACTGCATGTGGACACATACTAAATGCCCTCAGTCTGCACACCTCATGTTTGCTAGCCTTCATGATCAGTTCTCATTGAACACTCCCACTCCCTTCCTTGATATATTCTGCACCTTTCCTGCATTTTCCTGAAGGGAAATAGATATGTGCAGAGCTCTAAGAATTACATTGACTGCCTCTTTCACACTTTCGATATACCGAGGCTGGCTTTGGTGAACATGGGGTCCAATGTGTAATTTGGGCTGACCATGGGCTACCAGGAATTGATACAGTGGTATAGAAATACAAACTCATTAGCATTCCAACATTAGCATAGAAATGCTAAGAAACAAGGAAGAAGAAGCAAGGTTAGTAGAGGGTCCCAGCAGTTTGGCCTCATCTCTATGAAATAGTCACTGTTTGTGAATGTGGAACAGATAGCTTTCTGAATGAAGTATAGGGTCTCCTAGGCTTGGATACTCTGGGTTGAGGTTTTATAATTCTCCAAAACATCCTGATGTTTTCAAGTTTGTCATTTATTTAAAAAAAAAAACAAGAAACAAATATAAGCCATACAGTAATGCATACATTAAGTACATTTAGTCATTCTACAATATAAATACACAACAAAATACCATGTAGTACATGACAAATACATGTAATTTTAACTGCCAATTGTATTTTTTATTTTTTAAGTGCCAATTTTAAAACATAAATAAAAGATAAATAAAACATGAGGCACACCAAACTTGCAAGTCACACAAATGGTTTTACCACTTCTAACACATTTATTTTGGAGATAGGGGTTTGATAAATTATGGCTATGACAAAGCCAGAGCCAAACTTAAACTCATTTTCTTACGAATTGACAACTTGAGTTGGGGATAACATTATACAAGTAGTTATTTTAAAATTATTACCACAAATTTTATGAATTTTGAAATAGGCTATGTTCCATAAACAAAATTGGAAATTTTGGCTAGAAAAACATTCTGTGGTAACAATTCAAGTGAGGTAACCTACAGATGTATACAAAAGAACTGGCACATAATGTTCAGTGTATCATAGATCTCCCTTTCTTCTAAATTTAGTTCTTGGTATTTCTCTTTCTACACTTTACCGAGAGAATCACATGCACTGCTCTACTTAGAATAATTGTCTTTATCTTATTCACTGGATTGACTTTACATGCTCCTACACTATTATCTACTGGCTTGGCTGCTTGACTTAAATTTCTAAATACCTGATCTAATCATGCAAATACTAGGTTTCTATTTATTTTAATACGAAGTTCACATTCTGTAACATAACATATAAATCAATATTTATTTATATAAATTATTTCCCCTTAACATGTTGTTAACAGTATGGATATGGGTTAACAGATGCTTGGATTATTACCCTTAATCAATATTTGTTAATTTTTTCAACTGGATTTAATATTAGTTTCACTTTCGTTGTTGTTTTTTGAGACAGGGTCCCACTATGTAGTGCAGGCTGGCCCTGAACTCACTTATGTAGCCCAGGTTAACCTAAAATTCATGGTGATCCTCCTGCCTCAGATACCCAAGTACTGGGATTACAGGTATGCACCACCACACCTGGCTTAATATTACTTTCTATTCATTTGATGTTAGTAAATCTTTCTTAATATAACAATTTACCTATAGAAATTGTATCCTAATACTGTATTCCTTAGAATCACCCTCAGAGATTGGTCTCAAAATAATTTTCAACTGCTGTCTGGGCATCCCTTAGCCCATTCAACTTCAACACAAAATTCAACTTCACACAAAATTCAGATATACTCAATACAGAATTATTCTTGTGCTGGAGAATAAAGGAGATAAAATATATGTAGCACCTATGACATGGTGGGTAGCAAGCTAGCTTTAAATACAACATTTTTGGTTCTTCCAGATCCAAGGAGATTCTGAACCACATGCTCAAAATAAATATATGAATGTAACTAAGTAAATAAATGAAAAAGTCCAAAATTGAAAAATTCAAGCCTAGCTTGGAAAAGGAATTAAATACTTAATGGCAAAGATCTGTTCAACTGAAACCCATTAGTAAGTATGTATTCTCCATAGGATAATAAAAATATAAATTAATCTCATGAAATGGAAGAGTATCATCTCAGAACATAAGGTAAAAAATTATTTAATTCTCCTTATGTTATCTACATTTTAATGGAAGTTTTCCAAGAACAGTGTGAAAAATTCAGTATTACGTGAAAGTGAAAGCGAAGAAAATTATAATAGACATTAAACTTTAAAATGATATATTTGAAATTTTTATTTTTGTCATTTTCTAAAAAGAAAGTCTTAACATTTCCTTGTTATCTCAGTGCCTACCATCCACGTGTTTATATTTCTGATACAGGTTCCCAGTAAGAGGAGCTAACAATGGAAGCAAAAGTTAAGACTGGGCTTATTGCTTGTACTGAATCTCAATTCAGAAGCTATAAGAAGGTAAAATATGAATATTAGAAGTAGAAATGATGAACTGCACTGATACATATCTTCAGTCTTTAAAGTTTTGTTGTCACATCCTCAGCAAGATATTTTGAAGTTTGACAGTCATGAAAATAATTCTTTAAAAAAATCCTTCTCTTGGCAGTAGAATAAGTTCAAAGGTTGAATTCTTATGTAGATCCATCAATATGAAAAAGTAAATTTTAAAAAGGCACTTCAGGGATTCAGTTAAATGTGTGCTTAATAAAAATTATGCAAAGGATCCTGATAGAGAAACTCATTTGGTCTCTTTATATCAAAGTACAAATGAAAATTTCCAGAAGAAAAGAAAAATGTAGTTCAAAGTAAAGAGAGCACTTAAAAAGTGCTCTAAGAATTATCCATTTACAAAATATACATGAATAATACTTTTCACTTTTTAGATCTTTAACTCCTGCAAACAGGGCAGTTTGGATGATAGATTCCGTTTGGCTGTGCATAACTTTAAGGAAAAAGACTGACTACAACACTTTCAATGATAAAAATTAAGGACAATAATATGAAAATAAGAAATATCCTAAAGTCACCTTTGCATAATTGCACAAAGAAACACACACAAAAATTAAGCAAAAGTTGCATATAGAAATTGCCATTTCCGTTGTGATCACTCCAAATTTCAAGATTAACAGTTGCATCAGTTCTGTGATTAAAGCATAAGGGCAAAAGTAGATTAGTACATCATTCTGTGCTTTCAAATTATGATATGATTGTGACTTTAATTAGAATATTGTTAACATATTACATAGGCTGCACTTTTGGTATATTATTTGCTTAGGAATGGTTGCCTACCTTAGGTGGATCCTCACCCCATAATAATTATCCCAGTTATCAGATCTTCTTTATGTACATTATTTTATGGTGTTTTGTCACCATTAGTATAGGGAGGAGCCTTAATTTTCTCTTTTATTTCCACCATTGATAGAACTTTCTTTAAGACATAAGGTAATTTTCTGATTGACATTAGATAGTCAATTTGTCCCTATCCATCCATTTCTTAGTAGATCCATTAGCCACATTACTTCTTTCCTGCATGAATTAATCTCATTTTCTTCAGCCCCTGAGCCTTTTCAGGAAGACATATAATTTGTTTTCCTCTTAATGGCCACTGAGCATAACAGTGGGTTCCACAAATACATTCCTTACTTTTCTACTGTAAATTTTTTTCTTTAGCATGATAATACCTGGCTGTGCATATCAGTACATTTGCCTGAAAGATACAAGAAGCAATCTTTGCATTTATCCACTTGGTACATGAAAGGCAAGGTGTGTGTACATGTGCAAAAGTGCCAAACCAGGAATTTCAACAAAGTGATGCTCCATCTACCAGGTTTAGAGTATATTTATCTGAACATTACAGAGAATGTAACACACCCATACCACTCTAGGATTTGTTTTAAAGAAAGTTTTCTTTTGATTTTTCTGGTAGAAGGAGCCCAAGTCAGTACAATGGCACATGCAAAAACAGATTTGCATGTTTTGGAGGAGGTCAAAAGTGAATTATTGGATTTCTCATGTATGGATGATGATTATCCATTATGGTAAAATAGATGTTTTCATAACAGAGGAATGGTGTGGGTGGATGACAATGATGATGATGATGACTTTGATGTTGGTCATGTGAGTCAAAGTTCCTGTACTAGTGAAGAGGAGGAAGAATTGACTGATACAGACACAGGGAATGCAGAACTCATTGATTCACATGACAAAGAAAACAGCAATGTGAGCACATTTGACTAACCAAAATGTTGTAAAATGGTCATGCAACCAAACGGAATGATCCAAAATGTTAGAACAAGGTCCAAGAATATAGCGAGAGTCTTGGCAGGGGTGAAACGTATTGGACAGAATGCCAGCACTGTCATATAGTGTTGGAAACTGTAATAGATAAAATGCTACAAGATTCTGTGAAATACACAAAGGATGAAATACAAATAAAATGTTCTGTATGCACTAATATCCACATTAAAAATGTATTTACTATGACATCTCACTAGCTGAACTGAAAGCATTCATAGGTCTGCTGTTCTTAGCAGGGATTTCTCATGGTAATTGCAGGAATGTAAAAGACTTATGGAGAAGTGATGGGTCAATATATGGCATAAAAATTTATGCCCTTTTAGATGTGAAGACGTTAAACTTTCAATTTAGAAATTTATCCTAGAACTCAGCCATCAGGTTCTTTTCATATAGTAATAAACCCAATGTTGCTGTGAAAAGACTTGTTCTTCCCATCTTCCAAACTAATGGGAATGTGACATTGAACAATTGGTTTGCCCACTTCCAATTGATGTTACATTTGCTAACAGAGCACAAGTTGACCAGTGCAGGAACTGTACATAGGAACAAAGCACAAATTCCCAATTAAATGTTGCAATTTCAAAACAGACAATTGTATAGTATAATCTTTGGATTTCAGAAAGATTTACATTGATCTCATATATGGCAAAGAAAAACAAACTGGTACTGCTTATATCAACACTGCACCATGATGGAAATATTGATAGGAAAACCTTGTCAAAAAGGAAACCTGAGATGGAAATTTTCTATAACAAATCCAAAGGCAGGGTAGATGTTGTTGATGAGTTATGCAGCAACTATGATGTCACTCGAAACACAAAACATTGGCCAATAGTTGTGTTTTACATGTGTGGCATAAATACTTTGATAATTCACAAAGAAAGTAACAGGGCAAAATACTACTGAGAAGTTTTCTTAGAGGATTGGGACTGGAACTCACTAGAGAACTTTTATAGCAGAGGAAAGACAAGTTTCTGCCCAGGGAACTATGTGAAATGATCATGGACCACACTGGTGAGCTGACAGATGAATAGCCAGATGCAGCATCCCAAAAACCTACTATGACAACAGGAAAATAAAAAAGATGTCAACTGTGTCCTGCAAGAAAGAATGGGAAAACAAAACATAGATGCTACCTGTGTAAGCAATACTTGTGTGTGAAACATGCAATTTTCAAGAGTGAAAACTACTTTGGGTGTGACAGTTGAAGCAAAGATTATTTTTGTTGTAGAGTTCTATTGGTGCTTTCATTGAAGTTCACATTCGTTTTTATTTCTGATGTTATCTCTTACATTTTTTTAAGCAAGTACACAGCTGATGTGAAAATGTTGATGTCTATTCTAAGCACTTTTTACACATTTGGTATTTTATTTGATTGATATTTTGTTTCCCTGCTAAGTGCACATTGTGCAACATAGTAGGAAGCTGCTGACAAAACAGGCAGAGAGATGATGAGAATGGCCTGTCACATAGGAAAGGAAAGCTAAGAAGATGTGCTATCAGTGAAAGGGAGACATATGCATGGAACATGCTGTTGTCATGTGTGAAGACTGCCTTGGGTGTGACAGTTGAAGCAAAGATTATTTCTGTGGTAGACTTGTTTGTGTTTACACTGTATTTCACATAGGTTTTTATTTCTGATGTTATCTCTTAGGTTTTGTAAGCAAGTACACGGCTGATATGAAAATGTTGATGTTTATTCTAAATGCTCAATACATATTAAGAATTTAGTACTTTATTTTATTGAAGTTTTATGTTCCTGTTAGCTATGCATTGCATACTATAATAAAAATATCCTGACAAAACAGTGAGAACATTGAGATGTCATGTATGTTCTACAAAAAGGCCAGGAAAGCAAAACACATGTGCTATCAGAGTAAGCAATACATGTGTATGGAAGGTGCTGTTGTCATGTGTGCAAACTGCCTTAGGTGTGATAATTGAAATAAAGATTATTGTTTTGTAGAGTGCTTTTGGTATTTTCATTGTAGGAATTTATTTCTGTTCTTTTTTGGACTTTGTACAACAAACACCAGTTGATGTTGAAATTTTTGATATTTTATATACACTCAATAAATATTAAAAATGAAATGCTTTATTTCTGTTATTTTTTCTTGTTAAGCACTGGTTGTTTAATACAATAAAATTCATTAAAATTAATAATTCCTCAATAGAAATATTCTAAAGAATAAATGTGGATTTGACATACCCATGTTTACAAGTGTTTCTGACAAAAAATATTTTATACTTTATGGGTTTAAGAACCAAGTACAATTTTACATGTAACAAGTGATCATACTTTGAAGTGTTTGCAAAACTGAGAACACTTTAAGCTTGTATTCTGAAATGCAGCAGATTGTCAGATTGAGTCAGCTTTAGAACGTATACTATGTATATTTTTTGAAGATACAAATTAAATTATTCTGGCCCATTTATTCTAAATATTCATAGAAAAGCATTATCTTTCAAAGCAAAATGATGAGCAACTCAATTGGGAAATCACCCTGCCCCAGTTAGAGATTCTTATCATTTTGGGAAACACAAAGGGCCTAGTGTTCTGCATATCAGCAATACAATTAGGAATAATCGAGCCACACTTTGTAGAACTCACAACCATGGGAAGCCATTTGTACTCACTAAGTAGTACATTGGAACCCCTAAGTCATTCTTAATCCCTTGAATAACTGTGGAGATAGAAAACCATGAGGCACATCTAGCATATCATGAAGACCTGCCCAAACTTATATTTAAATCATAATTCTGGATAGTTGAGAGACTTGCACTCAGACAGGCTGCGCTAACGAGCAAACTTCTTTCTTTTCACTCCTGCTCGCTCCAGAGATAGTGCTATCTGAAAGCCTCCTACGTGGTGTTGAAGTGGAAGAATTTGTCCAGGTGACTTCCATGAGAGTATTCAGACTTCTAGTCTAGCTATAGACTTTTGGATATATGTACAAAAGTTTACAGACATATAATTATAACTACAATAATTCAGTAATGTCTTGACATATCCTGACATCTCTTGAAACTGAAAGTTGAAGAATTCACAGATATTAAGAGTAAAGTGAACCATTTCTATGCAGATGCTCATGTGTACAAATATAAACAGGCCAGGGAAGAAAATGTGAGGGTTTTTTTGCTGTTGTTGTTAGTTTCTTTATTAAAGAAATGAGCCATACTCTGAAGAGTGTAGTAGAGGGCATTGTATTTCCACACTCTAAACTAAGGGATTTTTAGCTGTCTTCATAACACTGTTTGACTGGTTTACTGAATAATCTTGACCTTTGGAATAAATAAGTGAAAAGTATGTTCATTTTCTGTGTTCAACCTTGATTAGAACCTGTTGAAATTCATTTTCTATTCTCCTATGGAATCCTAATTGAGTCTAACTATTTCTAGTTATATTTGATTAATAGAACTTAGTACAATCTCTTCAAAACATTTAATCTCATATGCAAGAAAAAGCTCTACTGTATTCATCTGCCTTTTACAGATGCTTCATTTTTTTCTGTGGATAAGAACAGCAAGGGTTAAAAAAAGGACAAACATCTCTACTTATTTGCAGACCTCTAAATTATAGAGTATATTGTGTTTTAGACCACGCCCTCTCTGCTGCCAGCTTTCAGACACTCTCTTATAGGATGCACAAATGGCTTCTCTGGAAGGTCCTATCAGGTCCCATTTTCCTGATATGGATTATCCAGATCCACCTGTTTCTTCCCTGTTTCTTCTCTGTGTACTTGTACAGTCTTTCAGTGCTTAAAAATGTTTGCCCATAAAGAAGCTCTTTGCAATCGGACACAGGCTATATGATTTACATTAGTTATTTTTTATGACATCTATTGCCCAGGAATCCTTTTATATCCTTGATTCCACAGTCACTACAACACAAGCCATGAATCCTTCCTCTCATTTCTCTTCATTCTCTTGCCTTGGCTCTACTTAAGATTGCATCATCTCTAAGCAGATTTTTAAAGAGGGATTCCACTTAATTTCCTGTGATGGTTTGTGTCTGGATGTCCCCCCAAAGCCTCATGTGGTCATGGGGCTGGGCTTTTCAAAGACATCTTGTTAAAACTGGACCTCCTATTTTCATGCCCTCACCTCAGGAAACAGAGTTATAGCATTTCCAGCTCAATTCAGCAGGGGGCCAGGGTCCTCACTTTGTAAACATCTTCAGCCTGTGCAAGAGGAGAGTACGGAGATGGTGTGACTGCTACATACACCCTAGGGTGGGTAGCCTGCTTACAATATAAGAGAGGAAAAGAGGCTTGCTCCTCCCCCTTTTTGCTCTTGTTGCTTTTGCTCTCTTCCACCACCATGAACTGTTGACCTCTGCCTTGGAGCCAGCTGATTATGGACTGAAACCTCTACAAACTGTAAGCTAAATAAACTTTTCCTTCCTTAATTTTGGGTGTCGGGTATTTGTCTCAACAACAAGAGAAAAGTAACCAAGACATTTCCCAGTTGGGTAGGCCTTCCCACTTTTAACTAACTGCCCTAACATTTATTTTCTTACTTAATTCCAAGGATGGGAAAGAGCCAACTCCCCTATTCCTGATTAGAAGAAAACAATTCTCAGCAATAATCTTACACAGTCTGCAAGACTCAGCCTTCCCAAGTCCTTTACTGTCTGTATCAAGTCCTATCCAATGAAGCAACATAAGTGATGGAGTAGTACTTATCTACAGGAGGACTTTTGTTCCCTTTGGTCCTTAGGATCCTGCAGAGAAGTCCTTAGTTCCATTTTCTGACTGCTTCATCTTCCTTAGAATGAAAGACTTGTTTTCCCACATAGCCAATTACAGGCCTATGGAAAAGCATGCAAAATACTGCTACCTAGACCTTCAGCAGAACACAGACCTCTTCCATGACCATAACACATAATTCACCTCAGTGGTGACAAAAGTAGTTCTATCTCCCTCTTCAGAACAATTACACATGACTTTGAATTAAACTTTGTGTCAATGAAGGTAATGCTTACATTTTGTTCCACTTAATTAAAACCCCATTAATAATATTTTCAGCCTAATAAAAATCTCTGTGCTTTATCTCCCTGAGAGCAATAGCCACAAGAATAATTATAACACAGAAAATTAAGTTTGGGTCTAGGGATCATGCTGTGAATCTCAGATCATGCCTGTGAAGCAGGTCACTTTGCTCTGTTGTATTTTTGACTCCTCCAGATTACAAAGATCTGCTTCTAATGTGTTAGACTGAACCCTTCTACCTACTATAATAGAAAACAATCTGATTTTAGGTGCCACAATTCATCTCTGATGGCTCAAACAGACCCATTAATGCTTACATGGTGGCACTCTGTAATAAAAGCAATATTAGGAAAGAATAAAAATAATTATTGACACAATGAGATCTTTTCCCCAGTAAAGAGGATAGTAGCTATAAAAATAGAACATATTTTCATTTTTCAAGTAACACTAAATTGCATTATATTTGGAAAAAAATTTTAAAACCTTAGGTATAGCCAAGTGGAGACACTTTGAGGAGAAACTGGATTCAAGTCATATTTATGAAAAAAACAGGCCTGGAGTTACAGCCTCCAAACACATTAACAGTGAAATCCCTAAACCTTTGCTTCCTCAGTCTCCTGAGCAGCACAGCCTGTTGTCCTTCATATTTCACTGCAGCATGTTGACTTCCACATGCACGCTACTCACAAATGGACCTATGAGCAGCCAGTGCAAGGTCTGTACCAGGGAAAATCTATCTGGATATGATGCACACAAAGAGAAAAAGGGTCTCAGATTCCTTCAATAAGCATGGATTAGCATGGTGGAGTTTTCTTTAGAAAGTTTTATTTGTACCATTTCAATTAAAAAAAAATTTTTTTGTGGGTACCGGGGGTCAAACTCAGGACCTCGCATGCCAGCAGGTGCCTGTGCCACCGAGTGATATCACTGGCCCTTTTTTATTTTTAACTAACATTTTTATCTATTTACCATGTATAATATGAAATATGTACACATTGTGGCATGGCTAAATTGAGCTCAATAATATGCTTTATCTCACAGTGAGAAAGAACATTTAAAATCTGTTCTCAGTAATTTTGAAGAACATAGTACATTGGTATTAACTAGCCAACATGTTGTTTGAAAGACTGAATTTATGTGACCCACATAACTGAAATTCTGTGTCCTGTGACCAACAGTTTTTCAACCCCCCCCATTCTTTTCTCCACATTCCACCCACTGCCACCACCCCAGCCTGTGGTACCCACCACTCTAACATTCACTTCTGTGAGCTCAACATTTCTGGATTCCACATACTGAGATCATGTGGCATTTGCCTTTATATGCAAGGCTTATTTTATATAACAAAATATTCTCTAGGTTTATCCATGTTGTTTCAAAAAAAGACTTTTTTCACTCTACAGAGCATAAAGATATGAAAAGGAACTGAGGGCTATCAATGCCAACATATTGAAGTGATACTGTGCTGTGACAGAAGAAATTTTTCATGCCCTCAAAAGGCCTAAACTTCCCATGCTCCTGCCACCACAGCTGACTCTTCGAAGAACCTAGGAACAAGATAATCAATGAGATTCTAATTCATTCTTTCTTTTTTTTTTGTGGGTACTGGAGGTCAACCTCAGAACCTCATGCACCAACAGGCGCCCGTGCAGCTGAGTGATATCACCGGCCCTTTTTTCACATGTGGGTACCAGGAGTCAAATTCAGGACCTCGTGCTTGCTAGGGAGATGCTTATGCCGCTGAGCCATCTCACTGGCCCGAGATTCTAATTCATAATTCAGGTTGATCATATAGCTGTAGGGTGCTAACTCCTCCAATCTATGAAGATCAATGCATGATGATGAAAGGGTTAAAATTCTCAGCACCTAACATTTTTGATAGTACACATACTTCTGCCCAGCACATATTGAACAGTCAAATTGCACAAATTAAGACTAAAAAGAACATAAAGGAAATACAAAAACAATCCTTTCCCTCTAAGCTAATGTATCTTTCCCAAAAAGGTTAAAACATAAAGAAACCCTTATTTAAATCAAAAGAGCCTTTTTTGAGGTCTAAGCTAAAGGCCTTGACAATTTGCAACTTTGATATACAACTTTAGTTATAATACAAGTGTTCCCAAAAAACTAATAAAGAATAAGGTACTTTGGAAAATACATTTCTAAGATACTTACATTTGGCAGCTCTGACCCTTTCTGACATCTTCATTTCCTTATAAAAAGCCCAACCTCTCACCTGACTGAGCTGAGCAATTCTGCTCTTGGAAACTCACCAGCTGTCCCTCTTGACAGTGTGCTCAATGACCTGAATAAACATTTGTCTTTCCTACATTCTTTGTCTCATGTTAAATTCTTTTTTTACAGCCCACATCATGGACCTTTTATATGTCATCAAGCATGGCCCAATAATCAGTTGTCTTTTATTCCCCTCATAACTTTCCAAAGACTCTGGGGAACAAGAGGACAGGCTCTCACATTATTCTCCATAGTATTAACAAATAGTTCATTGAGAGAAACTGTATTTTCTTTAAGTATGGTACTAATGTTATGAATAAGCCAAGCAGGATACAACAGTCAATATGTACATTACATGGCAAGGGATACTAATCTACCTTTCTGCTTCTTTTCATTGTCTTTGTTTTTCTTTTTAATTTTTATTGGTACATGTTTGCAGTACATAATGATTACATTCCTCCTGGGGAGTTGGTCCATGTATATTAACACATTTTAAGCCTTTTTATCATGCCCTTCCTCTTGCTTCTCTCCTTCCTCCATCTCTGTGTCCCCTTCTTTTGCCTGTTCTTTCTTCTTATTATTTTTCAAGTTCATATGCATCCCACTCTGAGAATCTTGTCTGTGTTTCTCTGCCTAACTCCATATGATTGTGCTCCTTCTTTTTCTTTCCATATTTTTCAAAGTGTTCATCCACACTTCATGTTAATTTCTTTCTTTCTTTTCATTCAATTGAAAATGAACTACAATTTGTTACCCTCACTGTTCTGGTCAAGGTTATCAGGAGCTCAATATGTATTATCAGCTTGAACAAATATTTCCTATATTTTATTTTTGTAATTAGCCTATTATCAAAGTGTTCTAAAGCCACCATGAGTATTCAAGATTTTTCATACTTTTGTGAGTATATAGCCCCAGTATTCTTGGGTTTGCTGTGTTCACACAGGCCTGCAAGAATGAAGTCCTTGGCCTGTGTTCTTTGCTGCATGATTTCATGCAATTTCAGAGATTTTTACTTCAGTACCTGTATGCTGATAACTCTTTTAAGTCTCAATTATGCAAATTCCAACAGCGTTAGTTTCACCAGTCTCAGATGTCCTGAAAGATTACATCAACATCTCCAAGTTTTAATTTATCATTTTCAAAAAAGGCCTTGTTTATTCTTTTTATTAACTTCATAATTTAACACTATTAATATTTTTAGTGAAGGAATTTATAATATTTGATGAGAACTAGTAATAGTTTATCTAATTTAATCATATAAGTCAAGGTAATTCACAATTCCACCACAAACAAGCAAGTTAGTTTGGCATATAACTTTAAAGTTTCAAAAGTTAAAAGTACTGATGTTGTAGTCAGGGGAAACAGTACAGGGCACATAATTTATAGGATTATTTTGTAATAGTTACCCAAAGTGTCATATACAAAAAGTGCAGGAAATCTGTCCACACACTAAAGACGCAAAGAATCCAGCTGAGGGCTTGGATCCCACAGCAGTGTCTTGCATGAATCCCGCTGAAGACCTAGAGTCCATGACAATGTCCTCCATGAGTCCAGCTGGAGGCCCAGAGCCCACGACAATGTCTCATGCAAGTCTGTATCAAGGATCTGCACTGCGAAGGCCCAGAGGTCAGTGGTGGAAGCTAGAAAGTCTGCACCAGCGGGATGAAGGATCTGTGCCAGCAGCCTGAGGGATCCGAGCCAGAGACAAGAAGCAACACTCAAAGAAAGCAGAGCTCCCCTGAAAAGTACCACAGCCATCTTCAGCAACAACGAGGTCCTGTGCTCCTCTGACGATAACAGCCAAGTTCCTAACAGGAAAACCAGCACAACAAGCTCCTTGAGAAGAACCAACAGCACCACTTCTTCCTCTCCAGTTCTCCTTTTTATGTTGTTGGCAACAGTCCTCATGTGGGCCCTCCACACCCAGCACCATGTTGATTCACTTCAGCTGGGTGTTACGAGTTGACCATCAGTTGTCAGTCCCCCACAACTAACAAGACTAAATTCTTATGTAAAACTTTTCATGGCTCTGTTGCTCCTATACCACATCCCACTAATAATCTATACATAGTTTGAAAAAATGATAACTTTCTATGCCTTTCTATAAGGCTTCGTGCACAAAAGTGAAGAACTGATCACATTGTAACATGGTTAGTGTGTACATGTTTTTATTATAGGTGAGATCCCTGAAGTCTTCCAAAGTCTATACCTATTTAGGTTTATCTGTAGCAGATGTAACTGAATCTTACAATTTTTGATGAATAATAAAATGCATTATACATTTTAAATATAGGATTTTCTTTCTGTTGTAGTTTTTATGTAAGATTTTATTCAGTGGTAAAATATATGCTTTTAAATATCTATTTAATGTTTACTAAAGCATACATTATGCTTATAATACAGATCAAATAAATAATAACAGCATCTATATAACAAAAGCATCATGATTAAAAGATAGGCTAATAAACCTTGAAGTGAATACTGTACTATTCAATTTTGAGACATGAGGACATAAATACCATGTACTTGAGGAAATTTTCAATTGTACACCACAGACAATGATTTATCCAGGTATTGTCTCTAACTTTCCAAGAGCCACAGTCAAAAGAATAATACTGTCACTGACAAGACTGTGTCTTATCAGGTGAACTAAAGACAAACATGTCAGAGGGGGAAAAAGTGAGAAACATCACAGCACATTATTTTCTTTAAAAATAATGTAAAAAATCATGTAAAAAAAAGTAAATGAAGTGCATTAGTTATGTTAGAATATTTTCACAATAAGTTTAACCTTGATATCAAATCCACAGAAGGCCACAACGAAAGACAATTCCTATGAAATATCGCTAAAGAACACAGATACAAAAATTTTCAATGAAATATTAGCAAACTAAATTCAACAGCATATCAAAGAGATAGTCTACCATGATCAAGTGAGATTCAACCCAGAAATGCAAGGAGGTTGCAACATATGAAATTCAATAACTGTGACACATCAATCACATTAAAAGAATTGAGGAAAAATGCCATATGATTGTTTCAATTGATGTAGAAAAAAGACTTTCATAAAATTTTATATCCCTTCGTGGTAAGAAAAATGTCTCTCAACCAATTAGGTATAAAAGAAATATGCTTCCGCCTCATAAAGGTAAAACCACCGCTAACATCATACCTCACAGGGAAAAGTTGAAATTTTCCTTCTAAAATCTGGAAAAAAACAAGAATGCTCACTCTCTCCACTTTCATTGAATGTAGTCCTAGAAATTCTATCAGGGCAGTTGGGAAAGAGAAAGAAATAAAAGCACTACAAACAGGAAAGAAGAAAAGCAATCTGTCCCTGTTTGCAGAGAATACATCTTATATATAAAAAAATTCCAAAAGAGTCTACTGAAAAACTGTTAGAACAAATAAGCAACCTCAGTAAAGATGCATTATTCAAAATCAATCACACAAAAATCAATACAATTTATATACACTAACAATAACCTATTAAGAAAGACATGAAGGAAGCAATCCCATTTATAAATGTTATAAATATTAAAATACATTTAGCCAAGGAGGTGAAAGATTTCTCCAGTGGAAATTATGAAATATTAAGGAAAGAAACTGAAGAGAATACAAAAAAATGGGAAAACATTAATGGTTTATGGATTGGAAGAGCTAATATTTTTAAAATTTTCCTGCCCCAAAAACTGGTCTATAGATTTAATATAATCTCTGTTAAAACACTAATGACATTCTACACAGAAGGGAAAAGTTCTTAAAATTCATATGGAACCAAAAAAGACTCTGAACAGCCAAGGTGATCTTGAACAGAAAGAAAAATTCTAAAAGTATCATAGTATCTGACTTCAAAAGATACTACAAAGCTATAAGATCCAACACACTATGATATTGGCATAAAAGACTAATGAAACAGAATAGAGTGCCCAGATATAAATCTACACATCTTTAGCTAGCTAGTTTTTAACAAGGGTGACAGTAACTTACATTTGGGGAAGGGCAGTCTCTTCAGTAAATGGTGCTGAAAAAATTGGATATCCTTATGAAGAAGCATGGAACTAAATACTTATCTCTTACCGGTTACAAAAATCAACACAAACTTGACAAAAGATTTAAATGTAAGATGTAATATTATGGAAGTTCTAGAAGGAAACATAGAGGAAATACTCATGACACTGAAATTAGCAAAGATTTTTTTGAAAATAACCTCAAAATCATAAGCAACAAAACCAAAAATAACAAAGATACTATCAACCTAAATGCTTGTGCACCGTAAAGGGATATTGTTTCAACAGAATGAAAAGACAACTTACAAAATGGAAGAAAATACTTTCAAACTATATGTTTGACAGGCCAACATCCACAGGACACAAAAAACTCAGTTCAATAGCGAAATAATAGTGAAATAATAATCTGATTTCATAATGGGTAAAAGATGTAAATAAACATTTCTAATGAAAAAATGCATGGGGCTGGGGGTTTAGCTCAATGGTAGAATGCTTGTCTAACGAGTGTGGTTCCCCGGGTTGGTCATCAGCACCAAATAATTAAAAAGAAAAAGAAAGAAAGAAAGAAAAAGAAGAAAGAAAGAAAGAGAGGAAGGAAGGAAGGAAGAAGCAAGGAAGGAAGGAAGGAAGGAAGGAAGGAAGGAAGGAAGGAAGGAAGAAAGAAAGAAAGACCAAAAAAAAACAAAAGAAAAAAATGCAAATTTTTAACAAGTATATGAAAAATATTCAACATCCCTAATTCTCAGGGAAATACAAATCAAAAACAAGATATTATCTCATTTTAGTTAGAATAATTATCAAGAAGACAAAAATATGTGCTGATGAGTATGTGGAGAAAAAGAAATCCTTACATATATTGCTGGAAGGTAAGGTGGCAAGCAAATATGCAAAACAATATGAAGGTTCTTCCAAAATTGAAAACTGAATTCCAGTTAGATGCTGCTAGATGAGGCAAAGAAGGATAACTAAAGATTGATTGGAGTCAATGTAAAAGCAGGAGATAACACAAATCATAAAAAAAAAATGTTCACAGACATCATGGCACAAAACTTCCCTGGTAGAGAAAAATAATTTGATATACAGATAAGTGAGGCATATAGAACTCCAGTTATCTATGATTGAAAAAAAAAATCTTCAGCCAGGCATATGATAGTCAATATTCCAGAAATTCAACACAAGAATAGAATCTTAAAAGCTGTTAGGGAAAAGAAATAAATCACCTATAAAGGAAAGCCCACAAGAATCACAGCTGACTTTTCAGCACAAATCCTCAAGTCAAGAAGAGCTTCCAGTGAAGTTTTCAAGTTCTAAAGGAATATAACCTTCAACCCAGACTGATGTTCCCTGCAAAACTACCTTCCAAATCTGATCAAGAAATAAAATACTCCCATGAAACAGAACATCTGAGGAAATTTATGACCACCAAGCCAGCACTCCAAAATGTTTTGAAGGACATTCTAGAAAGAGATAACAAGGACTATAACTCCATGAACCCCAACAGAAGGAACCCACCAGGCAAGGCAAACAAGCAGAGGGAGAGAATGAAATGAGGGAAAGCCAACCACAGGAAAATAACATGACAAGGATAAGTCAATATATATCAGGGCCAGTGAGATGGCTCAGCGGTGTAAGCACCTGCCTGGCAAGCACGAGGGCCAGAGTTGGACTCCTGTCACCCACATACAAAAAAAGGGCCAGTGATATCGCTCAGCAGCACGGGTGCCTGCTGGCGTGAGAGGTCCTGAGTTCGGCCCCCGGTACCCACAAAAAAAATACATATCAGTTTTAACCATCAATGTTAATGGTCTCAATTCACCAATCAAAAGACACAGACTGGCGGAATGGATCAAGAAGCAATATTCAACAATATACTGCATACATGAAACACATTTAATTCAAAAAGTAATTCATAGACTGAGAATCAAAGGACGGAAAACAATACTCCATGTAACAGGAATAAAGAAAAAAAGCAGGAGTAGCTATTCTATTTGCAGACAAAGTGAATTTCAAGGCAAGACTGATTAAGAGAGATAAAGAAGGTCACTATATTCTTGTCAAGGGAGCAAACCAAGAGAAAGAGATGACAATCATAAATAAATATGCAACAAATATCAGTGCACCCAACTATATAAAACAAATATTGACAGGCATGAAAAATCAAATAAGCACTAATACAATTATATTGGGGGATCTCAATACCCCACCATCAAAAAAAAAATAGGTCAACTAGACAAAAAATCAACAATGAAATATTAGAACTCAACCAAACTTTTGAACAAATGGACTTAGTAGATGTCTACAGAGTGTTCCACCCAACAACATCAGAATACACATTCTTCTCAGCTGCACATGGGAAATTCTCCAAAATAGACCACATACTACCTCGCAGAACATGCTTAAGCAAATGCAAAGGAATTGAAATTAGCCCATGCATATTATCACACCATAGTGCAATCAAATTGGAAATCAATAGCAAAAGAAACTTTGAGAACTTCCTAAACACATGGAAATTAAATAGCACCCTCCTGAACAACCAATGGGTCACAGATAAAATTAAAGAAGAAATTAGACAGTTTCTACAACTGAATGATAACAACAGTACAACATGCCAGAACTTATGGGACACAATGAAAGCAGACCTAAGAGGGAAATTTATAGCACACTTACCCATATCAGAAAAACAGCAAGTGAAAATAAACAACTTAATGGTGAACCTCAAACTTCCAGAAAAAGAAGAGCAGGCTAAGCCAAAAGCTAGTACAAGGGAGGAAATTATAAAGATCAGAGCAGATATTAATGCATTGGAGACTAAAAAAAAAAAATACAAAGAACGAATGAATCAAAGAGTTGGTTCTTTGAAAGATTAAATAAAATTGACAAACCTGTTCTCTACTGGAAACAAACCAGACTTGAGCATCACTGGAACAGATTAGAAAAGCAGATACATTTACAAACACACTCAGTCACCTTATCTTTGACAAAGGGGCCAAACATGTTCACTGGAAGAGATAGCCTCTTTAATAAATGGTGCTGGAAAAACTGGCCCTCTACATGCCAAAGATTAAACCCATGTCTATCACCATGCACTAAACTAAAGTCAAAATGTGTCAAAGATCTAAATATTAAAATATACACACTAAGTCCACTGGAAGAGAAAGTAGGTAGAAATCTTGAAGACTAGGAGTAGGCAGAGAGTTCATGAACAAAACCCAAACTGCATGGAAAGTACTTCAAAGAACAAATGGGATCTCATCTTATTAAAAAGTTTTTGCACAGTGAAAGAAATCACCAACAAAGTGAAAAGACAACCCACAGGGTGGGAAAAATTTTAGCCAACTGTTCCTCATACAAAGGATTGTTACTGAGAACATATAAAGAACTCAAAAAAATCAGACCTCCCAAATTTAAGAACCCAATCCACAAATGGGCATCTGAGATGAATACACACTTCTCAGATGAAGAAATACAGATGACAAATAAATATATGAAAAAATGTTCAACACCACTGGTCATGTGAGAGATGAAAATTAAAACAACAGTGAGATTCCATCTTACCCCAGAAAAATGGCTATTATCAAGAAATCAACCAATAACAAATGCTGTAAGGGCTCTGGGGAAAATGTAACCTTTCTCCATTGTTGGTGGGAGTGTAGACTGGTGCAACCACTGTGAAAATCAGTGTGGAGATTTCTCAAAAAACTAGGATTGGAGGTGCCATTTGACCCAGCTGGTTATCTTCTGGTTATCTCCTTCTGGTTATCTTCCCAGAAGAATTAAAAACATCATACCACAACAATATATGTGCACCCATGTTTATGGCAGCACAATTTGTAATAGCTAGATCTTGGAAACAATATAAATGCCCATCAACCAAGGAATGGATAAAAAAGATGTGGTATTTTTATGCAATGGAGTACTACTCAGCCACAAAGAAGGTTAAACTGGAGACTTTTATAGGTAAATGAATGTAACTTGAGACCATACTCATTAGTGAAATAAACCAGATGCACATGTGTAAACATTGTATTGTCTCTCTAGTGTGAGATCCTGAAAGAGTAAATAAAATCCAAAAGGTACAATAGATATTGTAAAATTTGAAGAAACTGTTAAAAATGAAAGAGAAACTGAGATGGGAAATGGAGAAAAGGAAGGGAAAATAATATATACATATGATAGTTAAAATAGATACTTTACTAATTTCTCTTAGTTCATTGAAAAGAAAGGTTTGTCCTAGTATTGTTTGTACAATTGAATGCTGATATCTTGTACTCTGAGTAACTAATTTAAAGGTAACAATACACAATATATCAGCCATTGTTACCCTCCTATTATCTTGTTTTGAAATTTTGTTCTATATTTTCTCTTTAAAATAAAGTGCAAATTTTAATAAGTATATGAAAAATATTCAACATCACTAATTCTCAGCGGAATTCAAATCAAAACAACAAGATATGATCTCATTTTATTTAGAATAATTATCAAGAAGACAAAAGATAAGTTCTGATGAGGATGTGGAGAAAAAGAAATACTTGCATATATTGGTGGAATGTAAGTTGGCAGGTAACTATGTAAAAGAATATGAAGGTTCTTCCAAAATTAAATACAGAATTCCACATGACCCAACAACTGCACTACTGAGTACAGTATATACCAAAAAATGTGAAATCATTATGTCAAAGAGATATCTATACCTCTATGTTTATTGTAGCTCTATTCAAAATAGCCAAGATATGTAATCAATCTAAGTGCCCATCAGTGGATGCATGGCTAAAGAAAATACAATATAGATGCTCAATGGAATACTAATCAGCAATAAAATGCACAAATCCTATCATTTGCAACCTGTATAAACCTGGAGAATATTATCTTCATTTAAGAAAGGCACCCAAAATACAGTTACAGTTGTCACCCAAAATACATTGTCAAGCATGCTATAATTATCACTGCATTTTTACTTAATAAGACTATATATAGACAAAAGTCATTAGAGATTTTATATAGGTACTTTACATCCATATAGACTCTAATATATATATCCTAAATCCACATATAAGTAGATTTAGTGTGTGTGTGTGTATATATATATCTCATTCACATCTTAACCTCTAAACCTGTTTTGTTAATTTTAACTGGAATAATAGTAACTTGTTATAAAATAGACTAGAGCACCCATAATCTGTCTATTGTTATTTCAAGATCAAATATGAAATATGTGACTTTAAGAAAAGCCCTGCTCAAATTATTTGTACTTCTAATTCATGTAAAGAAAACCAAGGTAATCATATGGCAGTCTGAAAATTTATTCAGCCATTTATGTTTCCTGTAGTTAAAATACCAACCTGAAAAATAGCCTATTATTTCGTATGGCTTAAATGATTTCATAGTCTTAAGATTTTTACTTATATAAGATTTCTCATTCATTTGTTGTTATCAGTGACTTAGAAAATTCTGAATAACTGAGTGTTTTCATGATATTAACTATGATTTTTTCAACAAACTGCAAAAACTACATGACAGGAACATCAATATTCTCAAAAAAGTGACAAATTATTTGTCAAACAAAGTAAAAGAAAAACTAATATTTTGGTAATTAAAGCAGGTGATTATTCATTTTAGAATGTATTTTTCATTATTTATTCTCTATACTTCAAACTCCCTAGGATTTAAAAAGCAAAAAGTAATCCTTCTATAGAAATAACAATGTAAAAGTACTAAAAACATACCATTTATTCAAATAATCTGTATTTAATTTCTAAAAATAAGGAAAAAATGAATCCCTCATGGCTGACATTTTTAAAAACACATATGGCTCCTTTAGCAAAGCTTTCTGAACACATTCAATGCTACACAGATATGTGAGAGCACAATACCATCTTCCAAGTCTTAAAGACCAAAGCTGTGGGTGCTGTTTTTGCTAATGTGAATCACCATGGCAAATGTGGCACAAGCTAAATCTATCCTAACTTTCCATGTAGGCATAAAGCAGCTTATGACTGCGACACAGCTCAATATGCAGAGTCTACCACACAGCGTGCTGCCAAATTCATTTCCTACTGTCTAGACAGCCAGTCTAAACACTGTACGCAGAGGTCTTCCTGGAGCATAATTCTCCCAAAGACTTATTATGGCTCCTAATAGAGCTAACTACACTAGACACTCCCATTTTATTACCTTTCTATGGTATAGTTTATGTCTAGAAAAACAGAACACAGGCTTCCTTACAAGGAAGAGGAAGAACATTCAGTCATTCTTAAACTTATAAAATCAACATGGCCTGAAAACCAGTCCCCACTCAGTCCACAATCCTCCTGATAGCTTTTAGATTGTTTTCAGTAGTCAGGCTCAGAAGATTTTAAGAAATAAAACACTTCATTTTTATGAAATACATAGTGTGTAAAATGTTACCTGGTAGATAAATGCCCAGAATTAAAATGAATGCTCTCTACAGACTATTATACTAGTAAATTTATTGACATACTTAAAGAGATTTTGTTGATAAATAAAATAAACTTGTCTGGTTTTAACCCCACAGGGAGCAGTGAATCTTAAGCAGTGGACTATAATCAGTATGAAATCCAAATCAGAAGACTTGGGTTAAGTAGGACAACCTACTTAACCACATGATAACCACAGAAATACCTGGGACAGCCAACTGAATTCAAATAGATCTTCTGAAAAGGTGCTTAAGAATATAAATTAGCAACCAGCTCTAGAAATTAACTTGGGACTCAATATCAAAGAAAGACAGTGTTTCAGTATGATAAGAAAAAATTTAGGCAAGGGACACTGCCAGGGGCATTCAGAGAACAGCAAGAAGATGTGGAATGATGAGAACACTTTGACACCATGTAGCTTCTGATGCTATATTAGAGATTATATAGACATCAGTTTGTTAGCCTCTCTATGAAATGTGATACACTTGCATGCAACAATGTCTTAATGGTCATACACTTGTTGAGATCACCATGGAGGATTTGACCCAGAGCACTATTTTAAAATTAAGTCCTGAGTGCAAAAAAGATGGCAAAACAACAGCCCCCCAATACACCTTAAACCCTCTAGATTTGCTCAATCAGATAAGGAAGGAGCTGTGGGGGACAAAAAGACCCTTCCCCACTAGAGTAGTGTTTTGCTGTGGCTTCAGTTTCACAGCCTCCCAAGGTAAAATTAATAACTTTGAACCACAAGTGGCTACTTTGCCTTCTCAGTTCAGGGAAATTTTGCTGCATCACAGGCTGAGACTCCCACCCTTAATAAAATAGAATCATCCTTTAAGTTAACTGTTCAACAATCAGACTTTGAAAATGCAAATAAATGCTGTAAGAGGCTTTTATGAGCCCATAAAAGCGGGCTATGCTGTTTGAGATGATTCAAATTTATATAGACACTGGCCTCTCACATACAAGGGGCTACTTTGGCAGCAGCTATCACTCAGGCTATTCATCCACAGCCTAGGGGAAAGGGAAAGAACAAGGTTACTTGTCCCAGCTGCAGAGGTGGGGGGCATTTTGCCTGAGATTTCTCTACTGCATCTGTAAGGGCAGCACAGCCATTATCAGTCCCTTCAACAAAATCTTCTAGTATCTCTACAAATTGTGGATGAGGGTGTCATTGGGCAAGTGAGTGTAAATCCAAAACTGATGTGGAAGGTCGACCCATTCCAGGAAACTTCCAGTGGGGCCTGCCCCAACCCCACCAAATAGTGGGAATGCTATGACATGAGAGCTTCCTTGAAGCAGCATGGCCCAGCCTGGCTCAGTGCAGTGAGTCTGACTCAGTGCCACTGGTGGTTCATGGGGGCCAGCACTGTGGAGTTGATGACTGTGGGCAGAGAGACAAAAGCTGGGCTGGCCCTGATTCCCACATGCTGCAGCACAATAACTGCCAGGAGTCCCACCAAGACTTTAAACTGCCTGTTCACCCATGCCACAGCACTGATGTTGAGCTCAGCTGGGGGCCATGGGAGCCACAGGAGCCTGAATTGGGAAAAAATAAATAAAAAGGTGGTGGTGACTGCAGCATCCCCTGGGGAGGGAGACTCCAGCAAAGCCAACATGGAGATGGAGTCCATACCCAGCAGCAAGGTAGGCACTACCACCAAAGTATTGGTGCCAGATGATGAGGTCAAAGGACAGTAGTCCTCCCCTCAGGCCAATGAGCCACTGTAGGAGAGCTCACCCACAGCCCAGAGGTGATGGAGCAGGACCCGCAGCTGGAGGCAGGAGCAGAAAGCGGGAGCCCCAGGTGCCCAAATACAGGATAAAGGTTTTTCTTCTACACAAAAGACTAAATTGCAGGCTGTTATATGGGCCTTAAAAGATCAGTCATCCACTCCAATTAACCTCTTTTCAGACAGCACTTGTGTTTGTGGTGTTGTATGCTACATTGTATGCCACATTGGAGCTGCCACTGTACACACTGGCCAGAAGGATATTTTTCATTTGTTTCACACTCTCCAATTTGCCATTCAGTCATACTATGTCCCCTGTTTTATCGGTCATTTACATTCTCATTCCCAATTGCCAGGGCCTCTCGCTGAGGGAGATTGCTGGCTACTGTCAGTGTTACTTCCTGAGATGCCATTCAACTTCTGCCTCCCATGCCACCTTCCATCAAAATGCTTTTGTCTTATGCAAATGGTTCCATTTAACCTAGGAACAGGCTCAGAAAATTGTTGAACAATATTCCTCATGGAATATTTTCCTTCACTTTCTATGGCGGTTAATCCCTGAGGGTCACAGTCCAATCAACTCTGGCAAGTGGATGTCACTCACATTCCTGAGTTTGGCTCTCTACACCTGGTACACATTTCAGGGGATACTTCCTCAGGATTTATTTTTGCTTCTGCCTGCACTGGCGAAGTGGCTAAAAATGTCATTGCTCATTGCTTGGATGCTTTTGGTACCCTTGGCTGCCCATAGCACTTAAGACTGACAATGGCCCAGCTTATACAAGTCCTGCCTTCCAAGTGTTTGTAAAAGTTTTCATATTTCCCTTACCATGTGAATTCCTTATAATCCTCAAGGTCAAGAAGTTGTAGAACCTGCTTACCACATGCTCAAAATTCAACTACAAAAAAAGGGGAATCCTTCCCTACAAAATTCACACCTCATAATAGACTTCACTTGGCAGTATATACTATTAATTTTTTAAATACTACTAGGGATGGAACTACAGAGGCAGAAAAACAATTCAATCAGGTAAAGGAAAGCAAGCTAGGATGGGTCCTTTGGAAAGATTTTTATATTGGACAATGGAAGGGACCCATCCCAGTGCTAATTTGGGGTCACGGGTATGCTTGTGAGTTTCCAGAGAATGCTGAATGGCCTACCTTTGTGCCAGAGGATGCTTTTTGGCTATATCATGGACCCAGACCTGGAAAAGGAGTTGATTCCACCATTCAAGTGTTGATGCTCAGTCCTGTGGCAGTGATGCCTCAGACACCACATCGCAACTGATAGACAAAGATGGGGCTAGATGTGACCTGGGGCCAATTAAAGAAATTGACCCAGGATGCGCAGGGGATGGTAACCAAAAATGAGAATCGAAGGTCTGAGTAGGTGATAGACTGCATGGAGATAACTGAGCTGAAAATAACATGAAAGAAGGGACACAAAAGTTATCAGTATTCTTAAGACAAAATAAAATACAAAATATATATATATATAAATTATAGATAAAGGAATTTGTACCTTCCAAATTCTTATAAGAGATCTCTGCTAATTGACCTACAAAAAATTCTGTCTATTTATAATTACAAACTTCTAAAATTGTAAAAGAGTTATTATAATTCAATTTTGTCAAAAGATATATTTGAGTGCACTCTGGTTTTGTAAGATGTTTGTCTGTTTGTCCAATCTGTTAAGCTCTGTACTTGTCTGTTTGTTCTATCCATGAACAGCTGTTTTGTATTTGAGCTCAACAACTTTTTTCTCCTGTCTTTTCTTTTTCTTTTGCAATTTTGGATCATTTGTTCAAAATATAATTTGGGTTATAGATTTGAAAACATGCTTCCACCTGGGTTGCCAGCTGATCAATATGATAACAAAATTGGTTTTCTCAGACGTCATCAGAAATTTGTTAAGGTAACTAAATGGGAAACCTTTGGGTTTGGGAAATTATTGGTCAAGGCTCCCTTTGATGAACAAGAAAGCAGCTGCCTAGAGATTTTGTCCAGTTCTTGTTCACTAATATGAAGGCCCAATGATCTCCATATCCTTGTGGGAGACACCCAATTAATGTTATTAAAATTATATTATTGTGATATGTTCACATTGGTCATCAAAAGAATAAGTTTTCTAGACAATAAGGTTATTGACTTAAAGATGCTCTGGTACAAAGGTTTTCATACAGCTATGATGATTGTAATAGCAATCATAATAATAACAACAATGTAATGTAATGTTATTACATGTTATTACATGTAATCATGTAATTACATGTAATCATATAATAACAACAATAATAATCTCATGGCATATTAAATGTGTTCATGCCTCCAGATGTACAGATCTTCCAAAATGTAAAACAGAGATTGTTTATGGTGATACAATTTTCTTTCAGATTCAGACATCTGCCTTTAACCAAAACTTATGTGATGTATATGCTATGTATGTGCCTATATATTTAGATATGCCTAGACATTGCACAGTCCAGAAAATGTCACCAATTTCTTCAGTGACATCCCATTAAAAGTCAACTAGGTAGATAAAAGCTTCTTATGTACTAGATAGAGATGACTGACTAAAAACACTATTTTATGTCAAAATGGATATTTAGGCATGTTACAAAAGTGTCACCATGAGTGGCATGCTATAATATTCTGTATGGCTTTTGATTTCTAATTTTCTGTGTAAAGAATATAACAGTTGTCTGTTAACATTCTACAGGGATTCAAATACTAGAACATCCATGGTTGGTAGGAAACAACAGTTTTATTTTGTATAATATTAAGCTCACTGCTCGCAATACAATATAATGTCATTAACCTTCTCTTCTGGATGTTCAACAACTGAAGTATGGAGACCAAAAACTAGAAAGATAGATGGGCTAGGAGGACAGCCAATATTTTGGCCCCAGCCCTCTGAGGTTAATGAAGACCCAGGCCATGAGGGAACCTTTTAGTGATATCCTACAACTGTGGTGAGTTATACAAACTCCTGACCAAGAAGAATGTGGGACCACAGAGGAAAGTGATCAATGATGTACAGTGTGCCTAAGGAGAGTCTCCAGAAGAGAAAAATCTCCCAAGGGTTCACAGAAATCAACTTGGTCAAGCAATTGCCATGACTCATCCAGACAGCTTACACTGACAGGAAAACAGAGAGATGCTATGCATGGTTCTGAGGTAAATCCTGAGGAGACTTAACTCACTTTGATAGATAGGAAAAAATTAATTTTAATTTATACAGGTCTCACCTTAACTTGGTCTTGAACATCCAGCAGAAAATTATAACAATAACAGGGATAAAACAATGCCATAGTAATATGCCAGCTATAAAAGAAACTCAAATCACTAACACCTTGACAATTTCCAGCTACACTGGTAACTGACTATTGTCATGGAGAGCCCAAGGCAATCCATTCAAACAGGTTGCTAGTCAGAGGGGTGTCACATGACATCAACCTGTTGATTGTATAAATAAACACACTGCAGTCATTGAGCAGTTCCTTTTTCTCTCATCAGGAGAGAGGGCTCCACCTGACCTCAGCTTTCTGTTTTCTGACTCTTGTCTTTATTTCTTCATCCTCTACTATCCTTCACTCCAAGAATTTCAAGAGCTGCGCTGGACATGGCATCTTTGAACATAATATGTTAAGAAAATGTTTGAAGAAGATATGAAATGTAAGGAAGTAAAAATGGCAGACAGACTTAGAAGCACCAAAATAATTCATGATTGATATCTGACTCATCTTTCTTGTTAAAATCTAGAACTTATGATTACAAATTAACCAGCATATGAAGAGAATTAGCTATGCAGGAGTGAAAAGAGAAGTGAAGTAAGACCATCAACATATCCCTGACAGATCATGACCTAGGTTATGCCATGAAACTAAAACAGCACATGCTGCTGAATTTAAGATAAATACAACATACCAGCTTTTCAAAATATTGCATAGGTTATCTCCCTACAAACCTTCATTATTGGAAGGTGCAGTGATCTTTGTTTCATTTCACACTGAATTCTCTCTGTAATTCAAATACAAGCATAACACTGTGCATTTAAAAATAACATTAACATTAATTAAAATTAAATTCATTTGAAGATATCTATGTCTTCTTTCAGTTAGAGGTGGGAATTTTTTCCTTATATGAACCTTTGAGGAGCTGTCATGGTGCTCAAAACCCTTGGGGGAGAGGCAAAAACCACAATGCAAATGAGATTATAATTAATTATGCAGTGGGTGCTCTCTGTGGTTTTCAGAGATCCAGCTCAGGTCCACCAGGTGTGTTCTGGCTGTTAGAACTGGACAATCTTTGCAATTTTGGAGAGTTAGTTCCCTCATTTACATTCTGCCCTTCAAACTCCCTCTACATCTGCCAGGAGCCTCTTTACTTTCTGCCTCATTGCTAAGCAATATTCTTGGGGTCTTCTGCTTGAGAAATTGAGACATTTTTTAAGCCAAGGCAACTAACAGAGACATACAAGTAATTTTTGAAGCTTTAGTGCCTCTAGACAATTTACCCATTGAAGCAATTTAAAAGAAAAAAAATGATCAAAATTTCACAATCAAAAGTAACCAAGAACCTAAGTATCCAGTCATGAATATCCAATCCTTGAAGTGTTCTCTTATTACATTAGATTTATCCCTTCTATTTTTGAAAAATTTCCTTCAGTTATGCTTTAGAACATAGGTCAGCAAATATTTGTCTATAAAAGTCCAGAGAGTAAATATATTATGTTTTCAGACCACATGCATTTCATTTACTGTGATGTGATGAGGTGTGATGTGATGTGAAGTGATGTGATATGGTGTCTGCATGTGTGTGTGTACGTTTGTGTGTGTGTGTGAAAATGCTTTAAAAACATGAAAACAACTTTTACCTGAAATGCTGAAAAAGAAATAAGCCATTGGTTGCCAATCCCTATCTCACAATAAATGGCTTTTTTACATAATTTGTGATCTCATCAAATTTCATCATTGGTTTATTCATTATTGGTTTATATCATGGACACTGATTTATTAAAAGCTAATCACAGGTAATAGGAGCCAGGATTCTTACAGAGAAGGAACTGAAAAGGAAAAAAAAAAAACTAGAATGACCCCTGAGATATTGAAACGGAATTAGAAATAACAATATTAATTTATGTTATACAATCTTTATTGATAGACACAGAATATATGTAAAAGTATGTATAAGTGTTTTTGTGTATGTGGGGTGTGTGTGTGTGTGTGTGTGTGTTTTCACTAGCTCTGTCTACTGACAGAGCCTGGAAAAATTAACACCTTAATGGCAAGGAGAACATCTAGATGTGGCTTCTGAATACATTCTCTTGTAAGACGAAAAAGGATTCTTGGAGATATAGCTAATTCCACTACTAAGACAAAGAAAATACAAAATGAACTTGGAATGCATTCCTGGGCCTGAAAGCAAAGAGCTTAAGGAAAGATGGAGAACCATCAAAATGACACAGAAGCCAGCTTTAAATGGCTTTTACTGTTCAGGTCAGCAACCATCTCTTCGTGAAAAGCAAAAATGAAACTACAGCCATGGATTATAAATTCTTAAGAAAATAAAAAACCATAAGCTGATACAGACAAGCTTGAAGAGGGAAAAAGTATTTATATAATTTTAAAGTAACTCCCTACAAATTTCATATTGGTTTAACAGCAGGAAAGAGATCTTTTTATTTATTTATTTTTTATTTTTATTTATTTTTTATTTTTTTGTGGGTACCGGGGGTCGACCTCAGGACCTTGCGGGCCAGCAGGTGCCAGTGCCGCTGAGCAATATCACCGGCCCCTTTTTTCGTATGTGGGATCCGGGAGTTGAACTCAGGACCTCGTGCTTGCCAGCCATTTCACCGGCCCAAGAGATCCTTTTAAATAAAGAAGTTAGACAGATACCTCCTTAACTGATAATCAAGTGCCATTATTTTCAGTAACAAGACAAGTTAAATTTATACACCACCTAGTGGGTTAAATTGTAAAGAGCAAAACATTACTTTTACAATATTCCTACCAAAGTGATGTAACCTAAATATAACAATGAGGAAACTAAAAAAATAAAAATAAAATTTAAAATATTCTAAAATAGAAGAAACACTAAAGAAATAACATATTGGCTTTAATACCTTTAAAAATTTGAAGACATGAAAGTAAATGAGATACAAATAAAACCTTTCAAAAAGAAGAAGAAAACTAAATCTAGGCATGGTGGTGCATGCTTGCAATCTCAGCACTCAGGAGGCTGAGGCCAGAGGATCTCCATGAGCTCAAGGACAGCCTGAACTACATAGGAAGATTCCGTCTCAAAAAAACAAAAAAAGAAAGAAAGGAGACTAAAGAAACTTTTCAACTAAATGCAATGATTTATTCTGATCTGGTTATTTTGCGATAAATAATTTTTATAGAAATTATTAGTGAGACATGAGTGGGATCTTTGGATTAAATGTTGGTAATGAGCCAATTTAAATTTTCTTGATTTTGGTGATTCTGTGTTTTTTTTTTTTTTTTTTTTTTGTGGGTACCAGGGGTTGAACTCAGGACCTCACGCACCAGCAGGCACCCGTGCCACTGAGCGATATCACCGGCCCTTTTTTTGTATGTGGGTACCAGGAGTCAAACTCAGTACCTCACGCTTGCCGGGCAGGTGCTTATGCCACTGAGCTATCTCACCGGCCCTGATTCTGTGTTTTGAGATGGTAGAGCATAAGTTACTTTCAAATAGTTTGGAAAAAAGCTATGCAATATGTTTATAAGGATGTAAAAGTAATATTTAGTAATAGTGCACATGCATGTGTACTACTTTTTTTTGTAATTATGCAAATCTAATAATTAGCCCTCTCGTCATTCATTCATGTAATTCATTTATTTATTTACTTTTTCACTTACACTTGCAATCATTTATTTTATTCTATTTTAAACAGAAAAATGGAAAAATAACAATAAAACAGTTTTAAAAGAGGCTAGTAGGAGAGTAACAATAATTAATACATTGTGTACTGTTATAGTCACAGTAGCTTTTCAGAGCACAAGATATTGGCATTAAATATTGTCCAAAAAAGTATTAGCACAGACCTTTCTTTTCAATAACCTAAGAGAAACTAGCTCTATAATTATCTTAACTATCTTGAGTATATGTATTTTTTTTTTCCCCTAATTCCTTAATTCCTTTCTCCCATCACAATTTTTCTTTTCTTTTTGAACTGTTCCTTCCCATATCACAATATCTATTGTACATTTTGGATCTTATTTACTCTTTCAGTTTCTCATACTAATGAGAAAATATGATGTTTACACATGTGGGTTTGACTTATTTCATTTATGATTATGGTCTCAAGTAAAATCCATTTACCTATAAAAGTCTCAAGTTTATCTTTCCTTATGGCTGAGTAGTGTTCCATTATATAAAAAAGACACATCTTTGCAGTCATTTATTTTAAAACTACACTGTTGCATTCATAGTATGATATGTTTGGATATTTTATACACATTTTTCATTAATGATTATTACATCCCTATAACAAGGTATAAATTATACTTTAATTTTTACTAAGAAATAATATTCAGAGAGTTTTTTTTTTTTTGTGGGTACCTGGGGGTCGACCTCAGGACCTCGTGTGCCAACAGGCGCTCGTGCCACTGAGCCATCTCACCGGCCCTCAGAGAGTTGTTGACCAAAGCTGCATACAGTATAAGAAAGCTTGAGTTGAAATCCAAGCCATACAGACTCATTGGATTACACTTGACTCAAAGAATGACATTTAAAACATATCGTTTGTTCTTTCAACTAAGTGATCGATTAATTAAAAATTATGGTATTATATAAATATGTATTAAAACCATGTCATTTCATTTTCTTTACTAATGATTGCTTTTTTACAATTGCTTCTAATAAAGAAAAAGAAATAACTGATAAAAATGTGGGTAGGATGAGACAAAGGAAAGAGCTGAACATTACAAAATAGAATTCTATCTGGAAAAGCTATGTAATATATGACTACAACTACATGACATTCTGCATAAAGGCAAGACTATTCAAGCAATAAAAATATCAGAGATTGTTAGAAGTTGGAGTGGAGGAAGAGAGGTAGAGTAGTCAGAATACTGAAGATAGATATTTTAAGGCACTGAATTATTTTCCATGCTAGTATAATTGTAGATGTCTGCCATTAGACATTTACCTAAACACACAGAATGCACACCACCTGTAAGAGGAAAGTTACCAAGCAGCAAACTCATAGAAATTTCATAGCAGAAATTAGAAATCAGTTAGTAGCTTCTGCCTGAGCTCATGCTGCCTGTCATATAATTAGACTCAGGTAGCCTTAACTGTCTGCGTCCAGCTGCAGTTTCTAGATGAAGCCCTAGGTCAGCCTGACTGAGTCCAGTTGTAATGTCTGTATTTTCCTCCCCAAAAGGATATGTTTATAGTTTTCCAGCTTGATTCAAGGACACATTGTACTTTACCTGCTCAGCTCAGACCGCCTCCTTTCCTTCCCAGAATGTTATAAACATTATAAGTAAGATTACTTAGAATAAGCTTACCTGGCAACCTGTGATTTCATTCAGTAACCAATCATGTAATAACCTGCAATCAGCTTGTACTTCCTGCTTGCTAAGATGTATTTAAACTGAAATCTAAACTGACTCAGGGCTAGTGATTTGGACTTGATTCCCACTAGCCTGCTAGCATCACAATAAATTTGCTTTCCAGCCTCCTCAGTGCAGAGCGTTTTCCTTTCAGTCCTGGTTTGTTTTTCTTCTGCAACACACCAAGAATAATTTCTGAAATAAACTATAAACTTCAGGTAATAAGATGTCAATAAGTTATGTCAATTGTAAAATATGTAGCACTTGGGTGGAAACTATTTATAGTAGGAACCCAGTACATTCATCTTGCCAAAAACTATGAAAAATCTTTGTAGTTTTCAGTTCATTTGGTTGTGAAAAACCAGAACTTTTCATTTAAAAAATTCAGTCTAGTTTTTAAAAGTATGACCTGGGACCTGACATGGAGATTCTATCAGGTCACCCCACTGCAACACTGTCAAATCCTATTACTTTGCTCTTGTATTTGCTTCTAGCTGCTGAACCCTAACTTCTTTTTTTTTTTTTTTTTTTTTTTTTTGTACTGTGAATCAAACTCAGGACCTCATGTTTGCCAGGCCACTGAGCTATATCCCCGGCCCAGCCCTAATAGTTCTGAAAGCACTGCCAGTGTGAGCCAGACATCTATAGATCTCTATAGAGATATAGAGATTCCCAAACAACTCTCTAGGAAAAATAGAAGAGAGGGATCACAGTGTGATTCGAAGGAGGACTGGTTGCAATAAACAAATGGTAGAGTACTTCCCTAGCATATAGCAGCCCTGGGTTCAATCCAAAATAAATAAATAATCCAACGTTAAATAAATAACTAAATGCTTTAATGACTTTATGTCTCCCTCTAAGAAAGAAATTATCAAATGACATCAAGAATTTTGAAGGGAAAAAAACTTTGATTGTTATGTGAAAACATGAAGAATATGAGAATGACGACTCTTTCCAGGAAGTCTTAGCAGCTGAGAATATGAAGTAGAGCTGTGCAGCTCAGGGACAGCAGATGATGAGGGTGAGGGTGAGATGCTGCAAGGGTGAAATGTTCCCTCCCTGGTTGCTCATTCACCTTCTGTAAGTTTGCCAGAAAACCCATGGTTCTGTTGATAGAGTCTGAGCTCTTAGTGAAGTTGGTAAGGTCAAAGACTACTGTTCTTTCCTGGGAACATAGGCTGTCGGAGTGTACTAGACCTGCACAGGGTAGGAAAGCCTTGAAGTGCCATGAGCTCCATAAAAAAATGGTCTCTATAGATTATCACATCTTCCATGGAGGTGGAAGGCAGAGGGGAAGCTGAGCATAGAGTTTGCTCATTTCCATTTTTCGAAATGTGCTGGAAGAAATTCAATATTTCCCTTACATGAAATTTGTGCAGTGAAATTGAATTGAGCATGACTATACAATATAAATACACTTACATGATATACATACATAACACCACACAAGCATACTTTCTCACTTATTTTTGCTTATGTACTTTCTTTCTTTTTTTTTTTTTTTTTTTTTTTTTTATGTGGGTACCGGGAGTCGACCTCAGGGCCTCACGCTTGCCAGGCAGTCACTTATGCCGCTGAGCTATCTCACCAGCCCTGCATATGTACTTTCGTACTCATATGTATTGAGAAAGAATTTGCACAAAAATCTCATTATATAATGCATTAGGTTCTGGAATAAGGAATGAAAAGGCTCTTATAAATATTTCAGGATAATGCCACTTTTACAACACCTCTATCCACCTTCACTGGTTACACAGCAATAAAGCTTCCTCCAGTAAGAATTGGTCATTATTTCTTTGTTTGAGGACCATGTAAAGTTGGCTGATATTTTTTGTGTTTTTCAACAGAAGAATTACACTTAGCACTGTGGGTTTACACTAAGATATGACATTCAGAATTGTGACTGGCTATGGAGTAGCAACTCCCAGGCCTCCTCACCCATTAAGAGGATGACAAATGGAATAATCTGTATTATTGAAATTATAATCATTTTTCTTGATATGGAGCAAGAATATGAATGTAGATTTACATTGTTTTATATATATGATATGACTATATCCCATGATTATGTCTGTATGTATGGCTTTTATAACAAGTGAGAAAAAAAGCCATGAAAGACCAATTTTTAAAAAAACTTTAAAATATCCAACAGGAGAAAAATTAACAAAAGAAAGACCCTTCTAGTCACTTCAGTAACTAGTTATTTGGTGCTGATCCAATATTGTTTGCCAAGTTGTGAGAAGCAAAGCTAGCTAAAGGAAAGAAGCTATTTTATGATTTTAAGATATAACTTAAATTTATATTACAATATTTATAAATTATTCTATGTTTTTAAAATCACATATGCTTCTTAATTCTGTGACCTAGAAATTTTGTAGGCTTATTAGCTATTGATAAAAACTAACAAACTGGAAGAACCACATTAGAAAATTAAAATCATAAGCAGTGGGTTGAATAGGATTAGCTTAAGCTTATCTGACTATAAGCTTGGTGAACAAAGGAAGCTCACTGGGAAAACTATGTGTGTGTAATATAATATGTACACTATTCATGCAACTTTGTTTATTGCAAAAATGAATCTTTGTAGTAAAACTATCCAAACAAACCTCTATTCTCTATGAGAAAACATAACTCCCCCCCCCCCAAAAAAAAGCCAAAAAAAAAAACCTAGAATGTGTCCTGACATCCATCCATTTCACTTTCTTTCTGCAGGTCCACAGAGCAATTCCCATTCCACAGCTTCATTGCTGACGTCTGCTTGGCAGCAAGTGACATTACAGGAACTTATAATTCTCCTAAAGGGCAGATAAATGGTTGTTAAGTCCCTGCTGAGGTATGTCTATATTCATCTGGTAGAGATGAAGAGACAAGTATCACGGCTGGTAACTTGTGTGTAAGATGCTGGCCCTGGTTCAGGAATTCTACCAAGTCCAATCTGTCTTATTGATTGTGGAGAATGTTGCAGGATGAGGAAAAACTCTCTGGCAGCAGGTACATACACATGCATGGAACCTAAATGTTAGCTGGAACCTATCCCGTCTTCAAAAGGAAAGTAAGGTATTGTGAAAACCGTAGCAGAAAAACTTATTTATTACTTATTTATTCTGCTGAGCCCTGAGAAATATGTCTGATGTCCAAATTCTATGATTTTACGTGTGTTGCCATTTCACATAACTTTTTAAATTCATTCAAAATACAGGCATTCACAAAGCTCCTAACAGCTATATCATGAATTTCAGTAAATTTTACTGACAATTAAAAAATATGCAGCGTGTGGGCTAATCTCCACCACCCTCTAAATTACATACATTCCTCTCTAATCTCTTTTTTTGTGCCATCTTCCTTTCAGTATTTGAAAATTTTTTCATTGCCCTAACAGTAGATTAATAACCATCTCCTTTAATTTCAGTAGTATCTAACACTAAAGCTTATAAATGACTCAAATTCTATCCTAAGTGTTCTCAGCAAGAAATCACTCTTCAGCAAATATGATACGTGCTATAGGAGGAATTCTGGTAAACAGAATGTTCTTAGCCTTACCACCTATAATACCTATAGATTTAAAACTCACAAATACTCAGTAAAAGTATAAAAATAACTACATGTGTGAAAACTACAAACATTTTCTGGAAACCAGTTGATCTCATAAGGGGTTGAAGAGAATTAACAAAGACATATGTGCTCTGTGACTGCAATGTGATTCGTGACATGGTGGACACAGAACTGGCCCCAAGCTTAGTCCTCTGCTTTTCTCAATAAATATATCCCTTTTGGAAGGTAAATGTATTCAGCCTTTTGCTTCTAGAAATACTGCAGACTAAATAACCTGAGAACAGTATTTATCTATTTGTAAATAGAGGTAATGCATGGCTGAACTTACAACGTAGTAAAGGAAACACTGTAATCGCTATGATGTTCAGATGCTTTATTGGCTTCCACACATCTATAATATGGTTATGATTTGTCTCCTCATTCTAGGATTGCCTCTTATGTAGCAAGGACCACAGAATAGAGTGGGCATCCTGTTAGAAGGCAAGCTTCAGTCATTCTCCTGTGCAGTTTCTTGTAGAATTATACTACGTGCCTCACTGTGTCCTCTTCCTTAACGCTGTGTGAGGTAGTTGAGATCAGAAATGAGAACTGAGTGTATCCTGAATGCAGCCAGGTCCCTGTGTAGTCACTCTGTTTTGGACCCGCTTCTCCACTGAAAGGTGCTGTCTGGCTTTCTCTTATCAGTGTAGTACAAACAGCCTGGTCCTCTGTAGCAGACCTGAAAGCATCACAGCATGCCATTGATAGAATACACTTGGAAGAGGGGTCAGCATTAGAAAGCATGCAAGTGTACATCTAAAAGTACGTTGCGCAGTTGAATTCATATGTATGAAATGAATAATCTTATTTTCTCTCAGTTTACATTATTTATTGATATGCCATAAACTCTCAGCACAAAAATAGAATATGAAGACAAGCATTAGGTATTGCTCTCTCCCAATGGCAGCACGATGTAACAGAATACTCTTTACTTCTATGACTATGGACTCTTCAGTCAGTTGATGATGATTTGAAGCACCCTGGAGGTTCCTAAGACCACAGACTATGTAAAATTACTTTATTTATAGCTCAGTCTTAGGTCCACATAGTTTCTCATTATAAACTACTGTTTTAAGTGGGTAGTTATCATATTTTAGACACCTAAAATATTTAGAAGATCCATTTTCTGTGCAAAGAGCTCCTAAAATTTAAGCTGTGATGTTGGCAGGCTCATCTTTCATGAACCAACATTTTCAGCATCTAAGCCTGATTCTGTTTTCCTCCTGAAATGTTGTAACTTTTTCAATGCCCTTTAACTGATTCTTGATAGTTTAATCATAGCGGATTCTGTTAAAAGCAGGCAGAAACCTGAAAAAAATCCTCCAAATATCTTCCATGTAAAGTTAACCAGAACTACTACTCCCAGCACCCACCCTTGCAATCATATAATCTTTACTAACCTGTGGCTTTGCTCTTTGTAATATTATATCACTTAAATTCAAGAGATTATTAGACTTTAATGAAAGTTTAATGTACATTGAATAGTTTTACATTTAATGTCTTAGTAAAACTTCCCATCACATTCTAAAATGTCCTCTAAATACATCACCTTCTCAATTTTGTTTAATTTTTTAACTCTGAAACCACAAACTGCCTGTACAATTTAATTGTGTTCCTGAATTTGAACTGCTTTTCCAATGGAAGAGCAGGCAGAGTGGACTTCATTGAATATGTACAACAGTCAATTCACTGACATGAATGCGGGATGTGCATTGTGTCATATGGCTTTCTAATTTTGATTCTGACTACAAAAAATAAAAATAAAAACATGAATTTCAAATTTTTACTTTACAGATTAAGCAAGCATACTCACAGAAATTGTGCAGCTTGCTGACAGTCGACTTGTTAGTATTTACACACTTCTGTGTAATTCCAGCTGTTCTCTTCCATTGCACTGAGCAACACAGATTGCATTTTGGTATCAAGCTTATAAAATATTGGAGATCGTTTCAGGTGTAAGATGTTATATTTTAGGAAAAAGCCTTAGGGCAGGATGACTTCCATGGAAATGTGGGAAAGCACAGGAGGAGAAAATTGAAGCTAGAATGGGCTCATTCGCTTGGACATGATGGGCTTTGTTGGGAAGTAGTTAGAAGCCACACCCTAAGAGAACATTTTAACACATAGCAGCATCAGTCGCATGGCAGAAAATGGCTTGCACTGTTAATGATGGCCACTTGAGCAATTTCTACACTAACTAACACCAAGACACCAAAATTATAGCTTTCATGTGCTATTTCTGGACCACTACTATCATTATTCATTATTACTACTGTTATTACCACTACTATTATTGTTTATTAAACTATCACTGAGAGCTTGTTAAATACCAATTATTACTAGGTATTGAGGACACAGGTGATAATTTGATGTCGGGGATATCACACCACCAGCAACAGGGCTCAGCCTCTGAATCTTGAAATCACAACAGACTAAAATTTCTAAAAGGAGGGGAAATCCAAAGAATCTCAGTGCCAAATAAACTATAAACTAGAGATAAGACCTCAGCAACAAAATAGGCAAAAATTGAGAAAAGAAGGTGAAGTGTTTGAAACACATTGCTAAGGGCCAGTGATTGTCACATGATCACAAGACTTTAGAATGAAAATTCATTAGGATTTCAGTAATGGACCACTTCTCTTAGATCTGTGCTCTTGGATTTTTAACAGAGATTACAAATTCTCAGTTTCAACAGTGATTCATGGTTTTCTATTCTTTGTTTTACAACTTTCTAATTAATTCATAAAAACATAGCACAGAATATTTTACTGTTTAATTCTGTTAATTTTTACTGAGTCCCCTATATAGGCGAAGTTGTTATTAAGCCATAACATTATAACATAACATAACATAACATTATAACATAACATTATCTCATCAAACTATTAATTTTGTCTATTTTCTTATGGGGGGAGAGTGGCTATTTCACTTTAAATCTTTTTAGTATGGGTTCCACATATGGGATCGGTCAGTTATGATAAACAATGATTTGTTGTCATTAAAAGAGTAATCATTTTGAACAAAGATAATTGTTATATATTTTTTTTTCTTTTTTTTTCCATGGGTGCCGGGGGTTGAACTCAGGACCTCGCGCACCAGCAGGCTCCCGTGCTGTTGAGTGACATCACCGGCCTTCTTTTCATATGTGGTTCCGGGAGTCAAACTCGGGCCCTCGCACTTTCCAGGCAGGCGCTTATGCCTCTGAGCTATCTCACCGGCCCTGTTATATATTTTTAAATAAACACATTCCTACTATATTGCTGTAGTGGTTGCAATCTGAAAAGATTGTGGCAATCTTGATAGACTAAACAGCAATAAAATTTTGAGTGATTAGAGAGGTCACTCTCTTCCTAATATTTAGCAGGGCTATGTAGAAAACAAGCAGCAAATATAAAAGAATAATGTAAGCTATAAGTGTGAATACCAGTGTGATATATGGTCAAAATAATAACTAAAGATATATAATCATGAGTCTTATTAGCATTAGGTTTTCAATTAAATATGTGATAGATTAAGTATATGTTTGTTTCTATTTCTTCTTAAACCCACAGAAATGATATTTTACAGATATAAAGGAATACAGACCAAACAATAGGAAAATACAGTAAACATATCAAAAATAATTGAAAAATAAAAAGGAAATAGCTAGAGATAACTAAATTATGAGAATAAAGAAAACTGAACTTGAGTTATTTGTGAAAAAGCAAGCCAACCAAAAGAAACTCATGGGCATAACATAATTCAAGGATTTGAAGTCCCAGGACCTCTCAAGAGAAAAGTGCTGACACTTTCTAATAGCAGGAGAATTTTCTGCTTATGTAAAAGATCCACTTACATACAGAAAAGTTGTGTAGAACCCTAAGCCCAGTCCCACCTAACAGGACTGCTTGTCTTCCAGCCTGACAGACACTTAGAAATTTATGAAAGTTAGACCAAACCATTTTCCGGACTGGAGACACCAGATGCAACTGAGCGCAAAGTTGCTGTACAGAAAACATGGTGCCTAAGCATAATACCAGTGGAGAGTAAAATCCCTATCTTCATGCAGCTCCCAGAGACGCACTTCCTTAGACGAAAATGGTGATGCATTTATAAGGAATCTGGCCCAAAATGAAATAAAAATGTAAAAGTAGCGATGATCATGTCAGGACCTTGCAGCTGGTGAGTAAATTTAGGGCAATGAGTTAGGCACCACAATTTCAACTTGTGTGGTCTCCGCTCACTCCAGGTAGTTAACGTTAGAATGGTATTGCGGTACACTAGTTGGTGTTAGAATATACGGAATCTGGAAAGTAGAAAAACTTTTATAGGATAAAAGTGAAGAAAATTTCAAGGTTGCTTGCACTAGGCAAGTTTCAGGTTGAAGACCTGAAGAAGACCTAAAAAGAGACCAGGGCCGAGGGCAGAACATAGAAGAAGGCCTCAAGGAAGAACGAAACTGAGGGACGACCTGAGAGGTGGATCATACTTAGAGGATACCATTGATGAGACAATACATTTTGTTGTTTTTTTTTTTTTTTTTTTTTTTGTGGGTACCGGGGGGTCGACCTCAGGACCTCGCGTGCCAACAGGCACCCGTGCCGCTGAGCGATATCACCGGCCCCTTTTTCGTATGTGGGATCCGGGAGTCGAACTCGGGCCCTCGCGCTTGCAAGGCAGGCACTTATGCCGCTGAGCCATCTCACCAGCCCTACATTTTGATTGAATTGTTTAAAGTTACATAAAACCAAGCAAATAATAATAGGTAATAGTTTATTTCACATAAATTCACAATTATAGAGCTTAAAAGGCATATTTAACTATAAGTTTCAGTTGTAAAATGATAATTATAAAGGCACAAAGTACAAAACCCTTTTATATAATATAGCTGCTTCGAAAGTATGAAAGAGTAAAAGTTTGATAAGAGAAAAAATCTTCCATCTCAATGTTTAGTAATTTGGTAGTCATTGCTCATAGTTGAAAATTCAACAAATAAAGCATATTATTTACAAATATAAAAATATGCGCTGCAAAAACTAAAAATGTGTTGAAGGGCTGCATCTGGACTGAGACAAAAGGTGTGCTTACAGAGCCACTCTAAACTGAACTTCTGTGAGACCAAAAACCCTTCAAGGGTTCAGAACACAGAACTCAGAAGTATTCGACAGAGAGACAATTCAGTGCAAAAGTCATATATATTATATAACACTGCCATGGGCATTTGGGGCAGCACTCTTTAATCGTATGTATTCATACTTCTGATATGAAACATTTGAATGTTTACATTTCATAAATTACAAAATAATTACAGCTTTATGTAACTTTAGACAAGCTTTTGCTACCAAGATAGGTTTTTTTGAATATTTCATTTTTTTAAATTTTTGAAAATAGGAATTATACATAAGGAATCTTTGACTTATTCAAAACATTTTGTTCTTAAAACAATGCTAATGATACAGATCCTTTTTATATTTTATGGAAAAAAGATAAAACAAAATTTCATAACAAAATATTAGGAGAGGGCTGGGGATATAGCTCACCAGCAAGGCACCTGCCTGGCAAGTGTGAGGTCCTGAGTTCAATTCCCGGTTCAAAAATAATAATAGGAGAATAACAATAGTTAATCATTAGTTACCTTTAAAGTAGTTGCTTAGGGTACAAGATATGGACACAAAAATGTCTCCAATCTATATTAGCACAAACTTTCCTTTTTAATGAACTAAGAGACACTAATGCTATAACTGACTTGCATTTTTCAATGGAATTTTATTTTCCTGGATATCTATTTGAATCCATTTCATGCATTCTATTTCTTTCCTATATTGACCATTCATGGTTTTCATCCTCTTCCTATCATCTTCTGTTTATCTATCTCTACTTCAGATTTGCTGAGCAATTCCTTTATAAATGTTGACAATTCTTTTTCTACCTGAGAGATTATTTCTGATCTGATTTCCTCTATAGCCTCATGGATTTGTTTCTTTATTTCGGTTGCTGTCATTTCAGAAATGTCATGTCTGTGTTTTCCATTTTCCTCTATCTTGTTGTCTCCTGGACTTGCTCTGGTTGGGCTGCATGTCTGTGGTTACATTTTGCTTCTGCATCTTGTCATTTTCCATTTCAAATTTTTATTTTGTTTTCTGTGTTGATCCTTGTAAGTTTTTGTAGTAGGTAGCTTTATCACTAGTATCAAGACTTTTCTAATTAAGCTTTCTTCTTCAGGGATGTCTTCTATGTGTAGGAGATTCTTGGATTGTGTCTGTCCCAGGATCCTACCTTTCCAATTAATTAAGAGTGAGATGTTGGTATCTGTTTGGCTCAGTCCCCAGTCCTTTGGTGCTGGAGTGTGGTGAGGTTATTACCCCAGAACTTCCCAGAACTGTTACAGAAGTGAGAACAACTGATTAAAACAGATATGATGTCCTAGCTAAAGTAGTATAATTAGCAGTGAATAACATCCAGCACAGTTAAGAAACTGTGATAACTATTAATTTTGTACCTTTAACCATAGAAGCAAAATCTACAGTTATATAGCTGAACTGATCACAAATTGGGAGCTTGTATGCAAAGTGTCTCCCCTTGGCAGTGTGGTTTTACCCTGTGGTAGGGGTATTTAAGAAAGGTAGTGGATAAAACAAAGATAACTGAAAAGAAATTAGTAGTCAGCCTGGAGGACAAAGCATGATCGGACAAGCTTTGGGAAACTAGAGAAGAGGGCAGAAGAGAAAGAATGAAAGAGTAAGCCAGGGAACTTGGTCTCCGGGTTTGGGGAATGGGATTAGTTTTGTGTGGCTGGAAATCTACCCAGCCATTTAGAAAGGAGTAAAAAGGTAAGAAAAAAAGGAAAGAAATAAGAAAAAGAGAAGATGAAAAGAATAGAAGAGAGAGAAAAGGGGACGCCCCACCTGCCTGCTTCTATTTTGCACGTCTTTGTTCCCAAGCACAGTGCTGGTTCACCTAACTCACCACCTGTTGGCTCGTATTGTTGCTATTGCTTCCGACAGTTTCACCATGCTAGTCCCGCCTGTCCAGCCTGTGCACCCTGGCTGAGGGCCCTGCTGTGTGGCTGACGTTCCCACCGGCCTCTGTGTCTTCCTGGGCTGCTTTTCACCTGGATCCCAGCAGCTGTGATGGGAGGGACTGGTTTCTGTGTATAGATTCTTTTTTTTTTTTTTATGCGGGTACCAGGAGTTGAACTCAGGACCTCGTGCTTGCCAGGCAGGCGCTTATGTCACTGAGCTACATCACCGGCCCAGATCCATTTTTAAGGATCAAATAAAGAAAGAATAAACCATGATACAATCAGGAAATTTGAAGATGGCTTGACTATTTTCAGATAAACATGGGGGTTTATAAAATATAGCTGGTGAAAAACTGTAAGAAAAGACAGCAGATGGTATCTTGGGGTTTGAACACTTTGTTCTAAATTAGTCAGATTAAAAAGTGAACCTATTCAATAGAAGTATAAATAAATGAGCACCTAAATCTGAATGAGTAAAAGTACATTTTTAGAATAATATAGTTTATCATCAAAGAAAATACAAAAATGTAGTGTTACTTTACATTGTTGCAGAAAAACCTGGACAAAAAAGAAATTGCTCGGCACCAAGGAGTTCGGAAGGCACCTGGTTTATTAACAGCAGCAGGCTGGGGGTTGAGTCTGAGTCTAAATCTCCAGCCCAGAGTCAGCCTAGAGTTCAGTTTAAATACAGCTGCAAGCAGGAAGAAGCAAGCTGATAGCAGGTTATCACATGATTGGTTTCATGAATCAAGTCATATGTTGTCAGGCAGATTTGTTCTTAGCAGGTTTTACTTAAAAGGAATTATTTATCATAAGGCAGGAGCATTGTGGGAGGGAGGGGTTTGAGCAGAGCCGATAGGCTTAAATGTGTCCTTGACTGGGCCAGTCTGTTCTAGGCCTAAAGTCTTTGAAGTGTGTTGGAAAAACTATATATTTTTAGGTAGAAGACGCAGACATTGCGGTCAGGCTGACCTAGCCCGCTATCCGGAAGAAGCAGCTGGACACAGTCAAGGCTGACTGAGCTTAGCAAGCAGCACGAGCATATCCTGTCTCAAAACAGTCACAGGCTACTAATTGATTTCTACTTCTACTATAAAATTTCTATAAATTTGCCATAACATCGTGACAGTACATTAAAGTCATAAAAAGAGTCAACATGATCGATACCTAGAGAGCATCTGAATGACTTGACAATGGTCTCAAAGATTCCTTCCCCACTTCGTGACTTTAGTGATTCCACACTGAGATTCTATCATGTGCAGGGAAGGGGGAAACTAAGAAGCGAGGTTACCCAAACTCTACACACTCCCAAGAAAATGTTGTTTCCAGGACTGCCCCTTGGCTGGCTTCTGAGAACTGAACTCGGAAACTCTGGAAATCCTTGTCTGGCAGAAAATCTTTGTACACCTGAAGGCTTAGGCTAAGCTGTACCCTTTGACTAGATGGCTCATGCTGACAGTTCCACCTATGAAAGACACCAAGTTTTTCTCTATGCGGGGAGAGAGAGGCAACTCTGGGTCCAAGCAGCAGAGGACCTAAGCGTGTGACTCATATTCAATGCTGACTGGCCATGGTCAAAACCCTGGCTATCAACACTCTGATGAGCTTTCTGGGTTGGCAATGCTTCACATGTGTTGTCACACATCGTTGCTAGAAAAATTAAGCTCCTGCTATGAGGCTGCCCTGGGTGGGAACACCCAGACCTTTCCATGTGCCTTTTCCATTTGCCATATCCATTTACTCACAAACTGTAACTATGAGCATAAGAGCTCCTGGGCCCAATGAGCTCACTGGAAAATGAATGAGTCTGAGTGTGGGCTCGGGCCTCCTCCCACATATGATGTTAAAGCTTATCCAAAAATTGTAAAATTCGACATTACTTAAATGTGCTTGTGTTTGTGATGTCACAAAATTACATTACTGGGGCTTCTTCTTATGTCAAAGTTGCCATCTATTGTTATTTTTATGTGCTATAAATTTCCTTAACTAGAAATCTTATATTTTGTTATTTTGCATACTAATATAGTATCTCAAATTTAAAACTGTGCCATTTGTAGAAGCAGCGGATGACCTTTACCTGCTCTTCTGGATACCCTCTAAGCATAAGCATTACTTTATCAGTGTTTCAAGTAAAATTTAATTACACATTTGGCTATGAGGCACGGTGAGTAGTACATGTCATGTGAGAGGCACTATTAAACTTTTCAGCCTAGCTCAAGGCGGCCAGTCTAGCAGAATTTCATTTATGCAACAAGTAATGTAAAATTGGTGACACCCAGTACCCAGAACAAACACATGGCTTCTGTCTATTTAATAGTATAGAAGACTGACCAAAATAAGATGTATGATAAAGCTTTTCCAACTCAATACAGACATTAGTTATTACCATTACTCTGTGCTTATAGATTTAAGCAGTAACCAATTTGGTCCATCTGCTTCTTTGATCCAAATTTAGCTCCTTCTGCAACTCCACAAGGAAGCAGTGATCTTCTGGGGCTGCTCATGTTTAGATGATGTCCCAGTGAGAAGGAAAGGATTTTCAGAGTAGTATTCTGCTTAAGGAGGTTGCAGTGAGGCTCCCCAAAGTCAGGGTCCGTAAATTCCTTTAGCGCCCTGTGTTAGCAGACAGCTGGAATGGGCCTATTCTCAAAGCAGTTGCTAATTTGAAGAATAATTAGAGCAGATTCTGTCTGACTAATGAGCCTGTGTTTCCAAGGTTGAGCACAAGTGTGGGAGACCAATTTTTTGTCTGTAAACAAAGCTCTGTCTCCTGAGGTCATTAACTGAAGCCTCTTCTCTAATACATATATATATATATATTTTTTCCTCTGAGTTGCTGCTTCTGGCAACCATGCCCTGCCCCTCGCTGTGTCGTCTGGTCCTTCTGCTTCTAGTTACAGTAACAAGAAGCAATCCTGCCGGGAAAGCATCTAGTCTTTTCCTTCCTGCTGTGCCTTCACAAATCAGTTTCTATGAAAATGTATTTCACTGTGTACAAAAAGATTACTGTAAGTGGGGTATGAATACCTTGAAAATCATCCTCTAAATAAACATGCTTTATGTTCCTAGAGAAAAAGAAATAATACATTGTAATCTGAATAGGAAAGAAAGACACTGTTCTCTGCAAATCTCCCGCTCCTTTTGTTTCTGTCACCCCAGGTCTCACATATATAATTCTCGTGGTCCTCAGAAGAGGAAAGCTCAGCCCACATGCCACAGTGGGGAATCTGTAGGCACCCCTTTTAAGACAGATAAGGAAGTGTTGGCTGAAAATACAGAAAATAATAAAGTATGAGTCTGATTTTCCTCATCTCTTTTTATTTTCTCCTTTGCTCTTTATCTTCCATTTCACATTCCTTGGTATTTAATTTTAAAATGAAGGTATCATTGTGCTGACACAGAGACCATTGCCAATGAAATTCTGTACATAAATATGGTCATGAAATGTTAACACCATGAAGAACTATCCCATTAAAATAAGAGTAGCTCAAGACGATTAAAACAAGTAAAATCAAATACTTTCAGTATGCTCATACAGAAGAAATAGACCAAGGTTACAAAAATTCACTAATTTTATTTTCCTGTGCTAATATTATGTTTTAAGTCTAAGATCTCATTCTGGGTCTAAAACAAATTACTATCATTTAATTTGTATCATATTTATATTCAATGGTGATTTATTGAGTATTTCATTCAGTACTCCTCAACACTGAGGATGTAACACTTAACAAAACAAATCTTTGTCCTCATGGAATTTTGGTTCTGATGGGTAAGAATAGACAACAGACACCATAAGGAAACACAATAGACAATTTCTTGGGTGTGATCAGTGCTTTATAGAGAAAGAAAACAGGTTGTTGTGGCCACACAAAGCATAGGGAAGAGCAAGGGATCTGGATTCAAGACAAAGCAGGCAGGGCTGGGCTCAAAGTGGGGATTGCAGGCCATTATGATGTCACTGCCTTTTAGTCTGAACAAATGAGATGACGGCTTATTAAACAGATAACTAGCAATGTTTCAACTAAATATCCTTAGAACATTGGCACGCCATGAAGTCATGCAAGGAAAGAAAGTTATTGGCAACTACAATTTTTCTTCCTTTTAGGTGCCTAGAAAAATACACTGTGTATGTTGGTAGGTGAATGATCATAAAACAGGCCAGCAGATCAGAATACACTCCTTGGGAGCAAAGAATAAGTTCCTGCACGAAAGTGCTGATGCAAACAAATCGTTCATACAAAAAAGACAGAGATATCAAGAAATAGCTTGAGTGTATAAAACGTGGGTGGAATCATTCCATCTGTCCATTTTCCCCTGAAGACCCTTCTCTCCTACCAGCTCCGGACCCCCACTTCACCTTCACCCTGGCGGCTGCCAAGCACTCAGGCCTCTTGGCCGGAACCCATCTGCCCTCGGGGTATCCTTGACCAGGCTACTTCACAGACGCGCTGCCCTCCCCTCCCCCAGCCCAGATCACTTTGCTGTCTCTTTCCTGTCAATTTCCTAGACTTCTGTGTAAAAACTTCAGTCATTTCAGTTTCACAAGGGATCTGAAGTGCACATTATACTTTAACCTCTTCACAGATGTTCTTTGAATCAGAAGGGATCTTATGGAGGTACAATCTGAATTGTTAATATCTAACATAAAGTCGTGTTGGACAATATTCTTTCTTTTCTAGAAAAGTTTATAGGAAATTGAACCATATTAATTAACTAATTAGAAAATTATTTTGCTCAGGGAGAATAAATCTGAATAAGACTAAAAGAAAAAGAACTAGGTTAAAAACTGAGCAAGTTTCAGGAAGTATCCGACAGGTTGCATGAGTTAAAGATTGAGTCGTGTGCCACCAGGCTTCCTATATCAAATACCTGTGTAACCTCCCTCCAGCATGGCTAGATTCAGAAATAGGGCTTTTAAATGGGAAATGAAGGCTGACTGAGATCATAAAGATGGACACTGATCTAATTGGACCGGTGCCCTTATCCGTGGAAGAGGAGACATCAGGGAATGCTGAGTGTACAGGGAAAAGCCCTGTGAGGAGGTGGGGAACAGGGTACCATATGCCAAACAGAAGGAGCGGTCTCAGGAGAAGTTAAATTTGCTGCCACTTTTCCAGCCTTTACTATTGTTAAAAACTAAATATCCATTGTTTAATACCAAAACACCGGTCTGTAGCATTTTTATTAGAGCAATCCTAGCTGAATAATAGAAATGTATTAAATACTTCAAGGATTTCAGCAAATAAGACTAGATCAGGGGATGTGGGGAAAGGTTGAAGCATGGCCTCAGCTTCCCCTAACTCTGGGAAGACCAGAAGTTGTCAGTTCATGTGGAAGGTCTGTAAGTTTGAGCCAAAGCCTGAGAAAGAAGCCAGACCTAAGCAGGTTAACAAAATTCACACAAGTTATTTGCAGTGTATGTACCAAATGTTCCTATCCCCTCAAACTTCATGTATTAAAATCTTAATCCTTAATATCATGGAATTGAGAGTTGGGACTTTAAGGAGGCTTGGTTTGATTTGGTTTATAGAAGTTCTAAGAGTGGATGGAGTCTGGACGATGGAATATTATCTTTGTAAGAAGATAAACAGATTAGAATTTGTGCTTTAAGCCAGGTAAAGATGGCAGAAGAAGGATGCTGCCCACATGCCACAAATTGGCCCTAACCAGACAGCGGATCCACGAGTATCTTCATCTTAGACATCCCCCTCTAGCACTTGGAGAAATAGAAATTTGTTGTTTAAGCCACAATCTGTAGTAACTTTGTTATAGCATCCCAACCTGAGTAAGACATTACTATTTCTACAAATGGCGTAAATCAGTAGGTTTTAGACATATAGTTATGCAGAACTGTGCTTAAGTATATGACAGTAAATTCCAATGAAATTTAATTTTATAGAATGAATATAAAATTTCCTATTAATTATAAAGTGAATAAATAAAAATCTTTGAATCTCAATTTTTCATCTATACTACTTATCACGATGGTCTCATACTACTCACATTTTTGCTGTCTTTATTATTTCCATAGGAAATACATTTATCTAAGATAAAATGAAGAATTTACTTAATATTATATAAAATTTAACAATTACATACAGATTTAAAGAACACTCAAACAAGGAAGAAATATTAAAATCATTTGGTCCAGCTCTCTCATTTTACAGATAATAGAAGTGAGGTCGATTAAAATAAAAAATTAAGGAATTTGCATAAATGGTGAGACAGTGCAGTAGCTAGAACCCACGGCTCATGCTTCCAACATCACTGTCATGCTACGTTCATCCCTGAACATGGTCTCTATTCACATATGTGCGCTCCAGATATTCTTACTGGTAAATATTATGTAGTATCATTTTAGAGCTTGAAATTTGGCAACGATTAACTCTGGTTGTCTTCATTTCACCTATGAGAGAATTGAGATAAACATTTAATTGATGAGAAACGATGACATGGATCATCATCCTTGCATATATAGAGAGAGTTGTGAGGTCTACTGACTTACAGTTAGCTAACACACTGCCTTGTGCCCAAATTAGTGGCATATCGAGGACAGGGTGTTCAGAGAAGGCAATAACTGCCTACTGTAAAGAATTACACTGCCTACTGTAAAGAAATTAAAACCAGTAAAACAAAATAAAATTTGGTCTTTTTTAAGTATCCTCATGCATCAGTAATTCTGAATAATTTTAGTGATAAAATACTCTTCGATAAAAAAATATATTGACCAATGTCCTAAAGAAATGTTGACACTACCCACACACACACGCACACACACACACACACACACATGCATAAGCTTCAAATTAGCACATGTTTTTATTGTGCCTTTATTAAGCATGATGTTCTACAAGAAAGGAAATTTGAAGAATTCCTGGTTATGCAACAAGTCTCTGATACACCTGAACTCATTTTATGCATCAGAAACTATTTAGACTCTATTCAGCTATTAGGAGAGTACAGGTACATTTTGTTTAACAATTGGCCTATAGAGAGTTTGAGTTTATTCACCTCTATTTTAAAATTGGCCTTCATTATATAATAATAAGGTCATCCTTGGGAAGGCAATTTCAGCAAAACCTTTAGGAAATATTGTTGGTGCATAAATAATTCATTATGTGATATTTTTTAAAACTTCATAAAAATAACTTTTTCACATTTTTATGTGTGTTACCCATTAATGGCTTAGTACAGAAATTTTGATGGTTTATGAAAGTTGAAATGCTTAAACAAATGCCATGCTTAACAACCTTCCTTTCCTCCTCCCCTGCCCATTTTTTAAATCAGAAGAAATCCTGAAATAATCCACACATGCACACAAACACACACACACGCACACTTATTTTAGTGTCTCACATTACTTGAAACAAATTGGAGATTTTACTTTAGCATTAGTAATTTACTATTACTCTGTAACTAATTTTTCAAAATATATTTTTAACTATCTCATTTATTTAAAAAATTCATAATTTCAAAACTTGGTTATCTTAACAGCCCAAATGCCTTGTGTTATTGTGGAGTCACCTAGATTTTGTTTTAAATATATGTGTCAATGGAAACTTTGAAGTCCCTTCACAGTGGATAATCCAGAAAGGCGGTCTTTTTATGACAGAAGATCTTGGAGTCCGGAGAGTCGGTAGCCTCTCTGGATATGTAATTCTGTGTATGTGCAAAGTTTTGCTGACAGGGAATCCATAACTCTTATCAGGTTCCCAAAGAGGTTGACAATCTAGAGGCTGAGAAACCAAGTCTTCATAAGTACCATTAACTCCTGAATTGCAACTAAAGAAAGTTTGATTTATTAAATTTGAACCCTAGACATATGGGTGCCTCAATGTTTGACAGTCTAAAGTAGCTCATTAGCAAGTGTAGTTCATTTATTAAAAAATGAATTTCCTAAAGGCAAAAGCAATAAATATGGTTTTCTTTAAGTCAAAACATTGTATCAGGGCCGGTGAGATGGCTCAGCGGCTTAAGCGCCTGCCTGGCAAGCGCGAGGGCCCGAGTTTGACTCCCGGAACCCACATACGAAAAAAGGGCCGGTGATATCACTCAGCGGCACGGGTGCCTGGTGGCGCGCGAGGTCCTGAGGTCGATCCCCCGGTACCCACCAAAAAAAAAAAAAAAACATTGTATCAGTGTTTCAGGCTTAACAGGCATTTAATATATAGAGAGAACCAAATAGACAGATAGACACAAGTACAAAGGGCTTGTTCTAATACAAGCCCAGATTAACATGCTAACCTCTTAAATAACATGGAAGAGAACTGAGGAAGTTTGAACAATTTTTGCCATTTGAGAGTTGTCATTAAACCCCTGAGACATTGACTGCAACTGTTGGTATCTTCATGAAATCACTCTCTTACTACACGATAAAAAGTTTCTTGTAGAGAGTATGTGGCTGAGTCAGTAGAAAGCTGTTTGGATTAAAGAAACTTTTTTTGCTGTTTTGAAAAACTGAAATTATTCTTCTTGCTTTGATAAATATACTATTGCCATTTAGTACCAGGATAATGTTGTTTAGTTTCTCTATAGCACTGGAAGTCCTAAGAGAAAGAGTCCTAAGAGAGAAGTAAGAGTAGTATCACTACTACTTAAATTGTTTACTAAAAGAAGAAAAATTAAATCACCACGACTCTGCAATATTTAACTTAATCAGTGTCAATTATTTATCAGGTAGCAGATTCATACCAATTAGAGAAAATTTTAAAAGTATCCTAAATAGGAAATTTCCTGGAATTAAATTATTGTAAGTTTTAATTGCACAATTTAAGGACCTTTCAGTTCAATACAAAGAGATGGAAATGTCCATTATTTGTAAATCATTGCATTATACAAGGACAACAACACAAAACTAAATATGACATAATCTAGTCCCTCTCAGAAAGCATTCTGATGAGAAAAGTAGACAAGAAATTAATCAAATTTTTAGTAAAAATACAGAAGCAACATTTATGAAAGCTTGTTTTTCTTTCAGCAGTTACCTTTTGGTCATACATAATTTTTTAAATAGTAAGATATTGTAAGTTGCTATAACTTTAGCAGCAGCACCCTTTACTTGCTCCTGATACGGTTCACACATGGGAAACTTGCTTTCATGATAGTAGAAGTTAAAACTGAAGCAACATCATGAATTTACAAGTGAAAGCTTTAACTGAGAAGGAAAAGAGGATGGTGAAAGGACTTCAACTTTAGAGGATGAGAAGCTGAAGAAGGGGCATCTCTGACAGAGAAGGTCAGACTGGCCCAAGAACAAAAGAATGGTCCTAGCTTTTGTGGCTTTGCTAGGGTGGGTTAGGGGTGGCAATTTCCACTGGGTCATGAAAATGGCCTCCTGCTTTAGGGGATTCTCCCCAGTGGAATGTATGGATCGGTGGCTGTTCTCACCCTTGGGGACATCCTGCGTTCCCCCTGATGTTAGAGCACCTCTGGTTTTTGCAATAAGACTAGAGGATAGGAGATGGTGTGTGTCATATGCTGTTAACAGGGGAGGGTGGGGGAAATAACATATCTTTACCTTCAGAGGGTAATAGGTCATGGATTAGTGCCTGCTGCTCCCTCCATCTCCTGTCCAAGGAAGGTTTCTATTTTACTCCAACTCAATCACTGCCCCAAACACTATCCTGAATTGTCCATGTACTTCAGTAAATGGCTGTGTTGCCACATACATCACTGCTTAGTGAAGTCCTAAAATAGTCAATAAAAGGCATAGCTCTACTTGATTTCCTAAAGAAATTATTATAGCTACTGTTTCATCCATTATCACACATCTATTATCAAAATTTAAGCCAGTCGTGGTGGTGCACACTTGTAATCCCAGCACTATGAGAGGCTGAGGCAGAAGGACTGCAAGTTCAAGCCCAAACCAGACAATTTAGGGAGACCTTGTTTGAAAAAACTAAAAAAAGAGATGAGGAATTTAGCTCAGAGTGAAGTCCCTGGTTTTCAATCCTTAGTACAGACCCTTGACTTACTAGCTCAATTCATTCACGAGGGCTCATTGTATCTCAAGTTGGTTGTAAGTCAAGAGTATTTTTCCCATAATAAATAGTGGAAATACCCATAATGCATTCTGAACCTCCCAAAGCACCCCTTAACTGACCTTTTCATGATAAAAAAGGTTGTATAATGTGCATAATTTACCAGAAACAACAATAATTTTCCTAGTGTATTCAGTAAAATGTTATGAAATGTGCCTAGTTTACCAGAAACAAAAATTTCATACTGTATTCACCATTCAAGTTGACATCTTTGGCTTGCAGGAAGGGATGATGAAATGGAAGGTGGCTACTTTACAGAATATCAGGAATCTGGCTCTCTGTGTCCTTTCTCTCCTTGGGAGAGTCTGGCCCACTAGGACCTGCTTCTGGCTCACTAGGCCTCAATCTTTACAGAACTAAAAACAGATGTAAGTTTCCCTGTTTCTGTTTTTCCTTTTACACTGTTCTGTAGTATGATATGACATTGTCATTAAGCAAGTGAATGCAGTGATTGGCTTTTTCTCTTTCTGCGTGGGTCTTCTCTACAAATATTTGTAGCTCTGACAAGTTTTTCAGGATTTCCTTCATTTCAGAAGAACTTAGCAGCACTGATTGTTGATACTCCCCCCTCTTCAGAAAGCTCCTCAGCTGCCACTCTCTGTCACTCAGCCAGAAGTTGCTGAAGCTCCTCTGCTGACAGTTCCTCTGAATTCTCCTCCACCAGTTCCTCAGCATCACCACTGTCTACCTGCAAGCCTGGGGACTCTGCTACAGTGACCAAGTCATCAACCACAGGGTCAGTTGAAGGCTCAGGCTCCTCTACACAGCCTTCAAGTCTCTCTCTGTATAATTTGAGGCCACACTTTCTTCCAGGCAGATCTCTGTGTCCTTAGAGAGACACTGGCCCAGGATTTCTCCATTAACCCCATACAGGAAAGGATGCTGCAATGTTCCTTCCAGAACTTTTTAAGGGTTAAATCTGTGTCTGCGACCATCTGGAAGCACCTCAGGAACAGTTCCTGGGTGTGTAGCTTCTTAAAGTTAGCTATAACCACTGGTCCATAGGCTGGAGTAGAGGAGTTGTACTAGGTGGGAGGAACTCAACCGAGAGCCATGGGAATTCTTCAGCCAATTCTTCCAAATCTCACGGGTGAGCAAGGCCATTGTCCATGATGAGGAGAGCCTTGAGTGGTAAACCTTTGTCCTCCAGTTATTTCCTAACTGTAGGGCAAAAAACCTCTCTGATCCACTCAAGAAAATTACTCTTGTTACCCATGCTTTTGCATTAGGTCCGTACATGACCCCTAGCCTATTATTCATGACTTTATGTTTTCTGAACACTCTGGGGGTCTCAGAGTGATAAACCAAGGAAGGATTTATCTTGAGGTCACCACTCACATTGGCACATAGCAATAAGTTTAGCCTATCCTTCATAGGCTTGTGGCCTGGCATTTTCTTCTCTTCCTGGGTAATGTATGTTCTCCTGGAAGAAAATGCCAGTTTTATCACAGTTAAAAGCTTGATAAGAACAAAAGCCATTTCTCTGTGTCATCATTTCAAAGTGGTGTATATAATTTTCAGCAGCCCTTTTATCAGCACTGTCTGCTTCACCATGCCTAGTTATGCTATGAACCCCGGTTCTTCCTTTAAAATTGTGAAACCACTCCATACTCACCATTATCATTCACTGATGGATTATCTTTTACAAGATCTGCATTTATAGCTCTAGGTTTTTCACAAATCATAGACTCAGATAGGCTATAACTTGCCATCTCCTTTTTGTTTATCCACACTAATAACAGCCTTTCTCCCTCATCTGACACTGATGATTGTGACTCACTAATTTGAATAACACCTTTAGCAATGCTAGCATTCTGATACAAATCCTTTCTTTGTAAGATTTTCAAGATGGTGGGTTTCAACATGCTGTACATATTAGTGAGATCTGTCACACAAATGGTACTCTTATATTTCTCCACAATTTCCTTCTTTTTGATTGTGATTGCTTTCTTTACCTTCCCTTCCTTCCTTAGCTTATTTTCCAGCTATTTTGGAGCCATTTTTATAGGAGTAATCATAATTATATAAAGCACAGACCAAAATCACATCCACAAACATGGGCATCTGGGCTTAGACTGATGCAAAGGTAAGCTTACATACGCTTTTCTGGCATGGAGAGTTTATTTACAACCACACAAGTGGCCACCATTCAGGTCATAACTCCAGAGTTTGGTTGTAAAATAAACCTAAAGTTCTGGTCATAACCCACGTTGTTCATATTTGAGGCTGGTCATCACTCAAGCATCCACTGTACTGAAAAACAATAGTATTAGTTAAAATTTTATAATTTAGAAAATAATAAATCTTTAGTATCTGTGAATAAACTTTATGAATAAAAGCTAATTCACGTAAAATGGATTAAAAAATCTGTGAAATAATGAATAAAAAGATTGATCAGATTTTTACTTTTACAAATTTAAATTGTAGTTACAGAAGCCATTCTTTAATGTTCTTTTTAAATAATAGTTTAGGGCTGGTGAGATGGCTCAGTGGCATAAGCGCCTGCCTGGCAAGCGTGAGGGCCCAAGTTTGACTCCCGGAACCCACATACGAAAAAGGGGCCGGTGATATCACTCAGCAGCACGGGTGCCTGCTGGCGCACGAGGTCCTGAGATCAACCCCCGGTACCCACAAAAAATAAATAAATAAATAAATAAATAAATAATAGTTTAATATTTTATATCTAAGATTTTTTTCTGACAAATTATAGTACGAATCTACATTAATCATTTTACATTTGAATTTATCCCTATTATATTTTTGTTAAATACTTCCATTAAATTTTCAGACTTCCTAATCTCTCATTATTCTAATTAGTCTCATTTGCATGTAGCCCAACTATGTCAACACTTGTAGAATTTCTTTTCTTTTTTATTGTTAATTGGTTTATGTGTGCTATAATTTTATCAGTGGCTTTAAACCTTGAGCTTAATTTCACTTTTGTTAACTTCCTAAAAATTTTCAATTTGCAGTTAGTTTGCATTGTCATTTTTTTGTATTCTCAGATATTTACAACATAAAATTATCAGGAAAAACATCAACAAAGATTTTGACTGAAGAGATATTATCATAGAGACTGTGATGGTTGAAATTAAATTCCTCTTATAATTATTCTATTCTTTAGTAAATAATTTCATTAAATATTTTATGAAATAGCAAGATGATCTTAATATTCTCTTCAGCATGACTACACTTCAGACAGGGTTATCCCCAGCTGTAGCCTCCAACCTCCTTTCTCTTTGAGCATTTACTTTAGAGAATATATTTAACATTATTTCCCTTCTTTTTTGACATATGTCACCTCTTTCACACCCTCTTGCTAGCCATAAAGCCCAGGGTTTGTCTTACTCAGGTTCCCAGGAAGCTTCTCCTTGAAACTGAACTGTCCTGAAAAGCAAGACTTTTGTATTCCAGTCTCTGAGTAGCTGGAAGCCTCACTTTGATAACACCCTGCTCTGGCTGTCATGAAGTGGCAGGAAGTTTACTTTTCCTTTGAGTAAGACCAATGAGCCTTTCCTAAAATCCCACAACTCCACCCCAACTCTTAGAAACTCTGCCACTGATGGTGAACCATTTACAGACAGTGCCCAAACTGCAGCACAAAACACATTTATTGCAAAGGGCCAATGTTGCAATTAAACCTGAATACTGAGGCTTTAGTTTAGAAAAAACAGCTCATGCATTAATATCTTTTTTTTTTTTAATACGGGTACCAGGAGTCAAACTCAGGACCTTGCGCTTGCCAGGCAGGTGCTTATGCTGCTGAGCTATATCACCGGCCCAACATCATTTTTCCTAAAAAAAAAAACAAGTAACACACATGGCATAGATTCCCCACCACTGTTCTAGCCCTTTCTTCAAGAGGGAATTCAATATTTCTCCATCTTCAGAAGTCTTCCTTCCCTATTTAACTTTGCTGTGTGTATTTTTCTTTGATAATATTTCTTTCAAAAACAATCTTATAACTGCTATTAATCATAGAATGAATTATCTGCTAAATATAATTTCTTTTTTTTGAAATTTGGCAACTTGGCAGTGCGCTGTTACTTATTTTTTGAATAGGCAGTAAAAAAACTTATAAATGAACAAATTTCCTTTATTACCATATTATCCTTAAGATGTATATTATTTTTTATCATTTCAATTTCAATGTTTAATTCTTAAGGACAAAAGCTATGCATTATATTCCTTTTGTCTCTATAATGCCTTAGATAATACTTAACACATAAAAAATACATCAAAATGTGATGTTATATGCCTAGGGCCATTTTACTAAAAATTTAATATCTCTGTAATGCAGTTGACAATCAAAAGTTTTATGAATTTCAATGCAGATCCTTATATTTCAGAAAATATGTAGAAAACCAAGATGGCATACCTAGTCAGATTTACAGATACTAATAAAAAAGAAGAAAAACATGATCATGTACAAAATATATGTCCAAATATATAATTGTAGAAGAATTATTATAGATCAGATAGAAAATACAGAAAAGATTGTGATACCCTGCTAATACTGAGAGGGAAATCTATCAAAAATTTATGCTTTATGTTATAGAATCAGCCCAGCTGCTAATCAACTGACAAATGGAGAAAGAAAATGTGGTGTATACACAGAGTGGAGTTATTCAGCCATAAAGATGAAAAAATATGCCATTTGAAGGAAAATGTGTGGAATTGCAGGTAATCATGTTAACAAAATAAGCCAGACTCAGAAAGATATGTACCATATATTTTCTGTCATTTGTGGAATTCATAGGGGGGAAAAGGTAATATGAAAGTAGAAAGGAGACTACTAGAGAAAAAGAAAGGGATCAAGGAGAAGGGAGAGAGGAGCAGAAGAGAAGGTGATAGGGAGTTAGATATGGCTAAGGTATATTATATGCATGTATAAAAATGTCACAATGAAACTCTTTATTCTGTAAAATTAATATGTACTAGTAAAAAATGGAAAATATTTTTAAAAGAATCTGGGTCTTGTCTAATGACATAGCACCAAAATGAAGGGGCCAAAGATGAAGAAATTAAGTATATAAACAAATAAAAAGCAATGAATAAAAATGTTCAAATACATTAAAATTTCTAAAAACTATGCACTCATGATGTCTTAAAATGGAAAGAAAGAAACAAAGAAGGGATTTCATAGAATCAGTATAACAATGACCTAAATTCCTTATTCTGAAAATTGATATTTAGATGACAATTACTAAACATTTATCCTAACTTTTCTGTACAATTATTTCAGTGTAACCAAACCAAATTAGTTCATAGAATAAAAATCTTTATGGTTAAATTATAAAAACTTTTGTATAATATGATGAAATGTTTTAAGTCTATTGTTACTGCTAGTGAAATCATCGATTCAGGTAATAGATGTCCATAAATTAAGTCACTAGATGAAACATTATTTGGGAATTTCACAACAGAGGACCAACAGAGGACCTGACTCCAGTAATTAGTCTTTGCCTCCCTAAGTGTAAAATAGCAGAAATTTCATGCTGAACTGAAACCAAGTTGAAATTAATTTATAAAACTTAAGATTTCTAAAGCTAAATATTTTTCTAACTTCCTTATTCTTAGAGGGTACATTCCTCCCCCAGCCCAGGTGCCAAGGAAATTTCAACAGAACTAGACTTCCAACATTTCCCTGGGCCTGCTGGTGGGCCAGCTTGGTGGAATGGGTGTGTTCATGTTTCCTTGTTTTCGTTGTGCCCTCCTACAAGTTAAAATGCTCCTATGTTTTGCATGATGATAGACTAGCTTGTCCCAAATTTGGCCAAATTGCAAAAAACTAATGTTTCCATGTTTCTGAGCTTCTCTATTATTCATGATGGTGGGTGAGTGAACAACTTCAAACTGTCAGGGCCCAGATTCAGGCCTCTGGCTGGGCCCCTCAGGAGGGCTGACCATGGGTAATGTAAAGCTTAAGAACCCACATATATGTGTTTCCCCAAAAGAGTATAATTCAAAGGCACTCAACACTCTAGTGCTAATTTTATTGCAATAAATTCAGAGAAAAGGGAAATTTCATTGGCACCATAAATAATCAAATACACAAAGCCAGAATGGAGCTTTATACAAGTCAGCCATGCTGATTTTCTATGGCCAATGTGACAAAAAAATTAGTGGCTTAAACCAAAAAAAAATTTACAGTGCTGTAATTTAGAAAGCTGGCGTAAGTCTTCCTGAGCTGAAACCAAGATATCCAGAGTTACACTTCTTTTCATGGATTCTATTGGACAACTCATCCCCTGTCCATTTTTGTAGAGACCACACATATTCCTTGGTTAATAGCCTCCTTCCTCCTTCTTCAAAGCTATTAATGCTGCATCTCTCCACACAAAAACCAACAGAGGAGATAAATGAAACAAAAGGAAGTAAACTTATAATGTAGTGACAGATGTGTGGGGGTTCATTATGCAGTCTCTCTCTCTCTCTCTTTCTCTCTCTTCCTCTCTCTTTCTGTCTCTCCCTCCAAGTATTTTATGATAAATATTTTGTATATATACAGGTGTTGATCAAAAACTACAGCAAATATTTAAGTTAAAATCTTATTACAGTAAAAGACACATTACCAACAAAAATAGGATAAGTGTGTTCAAAGAGAAAGGGATTATTTTGAGGGTGATTAATGGCAATGTGTCTTTTACTGTAAGAAATTTTTAATATATGTTTTGATCATCCTCATTTATCAAACATTTATGGTAATTTCTATCAAATTAAAAATTATGGTGTGTTCTTAACCACTTATACACTGAATGTGGTATTGTGTGATTTCTGGATCTTCCTCAAAGTAAAAATGTTCAGGACAGGTAAATATTTTGAATCCATTCAGGCTTTGAGGCAATCAAGGCAGCACAACCAAAGACACTCACAAAAGATTTAGAAAAATACTTCAGAAAGTGTAAAGAATGATAGGTGTATTTGAAGCTAGGGGGAGTATGTTGAGGGGAATAATGGTAATATGCTTTTACTGTAGTATTTTTATATTTAAATATTCACAGTATTTTATCACACCTTTTATTGATAATAGATAACAAAGTTTTATGAACAATATAAATACATCCCTGTTTATCAACAATTGTGTTTGTGCTTAGTACATAGAAAGACATACAATATGATAATAACTGTGGCTATATCCCAATGAAACCAATGGATAACTATCCTCTTTGTTCTTTTTTACTTATCTATATTTTATGACTAGTCTACAGTGGGAATGTTATGGCAAAAGTAACTCTCAACCTGTTAGATATCAAATGTGTCGAGTACATGGTCTTACAATATCGAAGAATGAAATCACAAACCAAAGGAGGAAGTTAGGACAGTTCTATTGGAAATAAGGAGAAGAATACTCCTGGACTTCCAGGAGAGATCCCAAGTGGGTGACTACTGAGGCTTTTTGTCAAGAGTAATTTACACAGTAAAATCATAACATAGGTCCAACCACAACCAACCTATAGGATTGCAAGTATAGTTGCTTAGCTAATATTTATCCAATAAGGAGATGGCTCATGTGACAAGGGTGTATGGAAAGAACAAAGGCATTTTTGGAAAGGGATGGCTCCAGATGTTCTGGTCATCCACCTATGGATCAGATGCCTGTCTGGGCCCATTGGACCAGGCGGTGGTAATTATAATCTCCGGTTGCTGTTTGTCTTCAGGGAGGCTTGTAGGCTTGGCTACTGAGTCTCCATCCTGAGGCCTCACTCTCCTTGGATCCACCTCCAGACAATCTTGGTGTTCCATCTTCTGTGCTCACCTCCTCCAGGGCCCAATTCCTGTCTGACTTTATATTAATTTCTATCTTATTTTGCTACCTACAATAGGAATGTATTATTGGAATAATTAGAATTAATTATGAAAATTAGATGTGTTAATAGCTTACATTTGTATCTTCCAATCTGGAAAAAAAATATACTACACACTGCACATACACTTTGTGTAAAACACTGAACCAGAAACTTTGTGTATGCTTCATATAATCTTTATTTTAGGCAAATAGCTGTACAGTACTGGGCCTGAGGAATGTAAGGAATCCCAAATAGCACCCTTTGCCAGTTATAGTTAAATGAAGAAACAAAGACCTCAGTGTGTAATAGATGTTTAATCATTTGTTAGGCCTCAGACTCAAAGACACAGGGTCTCTATCTCTAAAACAAATTGGACAACATTCCTAGTTGCCATAGCCTATGGCCCACTGATATCAGAAAGGAGAACATTCTTTAAAGACCCTCTAGCCATGGATTGAGACCTAATTTAGATTATAACTTTTTCCTAAGTTGGTTTTGTCAGTTTCTTACATGATTAAAGACCCTGAGGGAACACTGGGCATCTGAAAACATGGAACAAGTTTTCCAATTCCAGAGTAACCTCTAAGGAAAAACATCAGAAAGTATACACGTCATGCAGCTGAGACGACCATCAATACTTTCCTGCACCCAAGGAGTAGACCTTGGGCCTGAAAAAGTTATCCAAACTCCAACTGAGTGCAAATGTCTTTGAAGGAATAAATATCCATACATCTTCATTACAGTAAGGTCTGACTGTACTGCATGGCCCTGTATGTGTCTTGACTGAATTATTTCATCTAAGATAAAAAGAACCAAGAAACAAGGGTCATCCCTTACAGCATCAAAGCCTACCTTCCCTGTGACATCCAGACCATCTCCTTAGGTTGGTAAAATTATCCCTGTAAGATACACCTCTCAATGGAATGCAGTGAAGAAATAATGAGTCGGGATTTAAATATATATCTGTCTCATTTTTCATCCAATTTATGTTCAAATGTTGTATTAACCCTGTTCTTTTTGCCCCGTGCTCATCTCAAGTAGGCTTGTGCATAGGTTTAACAGGAAGAATTCAAGAAACTCATTCCAGCAATTTGTTGATGTGGAAAATGTAGTCACTTCACTTTGAACCCAGCTTGCATTACAGTTCTCAATAAGTAAAACTGCTATCCACCTAAGAAATAAGTATCAATTTAATGATATCACCACACTTGTTCCTACTATTCAAGAGCACCTCTAGGTACTATTTTTAATCCCCTCCTGCCTTCTGGAATTCTATGGCTGCATCCTATTTCACCCTAGGCCCTAAGAGAAGTAGATTGCAAAATCCCTTTCCTCAGCACAAGATGTCACACCGTGTTCCCTAATAATCCACTCACTACCTCAACACTTTTAGATTCAGCGCACCTAAGTCAGGTATTATTTGTCATCACAATGATGAATAGAATAGGTCAAGTCTTTCAAAAAAGAAAGGTAAATATTATGCGATAAAAGCAGTGTTATTTATAAAAAAAGGAACAGATTACTTCTACTTATTTTCCATGCAGCTGGCCACCCTTACAAAAAGAACACACACCCAAGATTTCTGTGACATTGTAATTTCAAATATCAAGAACTTTACTAAATTGAGTCTATCAAAATAAAGCAAGGACCGAGTAGTGGAAACCCAGCATTAATCCTTCCACTAAAATCTAAAATTGAAAAAGCTAAATGTTGAAAAGTTATTTGTATTATCTGATTTGAGGGTTTATTAAAGAATTAATGTGATCTGTCTTTGGTCTTTCAGCATATAATAAAATTCATGCTATTTGAAATGCAAGTTCTTAATAAGCCTCATGCAGGCTGATTATACAACAGAGAGAGAATATATCCTTAGCAGTGAATGAATTTGGCCCACAAAATTTCCAACCCATTATTCTCTACATTGCTTCTGCACCACAGTATTCCTCTAAAAGAGCCAGCTCCTTTGCAACCAGAATTCCAGTCTGATTGTTTCTGATAAGAGCTAACAAAATAGATTGCTGATGGTCAACCTGCTACCAGTTTCATCCTGCTTGAGCCTCTTGCTGAGTGGTCTTCCAAAAGTAAATATGGCTATAAATTTTCCATTAGCTATCTGACATTGAGCCAGACATACTGCATGATATATATGATCCTTTCTGACTTTTAGCTTTGTCAACTTTCCAACTTTGTCTCTTACCTGCCTCAACCTTACTGGTCTGTTTAAATTACCCAAAATTACTAGTTTTATTCTGATAAAAATCCAGGTTGTGTTTTAAATATCAGAAATGACACACTTTCACATATACTTCTGCAGCTTTCTGCCAACCAATGCTCAAAAATGATGTTTCTTTTTAACAATGACCCTTGGAGTCTCTTCAGATACTGTATTCTCTTTGTTCTCCAAAACCCAGGGCTGTAACAATGGTCTGGGTAGCTGCTTTTGAAAGTGGCTTGCCAAATAAACATTATTGGGTTTTGGGTTACTTACCTCTCCTTCTGGAGTTGGATTCCAGGTTCTTCTCATCTTGAACAAAGAATTGAACAAGTGGAAAAAGCACTGGCAAATTTTATTAAAAGTGAAGAGTGAGGGAGAAACTGGCTCTTCAGAGTGAGCTTGGGCTGGGTAAAAGAAGAAAAAGCAAGATAAAAGTACACCATAGAGGACACAGGGAGGACTACAATGAGGAAGGCCAGGATAGCCAGCTCTTCTTGGCATCTGTGTCGTTTCATACTGTCCCAATCTCGAGGAAACCCTGGAGAACTTCTACACATGGGTCCTGAGAGGCAGTGCTGGGATCCCATGCCTCAAGCTGATGTCAGGTCTAGGCCATCATATTGAAAACCAGCTAGAGTTCTTTTTTTTTTTTTTTTGTGGGTAACAGGGTTCAAACTCAGGACCTCATGCTTGCGAGCAGGCGCTTGTGCTGCTGAGCGATTTCACTGGCCCTCAAGTTCTTGTAAGAAGTCCACATTCAGGGCTTTGGGAACTGTTGTGCCCACGTGTCCTGGGATTTTGTAATCAACAGGTCACACCTACTTCCCAAACCAGTTTTGCCATGCCCTAATCTCCAGTGTCGGCAACTCTACAACAGGTCTTTGATTCTCATCCCACTCTAGCTCCTTCCCTATATCATCTCTCCCCAATTTAGGACTGGCTTTCATCCCAAAATCTGTCCAAGTGAAAACCTCTTATCTAAATAAAGAGATTCCCAGAGGAAAACTGTCATATCCTCTTTCAAGAATTCTTACCCCGGGCTGGTGAGATGGCTCAGCGGCGTAAGCACCTGCCTGGCAAGCACGAGGGCCCGAGTTTGACTCCCGGAAACCACATACGAAAAAAGGGGCCGGTGATATCGCTCAGCGGCACGGGCACCTGCTGGCGCACGAGGTCCTGAGGTCGACCCCCGGTCCCCACCAAAAAAAAAAAAAAAAAAGAATTCTTACCCCTTTCCACCATCATTACTACCATATTTTGGAATATTTCTTTCCTGTTTGGTTTTGGTTTTTTTGAGGGTCTCACTATGTAGTTGAGACTGACTTTGAACTCACTATGTAGCTCATGCTAGCCTCACACTTATGGCGATCCTCCTGCCTCAGCCTCCAAAATGTTGGGATTACAGGCATGCACCACCTCACCCAGCCATATTTGGGAATATTTGTAAAACAGAGTAAGTCTCAATGCAAATACCAATTTCTCTGGGAAGCTTTCATTAATGTTTCTGGGTGGAAAAATTTTCTCACTTATCTTTGCTCCCATGGCATCATTTTCTTTTTTTTTTTTTTTTTTTAAATGTGGGTACTGTGAGTTGACCTCAGGACCTCACACTTGCCAGCAGGCGCTTGTGCTGCTGAGCAATATCACTGGCCCTTTTTTCCTTTTTGTGGGTTCCGGGAGTCCTTGCACTTGCCAGGCAGGACCTTGCACTTGCCAGGCAGGTGCTTATGCTGCTGAGCTATCTCACCAGCCCTAGTATCATTTTCATACTTTTGTAATCTTGGTGTTTTCTTGTCTTACTTCACTATGTTGGGAACACCTTAAAGAGGCCATTTTTTATACTGGGGACTGAACCCCATAATTCTTTAATCAATAATGGGTTTTCTTCACTGAGCTACATCCCCAGCATGTGTTTGTTTGTTTGCTTGCTTGTTTATCTTGAGACAGGGTCTTACTAATTCACAAATTACCCAAGGTATGCTTGAACTTGTGGTCTTCTACCCTCAGTCTCCTAGAGTGCCGGGATTACAGGTGTGTTCCACCACACCCAGCGTCACTGCCCTTCTTTAATCTGCATTTCCTAGAATAGGAAACTCGTGTTTTCTAAAATTCTTGAATCAATTTTTAAAATGTCTTGTCCATCTTTTACACACCATTCTCTTCGCTCTATGTTTTAAGTTAGGGGTGCCATTGATTCCTTCTGAAAACTATATTTGAATGATAAAGTATAGAAAGAAATGTTAGTGGCGTCTGACAGGAAGAGGAGTAGTCAAAATTTATTTTAAAAATGACTATAGGGGATGCTCTCAGTAATTTCTGTGTGTATAAAAATTGTGTAAGTATATATAACTTATATAACTTTCACCCTTTGTTGTGTGTGTATGTGTGTGTATTTAACATGTATGAGTGTTGCTTCCATAAGATATATACACTGGTAAAGTAACAAAATATTGGCACACTAAATCACCAGTTCTCAATTATGAGATACCAGCTGAACATTGTTTGTCCTCTCCAGAGTTCATACACTCAAGGTGATCCTTTACCAAAAGGGAAAACATTCAGGAAATGTATCACAGGGGAACACATCATACATTTGAGAGCTGTAAAGGGCTGCTTATCCTTCATTCACCACCTTGTTTCTGATCATTCTATCTTTCAAACAGAGCAGTGTAGAAGTTACCAATATTATAGAAAATAAAGAGCTCAATTTAGAATTCAAACATTGGTTTGAGATTTTAAAAATATCAATGATTTCTGAATTAGCAATAGCCAGGACAATAGGCTAAATTATTAGTTTCCCTAGATTCAGTGATCTCTTCTCTTTGATCAGTAATGTACTTCTCCCACTCTAAGTAAACCATGATAAATAAATCTTGGCACTCTTGAGAAATAGGTGTTTTTAAGACCCAAATTGACAATAATGGGTCTTGGTCTCTTTTGAATGAGTATACTAGTACACTAGTAAAATTATACTCTGGAAGCAAAATGTTCCCATTCATGGGCCGGTGAGATGGCTCAGCAGTGTACGTGCCTGCCTGGCAAGCACGAGGTCCTGAGTTCGACTCCCAGTACCCATGTATGAAAAAAGGGCCAGTGATATCACTAAGCGGCATGGGCGCCCACTGGCATGTGAGGTCCTGAGGTCGACCCTTGGTACCCACAAAAAAAAAGTTCCCATTCATAAAGATCACCTATGTAGACACTATGAAGTGGATTTCACCCAGCCAAAGGGAAGCATGCTTTTTAATTGTACACAACTGAATTTTGGAAGTTTCATGGATTAGAGTTAACAAAAAATTACAATTCAAAGTCTTCCAAGGGAATATAATCTTGAAAAACACTCCAGATATCCACATTGGACTCTGGATTCACTGCAGTTTAGGAGTACAGGAGATGTGAACACTGATCCTCTGTAACAAAAGACTTAAAATGAGTTCAAAATCAAACTGAAGTAAGGTAATGTATTCCTTCTTAAGCTTCATGCCAAGAAGCAACTGGAAAGCCGGGCATGGTGGCAAATGCCTATAATCCCAGAACTTGGGAGGCTGAGGCAGGAGGATTGCCATAAGCTCAAGGCCAGCCTGGGCTACATAGTGAGTTCAAGGCCAGCCTGAACTACACAGTGAGACCTTGTCTCAACAAAACAAAAAGAAGCAACTGGAGTTATTTTATGGTAAGAGATAACATTTTCCAGAGTTACTAATGATCCCTAAAGAATTCACAAACAATATTTGATAATCAACCAAAGAATATCAATTTATAAAGTAAAAGAGATAAATGATTCAAAGTCAAAGCTGGGGGAAGGGATTATTGAGACCAAGCCAAAATTTGTCTAGGTATTAAAGTTCTTACACATAGATTTTAAAGTAACACTGATTGATATAGATTTAAAAGATGAAAAGATTTAAAATTAACCAGAGAATTGAATCTATTTTAAAACATAATAACATGGAAATTAAAACACTAAAAATATTACACCTAAAGTTAAGATGCCAAAAATAATGTTTTAAAATGGTGTTAGACTTAGTAGATCTAATACAGAAGAAAGTTCAATAAAAGGTATTCGGATTGATTCACTGAAAATAATGGTGAATATAAAATTATGTGGCACACCTAAGAGGCACAGAATAATTAAAATGTCTAATTAGAGACCCAGTGGGAAAGAACAGAGGTGAGGGAAGTCAGAGTAATATGGGGATACAGGTTAAAATTTTTAAAGGTGGTGAAAAATTTAAAATGACAGATGTAAGACTCTCTAAAACCCAAGTAGTGGGGCCGGTGAGATGGCTCAGCGGCATAAGCGCCTGCCTTGCAAGCGCGAGGGCCCGAGTTCGACTCCCAGATCCCACATACGAAAAAGGGGCCGGTGATATCGCTCAGCGGCACGGGTGCCTGTTGGCGCGTGAGGTCCTGAGGTCAACCCCCCGGTACCCACAAAAAAAAAAAAAACCAAGTAGTATAAATACAAAGAAAACCACACCTGAACACAACATAGGAGACTTTTAAACTGTGAGGACAGCATCGTCAAAAACAACAAGGAAATGAAAAGGAAAAAAGAAAAAAAACCTTACATACTACTATTAAAGAACCAACCATAAGACTGATAGTTCTCTTTTCAATACAAACAATGGAAGCCAGAAGACAATCAATTGAATATTTTTAAAGTGCTAATAGAAAATAATTGTTAACCTGGAATTCTGTACTCAGCAAAGTAGATACAAAAGTAAAGATGATTTTAGATCAAAGAGAAATAGAATGTGTCATTACCAGAAAAACACAGCAGAAAATTCTTATGGAGATTTTGAGTCAAAGAAAAAGTAATTACAAATAAAAGCAAAACAATTGCAGGCAGAAATGAGCAGAGAATAGAAAGTATGTCTTGGTCTAAAATAATGATGATTGCAGGATAGTTCTCTAAGGTGGTCTTGAACCAAACCAGCTCTCTCCTTTCTTACTTGTAATCTACAAGAGTAATTATAGAACGTGCTGGAAATGTAGCACCCTGAGGTAGGAAGGAACTGCCTGGAGCAGCCCAGGCTTAGTTCTTAGCGCTTCCATCCATCCCTTTGCCCTGCCTTACAGACCAAACCAAATCAATCCAAACCCATCCAACCAAACCAAACCAGGGTGTCCTCCAATGTACTGTCCCAGCAAATCACGTGGGTCCCAGGTATAAACCCAGATCAAACTGCTTTCCAGGTGCCTCAGCTGCAGTGCAAGTGAGCCATGTGCAAATGAGACTCTGCCAACCCCAGGAAGCTTGCCTTAGCCTTACGGACAAGCTTATCATGAAGTATTGGCCCTTATTACACCTCACTTCCTGTCAGTAAGTAATAAATACATTTCATATAACTTGCGTGTGTTGGTTTTTTTTGTCTTATCAGATTCAAAGAAGTTGATAACCACTGTACGCTGAAGCAAAGCTTCATTATGAGGAGAAGGATGATGATGACAATCATGTTGTAGTCACAAATTTAAAATGAACATATTCATTTTTAGAATGAACATATTCATTTCAATTACAGCAAAAGAGACTATAATGTTAAAAGAAGACAATTGTTCAGGAAGTAAATCAAGTGGGAAAGTGCACATAATCATATAAAGACTGTATTTAGTTCAAAAATAGTCAAAACTGGCAGACCTGGTTACATGTCTCTAATCTCAGCTACTCAGGAAGATGAGGCAGCAGGATAGCAAGTTTAAGCTCAGTCAGAGCAACTTATCGTGACCCTGCTTCTATCTATCTATCTATCTATCTATCTATCTATCTATCTATCTATCTATCTATTTATCCCACCTATTTACTCATCCATCCATCAGGCATGTGGGGAGTGGGGGACATAGCTCAGTGGCACACTGCTTGTCTAGCATGTTCCAGGCCCTGGCTTCTCTCCCAAGTACCACTCATACACACACAAACACAAAAAGAGAGAATCAAAACTGATAGTTATAAAATCAAGATAATATTTAACCCTCTAGAAGATGGAGCAGGATTAACTGTCAATGATGGTAAGGTTCTACATTTTGATCTGAGTACTGGCTTTATGATCATTTGTTAAAAATCTATTAAGTCATATCCTCATGGTTTGTGCACTTTTCCAAAGGCTAGTGTACATGAATAACTACCTTAGTTTGTTAAGGTAAACAGATAACAAGCTCTCCATGTTAAGTGCATTTTAATATTTGAGATTTTAGAGATTAAATAAATTATGAAATGATTGAATAATATATAAACTTCTCTATGAAAATACTATCTTCTTGCTTGTTACTAAGGTGAAAAAATGTCATCCAGTTTTCCAATATAGGCTCAATCCAGCAAAACTTTATATAAATAACTGTCATCATCTATTCATTTAACAAGTAGTATCTCCTCTGTGGGGAAATTTAGGTGCTTCAGAGAATATAAAATATAAGTGGTATATGATATTTCAGTTTATGTGCAATACCCACAAGAGAAAAATGTATTTCTGGGTAAATTTTCTGTTCTAGTCTAATATAATTCTTCCAAGTATGATAAATTCTATTGGTCTAAAAAATTATAATCGAAGTGGTCAGGAAATCTTATGTTAGTTGATCTTCAGCTATAAGATGAATTTTGGATATGTACAAAAATTGTGCAATTCAAAATTTATCTTCTATATTTTAAATATATTTTACTGGAACAAACACATCACAAGTCCTTCTGTTAATGATATTTGGAAAGAATGAACAAAACTAAAAACGTGTGGTTTATAGCCCATATCAGGAGAAATATTCCAGAGCACTTTTTTTTTTTTTTTTTTTTTTTTTTTTTTTTTTTTGGTGGGTACCGGGGGGACGACCTCAGGACCTCACGCGCCAGGAGGCGCCCGTGCCACTGAGCGATATCACCGGCCCCTTTTTCGTATGTGGGATCCGGGAGTCGAACTCGGGCCCTCGCGCTTGCAAGGCAGGCGCTTACGCCGCTGAGCCATCTCACCGGCCCCCAGAGCACTTTTTGTGAAGCGTTAAGCCGATTTTGTTCCAAACTTCAGGGGCTGGAGTTCATTAAGTTCAAGATTAACACCTGGATGACTGTTTGATGGTTGCCTGAAGGGGCTCTGGAGATGAGTTGAAGGAAGCAAGGTTGCACTTACAGTGCACCATCTTCCATGGCATGTTATAATTCAAAATATCCCAGGGAAACATTAAAGTTACTTGTTCTACTATTGGTGAAGAAAAAATCTATATATGTTCTATCTCTCAACAGTACCCTTCCTAAAGTTCAAGACCAGCTTTAGCCCTCCTGAGTCTGAAACTGCTGCTGCATCTGTTATCTACTCCCCAAAATTATATAATGCGTTTCTTTATGGAGGAAGAAAAGTACTATGGATGTGTAGTGAAGGAAAGGTGCTGCCCCGAAACCTAAATCTGTTAGAAATTGACTTCAAATTCTTGCCAAATAATTCCCAAAGTGAGCCGAAGTCTGGAAATAGGTATTTATGAAGTCTTGCGGATTAATACAAAGACGTTCTGTTATACTCAGAAACACATATGTGCCCACATCTTACACATACATCCTGTAAAAGTTTTACATTTCAAACCTAAACTATCTTACTTCCCAAACATTTACCAAACAGCATTGCTTGCATGTTTAGTCTGCACCACCATCAGTGTGGGGATCTTTCAAGGAACTCCAACATTTTACGAGTTATAGTAAAAATTTAAGAAAGTACAGTACAAGATCAGTAAAATCAATGTAAAACCAAATGCCAATCAACAACAAGGAAAGATTGGTTATGGAAGATTCAAGAAAAGATAAGGAGTATAACTCAGGACCAAGATATTTAAAAGCTCCCCGTTGTATTTGGGAGATGGTGAGATAAAAGAAGCCTGGTGGAAGTGGACGTTACAGGATTGGAAAATAAGTTCCAGATATAGCGAAATCATTAAAAGGTAAAAGATTTGTTGAATCTGAGGAGACAACAGAGCATAATGAAAGCATCAATGTGCAGAGGATGACAAATCTTAAATGCCAGAACATGATAGACTCACTACAGATTCATTTCTTTGGGCAGATCTGACAGCAAAGTATTTATCAAACTAAAAAGAGATGGAAAATGCCGGAATAGATGAGCGAGCTGAAACATTTGCAGAGTTTACCATGCAGGTATTCTAGAATACTTGCAGTCTTCAAGAATACTTACACGCAGAATGTAAAAAAAGAGACCTTTTGTCAAGAATGAAAAAAAGAGACTATGATATGTTAATAAATATAGATTGCATATGGAAGAAATTTTGTTAGGTGTAAATAATTTACATAAGTACATAGCACAGTGATTGGCATATGCTAAGTGCTGATTAAATAGTTTTTGATATTGAATATTATCTTTTTCTTAGAAGAACACGGTAAAAATTTGGGTAATTAAAAGTAGCTCATCTCAGTGAAAGGGCTGGAGTTAAGAATTTTAAATCCTCTCTGCTTTCTTATCTCCTTGAGATTTCCTTCAAGATAAACTGTATAATAGGTTAAAGGAAAGATGGATCCCAGCCAAGTTTACCAAATGTGTATAACATTATCCTTTATTTGGGATATAATAATATAAGTTAAGATCACTTTCAGTCTAATGATTAATTGAAAGCATTTTCCTGAAAAGATTGCAAATTGTTAATATAATTGTCTTTTCATGAACAGACATTTTCAACTACATGGATCAATAGGAGACCTCAAGGAGATAAGAAAGCAGAGAGGATTTAGAAGTCTTAACTCCAGCCCTTTCACTGAGATAAGCTACTTTTAATTATCCAAATTTTTAGCGTGTTCTTTTAAGAAAACGGATAATATTCAGTATCAAAAACTATTTAATCAGCACTTACCATGTGCCAATCACTGTGCTATGTATTTATACAAATCATTTACACCTAATAAAATTTCTTCCATATGCAATCTATATTTATTAAGGTATTATAGTTTATCAAATAAAGGCAAAGGTAGATCATAAAACTTACCATGGTCTTTAAGTCACCGAGTGGCAAAACTTAAAAGCAACATAGCCATTTCTGTCTGGTGACAAAACTTTGCTTTTAGGTATTTGTACTTCCTATGACAACCTTTTATAATACTTTTTGTTTGGTACAGTTGAAAGATCACAGGACATGAGACAAAACATCTTATTTTGAAATTTTAAACTGTCATTAACAGATTTTGTGACTTTGGGCAAGTCAGTTAATTTTGGTGGCTTACAATTTCTCCATATACAAAACGAGGAAATGAGGGTAGTTTGATTCCTTTAAGCAATACAATTACATGACTAGATGATATTTACTGTATTTCTATTTCCAGACCTGTAAGACTTTACAATTTGCAGTTATTCTAGTTTTAAAATTAATAGTAATGGTGACTTCTTTTTTTCCACAAAGTTAAGAATTTTTGCTTCCTATAATCTCAACTTTAATTACTCAGCTTTGTAGCTGGTGATAAATGCTTACTGTTTTAGAAGCACATTATTCTGCCTTGCTCACTCTGCCTGTTTTATTATAACCTAGATTTTATTATGCAAAAAAGCCGCACATCTTTACTCATAGCATTTATGTTCAATCATAAGATATTATTGAAGCTACTTATGTTATAACAATAAATCCATTTAATGCATCGACACACTTAAAAAGGACATGTTTAGCATGGATTGCACTGATACTTCACAATTAAGGTTCAGTCCCTTCCAGAAAATCATAACCATGAGAATGGTTCATGAGGAAGTTGGAGAAAAGAGGTTAAGTTATGGTTTTGAATTTTAAAATCGCAGATACATACATATACACACATATATGAAGATATTTTTGCTTCTCTACATCTGGTAGTAATCTGAGTCACAACTTGTACTTGCTTCAGTTTGGCAGGAACTGTTTTCTTAAAATGTTAACTATAAGTTTTATGAATCTTATGAATGTATTCCAAAAACTAATAGGAAATCCACTTACATAAATTAACTAAAGTATAAATTACAAAGATTAAGGCAAATCTTATTATAGTTAATTATAAAAATAAGAGCTGATATGTTGTGCATGTATTGATGTAAGAAGTAAACAAAATAACTTAAATCTGGTTCAGGTTTTCCCAACATATCAGGAATAGCAAAATGTTCTTATTAAAACATGAATATCCAATGTGTGATTATGACCAACCACAAATCTGGTGCATCTTCTTCCATTGGATGTAAGTTGATAGAGTTTTTCAAAATCCATCTTTGTAAAAACATGGAATTCAAAGTGACATTAAGTTGAACTTGCACTAATTCAACTCTATCATATAAATAGATGAGTGAGATAAAAAATGCCAATTTAAAAACTTAGAATAATTTCTTTCTTGCATAAGCTTAGGCATGACAGCAAATAGAGGTTTGCTGTCTCCCGAATAAGTCTTCATCCCTTTTTGCATCTCAGTACAAACATGTTAAATCTGTAATTTTAATATAATTCTGGCAATTAAAGATCTATATTTATGCATGTCCACAAATCAGAGTCAAATAACTTCTATATATTTTCAAGCAAAATAAAACACGACATAAAAAACAAAGAATCAATGAAGCTTGATAAATAGAATCACTGAAAAATGTGTATCCTTAACATGGTGTTCTCCCAAAGAATATTCATTGATAAGTTTGCTAACATGGCACTTTGTTTTTGTGTATGGCACTTACTAAGAGCAAAATTTGTTTCTCAACGCTATCATTTTATTCAATTTTGAGGACACATGTATTTCAATTGACACTTCATGTGACATTCGTACACCCAGCATTTTGCTGACTTTCACTGACATAAAACCTAGAGTTTTACATACATTTCTCATTTTGTCAAGAAAGAATTCTCTTTTGTCAAGAGACAAGGATATAATACATTTTATGTATCGGTTTTTTAGTTAATTCTGTATATTGAAAATATTTAGACATTTGAGGTGGGCCTCCATTTGTACTCTTGTCACAGATCTTAAAAATATGAGTGGCAGACCTGCTTTTTTATGCTGTATTTTTAGACAAAACTATTCAACAAAGTACAAATATATGTCTCTTTTTATGGTCCTCTGTATTTCAACAGATGAAATTCTCTTAGCCACCACCTGTGTATCAGAACACAGCTTGGAATACAAAGCCTGTAACAGAGAAAACAGAGGTCAACATTTGGTCTCTATTTTTATTTAAATGCCTGTCTTTAAAGTCTATTCATATTTATAGGTTTTTTCCTATAACTGGATGCAAGAGGATATTTTTAATTTAAATTTTATTTCTGCAAAAGAAAATTTATATAAGTAAAACCCAACATTAGCAAATGGTCTTTATTCAATATTTATTACTAAAATGAGAATTTAATGGTATGTATTGCCCATCAAAACAATTTTATTTCTAGATGCAGTATTTTAAAGAAGTAGTTACATTAGCATAGTGATTTTACTATAATTATAATATTGCTAACACTTTAGGAAGTTGAAGGCACACTAAAAGCTTTACAATGCTCTCTCTGAGAATAGTGTGTCGTAAGAAACTCATACATAATTAAATGGATCTATAAAAATAAAGTCATAAAAGAATTCTCTCCTCTAAAATCATAGTGAGTCTATAAGCCCGAAGTATAATGCCTCAATCCTAGAGATTAAAGATTTTCTAAGCCATGTTTGAAAATAACATCTGTTCCATAAATTGTTTGATCAGCATTCCTTAGGACATCAGAAATTGCCTAAGGTAAGGATTCCACTAGCTGACATTAATGCCTACTAAAGAAAACTTAAAAATGCTGTATGTGTGCAAGAATATTGGTCTTAGAAATTTCAACTAAATTCACAATGTAATGCCCTCTTAGCACAGCTGGAAGCACGTCAGTCTCATAAATTCACAATGTAGGAAGGAAACAAATTCAAATCAACTTGAGTGCTACTCACCTATTATGGATATAATGGAAAAACACATTTGGTTTCTTTTCATCAGCAATCATTTCATAGGTAATAATTTGGGTCAGAGTTAAGTGGCAAGATAAAAAAAATCATAGGGATTTGCCTAATCAAAAATTGCTTTATAAATCCCGAATACTACTTTATATTTAGGGCCATAAATGGGTTGCGTGCTTTTTAACTGGACCTTCATGAATTGTATTTTTCCTCTTTAATGTACTTTGGTCAGGCTAGAAGCAGGCATCATTGCACTGCGTAACTTTAATACCCTTGAACTAGCATAAGGTCAAGAGGGCAGAGCGCAACTGATGCACCTAAGCAATCAACCTCTGCTCTGACTTTACAGAGCTCTGCAGCTCCTCTGTGCTCAGAGATAGTCTGGAAAATAACTAACGGATGCTCACTTTGGGAGAGATAACATTCCAGCAATACGCTGGTAGGAAAGTCTGTAAAATAAATACGGCAAATTTATAATTACGGGTAGCAAATGGAAAGAACTACATGAGTTAAGTCACATCCAGGGACATCGGTCCTGTTCGAAACAGTAAAAAGCAACATGGAGTCCAATTGAAACACCCCATGCTTCTATAGAAACTGATTCAATTTAATTTTTAATATTTAGAAAGTGTCTGTTCTCATCCCTACCAGTTTCCTAAAGGCTAAAGGAAAACAAGTTATGCTGTGTAATTGGGCAATTTATTCTATCAGCCATAGTTTCGTTCTCATACTCCTGTCAATCACTTAATCTTTGTGTAGTTTAATTAAAGAAATAACAGATGGGGGCTGGTGAGATAGCCTGGCAAGCACGAGGTCCTGAGTTCGACTCCCAATACCCACATACAAAAAAAGGGTGGTGAGATAGCTCAGTAGCATGGGCACCTGCAGGTACGTGAGGTCCTGTGGTAGACCCCCAGTACCCACAAAAAAAAAAAAAAAAAAGAAAAAGAAATAACAGATGGTTAAGACTTTACATTTGCCATACTTGCTGGCTATAACATTGCTTCATTTAAAAAACAAGAAATATAGTTGTACACTTGGATGAAAGTACACAAATATTTTTATTTATTTATTTATTTATTTATTTTTATTTATTTATTTATTTTTGGTGGGTACCAGGGGTCAAACTCAGGACCTCGTGCGCCAGCAGGCGTCCATGCCACTGAGCGATATCACCGGCCCTTTTTTTATATGTGGGTTCCAGGAGTCGAACTCGGGCCCTCGCACTTGCCAGGCAGGCACTTAGGCCGCTGAGCTATCTCACCTGCCCCACAAATATTTTTAAAAAGCAAAGTAGAACAATGTATTTGGATTTATTTCTTGATATAACAGAAGTAAAGTGAAGACATATCACAAAACACAGACCACCCCTATGAACCTCAGCCCGAGAAGAGATCGTGCCTTTGGCAGGAAAGATGCAGCCGCACAGTGAACAGACCCTGGCAGCTGATTCCATGGGTAACCAGCCCAGCCAGGGACAGACGGAAGCCAGGAACAGGACGCCTCAGTCAATGCTATGAGCCATTTTGTAACAGAAATATAAGGCAGAGAATTACCGAGGTTATGACAACATAAGTGAGGGTAATATGAAAAGAAAAAATGGTAAGCGGGGAAGATATGCTTATGGTTGGGGAGTTTGTGCGTTCGTGTTTGTGTGTACGTCTGTAGGTGTGCTTGGTCTGCATGAGTTTGTGTGTCAGATGTTTGTTAAGTTTGGTAAGTATGTTATTTACTCCAGGATCAAAAACGTGTTGGGAATATGTGTATAGGATATTGTCTATGTGTATATAGGATTGCCTTTGTCAATACCTACTTAGTGGTTAGCCATGTGTGCTTCAGTGTATTCTCTGTCACCAGGCAATCAATTTCTTTCAAGATTTGTGTGTAAAGAAAATGAAGCCTCCTTTTGTTTTGAAGTCAATGTACATATCACCTGACTTTTCTCTTCCACAGTCAATATGATTATATGTAATCTCTACAAACATTTCGGTTTTTTTCTTCAAATGATCCCTTTTCTATTTTAGAAAACAAAAACTAAGTTTTTTGTTGATAATTTTCTTTTTTTAGGGCTGACATTTTCTTAGGATGGACATAAATATTCTTTGGTTAAAGTGCACATGATTAATGTATGTGCACAAATGTCCTAAATCAGTGCATTATTCCAAGAACAAAAGAGAAATAGAAATCTGTATCATTGTGCAATTTGGAAGGTAAGAACTGGGTCAGAACTGCATAATAGAGAAGGAGGTAGGAAAGGGTTTCTGAAAAGTAGTGGAGAAAGGCCAGTTAGCTGAGCATTGTGCAGAGAGGCAGCTGAGAGAAAGACATGCCTGGAACTGGCAGGTGGCAGGGTAAAAAGAGATTTAAGGAAAAAAAATATATATATATGTTATATCTTATATCTAGATATCCCCTATGAGCCTCCCATGCTCATAGGCAGGGCTTTTGAGAGGTGATTAAGCCATGGAGGCAATATAGCTGACTTGCTATTGAGGGGTACAATCTGGTAGGAAGAGGTGGCCACTGGGAGTGTGGCCTGAAAGAATATGACTCTCCAAAGGTGGTCCTCTCTCTCTGCTTCCTCGCCACCACAAATGTGAGCACCTTTTCCTCTGCAGTAGGCCCTTCTACCACGCCTTTTTGCCTTGGAGCCAGCCCTCCATGGACAGTAACCATGAGCCAAAATAAAATTCTCCTCTTTTAAGCTGTGAGGGTCTGGTATTTGTCCCAGCAACAAAAAGTCTTCTCTTACACCTACATAGCACTTTAATATTCTAGTGAACTCTTTTGGGGAAATTCAAACTGGTCTTCAGTTTAGAATATGGGTTTATAGAAGATGAAACCCTAAGAAACAGAAGGGTAAGAAGACAGCAGCTACCCAGAATATATGTGTTCTACAATAATGTTTATATACTCTGTTCTAAATTAATTTCAATTTAGCCTAGAACAACAGAAGTACTATGAAAAGGGGTGGGGATTGTTTTTGTGCACTGCTAATGCTTCTAAATAATGTTCTGTTCTAGAACCAGTGATGCCAGTGGAGTAGCACTAGACAAAATTAAGGACATGATTTATTAGTTTCACTTCATTCAGTGCCATGGGCATGGAGTTGATCCTTTCATTCACATCTACCTCCTACTAATCATAGTAAGACCTATGCCAGAAATGTACAGATAGATTCAACATAGTCTTGGGGGGATGCAGCACAAACATTAATAAATTATATCATATTAGAGATTACAAATGTGCACAACTTCTGATTTGACAATTTTCAATATTGTCTTACAAGTTTAAAACAGTTTTTCTCAATCGTGGTGCTAGTAAAATTTTGGATTGCATTCTTTGTCAGAATATTGGACTATTCCATTTTGCGGAGTTGTCTAGGACCATGTAAGCAGCATCGCTGTCCTCTACCCTCTCGGAGTCAGTGGCACCTCCCAGCGAAACCATGACAGTCAACATGTCTTCAGAAATTGCCTCATGTCCCCAGGAATGGGAGGAAGTTTGCCCTTGTTTGAAAACAATTAGTTTAAAATAAAATAAGCTTCATCACTAAAATTTTTGAAAAAATATTTTACCAAAAATATTAAACTTGAGTCTTCATTGATCCAAGATAAAAAGTGTATTATAAGTACTTATGAATAGTTTTAATAGTATCAACTTTTCAAATGTGCAATTAAATTTTGGGTGTTTCCATACACCTAAAGTAATTGATATACATAAATTCTCATGTAGCAGCTCATAAGCCAGTATTTTAGGCTATATTGGACTGCTGAGGAAGATGTCACCATCTGTTCCTACTCTCAAACATTACACTATGTGTTCAAAAGACATAGTGATGATAAATAAAATACTAAAAGTGAAAACCAGAAACATAAAGCTAAAATTAAATATAATGTGAATATCTTTTTTGTGTCCAAAGACACAAGAGAAATACAAAGCAAAGATTGGAGCTGTGCACACTGTACATACTATTCTTATAATTTGCAGGACTCCAAGTTCACAAGCAGGAAGGCCTGTCTGTGTAGTGAGCCCTCCCAGTCCTCGTCACGGTCCGGGAAGTTTATATTTGTAATCCCATAGAAAAGTTATTGGAATTCCAGCAAGTTAATTCCAATCTACCACTTCCAACACAATCCATGGTGAAAATAAAAACACTAAGACATATCTATAATTGTGGGGAGCCAAGGGGGTCCTAAGTTCAACCAGAGTGATGGTTACTGCAACAAAGGCCTCGATCCAGGGCTGAGCCCAGGTTTTATTAATTCTCGAGGAGCGGAGTGGCTCAGGGATAAGTGACTGTGAGAGTGGCAGGAATGTGAGCTGGGCTAGGTAGGTGGCCTGAAATCACCTTTGCAATATGCAGAGGGAGGGGTATGCAGAAGGAGTAATATGCATAACACAATTCAAGATAGTATCTAATGTGTTTGGGGTCGGTGCTTCAGCTCTGATGTGTAATCTTTTATGCCCTGGGAAGTCATAGCCTCTTTCTCGAGGCTCGATCCCAGCTGACGGTGTGGAGCATGGCTCTCCATCCCGCCAGGCTCACCCATGTATTGGGAGCAAAGGGGCGGGGAAACAGACCTGTCACCTTGCTTCAAAGACTACATATCAGGACCTCGGCTGGACCGAATAGCATTGCCTAAGCCAACTGAAGGGATAAGGAAAAGTCCTAGCCAGCTCTGCACATATCAATACGTGGAAATAGAGCCGGGCTCAGCCAAGATGGAGAAAATTGCTCTTCTTTCAGAGAGCCGTCCAGGTGTCCCCCACATGTCCATATGGTGAAAGTGAAACAGGAGATTGGGATTTGACTCACCAAAAGACATCAGCAGTTAGGTGCATGTCCTCCTGCTCAAAAACATGAAAAAGTGCTATTGTGAAACTCCACCTGGGGCTTCGGTTTATAGACAGGAAGAACCTTCCTTCTACACACTTCGGACATTCCTCGTGAGATTACTGCAACTTGCTGAAGTTTATCCTTGAGAGCACAGCTCCCAGTCAGGCTGCTAGGAAGGACTAACAGAAGTGAGTGAGATCTTGACACCTCAGCTTTCAATGGCTAAAGTGCTGGGTTGATCACTGGCCAAAAGCATCCTCATTTTGAGAGGTGAAAACACTAAAAAGTATTGTAACTTTATGTGTGTATTGTGATGTGAAAGTGTTTTGGAGTAAAAGTATTAGTGTTTCTCTTTTTAAGAATCTATATCAGTTTGCTAGGGCTGCCAAAACCAAATAACACATGTCGTGTAACCTAAACAATATAACCATAGTTTCCCACAATTTTAGAAGCTGGAAAAGCAAGATCAAGGTGTTTAGAACTTTATTTTTTCCTGTGTCCTCACATGGTCTTTTTCTGTGAGTGTCTGAAGCTGTTATTCCTTTGTGTGACAAAATTTTCATTTCTGGCTGGTGATATAGCTCAGCAGCACAGTACCTGCCTGGCAAGTGCAAGGTCCTGAGTTCGATTCCTGGCACCAAAAATTTTTTTTCATTTCTTACAAGAACACAAGTAAAAGAAAATTAAGGTCCACCACAAAGCCTAATTTTTGCTTAATCCCCTCTTCAAAAACTCATCTCCAAATTCAGTCATATTATTAGGTACTGGGGTTAGGGATTAAACATGAATTTTGAGGAATATTATGGCTTATGTCTAGATGTCCCCCCAAAGTCTCATGCAGTCATATAAGGAATCAAAAGAGCTGTGGTCATCCCTTGCTTGTTTTACTACCTCTTGCCCACTATGAACTGTTTCTCCTCTGCAATGCCTGGCTGCCATCCACCCTGCCTTGGAGCCAGCTCATTATGGACTGAAACCTCTACAAATTGTGGGCTAAATAAATCTTTCCTCTTATAACTTTGGGTTTTGGGTATGTTATCTCAGCAATGAGAAAAGTAACTAAAACAAAGGAACCATCTCAGCTCCAACAGGACCTATACTTGATAATCTGAGTATTCCACTAGAAAATATATTCATGCCTCACTTACAGTTAAATTATAGTTCAATTGGATATAAAATTATTAACTGGGAACTCTGGTTCCACTAATAGATTTAAGAAATGTGGATTAAAACATCACACACCTTACAATTAAAAAAAAGAAATAAAAATATAAAGACATCACAGTGCTAGCAAGGCAGTAGAGATTAATGGGCTATGAGAAAAATAAGACTTAAGTTTCCCTCTAAGCATTTGGCAGTTATAAGAGAAGCAGAGATGTGTGGAAGCTGATCAGTGATTTTGACAATTTATAGATAAGCAGGACAATTACAATACAGAGTCCAGCAGAGAGGGCAGGGCTTGTTACACCATCTCTCCAGCCTTTGGATTAGAAACACACAGAAGTCATCCAGAGATTATCTTAGAAGTTACTAAACCCCGGGAAATCATTTTGCTCACTGATTAGGTTATCATAATCTTACTTTGCTCATGCAGCTAATGAGTGCCACCATGCCACTGACAGACACAAATGTTCTATTTTTGGGGTGGAAGATACCATAAAAGCAGATTTCAAATGATCTTTCATTTGTAAGAAAGATTGATTTTCCTATCTTCACATATTCACATAAGTTGTTAATGGCCATGATTTTGAAGATACAAAAGGATGTGAAAAAAATCACGAAGAAACAAAAAGTGATGGAATGAGTCCCAAGTTTTCACAGATAATAGACTTTTCAAACACAGATTTTCAAATAATTATGGTTCTTCTGTTCCAAGAAATAAATAAAATGACTGAAATATACTAAGCCAAGAGTTGAAACTTTCAAATAATTGAAAAGAATTTCTAAAACTAAAACAAAAATACACTGAAAATTGTAAACTTTATGAATGTATTTGCTAGCAAATTTAACATGAGATAAGGGAATTAGTGAACTGGGATAAGATGGAAGAAAATACAGGAGATGAGCACAGAGGGAACAATTACAATGTGTGCTATTGAAAAAACATAAGGATAAAACATATGTGTAGGAACTCCAAGAGAGAAAAAAGAGAACATGGGAAGAAGAAATATTTGAATAATGGGTAACACTTATCAAAAACTAATGAAAATTATTAAGCATCTGATTTTAGAATTTTTGACAAGAAAAATGTAAATGAAACTAAACCTATAATAGTGAACTAAATGTATAATAACAAAACTGTAGAAAATCAAAGACAAAGATAAAATATTTTTATGTAGCCAAAAATAAAAAATAAAAAAAAGCAAATCACCTTAAATTACTATGCAAAGGAGCTGAATTTGTAACAAACACCATGGGAGCACAAAGATTACACTATATAGTTAAAGGACACTGTAACAGGGTTGGAAGGTGGGGAAGTTGATAATAAAGAATTTTATACCCACAAAAATATCCTTCAAAATTGGAAATGTATCTGTGCATGCCTGTAATCCCAGCATTCTGGGAGGCTGAGGCAGGAGGATATGAATTTTCTGGTCTTTAAGAAGACCCAGTCTCAAAAAATAAAAATAAAAAAGGGCTAGTGGTACAGCTTAGTGTGAAGGGCCTGTGTGAAAAACCCGCACTCAAAAAGGGGTGGGGGAGTGAAATGTTGAAGTGTTTTGGAGCTATGTAGAGGTGATGCTTGCACGGCACTGCGAATGTGCTAAGTGTCACAAATTGTTCTCTTTAAAATGTTTAATTTTGGGTGACAACATGGATGAATAGAGGAGGAGCCTCGTTCAGAGCTACTCAGAGAAATTCTACTAAAACACAGGTGATTGGAAGAAAAGGGAGGGACATAACCCTGAAACTAAAATCAATCTGCCATAAGAGACTAATAGATCAAGAAAAACATAGATAAAGGTCTTAATAAAATGGCCGGCCAGTGCACCCAGCTGCCAGTGAGTCGCCAGATTGGGACGACTGCCCACCATACTTGGAATCTTAAAAGAAACAAACAAACAAAAAAAGGATATACTAAAGTCGGCTAAATTAAGCCATATAGGATATACTTGGGAAATAAGGTCCCCTGCCTCTTCTGCCTTCCTCCAAGTAGAAGACCCTACAGTCCAGCAGTAATTTCTGTACACACAAACTGCTTCCTCCCTGATGATTGGCCAGTTTTCCTGTCTTTCATTTTCTTCTTTTCTCCTTTTCTCTTTCTTTTCTTCCTTTTTTTTTTTTTTTTTTTTTTTTTTTTTTGTGCACCAGAGCACTAACTGGAACCACCAGGGAATAAGATTAAAGACTACAGGGGTGCGTGCATAGTAAATGGAATGGCTAACCCATCCCCCATGACCTGTGGTTAGAAAGGCACAGGGAATTAAACAGTCTTGCATCTCAGGACTGTGCAGTCCCGGGCTGTCCCCATGCTGCTGGGGGTGGGAGTAGAAAGGAACCCCACAGCACCCCCATCTCACCTGAGGAAGTTACAAGCTACAGCACAAGTGGATGACAGGGGCAATGGAACTTGTAAAGCGATGAGTGGGAAATTAGTGCCCCACCTTGGGAGAGGAGTAAGAATTGGGACTGAGCAGACTTGGACTGCAACAACAGGAGAGAGAACCAGATCATATCACAGCATTTCACCCCACCCAGCAACAAATGACCTGAGAGGACAGAGACTTGACAGTGGAAGAGGAGCACAGAAGGCTGAGCAAGGACCAGGAGGAGCCAATGGTACACAGGATTGGAAACAGCCTCCTGTCTCTGAAAACAACACAGCAACTGGGAGAGAGACATTGCCACCAAGGGAAGCATGGCAAGGAGAGGGAGGCCACTAAGGGACGTACAGAAAGTACTGGCTGAAGACTCTGGCCCCAGGCACCCACATCTGGAGGCCAAGATCAGCCTTGAATCCAGCACAAACTCCACTGCAGGCTTGGTGGTGTTATCCAGTAGTCTTGCACTTTTGGTGGACACCAGAGGAACTTTTTACAATTTTATTTTATTTTTATTCTTTTTTTGCTGGTTTGTTTCCCTTTCCTGTTCTTTTTTATTTTTGTCTTTTACTATATTTTTGTTCTAATCTATTCATCTTTCTTCCAATCCTCAATTTACCTCTCTAGACTTAATCATATTTTCATATGAGTGAATAGTATGTCTAATTTTTCTGGTCAACTTCAATAATCCTTTTCTTACTCCTTAATTCTTTCTCTTCTGCCCTCTTCTCTAGTTTCCCAAAGTTTGTGTGATCACCCTTCATACTCCAGACTGACTTCTACTTTATTCTTTTCAGTTATCTCTATTTTATCCACTATCCTTCTTAAATTTCCCAGCCACAGAGTAAAACCACTATACCAAGGGGAAACACTTTACATACAAGTTCCCAATTTATGACACATTTTGTTATATAAGTGTAGATTTTGTTCCTATGGTTAAAGGAACAAAATTAATAGTTACCACAGGTTGTCAGTTTCTAAACGGTGCTTGATGCTATTGTTTTTGATAATTATACTACTTTAGCTAAGATGTCATATCTATTTTAATCAGTTGTTCTCATTTCTTTAACAATACTGTGAAGTTGTGGGGTAATTACCTGACCACACCCCAGCACTAAAGGACTGGGGACTGAGCCAAACAGATACCAACATGTCATTCTTAATTAATTAGAAAGGTAGGATCTTGGGACACACACAATCCAAGGACCTCCTACACACAGAAGACATCCTGAAGAACAAGCCTTTCCTAGAGAGGCCTTGATACTAGTGATAAAGCTACTTACTACAAAAACTCACAAGGATCATCACAGAAAACAAATAGAAACTTTTGAAATAGGAAATGACAGTATGCAGAAGCAAAATCCAACCTCAGACCTCTAGCTCACCCAGAACAAGTCCAGGAGACAACGAGATGGAGGAAAATGAAAGACACAGACCTGACATTTCTGAAATGATAGCAACCAAAGTAAAGAAAAAATCCATGAGGCTATACAGGAAATCAGATCAGAAAAAGTCTCCCAGGTAAAATATGAAATATCAACATTTATAAAGAAATTGTTCAGCAAATCTAGAGTAGACATGGATAAAAAATAGATGATTATAGAAAAATGATGGAAACCATGGATGACCAATATAGGAAAGAAATAGAATGCATGAAATGGATTCAAACAGATATTCAGGAAATTAGAAATTCCACTGAAAGCTGGCAAAAGTGCTTGAACAAAACTGAAGATAGACTTCAGACCTTGAAGACAAGATCGTGGCTAGTGATGATGAAAGGAAGATCTTCTAAAAATAATGAAGGATCAGTAAATAACAATTGAACAGCCACAAGACAATGCAAAAAAAAATAATCTAACACTAACTGATATCAAAGAAAAAGCAGGAATCAACACAAATGACATTTAAAAAACTATTTGCAGAAGTAATAGCAGAAAATTTCCAAAGCAAGAGAAAAGAATCTGACATACAAATAAGAGACACATATAGAACTCCAAACAGCCATAACCAAAATAAATCTATATCCAGACATATAATAATCAAGACCCCAGATATTCAGCACAAGAACAGAATATTAAAAGCTGTTAGAAAAAAAGAAACTGATCACCTCTAAAGGAAAGCCCATCAGAATCACAGAAGACTTCTCAACACAAACCCTCAAGTCAAGAAGACCTTGGAGTAAAGTATTTCAAGTCCTGAAAGAAAACAGCTTACAAACCAGATTGATGTACCCTGCAAAACTACATTTCAAAGTTAATGGAGAAGTAAAATACTTCCATGACAAAGAAGTGAAGAAATTCATGACCACAAGGGCCGGTGAGATGGCTCAGCGGCTTAAGCGCCTGCCCAGCAAGCGTGAGGGCCCGAGTTCGACTCCCAGAACCCACATACAAAAAAGGGGCCGGTGATATCGCTCAGCAGCACGGGTGCCTCCTGGCGCACGAGGTCCTGAGGTCAACACCCCGGTACCCACAAAAAAAAAAAAGAAATTCATGACCACAAAACCAACCCTACAAAGAGTACTGAAAGATATTCTAGCAGAGATATAAATGACCACAATTCCAAGAACAACAATAGAAAGAAACCATCAAGCAGGGCAAGCAATTAAACAGAGAGGAAAGCAGGGAACCAAGAGCAGGAAAATAACATGACAAAGATAAGCCAATACATATCAGTAATACCCATCAATGTAAATTTCCTGAATTCACCAATCAAAAGAAACAGACCGGTAGGATGGATCCAGAAACAAGATACAACAATATGCTGTATACAAGAAACACATTTAACTCAAAAATAAATATATAGACTAAAAGTCCAAGCAGGGCCAGCAATTAAACAGAGGGGAAAAGTAGGGAACCAAGAGTAGGAAAATAACATGACAAAGATAAGCCAATGCATATCAGTTATAACCATCAATGTAAATGGCCTCAATTCACCAATCAAAAGAAACAGACTGGCAGAATGAATCAAGAAACAAGATCCAACAATATGCTGTATGCAAGAAACACATTTAACTCAAAAAGAAATTCATAGACTGAAAGTCAAAGGATGGAAAAACAGTACTCCATGCAACAGGAACCCAGAAAAAAGAAGGGGTAGGTATTCTGTTTGCATACAATGTGAACTTCAAACCAAGAATGATCAAAAGAGATAAAGAAGGTCACCACATACTTGTTAGGGGAAAACTTTGAGAGGAGGAGATAGCAATCATACATATGTATGCACCAATTATAGGAGCACACAACTATGTAAAACAAATAGTAATAGACATGAAAATTCAGATGAGCAATAGCACAATTGCAATGGGCAAACTTAATACCCTACTGTCACAAATAGACAGAACAACTAGAGAAAAAATTAGTAAAGAAATATCAGAACTGAACCAAACCTGTGAATAAATGGATTTAGTAGATGTTTACAGAGTGTTGCACTCAACAACATCAGAATACATGTTCTTCTCAGATGCGCATGGGACATTCATAGTAACAAAAGTCCTAAATGTAGAAATTAGGATCAGAATGTAACTATCATTTTTCACAGGCATTTAGATAGCTTTTTAGCATCTTGAGAGCAAGTCCCAAGTAACAATCAATAATGGAATTTAGGGTGTTTTTATGTTCCTAGCAAGAATAATTAGTAAAATATCAAACTGCTCATGCTCACTTTTAAAGCTACAGAAGATCAAACATATTAAAGGAGACTTATAGACTCAATCATTCCTAAGGGGGAAAGGACAGGTAATCTTTTTTTTTTTTTTTTTTTGGTGGGTACCGGGGGAACGACCTCAGGACCTCACGCGCCAGCAGGCGCCCGTGCTGCTGAGCGATATCACCGGCCCCTTTTTCGTATGTGGGTTCCGGGAGTCGAACTCGGGCCCTCGCGCTTGCCGGGCAGGCGCTTAAGCCGCTGAGCCATCTCACCGGCCCCAGGTAATCTTTTTGATAGGCACAAAAATGTTCATAAATAAATAATTCAGTGGCAATGTATTTATTTTCTTGAGAGGATTAATACAAAGATGAAGTTACATGAAAGGGAATTGAACTCTTACTGATGTTGCAAGAGAAGAAAGGCTATTGATACTATGTCAGAATTTTAAGAAGTAGTATAAATTTTTTAAATTATGTATTGAATCTAAAGAATATAATTGTAATAAAAAGGCATGCTTGGTTTTAGGAACACCTGGAATATGAAAGCATTTGTTTTGTATGACTTTCCATTATTTTCTCTTGCTGGAATCCTAATTAGGTGTTCAAACTTGCATCAATTCAAGATAATAACTCTTAGGCAAAAGAATATCTTTAATAATTGATGAGCCATAGCAAATTTGTTTTGTACATTTTAAGAAATATTTAATGCAAAATACATTTAGGTATTAAAATATGTTAAAGCATAGCAGAATCCATCCTAAAGAATTTCACATATCAGGGGTGTGGAGTTAATGAAACAATTGCATCCCACCATTTTATGCCACCATTTCATTTTATGCCACCATTCATTTCCCCATCCTCTCTCCAAGTAACTGCAGAGTAAGTATATAGTAATTTCTCTAAAGATTTAATAGGGGAATCTGTAGCAGGAAAGGTTTCTCCACTTTAACAGCAGAAAATGAGATTCTGAGACCCCTCTCATGCATTTATAAGTCCCTCTTTCTCTAAAATCACGTCCAGGGACATGAACTATGATCTAACATGAATACACATTGTCCCAAGTAAAAAATAGCTACATATGTGAGAAGTACAAACAACATAAAGGAAAACAACATGATGGGCAAAACCATACAGGATACAAAATATTTATTTAAAAAATTGTCAAGAGATCTTAATAAACTCTAGAGTATATGAGGGAAAATATATTGATACACAAGATGTATTATAATAGCGATATTCAAAACTAAGTTCTCACTTAGAACAACAATATAAAGGAGACTAGGAGATATAGAGCTGAGCTTTAGAGTGTCATTGTACTGTAACGCAGGCCAGAAGAGATAGAAAATGAATACTGAATGAAATATTCATGGTGTTTACTACAGATAAAAATATTAGTTATAAAGTGGCTAAATAACTTGTGATGTAGTTGCATGGTACAGTGATATTTAGTATGGAATAAATTATGCCTTCACATTTCAAATGGATAAATCTCAGGAATAGAATAATGAGAGAGAAAAAAGCAAGAAAGAAGATTTGGTATAATTGCATTCATCTAACATTCAAAATCATGTGAAATCAAATAATATTCTATGAGAAAAACAATATGGATTGAAAGCGTATTTTTTAAAAAGTCAACTGAATGATGGATTTGGTGAGTGTATCCAGTGAATAGAAAGAGAATGGAACCTGGAATGGGCCTTTATAATCCTCAAAAATTGGGGTAGCTTTCTGGTTTTTTTTAAGTGAATAGTGAGCTAATGGGTGTTTGTTCTGCTCATGTTTATAATTGAATCATATGTTTTAAATGTTTTTATATATTCAGTTCTTATAAAAATAATTTCAAAATAGAAGAACAAAAAACTAATGGTAAACATAACTAGAAGAAAATTATGTAGTAGCTAGACATATTTCAAGGCACTGGAGGAAAGATGGAAAAAGCTCAAGAATCCTGATCCAAAAAAGTTAAGAAAACAAAACTGAAAATGAGTAGCTGAATGGGATCTCAGCAGCAGACGGGAAATGCATACAGCTGGAAATGGAATGGCTACCTAAGGAATGGCACGAAGCCAATGATTTCACTCCAGGTTGTGTATATTAAAATGAATCTCAAATTGAGTTTCAAAGTTTCATATTTTTCAGGGGTTTAAATTAGATTTAGGAAAAAAGTCAGAATGTTAATGAGGGTGTCCTAACCACCAGGAAATTGATATAATTTTGCTGATGGAGAGTGATTGAAGAAATTCAATGACTATCTGAGTACTGCTCATTACACATGTTTTTGAGACCTGAATTCCTTGCTGCACTACAATGATAACATTTTGTATAATACATGCAAGTCTTTGGTTCTATAAAGATTTGCCTTTTTTTAGATACCCATAATCACTATTTTTATCCATAATCACTATTCCAAAAACAACAATATCTTTGAAATGCAACAGAATAATTGAACAATTGAATGATGAAAACATTTAAATCAATCAAAATAAATACCTTGAAAAAACTTACAATGGAAAGAATTACTATAACAGTGTTTTGATTATACATAAAATATTGTTAATAAAAGATCTTTATTAGGTTAATGTGTTTCTTTCATTGAATTTCAATACTGAAGATGAAAAAAATATTAATTTACTGGTCTAATATTTTTTTCTTACTGTAGTTCTGCTTTCTACCAGAGTCTTAATAATATTACACAGCTAATACCTACTTGCTAACAAATTAAAATTGATTTGATTTAAAATAGCTAATATTTGGGGGAGTTTATGTGTTTTTGAAATTTTGCCAAAAATTCTAAGTAGATTATTTAATATAATCCTCAAATTAAAGATAAATATCTCTCCTTTACCAAATTCTAATCAGATTCCAAGGAGCCCTTTCTCAAGTAGGCCTCAATCTTGACATAAAGAGATTTGAATTAAATACTAACATGGTGTGCAGTAGCACTTGACCGTGTTCCTAGGATGATGCTAGCCTCACTTAAAGTGCCTGCCTAAGAAAACTCAAGGTTCCCAAAAGAATTTAGTTTTTTTTTTTTTTCTATGCAACACATGAAGACAAGGCTCAAACTCTCAGCGTCAAGTTTCCTCATATGAATTAGCACAAGCTTGCAAACCCAGCTGGGTTTAACATGGAGCAATTCCCTCCCCATCCTTTGTTTTAATTTTTCTTTTCTCTAACTCTGTTTAGTACCACCTGCCCCTCTTTTCCTATTCCCATATTCTCCCTCAATGTCCATTGACCCTGGAAAAATTGAAGTTGAGATTTGTTTTTCCCTATTGCAGTGTTACGCTGCTGTTCATACTATGTCCCTACCACCTTAGCGTCTGAGTTTGCTTAGCTTTGAAACAAATAAATCCTTGTTTATTGATGAAGAAACTAAGCAAAATGACAAAGTTAGTAAAATTTCCATCAAAATTTTAATCTAGGCCTGTCTACTAATCATAATGGTACTCTACTCATTTAGGTAATTATGCTCACATTTTCTTAAAAATATAAAATAAATCCTGCTTTCAAGCTTAATTAATAGTATGCAGTGGTGGCATATGTCCTGCATGCAGCAGCATGCATGCAGATTTCTCTGTCAGCACAGAAAGTTTAATTGCAGTGTTGGCACTTTGCAAGAAAATAAGTGGTTTTTGGATGAAGTTTGGTTACTTGGTCTCTAAAAGTTTCATGCCAAGAATGAAGTAAATGGGCCGGTGAGGTAGCTCAGCGGCATAAGCGCCTGCCTGGCAAGTGTGAGGTCCTGAGTTTGACTCCCGGAACCCACATAAAGGAAAAAAAGGGCTGGTGATATCGCTCAGTGGCACAAGTGCTTGCTGGCAAGCGGGAGGTCCTGAGGTCAACTCCCAGTACCCACATAAAAAGTAAATAAATAAATAAAATAAAGAATGAAGTAGGGCCGGTGAGATGGCTCAGCGGCGTAAGCGCCTGCCTTGCAAGCGCGAGGGCCCGAGTTCGACTCCCGGAACCCACATACGAAAAAGGGGCCGGTGATATCGCTCAGTGGCACGGGTGCCTGTTGGCGCGTGAGGTCCTGAGGTCGTCCCCCTGGTACCCACAAAAAAAAAAAAAGAATGAAGTAAATGTTTTTTAAAAACCTGTATGCAGTAAGAATTCACAAATGAAGATCCCAGCCTCTGTTGAAAATGAATTAATAGAGGAGAATGAATTCATAGAGGAAATTAGAAAAGTCTAAAAATAGATCTACTTAAAAATAAAAGACAATACCTTAAGTAAAAAGAATATGATATTTGACTTGGTAATTAGTGAGATTAGTAATAAAATTGGCAATCACAGGAAATATTTTATATAGCATTTCAAATAAATTGTTGTTTGTAAATTTTTTCCTCAGATGACACAAGTACAAGCAGTATAAGCTGGGGAACCAGGGAGCCTGAAACTGTGAACAAACCCCTAAATTTTATTGGCCACATGACCTATTTAATGCTTTGAACCTTGCTTTCTATAGCTACAGGATAAAGACTATTATGGTAGACAGAATACCAAGCTGGTCCCCCAAAGTCCCATACTCACATTTGTATGTTCAGTCTATCTGATAATTCTTAGTATTGGGGGTGAGATTTAGAAATATGATGGAATATCAATCCTACATAGATCCCATTATATGATAAAGTTGATTATATTTTGCAGATATAATTAAGATTTTCAATCAGTTCAATTTGAGATCATCAACAGAGATATTATGTGGCACACACTTATAAGCCTAGCTTCTTCGGAAGCTGAGACAGGAACATAATAAACACAAGGCCAGGCTGAGCAACTTAGTGAGAACTTGTCTCAAAATAAAAAATAAAAAGGATGGAGCTCTAGCCCAGTGCAAAGGTCCTAGGTTTAATACCTGAATTTAAAGGGAAAAATGAATATTTTCATAAGTGTTATGGTTTAGACCCAGAATGTCCCCCAGAAGACTCGTGTGCAGAAGTGAGGCTTTGGAGTGGTGATTAGAACATGAGGGCGCCATATGCATTAGCAGGTTTATCCACTGATTGATTCATGTGCTCTTAGGAGATGAGGTCTTGCTGGAAGACGTGTGTCACCAAGGGCACACATTAGGAGGATATATCTCTTTCCCTGGCTCCTCCCTTCTCCCCGCTTCCTGGCTGCTGTGGGATGGGTAGTTGTCCCCCACCATGCCATTTCCACCTTGGAGCCAGTCAACTTTGGACTGAACTCACTGGAAAGTGTAAAATAGATAAAACTCTCCTCCTTTAAGCTGCAGGTGCCTAGTATTTTGTCCCAGTGATGGGAAAGTAACTAATGCATCTAGTAAGCTGGTAAGCTCTTACAGAGGGCTTAATAGATTAGAGAAAAAGTCAGAAACACATACCACTACTAGTTTTCAAGAAGTAAATTGCTCCTGCGGTGAGAGGCACTTTAAGTAGATGACCTCTTTGAGCTAAGACCACTGTTCATCAGGTAGCCAAGAACACAAGGATCTCAGTCTTACAAACACAATGAACTGACTTCTGACAACAACCTGAATCAGCCTGCAAGAGGACCTCCAGCATCTGGCCACTTCAGATCATAAAATATTAGTTATTTTTTAAATTCTCATTATTTTGTTTTGTAACAGTAGTAAGAAGAAATCCTAAGGTCCTATTGTATCCTAAGGTCCTATTGTATTTACTATCATTTCCTTTATCATATTCAAGACTATTTGGGGAAAAATCTTTTACCATTGTCTAAAATTCCCCATTTTCTTTTTATTTGTACTCTGAATTTTCAAATTTATCTTCTAAATATTGATAGAATTCTCATTTCAAGTAATCTTTCTAGAAACTACACTTACTGAATGAATCATCCTTACTGTTAGTCAGGGTCGATATTTCTGTTAAAATCTCTGCTACAAGTAAAGTGTCCCTTGACTTAAATGACAATTACATTAGCATATGGGAGATTAAACAATAATTATATTATTTTATTCTATATAAAAGGAAGTCTAAAATAGGGTTTGGTTTAGAAGTTGATCAGAACCTAGATTATTATGACTTTCCCTTTCTACCAGGAACAGGTGTTCTTGATAGTTTTTTTTTAGCACAAGATGGCTGCTCTCACACTAATCACCAAATTCTTTAACAAAAGGACACAAGACAAGAAAATATTGGGTGATGTTATAAAAGCTTTTATGCTTTCTTTCTTTTATTCATAAGTTAAAGCACAGTATTTTAAAAATAAAAGTGGTCCAGAAAGTCTCTCTCCTTAAATAAATTTGGTCTCTTGATTGGTGATGAAGACTGAGATTGATACGGTTGGCATAAACAGATGCAATGTATTCTTTAGGTCTGGACATGGTGCTGTCCAAACCCTTTTTGTAACTTTAATTTTTTTTATTAGTACATATTTGTCATATATATTGATCATATTCATCATTGGGAATTTGTACCTGTACATAATATGTCTTGATTCTTCTTTTTTCCCCATTCCCCTTCCCTCCTTGCAACTTTTCTTCCCTGCCCCATTTACAAAAGCTTTGTTTCCATCTTTTTTCTTCTCTTCTTTTTTATTTCTCTTATGGGAAATTAGATGGATATTCGCTGGACTAGCAATAATACCACAAGAATCTTTCATCAATGTTGTGAAAATGGGTTACTTTTAGTCAATACCTATCTTACATTAAAGCTTGGGGAAAGAAGAAATTTATAAAACTATTAGTTTGGAAGAGAAGAGAAGAGAAGAGAATTATCTTCCACCTTTCAATTATTCCAGAAAGAGTTATTCTGGTTCCTTGGAGATTTGTTGGAAGAAATTGCTGCTTTCTTTTCATGACAATATCTCATTACCCTCTTAATCTTTATTCTTATATTTATCAGTTAAAGAATGATAGATTCTATAGACAACAGGATTTGAGAACCCAGTTTTTCTAGGAGTTTTATGGGAAAGCCAGCTGTGCCATACCTAAAGACAATGGGCCCTTTAAAAAGTTACAATCCTTTTTTTTCTTCTTCTTTGTTTTTATTTATGAGACAAGATCTCACTCTAGCCCAGGATGGCCTTGAAATCCCTATGTTGACCAAGCTGGTATAAAACTTACAATCCTCCTGCCTAGACTAGGATTTATTTTTGGTTTTCCCCCTTACATAACCCCAAGTGTTTTGGGATCCCACAAAGACAAGGGTGCACATATATCGCTGTGGCACGATGTTTTTAATAATTCTGGGAATATACCCAGAAGGGGAATAGCTGGGTTGCATGGGATTTTTAATCCTAGTTCTTTAAGGAATCTCGACACTGATTTCCACAGTGGTTACACCAGTCTACATTCCTACCAACAGTGAAGGGTTCCTTTATCCCCACAGCCCCTCCAGCATTTGTTATTGGTTGATTTCTTGATGACAGCCATTGTTTCTGGGGTGAGATAGAATCTCAGTGTTGTTTTAATTTGCATTTCTCAAATGACCAAACATATTGAACATTTTTTCATATATTTATTTGTCATTTGTATTTCTTCACCTGAGAAGTGTGTATTCATCTCAGATGCCCATTTTTGCATTGGGTCTTTGAATTTCGGAGGTCTGTTTATTTCAATTCTGTATATGTTTTAGATAGAAGTCCTTTTTCTGAAGAAAAAGGCTAAAATTTTTTTTCCACTCTGTGGGTTTTCTTTTCACTCTGTTGGTGATGTCTTTTGATGTGCAAAACTTTTTAATATGAGATCCCAGTTGTTGATCCTTTGAAGTACTTTCCATGCGGGCTGGGTTTTGTTCATAAGCTCTCTGCCTACCCCTATGTCTTCAAGATTTCTACCTAATTTCTCTTCCAGTAGATTCAGTGTTTCTGTTTAAATATTTACATTCTTGATCCATTTTGACTTTAGTTTAGTGCATGGTGATAGACATGGACTAGGTTTAGTCTTTGGCATGTGGAAAGCCAGTTTTTCCAGCACCATTTATTGAAGGGCTATCTTTCTTCCAGTGAACATGTTTGGCCCCTTTGTTAAAGATAAGGTGGCTGAGTTTTTTATGGAGTTGTGTCTGAATCTTCCAATCTGTTTCATTGATCTTCAGGTCTGGTTTTTGTTTTCGCCAGTACCATGTTGATTTTATCACAGTAGCTTCATAGTATAATTTCAAGAGATTGTCATGCCTCCTGCCTTGCCTTTGTTGCCCAAGATTGCCTTTGCTATTCTAGGTCTCTTCTGGTTCCAAATGAATTTTAAGAATGGTTACTCTAGATCTGTGATGTATGTTAATGGTATTTTGATTGGTATTGCATTAAATCTGTGTAACCATTTTTGGGAGTATGGCCATTTTCACAATGTTGGTTCTTCCTTTCCATGAGCAAGTTATATCTTTCCATTTTCTGATATCTTCTTTGATCTGTTTTTTTCAGAGTATTGTAATTTTCAATGTATAGATCTTTTACTTTGTTGGATTTATTCCTAAGTATTTCATTTTTTTGGATGCTAATTTCTTGCCCAGTGAATTTGTTGTTTGTGTACAGGAATGCTTTTGATTTTTGAATGTTGACTTTGTATCCAGGTATGCTACCAAATTTGATCATTAATTCCAGAACTCTCTTGGTGGTGTTTTTGGGGTCTTGTATGCAGAGTATCATGTCATCTGTGAATAATGATAATTTAACTTCTTCCATTCCTAGCATTATTCCTTTTATTTCCATCTTGTCTAATTGCTCTAGCCTATGTTTCTAGAACTATATTGGGTAGGAGTGGTGATAGGTGACATCCTCATATTGTTCCTGATTTTAGAGTGAAAGCTTTCAGTTTTTGTCCACTTAGAATGATGTTGGCTGTTGGTTTGTCATAGATAACTTTAATCAAATTGAGGTAAAGACCATCTATTCTGATTATCTGTAGGGCTTTTATTATGAATAATTGTTGGACATTGTCAAAAGCTTTTTCTGCATCTATTGAGATGATAATGTGATTTTTGCTTTTGTTGCTTTTGTAGATATGTTGTATTACATTTATTGATCTGCATATGTTGAACTATCTCTGCATTCCTGTGATGAATCCCACTTGGTCATGGTGTATAACCTTCTTGATGGTTTGCTGCATTCTGTTTACTAGTATTTTATTGAGGATTTTTGCATTTATGTTCATTAGGGAGCTTGGCCTTTAGTTCTCTTTTTTGGCTGGGTCTTTCTCTGGTTTTGGTATCAGGGTGATACTTCCTCCAGGAATGAGTTAGAGAATTACTTCCCTTTCAATTTCATTAAAGTGTTTGAGGAGCATAGGCATTAAATCTGTAAATTTCTCATAGAATTCAGCCATGAATCCATCAGGACCTGGGCTTTTCTTTGTTGGTAAGTTTTTAATTACATTCTCAATCTCATTAACTGATATTGGGTTGTTCAGAATTTTTATATTTTCTTCGTTGAGCTTTGGTAATTCATATGTTTCTAAGAATCTGTCCATTTCTTCAGTGTTTCTACCCTATATGAGTAAAGATTTTCAAAGTAGATATTGATGATTTTCTGAATTTCCACAGGATCTGTAGTGATTTCACCCTTTTTATTCCTCATTGCATGAATTTGAGTTTTTCCTTCCCTTTTTTTGATAAGGTTGGCTAGAGGTTTATCAATATTACTTATTCTTTCAGAGAACCGACTCTTCAAATCATTATTCTTTGTATTGTTTTCTTGGTCTCAGTTGTGTTAATATTTGCTCTAATCTTTATAATTTTCTCCCTTGTATGGGCTTTGGGCTTGACTTGCTTTTCTTTTTCTAGAAGCTTGAAGTGCAGCATTAGGTTGTTTATATGGCTCATTCTGTTTTCCTGATGTGAGAATTTGCTGCTATAAATTTCCCTCTTAGGACTGCTTTCTTTGAGTCCTATAGGTTCTGGTAAATTGTATTTGCATTTTTGTTTCATTGTAGATATTTTTAAATTTCTTCTTTAATTTCTTCTGTGACCCATTCATTGTTTAGGAGGGTGTTATTTAATTTCCATTTGTTTATGGAATTTTTGCTGTTTCTTTTGCCATTAATTTCTGATTTCTTTGCACTATAGTAAGATAATATGCATGGGATAATTTCAGTTCCTTTGCATTTACTTAAGCATATTCTATCACCTAGTATATGGTCCATTTTAGAGAACACTCTGTGTGCAGCTGAGAATAATGTGTATTCTGATGTTTTGGGTAGAACACTCTGTAAACTTCTAAGTCCATTGGTTCACAGGCTTGGTTCAGTTCTGATATACCTTTGCTGATTTTTTGTCTAGTTGATCTATCTCTTTGTGACAATGGGGTATTAAGTTCCCCCATTACAGTTGTGTTATTGCTCATTTGATTTTTCATGTCTATTAATATTTGCCTATATAATTGGGTGCTCCTGTATTTGTCACTTATATATTTATGATTGTTATCTCTTCCTCTTGAATTTTTCCCCTAACAAATATGTAGTGACCTTCTTTATCTCTTTTGATCATTCTTGGTTTTGAAGTTCACATTATCTGCAAACAGAATAGCTACCCCTGCTTTTCTCTGGGTTCCTGTTTCATGGATGTCTTCGTTACTTTTCTCTCTTTGCTGAGACAAAATACCCAATGCCCAAAATTAAAGAAGGAAAACTTTATTTAGCTCACAGTTTGTGGAGGTTTCTTTCAGTCCATACTAGGCTGGCTCCAAGGCAGAGTGGCACATGGCAGAAGGCAACAGCTCATGGTGGTGGAAGACAGCAAAAGCAGCAACAGCAAAATGAGACGAGTGAGAGAAGACTCTCTCTGTCTCTTATATTGTATGTAGGCTACCCACCCTACGGTGGGTATAGCACTCACATCCATAATCCCAGCACTAGACAATGAATCAATCACAAATTCTAGAAGCCTGTCCCCTATGACTGCATGAGGCTTTTGGGGGACATCCAAACACAAACCAGAACATCTGCTCCTGGCCCCCCAAATACTCATGCACATCCCTTTATGCAAAAGGCACTATAGTCCATCTCTAAGAGTTGCCAATGTCCTAACAGTTTCAGCATTGCTGAAAAGTCCAAGTCCCAAGTCTCCTCCAAGATCTAAGGTAAATTCTTAGCTGTGAGCCCCTGTACTAATGAAAAGTTAAACACTTCCAACATTCAATGGCACAAGATAAACATTACCATTCCAAAAGGTACAAACAAGGGGACACAAAGGATTGTGGCCAAAGCAAGTCCAAAATCCAGCAGGGCAAACATTAGGTCCTGTATTTCCATGTGTAACATCTGAAGAAAACTGGTGAGTTGTGAGCTCCAAAGGGTTTGTGTGGCTCTGCCCCTGTGGCACTTCTCACGGTGGTAGTTCCCATGGCTTCTCTCTTAGGACTGTTTTGCCCCCTCCTTGCAACTTTCCTTAGATGATCCACATTCCTGGCTTTTCCAACCTTCTGGGGTCTCCACTGCACTTTTGGCTTCACCTTCACAGTTTCACACACTGCCTTCTGAGGGGCACACTGCTTGGCCTCCCATGCCTTCTGAAGTCTAGGTGGAAGCCTACTTAACATTATAACTCTTGCATTCTGCATGTGCCTAAAACCAGAGCCATGTGGATGATGCCAACATCTGCTGCAAGCTAGAGCAGTAGGCCCCTCTCTCTTGGCTGTAGGGGTCGAGTGCCTGGATCTCTGAGCACTCTGAATCCAATTCTAAGGAACAAATTGTACTGCTGCCATTCTGGAACCTGGTGTGGCTGCTGCCATTCTGGAACACGGTTCTCTGAGGCTTTCTTCTCAGAGCAAAGTCTTTCACATTTTCAGTTTTGAGTCTGCAAAGAGTTGAGACTTTCTGCTTCTTGTGATGCTCTCAGGCCATCTTTCGTATTCTCCTGTTCCTTCTCAACAACTGAGATCTCCTCCACTCTATCTTTGCAGTCCACAACTTTACTGGAGCTTCCATTCTACCCAAATGTACGATGTTTTAAATCACCCTGCTGGGCTCTTTGCTGTTGATTTGCAACATAAATTTGACTTAAAGCCCCAAACAATAGCCATGCCACCACTTCAACGTTCGACTGCCTTGAAATTTCTTCTGCCAGTTTCATTAGCCTGCTGTCCTTAATCTTAGTCTCAGGCAAATTCTCTGGACATGAACAAAATGCAGACAAACTTTTTGCCAAGCCATTATACACATCATCTGGAGTCCAACAGCCAATGTAGTCCTTCTTTCCAACACAAACCTCCTAAGCTTGGACTTTACCAGAAGGATTTCTATCAATCTTCTGGCCTTCTGAGCTCTCCCCAGAATCTACCATACAGAACAACCTAAGTTGTTCCAGTGCTACTCTTTCAGGTGACGTCTCAAAACCTTTCCAAATTCTTCCCACAAGCCATTCCTTGAACCACATAGTCAGGTATAGTCACAGCAACCACCCCACTTCTCTGGTACCAAATTTGTTGTAGCTAGGGTTTGCAAGGGAAGCAACTTAATACAGGACACATAATATATAGGATTATTTTATAGTAGTCACCCAAGAATCAAATACAAAAGAGTGCAGGAATTCTGTCCACACACTACAGACCCAAAGAATCCAGCTGAGGGCCTGGATCCCATGGCAATATCTTGCAGGAGTCCAACTGAAGACCTAGAGCCCATGGCAATACCCTCACCAGTCCAACTTGAGGCCCAGAGCCCATGACAATGTCTCATGCAAGTCTGTACCAAGGATCTGCACTGGGAAGGCCCAAAGGTCAGTGGTGGAAGCTAGAAAGTCTGCACCAGCGGAATGAAGGATCTGTGCCAGCAGGCTGAGGGGTCTGCACTGGAGCCGGGAAGTGACACTCAAAGTGAGGACCAGAGCTCCCCAAAGTGAACCACAGCCATCCTCAGCAACAAGGTCTTAAGACCCTCTGAAGATGAGAACAACAAGTTCATATCAAGAAAGCCGATGTGACAAACTCCTCCAGGAGAACCAACAGCGCCACCTTTTCCTCTCCAGCTCTCTTTTTTATGCCATTGGCAACAATCCTTGGGGGGGCCCTCCACACCCAGCACCATGCTGATTCACTTCAGCTGGGTGTTCAAGTTGACCATCTGTTGTCCTTCCACCACAATGGAGTACGGTTTTTCCATCCTTTGACTTTTAGTCTATGAATTTATTTTTGAGTTAAATGTGTTTCTTGCATACAGCATATTGTTAGATCTTGTTTCTTGATTCATCCTGCCAGTCTGTTTCTTTTGATTGGTGAATTCAGGAAATTTACATTGATGGGTATTACCGATATGTATTGGCTTATCTGTCATGTTATTTCCTGCTCTTGGTTCCTTGCTTTCCCCTTTGTTTAACTGTTTGCCCTGCTTGATGGTTTCTTTCTGTTGTTGTTCTTGGAATTGTGGTCATTTATATCTCTGTCTAGAATATCTTTCAGTACCCTTTGTAGGGTTGGTTTTGTGGTAATGAATTTCTTCACTTGTTCTTTGTCATGGAAGTATTTTATTTCTCCATTAACTTTGAAATGTAGTTTTGCAGGGTATGTCACTGTGGGTTGTAAGTTATTATCTTTCAGGATTTGAAATACTTCACTCCAAGTTCTTTTTTGTTTTTTTTGGTTTTTTTTTTTGTTTTTTTGGTGGGCACTGGGGGTTGACCTCAGGACCTTGCGTGGCAGCAGGCCCCCATGCCGCTGAGCGATATCACCAGCCCTTTTTTCATATGTGGGTACCAGGAGTCAAACTCAGGAACTCGTGCTTGCCAGGCAGGCACTTATGCCACTGAGCTATCTCACCGGCCTTCCAAGCTCTTCTTGACTTGAGGGTTTGTGTTGAGATGTCTTCTGTGATTCTGATGGGCTTTCCTTTAGAGGTGATCTGTTTTTTCTTTCTAACAGCTTTTAATATTCTGTTCTTGTGCTGAATTTCTGGGATCTTGATTATTATATGTCTGGCTGTAGATTTATTTTGGTTATGGATAATTGGAGTTCTATATGCCTCACTTATCTGTATGTCAGATTATTTTCTCTTGCTTTGGAAATTTTCTGTTATTACTTCTGCAAATAGATGTTTTTATGTCATTTGTGTTGACTCCTGCTTTTTCATGGACACCGATTATTCTTATATTACTTTTCTTTGCATCATCTTGCAGCTGTTGAATTGTTATTTCCTGAATTTTTGTAATTTTCAAGAGATCTTTCCTTTCTTGATCACTAGTTGTGACCTATCTTCCAGGTCTGAAAGTCTATCTTCAATTTCATTCAAGAAGTTTTGCCAGCTTTCAGTGTAAATTCTAATTTCCTCAATATCTGTTTGAATCTGTTTCATGCATTCTATTTCTTTCCTATACTGATCATTCACAGTTTCCCTCATCTTTCTATCATCCGTTTTTTTAATCTATCTCTACTCTATACTTACTGAGCAATTTCTTTATAAATGTTGACATTTCTTTTTTTACCTGAGAGATTATTTCTTTTTTTTTTGTGGGTACCGGGGGGTCGACCTCAGGACCTCGCACGCCAACAGGCACCCGTGCCGCTGAGTGATATCACCAGCCCCTTTTTCATATGTGGATTCCGGGAGTCGAACTCGGGCCCTTGCGCTTGCAAGGCAGGCGCTTACGCTGCTGAGCCATCTCACCAGCCCTGAGAGATTATTTCTGATCTGACTTTTCTCTGTAGCCTCATGGATTTGTTGCTTTGCTTCATTTGCTATCATTTCAGAAATGTCAGGTGTTTGTCTTCCAATTTATTCTATGTCACTGTCTCCTGGACTTGTTCAGGGTGGGCTGGAGGTCTGAGATTGCATTTTGCTTCTTCATCTTGTCATTTCCTACTTCAAAAAAAATTATTTTATTTTATTTTCTGTGATGATCCTTGTGAGTTTTTTTAGTAGGTAGCTATATCACTTGTAGTAAGGCCTCTCTCGAAAAAGTCTGTTCCTCAGGGATGTCTTCTGTGTGTAGGAGATTCTTGGACTTTGTCTGTCCCAAGATCCTACCTTCTCAGTTAATTAAGAGTGGCATGTTGGTAACTGTTTGGCTCAGTCCCCAGTCCTTTCCTGTAAGGCTGTGGTGAGGTTATTATTCCAGAGATTCCCAGTATTGTTACAGAAGGGAGAACAACAGATTACAACAGATATGTTATCCTAGCTAAAGTAGCAAAATTAGCAATAACAATTTAGAAACTGACAAACTGTGGTAACTATTCATTTTTTACTTTAGACCCTGGGATCAAAGTCTATAGTTATATAACAGAACCGATTGTAAATTAGGAGTTTGTATGCAAAGTGTTTCCCCTTGGTAGAGTGGTTTCACCCTGTTGTGTGGAAATTTAGGAAGCTAAAGTATACAACAAAAATAACTGGGAAGGAAGTAGAAATGAGGCTAGAGGACAAAGGATGGTCACACAGGGTTTGGGAAACTAGAGAAGGTGATAGAAAAGAAACAATGAAGGAGTATTCAAGGGATTATCTGAACTTGGCCTTTGGGTTTCAGGGATGGAATTAGTTCTGTGGCTGTATTTCTGAGCTGTTTAGAAAAGGGGGAAGAAAAGAAAAAAGAAAAAAGAAAGAGAAAAAAAAGAACGATGATGAAAAAAGGAAAAGAAAAAGAAAGAGATTGAGAGAAAAGGGCAGGTTGCTTAGTCCAAGGCTCTTCCCATGCTGGTTGCTTGTCCCACAGTGTAGTGGGAGGGGGCAGGCACCTGGATTCCTCTGACAGAGCCAGTTACTGAGTCCTGGGTTCTTCCTGCCCCTGGATTCAATGTTGCATGGGATATTTGTATGCCTCCTGTTCCACCTGTCCATCTTGTGTGTCTTATCCAGGGTCCTACTGTGTCCCAGGTGGATGGAGGAAGAGAGGGATGCAGACTCACATTCCTCTTGCCAGCAGCCAGGAGATGATTTCTGAAGTCGTAATCATTGTTGGTTTTGTCAAACATTGATAACTCTTCTGACTCTACTGATCAAAGCAATCGATGGTCATCATTTTTTTCCTTCTGGGGCTTTGTCTGCTGATGTTGATCACAGTCTTGACGATGTTGTCTTCGTCAGGTTTTTATTACTTAACAGAATACCTGACACCAAGTCATGTATGATAAAAAGAATCTGATTTTGCATATGATGTGTGTGCCTAGAAAGTCCAAAAGGCGTGGTGCTGGTGTCTAGTGCGAGCCCCTCTGGATACAACACAACATGGTACATGATGCGGATATATGCAAAGTGGTAAGTGGGTGCTTGTGGGTGGAGAATATATGAAAGAGATTGAAAGCAAGAGAGAGCTGAGAAAGCCAAGATCACTCTCTCAGAAACTCATTGAGTTTCATGAGACACAACCCATTTCTGAAAAAGGCATAAATCCCTTCTAATTCAGGGTGATGGCCCTAAAGCAAAAGTACATTTCCAAGGGCCCCATCACTCCATCACTCCACTACTTCAGCCTCTTTTTCCTTTTTTTAAAACAGGGTCTTGCTATGTAGTTCAACCTGTTCTTAAACTTACCGTGTATCCCAGGCTGGCCTCGACTTCATGGCAATCCTCCTGCCTCAGCCTCCAGAGTGCTAGGATTATAGGCATGCATGGCCCTCATTTCAGCCTTTCTGTATTTCTTATTCTTTTGTTTTCTCTTACAGTTCTACCATTTTAGGATTTTTCATACAGAGCAGGAAAATGATTTAAGTGAAATATGTTTTATTGTAATTGGAATATACTTGATAGAAATGACCTAATAGTTTCAATTATTTTATCTTGTAGTTATTTAATAGTAGTCTACTTGTTTTCTTACATAACTTGAGCAATTCTTGTCCTAAACCATTTACCACTCAGACATACATGAATGATAGGATGAACAAAGTGCAGGCTCAAACTAGTGACCTCCCTCCCTTCACCCCCAGTATTAGAATCTGGAATATGTATCCCTTCCCAGCACTTGTTTTTTTTTTTTTTTTTTTTTGGTGGGTACCAGGGGGACGACCTCAGGACCTCGCGCGCCAACAGGCACCCGTGCCACTGAGCGATATCACTGGCCCCTTTTTCGTATGTGGGTTCAGGGAGTCGAACTCGGGCCCTCGCGCTTGTAAGGCAGGCGCTTACGCCACTGAGCCATCTCACCGGCCCAGCACTTGTTATTTTAATCTGATTACTGTGTTGATTGTCAGTAAAAATCCTTAAAATTAAATAAGCCCAACAGAATATATCTAAGAACATCAATAAAGACTTTTAGTATTCTCCCAAGCAGTATTTTCTGTACCGCTTAAGGTTTTTAAAGATCACTTTCTGTTTCTGTGGTTTAAAAAAAATTAAAAATAAAAGTACAAAGATGAAACAGCTAGAAATGGAGAAAAAGATTCTTCAGAAAATAGATGGTCTGATGACAACAACAAAGAAAAAAGAAGCTGAATATTGGAACTAAGCATATGGAATCCTTTGAGATGTAGGCATAGATTTGTGGTCGGTTCACAGAAATGCCCTTGTGCATTCCCCTGCAACTGCCTCCCCACTCATAGCCCATCTCTACACTCTTCAGATTGAAGTGCCTATAATACTATGCAGCCGGTACCTTCATTCTCTCCACCTACTCTATTTAAACAAAAGACTGTACAGAACAAAAGCTCTGTAAGAACTCTGAAACCCTTTTTACCATCCAGGGAGTGTAGTACTGCAAGGTTAGGTGAGATTGTCCCGTAATACCACCTGGAACAATATGTTCAAGGAAGGACAAGATTACCACACACTTAACAAAGCTCAATGTCTAATTGACCTGAGTTTTCTGTTCTCCACTGAAATCTTGTTTTCCCTAGTCAACTTAAAATCCATTAAAAAAGAAAATGAGAAAAGGCCCTGCCAGGAAAATGTAAATAGGAAGAAAATCACAACATGCAAAAGCTAAAAAGGAATCTTAGCACTTTAAGTACATTGCATTAATGTCCTCAGCTCCTTACCCTGCCCTGTATTATTCCCATCTGGCTTGGTAGTTCCTCCCACCATGAAGGGGATGAAGATCTTCATTTTGGGTTTGCCATTAATCTACTTTGGTTAGTGGACTATTAAGGGAAGTGACACAATCAAAGGCTTAGAATTCATTTTGCTATAGGCCTGCTCTCTTTTGTATTTCACAACATAAGGAGAATGTGCTGGCCTTGCACTGAAAGGGAATTAGAGACATGTGAAGCACAGCCATGCACAGAAAAGCCTGCTCTTGACCAGCTCACCCTCAGCTGGCCTGCAGAGCCGTGAGCTAAGTAAATGCGTATCAGCACATGCTGCTGAAATCATGCGGTGGGTTTTTGTGTATCTTTCTATGTGGTCATAGATGAACTGACACTGAACCCAGCAACTTCAACTTACTCAATTTGTAGATGAGACTATCTGCTAACATGGAACAGACATAGCAGGGGTAGAGTGTTAGGCTGTGAAACAGAACTGTGAGGGTTATAGATAGCTAAGTTAGGTAGAAATGTTATAAACAGTCAGGGCTGGGCCCTCAAGAAAGCCAGTGAGGAAGATGAGAACACATCACAGCTGTGGCTGGAGGCGCATTCATTGAAGGCCAGGCCTCAAGGTAAAGATGGAATGAGCAGGCCTGCGTGCCTCCCCGAGGGATAAACAATATTCTATAATCAGTACTCTAACTAGGCATCAGTCTCCTGCCTGGGTGACCAGGACCTCCTGACTCATCTCTTCCAAAACAAGTCCTTGTTCCTTCCATGTACACTTGCTCCATGGCCTGCTTCCTCATTGGATCAACATTACCTAAGTGACTGTACTTGTAATCTTATTGGTTGATCATAGTTTGTCCCACCTTTTTGTACCCACCTCGTGATTTTGCTCTATAAAATCTTCCCCATAAAGAGGAGTCAGTAGAAACCCACTTTCCAGGGCCCCTCCTTTCTCTTTTAAGCAAGGCCATCTCTTCCTCAATAAAATTTCCTACTCTTAACCTGTGTTGTACTCAGAATACATTCCTTGATTTTGGGGAATACAAACTTGGCAAATCAGACATCTAGCAGGTTGGGAGTTATATTTCCCTACATCATTTGGGGGTCCTACATCATGATGATCTGAATTTTACCTCAGGCTCAGATACTTGCTGGCCACATGAACCTTGGAAAACCATTTGTTCCCCTGAATCTCGGTGTTTTATTTTTAAGTCAGAGAAAAATATCATTCATAAATAACTATAAATGATGTGGTCTAAACAAGATAATGTGAAAAGACTGAAAAATGGAAAAAGAAGCTAGGATGTGGTTAATACTTAATGAATAACAAGTACATAATAAATCTGATTGACATGATGCCATTTCACCTCCTTTAATCCTATTAATATCTGCCTATTAATAAGGTTGGTGTTCATGCGTTCAACAGCAGTTGATTATGACATGCTTAGTTGGAGCCAGAGCCAGGCCTTGAGGACATTTAATGGATGAGTAAATTGAGGCTAAATGAACTTAGGTAATTACTGAAGGAGCCCCACACAACATTTGATATAATTTTATTAATCAGTAGGTAGTCTACTGTCACCTAAAAATTACCACAAAGTAATCTACAAGAATATCTGTTTTTATATCCTTTGATCTGAGAATTTATTAGAAATATCTTTATTTTTGTTATCCACAACACCATAATACAGTCTATTTAGGAATCTATTCTGCCTTCCTTGGCAGCTGACTGCCCCTCTCTCTGAGGTGTTTCCACAGGCATGAAATGCATAGCAGATGTGCCAGACAACCTATATTTTCACTCAAACTACACTAAGCATACCTTAAAAATCATTAGAAATAAGTGTGTTTAGATTGAACATCTCTGAATGAGGACTGCCATCTTTTGAAGTATCCCATAAGACCAGTGTATCAAGACAAAATGCATCAAAATGTGTATAAGAAACTTTGAGGAAAAACAATAAAAAGGAAAAACAGTTTTTTATTTATACTACTAAATATTACTTGAGAAAAATGAGGTCAGTGGTTTAAATTACTGCAAATGCTTATTAGCAATACAGAATCTTGCCTTCGGTTAGATTTAAGACAAAGCTGCAAAAAGATTGACAATTGTGAGAATACATAACCACTTTAATTATTTTTCATTTCAAGATTGTGGGGTTAAAATTCCTTCCCTGGATTTCTAATTGCAACGTGGCTTTACCTCTGAGAAGAGTGCTCTCTATGATGAAATCTCAAGCAATTTCTTAGGATCTTCAGGCATTTTAGTTAAGCCAGATTAAAGTAAATCAATCAGAATTTAAGAAGATTAAATGATAATGCTTTATGCCACCTGAAAATATCTTTCCCAACAAAATGTATTTGACAGATTCTATTAGCAGGTCTCAAAATTTACAAAATTGCAAAGAAAATGAGAGATAACGCTGGAGGGACCTAGTACAGCCCCGACAGATTCTGAGAAGACCTGCCTCCTGGCTAGGTCCCATTCCAATTGCTTCACTGCACTGAATCACAAGTTTCAGTACACAGAAAAATGAAGCAGCAAGGAGTGAAGACTTTGTCTTTAGCTCCCAATAAATATTTGTAGGCCCTTGCCACTCTCTACTTCCAAATAGAAATCTTCAACTCATAATTTCTGAGCAAGAAAATGGGCTGTCAACAAGAGCTCTGCAAAAAAAAAAAAAAAAAAAAATACATATTCCTTCCTTTGTTGAAGTATTTGTAAATTGTATTTTGTAAAGAAAGATGCATTTGGAAAGAATCTCTTAGCTAAATCACTTAATAGTAGTAAACTGTTTAATATAATAATTGGTCTAATAGCAAATATAATGTGGCAGGGAATTATTCCATTTCACAAAGAGAATACTAAAAGATCTCCATGAACAATCCACTCTGGGCAAAACAAGGGCTGCTTTTCTCCTTTCAGAGAGTGTTTACTTATCCTTATCCACATTTCTATGAGTACTTAACAATGACTGCCAAACTTCAATTATAATTTATATTCACAAATACAAAAGTGTTCTGAAAAATATTTATTTCAAATAAAACTCATCCATGGGTAGTAAAGTGAGTTTTTGTTTGTTATTTTTAATCCCTACCCACATCAATTTCCTTTTTTTTGGGATTAAGGAAGAGAATGGGCAGAGCATGTGTTCTCAGATCTTATAAGATCTGGGCCTCCCTGAAAAGATAATAAAGGATAGGATAGACATCAAAACACTTTTGCCAGTAGGCAAAGCATTTATGTCAATATGTGTATGAAGATATGATATTTAAAGATATTAGCATTGTAGGAATGCCTCCAAATGTTATAAGGGAAATATTATAACTCCTGACCTGGTAGATGTCCAATACTCTGAGTTTGTGTTCCCCAAAATTGAATAACAAATTGTAAGGATCAATGGAGCTTAAGAGTGGGAAATTTTTAAGAGGAAAAGACAGATTCTCCCTAAGAGAGACAGGCAGGGACCCAGAAATTGGGTCTCCTACAAGCTCACTTCTAAAGGAAATCTTATGGAGCAAAATCATGAAGTGGGTTACAATGTTGGATAAAACTATGCTCAACCAATAAGATTACAAGTATAGTCATTTTAGGTAATGTTGCTCCAATGGGGAAGCAAGTCATGTAGCAAGTGTACATGAAAAGAACAAGGAAGGGATGGGTCAAGGAGAACTTGGTCCCTCACCCAGGTGACTGATACCTATTTAGAATATCTATCATTATTGTTGACCCTTCAGGGAATTATGTAGGTGTAGTCATTCCATCTTTATCTCAAAGCCTGGCCATCAATGAATGTGCCTCCAGCCACAGTTGTAATGTGTTTATCTTCTGCACTGATTTTTTCAAGAGCCTAGCCCTGTCTGACTGCCTATATTTCTACCTAACTTAGCTGTCTATAATATTAGCAGATGTTGTAGTCCGGGTTTGCAAGGAAAAGGAACTAATAGAGGACATATAATTTATAGGACTATTTTATAATATTTACCCAAAGAGTCAAATGCAAAACAGTGCAGGAGATCTGTCCACGCACTAGAGACCTAAAGAACCCAGGTGACGGCCTGGATCTCATGGCAATGTCCTGATTGAGTCCAGCTGAAGACCTAGAGCCCATGGCAATGTCCTCCACGAGTCCAACTGGAGGTCTAGAGCCCAAAACAATGTCTCATGCAAGTCTGTATGAAGGATCAGCACTGAGAAGGTCCAAAGGTCAGTGGTGGAAGCTAGAAAGTCTGCTCCAGCGGGATGAAGGATCTGCACCAGCAGGCTGAGAGATCTGCACTGGAGACAGGAAGCGATGCTCAAGGTAAGGACCAGAGCTCCCCCGAAAAGAACCGCAGCCATCCTCAGCAATGAGATCCCGAGCTCTTCTGACAATGAGAACAGCTGAGTTTATACTAGGAAAGCCAATGTGACAAGCTTCTCCAAGAGAATAAATGGCCCACCATCTTCCCTTCCTTTTATGCTGTTGGCAGCAACCCTCAGGTGGGCCTTCCACACCCAGAACCATGCTGATTCAGATCAGCTGGGTGTTACAAGTTGACCATTAGTTAATCCACCACAGTAGGGATGCTTTTAATTTTTCTGTAAGACTTTTACCATTTTCCCATATAAATACCTGAACAGTAAAATATATTTGCTTTAGGGAAATGATTTTACTAGCACAGTGGAGAAAAGCAATTTGAGATTCTAAAGGTAAAAATCTAAACCCTGAATACATTTGAAAGGCTGGTAGCAAAACTTTCTATCTGACCTCAAACATAACAGCCAAAGATTTGATGGGGAGGGGTAGGTGGAAAGGTGGTGAAGAGTCAAAGTGTAGTGGAAATAAGGAAAATACAGAACCTACAGTTCACAAAGAAAGTTGGGTCATGGACCTGGCCCTAGTAGGCTGAATAATTGAGAGGTACTTAAAATCCCAGTCTGTTTGGGGATGGTTATAGGCATATCTGTAGATCACTAAATCTATATCTAATTATCTTTTAAATGGTTCTAAGGACTCGCTATTCCCATTGCCACCATGAGATTGAGACTCACCTGTGTGAACTATGGAGGAAAGACACTCTCAGACTCAGCTATCAGCTTGAGCTGCAGTAAAAAGATGGGGAAGTGGGAGGCAGAGAGTGAGCATTACAGCTCCTCTCAAGCTTCCTGGCAACTGATATGCAACTGACAGAGTCACCCCTGGTGTGGGGTTGGTGGGATAATTTAATGACAAAGGAGAAACAGACAGGAATCTTCAGACATTAAAATGGAAATTTTCATTTTAAAATGAACTGTAGGGCAACAAGCACTCTGCAGGCAGGTCTGTGCTACTGCCTACCTTGAGGGCTACGTGGAGGTGCTAAGGTGCCTGAAAACCAGGAATGTACTGTTTCAGTACAGTTAGAAACTCAGAACTGAATGAGCCACTCCCTTCCCTCCACTCCACTGTAAACAGCACCCTAATGGTTATTCATGCTTCACTGCCCTAAAAGAGATACAAAATAAAATAACAGCAGCCTAAGAGGTTGCCATGCCCTAGGTGGCAGAGCACAAGCAGCAGTGAGAGATTCAGTGTGAGGCACTAAATTTGGAGGTGCCTGGCTTTTAAATTCTCAAAGCCTGAGTTATGGCCCCTCTTCTCCGCTTTTCCCTGCTCCTTTTGCTACCTTCCCTGTGATCTTCAATCGATGTAGCTACACATGTATGCTTGGCAACTCTGTCCTTGTCATGCACAAGAACCCAGACTGCCATCAGCCTGTTTAACTGTAACAGTTTTACTTATGCCAGTCAGGGGTAAGAGCATGGCGTTCAGTGCTCCAGAGGAGATGCTGTACGAGTATGGTTGGATGCCTCTCACAAAGCAAAGCTGTGTGACTTAACCTACAGAAGCTGACAAATCTGGGGAACTAAAAGGAAACCAATGTATATTTTTCCAGTCTGTAGTTTACAAATAAAGCAGTCTTCCCTTTTCTGCAGGAGAATAAATCCAGTAAATGTTAGTACCAAACCCTATATATAGTATCTATATAATTATATACATGTATCCATATCTCTACATCTTTATAGAAAGTATGTGTGTGTGTATATATATATATATATATATATATATACACATTATATAAAGCACTGCCACAATCTATTAGATAAATATAACCAAGATGAGCACTAATTACTTACTAGGCAGGTAGTGTAAGGAATGATACAAGGAAGAGACCACTCCTCAGGCTTTTATGAAAGCAATGAAGCATACAATTTTATACCTGGGTGCAGGCAGACAGAGGGCAAAATGGCCATCTGTAGGGAACAAAGACAGGTGGGCTTCTTTGCAGGGCTTGAATGAAGGCCAGGGACGTTAGATAAGGAAAAGCTTAGTAAACATCAGTGGTCAGAGTTCTCTAAATATCTTGTGCCTCAGTGGGTAAAGTCCTTGAGGTGTCTGGTGTAAATGTTTGGGTGTTTTCAGGTGTCCTGGTGTTTGGAAGATTCCATGCTCCATCTTGTCTCTTTTACAACATCTTGTGTTTGCTGAGGGCAGCACAGGTGCTGAGCTGGGCCTTCACTGAGAGCAATGCCACTGCTGGCCAACTGTTTTGGTGCTGGGAAAGTCATGCCCAAATCAAGCCTGACTGGTAGCATATAAAATGTGACTATCGGGCCGGTGAGACGGCTCAGCGGCTTAAGCGCCTGCCTTGCAAGGGCGAAGGCCCGAGTTCGACTCCCGGAACCCACATACGAAAAAGGGGCCGGTGATATCGCTCAGTGGCACGGGCGCCTGCTGGCGCGCGAGGTCCTGAGGTCGTCCCCCCGGTACCCACAAAAAAAAAAAAAAATGTGACTATCTTGGATAAACACATAAGTTGGAGCAGAACACCATGATTTCATCATGCTACCCAGAATGGCATACAATTTAAAACTTATGAGTTCTTTGAGTCTAGAATTTTCTATTTAATATTTCCAATATTGATTGCAGATAAGGAAGGCTACTGTAGTGCCTTTGTATTAAAAAAAATCCAAATAATTAAGTGCATTTTAAATGGCACCAGTAAAACTAACCCATTTTCTCTGAAAATGAGACAGCTTGCTATTTTATCATAGAGACAAAATAAGAGAATGTTTGATAAATGGTCAGAATTTGACAGCTGAGAACCACCACATGTTAGACAAGGAATTTGAAACAATCTATAAGAGGGGTTTGCCTGCAGATCAATGTTGCAAAGGAACTAGGGAAGAAAACTGCACCAATGTTGAAATAAGCAAAGAAGTCTTTACCCAAGATCTTTGCAATAGGAGGGAAGTGACTGATTCCTTTCTGTTAAGACAAAAGACAGACTTTTTAAGCCCTGAAGTGAGCTGGTGGAAAATTACTGGAGGGCTCTAGGGACAGGAGGGGACACAAGTGGGTTGCCCATGAGCCCACTTCTCAAAGGAAGTTTTATAGAGCAAAATCAGAGGTGGGTACAAGGTGGGACAAAACTATGATCAACCAATAAGATTACAAGTACAGTTGCTTAGGTAAAGTTGGTCTAATGGGGAAGCAGGTCACATAGCAAGTGTACAAGGAAAGAACAAGGACCTTTTTGGAAGAGATGAGTCAGGAGGTCCTAGTCACCCACCTGGGTGACTGATGCCTATATGTTACAGTACTTTTAGGTTTACCAGAGGCAAAGAAACTAAGCAGCACTACGAGAAGTAGAGGGAACAAAGCTTTATTATGCTGGTGGGCCCAGAGGAGTTCAGCACTCCAAAGTCTGAGCCCCAAGCATGGAGTTTGCAGGCCTTATATAGGGGCTCTTGTTGGGAAAAGGGATGTAAGCTAAGGTACAGAAGCAGAACAAAGGCAGTTACTCAAAGTGACAGTTTTAAAACTCTGGACATCTGGGTGGCCTTGGACAGCTGGGGAGTGAGATAGCAGGATGTGGTGAAGCTATTTGTTTATCACACCAAGGCATAGCTGGTACAGAAGAATGCAGCTGGTATGGGAAAGGGAGGAAGGGAGTGTGTGGTCTGGGAATGTGCAGTTTGAAAAGTTCAGTTTTCCTCCACATATTTGGAATATTGACAATAGTATATTGTTTATCCCTTGGGGAAGTGTAAAGGTATAGTCATTCCCTCTTTATCTTGAGGTCTGGCCTTCAACAAATGCACATCTGGCCACAGTTGTAATGTGTTCTCATCTTCTGCACTGACTCCTTCAGGGGCTCAGCGCTGCCTGACTGCTGTAATATTCCTACCTAACTTAGCTGTCTATAATACTATCACCATGTCTGATCTTAGGTTACCAAAGTGGTCATACTGAACGGTGAAACTGGAAAAAGAAGCATTGAAAAGTAGCTCTTCCAAGGTAGAATCAGCCTTGCCAAGTACATCACTGCTATTTATCCCTATACACTAGCAAAACATATGAAGTTCAGATCCCTGGAGATAAAAATAATATAGGTTAATTATGCAGCATTTCATTAGACTTTAGTTAAGTTCATAAAGAGAAAATTAAAGTTTGAGAAGCTTAGGAAATATAATGCAGGCTATTTATTTAACAATCCAGAAAATGTAGCTGTCTTAATTCTCAGTATCGGGGTCAGAAGAAAAATTCGAGGCACTCAACTTCATGTGAATTCACATGGCCAACCTGGGAATGCACCAGAAAACAGAACTGCTGCTCAAACCATCCCTCTACACTGTGTTAGTCAGAGTTCCATCTATGTGTTAAAAGGTAACAATGAGCTCAACTAGTAGTACTATTCACAAACCCTTTCTCTAAGACCCACATCATTAAGGACAGCAGTTATTATTTTACTCAGGGCCTCACCATTTCCAGAGGCTGCTATCTCCTCTAAGAGTAAACACTTGACTCAGGTAGTTGAAAATAAATGTGAACTTTTATCTGTGAAGGGTATTATTTCATTTGCAACTCTTGCATTTTAGCAAGAGATATACTGACATGAATCAGTGGTATAAGGAAGGAATAATTATTTTTAATTTGGAAGGCATATGGACTAGGGATGTAGCTCAGTCCTAGTAGAACAGGAAGTGGAAAACGGAAATTTAAAAGTTATATCTTTTTGTTAGAGATTAGCAACTTCTCCAAGCTTCTTCCTGCTGAGCACAACAAGCCTTCCCCTCCTTGGTCCAGATGAAGTGACAGAATATGTAGATGCCAGCTCCAGGAGACCAGAGTCCAGTTTCCTTTCCACAAGAAGGGGAACAATGAGCTGAAGACAGCTGGAAGAGACAAAGCAGCAGTAAGATCCGCATTGTCTCCCTGTGCTTCTCCTCCCCCTCTTCCATACTCTAAAGGACCCATACCCACCTGTACAGGGTGAGATGGTGATTTGAGGGAAAAGGGCCCCTCCATTTGGATAAATCCTTTTCCCTTTTCACCAAAATAAACAGCCTCCTTTCTTTTGGTCAGTGGTGACAAAATCAACCTGAGTATGTGAAACTAAGTGGCCTATGGTAACAGTTTAGTGCATGCCTAGCATGTACAGAGCCATGCATTTTATCTGCAGCACCTCAAAATAAATAAATAAATAAATAGCGAGTAAAACTGGAACAGGAACCACATACGAAGTTTCAACAGGTTGATGTCCTGTTATAACAAGGGCTGAAAGAATGGCAAAATGGCTTCTAGAAACAATAAACAACAGACTTACTTTTGTAAGCTCAGGTTTTAACATTGTTGAACTCAAGACAGGTTCTTCATGCAAATTTGAAGGAGGAGGGAGAATTGTAAGGAAGGTGAGATGGAAGGAGGGACAGAGAAGGGGAAGGTCACCAGGGACAGAGGGAACCTGGAGGGTTGTATGCTTAAAAGAAATGAAGCAGGTCTGAAAGAGGAATTGAAGTGCTACCCAGGCAGGGAAATGTGGTCTTCGGCATTAGGACATCATTGTTGTGGATCACTTGCAGCTTCTCTTATGCAACTGTTGATAAAATGAATTTTCTGATTTTTAATTAAATATTACTCCAATACGTGGAGATTAAAGATATTATAATATTCCAAAGCAGTTCTTTTGTACAGTACTTTATTGTCTCCCATTTGGATAATTTTCATGTTATTCAAAAAAATCCTTTGACATACACCTAAGTAACGGTTTAAACAAGATTATGAATGGATTTTGTCACAGATTTTTTTAATAAATGAATTTTTAAGAAATGAATTATCAAAAATTAAATACTTATATGTTAATATGTATTCATTGACCACCAAAAAATTTATATTAGAAACACTTTCATTATAAAAAATAATCAGACCTCTCAAATTATCTGTTCAATTTAATACTTTAAGTTCTTAAAGTTTCTGTGACTCTCATTAAAAGAAACAAAGCTGTACTGCAATTGTAATGATGAAGATCACTACAAATCAAATTGGAAAAATTTGTTTGCAGAAGTAGAATCTAATTTTGATCGTTAAATTATAAACTGTCATTTGTTACTTTATTTAAAAATCCATAAAAAGTCTACATTCTTTTTTCTGTTGTACCGCTTTATCTATTTTTATCCATTCAGAAGAAAAATGACTGTTGTCAGTAGGCATTAAGCAGCTCAGGAAAAGTGTAGTCCCCTGACAGAATGTGTTTCTGCTGGATAAGAAAAATGATGGGCTAAAGTCTGAATGAAGTTTTCAAAATAAACCAGAGAAAGACACCCAAGCTCTGCTGGATGAGCAGCTGTGAAGATAAGGCCAGGCTGAGCCTCAGAGGAATGAGACTTGGTAGAAGCAGACAACAAGCAACAGGATGTAAAGAATTTACCAAGTCTGACCTTAGTAACCCCAAATGCCCTAATAAAAAATTAAAATACTTTTGTTATTTTAAAATTTAATGACATTTCCAAAGTTTTGCTGCTTAACAGTCACGTGTCAGGAGTGATGGTCAGCAGGGCAGCCTATCAGTCAGAGGGGAACCAGGCACATTGACCTGGGTCAGGGCTTGAGAGGAGCCTCCCATGCCAGGCGTTACCCTCCAGGCTCTGGAGTGTGGAGACCCAGGCATCCCTGCTAGAAGACTGTCTTCATCCACTTTGGGTGCTCTAACAAAGTGCCATAAATTTGGTGTTTTAAGCCACAGGAATTTATGTCTCACAATCCTAGAGGCTGAGAAGAACTTCAGTTTCTAGCAAGGGTCTGTTTCTGGTTAGAGATGGTACCTGCTCTCCTTTCCCCACATGGTACAAGATGCGAGGCAGCTGCCTGAGGCCTGTCTTACAAGGGCACTGACTGCATTCACAAGAGTTCCACCTTCGTAATCTAATCATCCCTAAGACCTCAACCCAACAGAATACTAGGTTAGGGATTAGTTTCAACATAGAATTTTGGAGGGACACAAATAGTCTATAGTGAGGAGATTAGTGAATATCTACAAATTTCACCATCATATTATTAGTGTATTCTAATTTAACTAAAACCACTTGACAAGTTGAGTTCTATAGGTACATTATTCTCCCCTTCTCTACTTATGATAAATGCAAACAAAACAATGGGATGGTACTTGGGGGTGGAAAATAACACAAATATGAATAAAATTCATATAAATATTAAATAATATTTTTGTTATAAAATAATCTTGAACAGGATTATCTCATTTGACTGAGACGGTAATTCCCAAAGGGCTCTTGTGTAACCCAGGGGCTGTTAGGGTTTGGTGTGGATGAGGTATGCCCCCTGCAAGGCTGAGGTGCTACAGGCTGGGTCCCCAATGAAGTAGTGTTCAGAGGGGGGCTTTTGGAAGGCAATTGGATCATAAAGTTTCTAAGTTTATCAGGGGATTAATCCACTGATAAATTAATTCAAATTATGAATGCTATCATAATTTGATAGCATTAATGGGAGGTGAAGGAATCTAGGAGGTGGGGCCTAGTTGCAGGGATTATGGGGGCATGAATTTAGGAGCTATATCTGCATCTTGTTCCCTTCTTCTCTGGTTCTTTCACTTGCTGTTTGCTTCCTGGCTGCCATGAATTGAGCAGCTCTCTTCACCATACCCTTCTTCTATGATATTTTTGCCATGCTACAGACCTACGGTGCCAGCATACCATGGACTGAAACCTCTGAAACATGAGCCAAAGTCAGCCTTTCTTCTATAAATTGTTATTCTCAGGTCTTTTGTCACAGCAACCAAAAGCTGACAAGATAGATACTGACCAGGGAGTTGGAACAAGGGAACAAATGACTATACAAACAGGAAGCAGTTCTCTGTAGGCATTCATCCAATAGATATCTTGCCTTTTCCAAAAGTCAGTACTACATGTCATTCTGTAGTCAGCTATGGATGTATCAGGGTTGGAACAGAATTTTTTTTTTAATGTGGGTACCAGGAGTCGACCTCAGGACCTCGTGCTTGCCAGCAAGCACTTGTGCCATTGAGGGATATCACCGGCCCTTTTTTTTCCTTTTTGTGGGTTCCAGGAGTCAAACTCAGGACCCTGCACTTGCCATCCAGGTGCTTATGCCACTGAGCTATCTCACCAGGCCTGGAACAGAATTTCAATGAATCAAATACTTCTAAACTCACAGACACTCATTTACACATATTCTACTGGAGTCACTCTCTTTGAACTATGTCTCTTAGAATCATGGAGTCAGTACAAAACTGAAGGGAAAAAATAATATTGATGAATTTATTCACTAAACATTTTTCAGTCCCTACCATTTGCTAATACTAAAGTACTCAAAATCATGCTCTAATTTTTGGGAAATTACAGTCCCTTAGGAATCTTTGCAACCTTAGCTATAGGATCAACTTAGGATGACAGTCCATGGAAAGGCAGTGTATAACCATGGGTAAGCTTCTTCAAGTGAAGATAAAAGGAGTCCAGGCAGTGGCTGTTTAGCATAATTATAAAAGGAACAATCTACAAAGTTATGAATTCGGAAGGGTATAGTCTGAATTCTGTAATTTAGAATCTATAGTGACTAAGCAGACGACCTTTCTTCTAGGCAGGTATTTACTCCACTTATGCCTTAGTGGGTAGGAGTGGGGGGGCACTCAGCAGGATGGAAGCACTCAATTACCTGCATTCTTATCTGCAAAATTACGTGATGTGTTTGAGAGAAAGTAATAACGTCTGTCTAACTGCAGTGAAAAGGTTCAAGTTAGGTGACGACTACCAAGACAGAAAAGAGAGGTCAGAGTTAAGAGAATCTCTGAAAAAAATTAATAATTGCACATTAAGATTTCTCAAAGTTGATACTGAGGTGAATTTGTTTAAAATGTTAAGGAATCAAAACCTATGCAAGGAAGGAGCAGAAAACAGGACAGAGCAGAGACAGAAGCTGACCTGTGAAGCCAACTTGGCAAAGCCTCGGCCTCCCATGGAGAAGTAAGACCTCACTGTAGAGGCTGAAATGAGCAGATCTTTATGCCCTGCTCACTCGGACACTAAGTGCGTGCTACTCCAGGGAGGAAGTGGCCTGGAACAAGGGGATCTCACCGCTGATGTCCAAGGCTGGACTCTCTGCTGATCAAACACCAGGCAGCTGGACGGCAGACAGAACGCAGGTGTGCCTATCACTTTGACGATCACACTAGTGTTCCCTAATGCACTGTGCTTTTGTCCTACCACAGGACAGTCTTTCTCAGTTTCCTTTCTGCTTGTCTAGGCAATGGACTCAGCGAGTCTTTACAAACAATGAAAATCGCAAGTGTGTGAACTTTTTTCTTTTTTTTTTTTTTTTTTTTTGTGGGTACCGGGGGGTCGACCTCAGGACCTAGCGCGCCAGCAGGCGCCCGTGACGCTGAGCAATATCACCGGCCCTTTTTTCGTATGTGGGTTCCGGGAGTCAAACTCGGGCCCTCGCGCTTGCCGGGCAGGCGCTTAAGCCGCTGAGCCATCTCACCGTCCCCCCTTTTTCTTTTTAAATAAGGAATTGCAATACAGCAGGCTCTTAAAGACAGTGACAAGAACAGATATGCTTTAAGAAAAATAAATTTGGCTGGGCATGGTGGCACACACCTGTAATCCCAGCAATTGGGAGGTTGAGACAGGAGGATCACTGTGAGTTTGAGGGCAGCCTGGGTTACATAGTGAGTTCAAGGCCAGCCTGGAGTTCATAATGAGACCCTGCTGTCTCAAAATTTAAAAAAAAAGATGAATTTGGAAAAGTTATTGATTGTGTGACAGGAAAATGAGACAAAGAAAAAATCAAATTAGAGTCTTCTGGGATTTTTTTCTCTTGTGATTAAAATTTAGGAGGGCATTAAAGTAGGGACATGACTGTTTCTGGCTTTGGACACTATCTTCTGAAGCCCTAAAAATGGTGACTGTATATTCCTTTTTAAATTCAAATTTATGTACATGTATGTATGTATTTAAACGGACATACAAAAATTTAGGTATTTATTGGGCATGACAAAATTCCTAGTAGCACATTTGCAATGCAGAATGTTTAAATCTAGGTAACTAACATCGTTCCTATTTTTGTGGTAAGAATACTTAATATTCACCCTCCTATTGTTACTTGTATTCGCCTAAAAGTACAGCATATTACCAATAAGTATCATTACTATGTTGGATAATAGGTTTCTTGAACTTGCTCCTCCTATCTAACTGTGTGTTCTTTTTAAGATCAAAAAGAAGGAAGTCAAGGAGGGAGACTGATCGAGAAGCCCCCTCATGGAGCCACTGAGTTATCCAGCTCTGGAGAGCCCGCTTGAGACTTCTTGTTACGTGAAACAGCATAATTGTTTAAGCCAATTTTAGTTCATTTGATTACTTCCAGGTAAAGAAGTCTAACTCATATAAATATGCCTGGAATTATTATCTATGTATGCAGAAGATAGGAGTAAGTGAGGGGTTCCAACCTCCCCAAATCTACCAGGAAGATTACAAGTTCACTTCCCAGATTTGGAAGTCATGACAATGCTCACATTAAAATGTTAAATGTCAGTATTTGGAAAAATCACTTGCTGTTTTTTATCGATTCCTAAGAATTGACCTCGAGCTTTCACAACCTTAAGTTTTCTCCTCACAGTATAAGATGTCTTTTGTTTCATGAGACTTCGACATGACAGCTTCTTTTTCTCACTTCTTACTATGACCCTTAAATATTTCACTGGCTCCACTTACCACAGCAGATGAAGAATATGATTAGCTCAGAATGGTTGTTACCGGCTGCTAAAGAAGTGACAGCAGAAATTCAGCCTTTCATTAGTGGCTGATGTGCCATTTTGTGAAATACAACAGGTTCCTATGCTCTGTGGATCAAAGTATCAGGAATGGCTTTTGTAGCTGCAGACATATCAGGGTCTGTGTTCTTTTGAGCAGAAGGGTCTGCTACCAAATTCTTTTAGTTGATGTCTTGTAGTTTCCAGGGTCTCATTAGTAGCTCAGGTGAAACTATTCTTTTAATCAGGATTAAATTGCTTACGTGCTTTCAAACTCCAATAAAAAAATTTCAATTAATTACCATTAGATGATACATTCTTTTAATTTTAAAGTAGTTATCTTAATAAAAGGAAACAATTTCAATTAATTACCATTAGATGATACATTCTTTTAATTTTAAATTAGTTATCTTAATAAAAGGAAGATATTCCTGAAGGATAAGTAAGACTGGAAAAATCACATATTACAAGCCAAAGAAAAAATGAAGGAGTTGGAGAATGTATAGCAAATTATAAATTTAAGCAAATCATAAATTTAAGCAAATCTTACCTCAGTGAGTTTTCATTTTTAGTTCTAAATTGAACTAAAGTGTAGAGAAAAATGATATCAATATACTTTCTTAGCATGTTGCTATATTTTCCAAAATGAAATATGGCATTAAATGTCAATCCATTCACTTGGGATTTGGATGCCACATCTCCTTATCTTCCCAAAGACTTTGCACAAATACTTTCTCTTTCCTGAATAAACAAGTTCTCATTTTTATAGGATATTAGCAGCAGCATGCAACAAGCAATATTTTTTCTCCTTAAAATAAAACATAAAACCTCCCCTGATACCCACATCATCAGTCCACCACTGCCCCACTTCTCTCTTTCCAATTCATTGAACATCTTCTTAACAAACTGAGGGTCACTGCATGTGATCTTTAAATTCGCTCCAAGGAGGTTTCCAACCTTTCTATTCCTGAGCAAAATCTTGTCAGTGTGACAAAGAGCTCCTGTTGTCACCGCTCTTTTCTTATCTTTCACATGGTCAGTCAGCTTTCTTCCCAATACCCTCTCATCTGTTGGTGTCTGGGACCCCACACATTTCTGATTGAATGCCTGACTGTTGGCTGCTTCATCTCCTTCTCCCTTCAGAGTTCTCTTTCTTCTGCTACACCACTAAATGTCCTCAGCTCCCATATCTTCCTTAAATATTTACTCTCCCCACAGGATGTTTTTAAAGCCTATGTCTTTAACTGTAACCTGTTTTTTCTGACTCTCATCCTTATTATATCTTAGTGTTCAGACTTGCACTACAATTCCAGATTCCTGTACCTAACTCCCTGCTTGATATTTATCCACATCCAGTTTAAAAGCACCTGGAGATTAACACGCCCAATGTAGAGCTCTTGATTCTCCACGGAACCCAAACACTAAACCAGCTCCTGTTTTGAATTAATTTTTTTTTTTCAAAAAACTACTCAATCATGTTTCTTAAGCCAAACTCTAGGAGTTTTCCTTGATTTATCTCTATCCATCAGGTATCATCACCCCAAATATTAATAAGAAGATCACAACATGCCATTGTATGGTATGCCTTACACTGTGGAATCTTTGCTGCCTGCTCACTTTAGCCACAGAAACTCTGCTGATCATCCTGCTTCTGTTCTTATCGCATTACAGTGGGTTTTAAAGTTTTTCATTTGACATATGACACATATACTTTAAAACCACTTGTTTTCAATTAATGTGTTTGTCAAATATGTACCCTCATTAATAATCACATCAATTAAACTATGAAATATTCCCACATTTTCAATAATTTCTCCTTGTAGCCTTTTATATTTTACCCCCTTTCACCTCTGGCTAAGGCAACGACTGTTACACACTTTGTTGGTATAGATTAGTTGTACTCATTTGGAATTATATGTACATATATTGCACTTCATATAGTAAGTGTTCTTTTGTGTTTCAGCACAATGTTTAAAGATTCATCAATGTTGTGTATAAGTAACTTACTCCATTTTATTGCTGAATGGTATACTATTGTTTGGATATATCACAATTTGTTTGTTCATCTATTAAGGGCCTTGTGGGTTTTATGTAGTTTAAGACTATTATGAATAAAGACAATATTAACATTCACATGTAAATCTTTTATGGGACATATATACCTGGGGTGGGTAAATAATATTGGAATTACTGTGTCTCATACTGAACAAAATCTTTCCTGTTGCTTTACATTAAATAATCTTACCAGTGAGGTATGAAGTTTCCATTTCTACATTCTCACCAATGCTTTCAATTTCCAGTTTTTATTTTCTTAAACAATACATTGGAAATGTGGTGGCATCTCATTGAGATTTAATTTGCATTTCACAGATGACTTATAATGTTCAGAAGCTCTTTCTCTATTTAGTATCTATCAGTGTATTTTTTGTGTGAACTGTATTCACATTTTTGGAGCAAAGGATTCTTTATTACTAATAAAAATTCTTTACCCCAAATGTTAAAAATTATTAGATATAGGCATTGGGAAGAATATCTACGACTTCTTGTGGCTTGCCTTCCCATTTCTTTGTCTTTCAAGAATAAGTATTAATTTTGATAAAATTCACATTATCATTTCTTTTTTATATTAAATGAATTCTTGCCCTATTTTAGCAATTTCTCTTTACCCTAAAGCAGTGGTGGCAAACCTACGGCGTGTGTGTTGCAGCCTGCTGTCTGTTACCACTGAAAGCTCTAAAAGATTCACTATCATTGCTCTGAAGTAAAAGACTTCCTTTGTTTTTTTTTTAAACTTTAATGTGAGAGATTTTAAATGAATTTCATAATCAATTTACTTTGGGCTAACATTTTTGTATCATGTCAGACTGTTACAGCAATTTTGGATTTTATTGGTGATGCAGGAAACACAGAGGCACTCAGAGAAGTGGAGGGAAGTTTTATTAGCCGCTGGCCTGGAGGAGCCCTGTGCTCCAAAGTCTGAGCCCCAAGTTTGGGTTAGGAGAGCTGCTATGTAGAGCTGTGGTGAGAAAGGGTAAGCCCAACAAAGGCAGTTACTTAAACGTGACAGATTTACAACTTTGAACATCTGATCGGCCTTGGCCATTCCTGGAGTCAGGTAACAAGGGACTGTGAAGCAGCTCAGATGGGAAAGGGAGGATGGGGGCACAGCAGGGTACAGAAACTGATGCAATATTGTGGTTGAAAGATAGAACAAAGTAAGAACTAACATCATCTGAGGGGTGGGGCTCGGGGCTGGAGTCTTGAAGAGATGAGGGCTCCAGGGTGGGCTATTTTTCTCTCTCAAGGTAAGAGACAATGTGTAATTTTTTTCCTAGTTACAGAAAATACTCTGGAATCATTTTTTAAAAAGAAAACTACTTTTCCTCTTTGAATTACCTTACCACCTTTGCTAAAAATAAATTATGAATCTATTTCTGGTCTTTGAATTCTATCATTTTAATGCATAAGTTTCTTTTACACAAGTATCATATTTCCTTGATTACTAATTTTAGAGTAAACTTTACTAGCAGGAGTTTATGCCTTTCAAATTTCCTGTTCTTTTTAAAAGTTATTTTAAGTATTTTATTTGGAGATTAAAAGAATGTTTTTTAAGTAATCTGGTTGTGATTTTATTGAAACTACAGATCAGTTTAGGCGTTAAATTCAATCTTAATATGTAATCCCCAACCTATTACAAATCTCTGTATTTATTTAGATCTTCATTCTCTCAGCAGTTTTATACTTTTCTCTGTTTTTCCCTGTTATGCTATGATTTTTATTAAATAGTTCAATGGTCTTATAATGTTTTTATAAATGGTATTACTTCTTTACATTGACTTTATTTAATTATCCATTGTTAACATGTAGCTTTTTGAATATCAATATTGGAAATTTCATTCCACAGCTCTAGTAGCTTTTTGATATAGATAGATAGATAGATAGATAGATAGATAGATAGATAGATAGATAGATATTCTTTTTCCTTCCTTCTTTTCTCCTTTCCCACATCAGAGTTGTTCTTTCCTTTTAAGCAATCTCTTCCTCTTTCACAATAACTATTGTACATTTTGGATCTTATTTACTCTTTCAGTTTCTTACACTAGGGAGACAATACGATGTTTACACATGCAAGTCTGATTTTTTTTCCTTATGAGTATAGTCTCAAGTTGCATTCTTTTACCTATAAAAGCCTGGAGTTTATCCTTCTTTATAGCTGAGTAGTACTACATTGTATAAAAATACTATTTTTTTGCATTCTTCAGATGATGGGCATTTGGGTTGTTTCCAAGATTTAGCAATTATAAATTGTGCTGCTATAAATGTAGGTCCACATATATCTCTGTGGTATGATGTTTTTAATTCTTCTGGGAAAATACTGAGAAAGGGGATAGCTGGGTTGAATGGGACCTCTAATCCTAGTTTTTAAAGGAATCTCCACACTGATTTCCACAGTGTTTGCACCAGTCTACACTCCCACCAACAGTGGAGAAGAGTTCCTTTTTCCCCACAGCTCTGCCAGCATTTGTTATTGGTTGATTTCTTGACGATAGTCATTCCTTCTGGAGTGAGATGGAATCTCAGTGTTGTTTTAATGTGCAACTATCAAATGGCCAGTGATGTTCAACACTTTTTTTATGTATTTCTTTGCTATTTGTATTTCTTCATCTGAGAAGTGTATATATTCATCTCAGATGTCTATTTTTGGATTGGGTCTTTGAATTTGGGGGACCTGATTTTTTTTTAATTCTTTATATGTTCTAGATAGAAGTCCTTTGTCTGATGGACTGTTGGCTAAAATATTTTTCCACTCCGTGTTTTTTTTTTTTTACTCTGTTGGTGATTTCTTTTGATGTGTAAATCTTTTTAATAATTTGAGATCCCAGTTGTTGATCCTTAGAAGTACTTCCCATGCAATGTGGCTTTTGTTCATGAAGTCTCTGCCTACACCTGCTTTCAAGGTTTCTACCTACTTTCTCTTCCAGTAGATTTAGTGTTTCTGTTTAAATATTTAGATCCTTGATCCATTTGGGCATTAGTTTAGTACATGGTGATAGACATGGTCTAGTTTTAGTCTTTGGCATGTGGAAAGCCAGTTTTTCTAGCACTATTTATTAAAGAGACTAACTTTCTTCCAGTAAACATGTGGGCCTCTTTGTCAAAGATAAGGTGGCTGAGTGTGTTTGGAGCTGTATCTGCATCTTCTAATCTGTTACATTGATCTTCAGGTCTCCTTTTTGCCATTACCATGCTGATTTTATCACAGGACCTTTAAAGTATCATTTCAAGTCAGGGATTGTGATGCCCGCTGCCTTGTCTTTGTTGTCCAGGATTGCCTTTGCTATTCAAAGTCTCTTCTGGTTCCAAATGAATTTTAGGATTGTTTTCTCTATATCTTTGAGGTATGCCAGTGGTATTTTGGTTAGGATTGCTTTAAATCCATATAAGAGTTTTGGAAGTATGGCCATTTTCACTATGTTGGTTCTTCCTATCCAGAGCAAGGGATAGCTTTCCATTTTCTGATATCTTCAATCTCTCTTTTCAGAGTACTGTAATATTCAATATATAGGTCTTTTACTTCCTTTGTTAGATTGATTCCTAATTATTTCATTATTTTGGATGTGAAGGGTGTTTCTTTTCCCCTAATTTCTCTCTCAGTGAGTTTGTTGTTTGTGTACAAGAATGCTATTGATTTTTGAATGTTGACTTTGTATCCAACTATGCTGCCAAATTTGCTTATTAAATCTAGTAGTCTTTTGGTGAAGTTTTTGGGGTCTTCTATGTAGAGTATCATGTCATCTGCAAGCAATGATAATTTCAATTCTTCCTTTTCTATCCTTATTCCTTTTATTCCTCTCATCTAATTGCTCTGGCTAATGTTTCCAGAACCATATTGAATAGGAGTGGTGATAGGGGACATGCTTTTATTGTTCCTGATTTTAGAGTGAAAGCTTTCAGTTTTTGTCCATTTAGTATGATATTGACTATGGGTTTGTCAGAGTTAGGTTTTATCAGGTTGAGGCAAAGACCATCTGTTCCAATTTTATCTAGGGTTTTGATCATGAATGAATGTTGGAGTTCCAATTTTATATAGGGTTTTTATCATGAATGAATGTTGGATTTTGTCAAAAGCTTTTTCTGCATCTATTGAGATGATCATGTGATTTTTGTCTTTAGTTCTGTTGATATGTTGTATGACATTTATTGATTTGCATATGTTGAACCAACCCTGCATTCCTGGGATGAATCCCACTTGGTCATGGTGTATAATCTTCTTGGTGATTTTCTGCTTTCTGTTTGCTAGTATTTTATTGAGGATTTTTGCATCTATGTTCATTAGAGAGACTGGCCTGTAGTGCTCTTTCTTGGTTGGATGTTTCTCTGGTTTTGGTACCATGGTAATACTTGCCTCCAGGAATGATTTAGGGAGTATTGCTTCCCTTTCAATTTCATTAAATAGTTTGGGGAGTATTTGTGTTAAATCATCTCTAAATTTCTTGTACAATTCAGCAGTGAATCCATCAAGACTTGGGGTTTTCTTTGTTGGTAAGTTTTTAATTACATTTTATATCTCATTAACTGATATTGGGTTATTCAGAAATTTTATATCTTATTGATCCAGCTTTGGTAATTCATACATATCTAGGAATCCATCCATATGTTCTGTGTTTTCTATCCTTTGTGAGTAAAGATTTTCAAAGTAGGTATTGATGCTCTTCTGAATTTCCACAGGATCTGTAGTGATTTCACCCTTTTCATTCCTCATTATATAAATTTGAGTCTTTTCTTTCCTTCTTTTGATAAGGATGGCTAAGTGTTTATCAGTTTTATTTACTCTTTCAAAGCACCAACTGTTCAATTCATTAATTCTTTGTATTGTTTTCTTAGTGTCCATTTCATTAATTTCTGCTCTGATCTTTATAGTTTCCTCCTTTGTATGGCCTTTGTGCTTGTCTTCCTCTTCTTTTTGTAGAAGCTTGAAGTGGAACGTTAGGTTGTTTATTTGTGCTCATTCTGTTTTTCTCATGTGAGAATTCAGCACTATAAATTTGCCTCTTATGACTGCTTTCCATGTGTCCCATAGTTTCCGGTATGTTGTATCTGCTTTCTCATTTAGTTGTAGATATTCTTTAATTTCATCTATGACCCATTTTGTTGTTTAGGTGGCTGTTATTTAATTTCCATGTGTTCATTGAGTTTTTGCAGTTTCTTTTGCTATTAAATTCCAATTTTACTGTACTATGGTCAGATAATATGCATGAGATAATTTCAATTCCTTTACATTTACTGAAGCATGTTCTGGGGGACTAGTATATGGTCTATTTTAAAGAATGTCCCATGTGCAGCTGAGTAGAATGTGTATTCTGATGTTGTTGGGTGGAATAATCTGAAAACATCTACTAAAGTCCATTTGTTCACAGGTTTGGTTCAGTTCTGATATTTCTTTGCTGATTTTTTGTCTAATTGATCTATCTCCTTGTGACAATGGTGTATTAAGGTGTCCTGTTACAATTGTGTTATTGCTTATTGGATTTTTCATGTCTATTAATGATTGTCTGATATAGTTGGGTGCTCCCATATTTGTTGTATACATATTTATGATTGTTATCTCCTCCTCTAGAAATTTTCCCTAAGAAGTATGTAGCGACCTTCTTTATCTCTTTTGATCATTCTTGGTTTGAAGTTCACATTATTTGCAAAGAGAATAACTGCAGCAGGGCTGTTTAATTCCCCACACCTCTCTAAACACAGGTCACAGGACAGGGATTAGCTGGTCCATTTACCGTGAACCTCTGTATTCTTTAATCTTGTTCCTAGTGGTTCCTTTTAGTGCTCCCATTCCCACACAAAAAAAAAAAAAAAAAATGGGAAGAAAAGAATACAGAAATGGGGGAAAAAGTGAAAAAAAAGAAAGAAAAATATTTTTAAAAAAGGAAAACTGACCAATGATGAGGGAGGGAGCAGTTCATGTCAGCAGAACTTACTGCTGGACTGTAGCATGTTATGTTTGCAGCAAGGCAGAAGAGGCGGGGGACCTTATATCCCAAGTCTATCCTGTGTGGCTTGATTTAGCCACATTATTTTAGTATATACTTTTTTTTCTTTTAAGATTCCAAGTATGGTGGGCAGTTGTCCCAATCCAGTTACACACTGGTAGCCGGGTGGGCTGGCTGGCCATTTTGTTAAGAACTTTATCTATGTTTTGTTGATCTATTAGTCTCTTATGTCAGATTGATTTTAGTTTCAGGGTATATGTTTCTCCCCTTTCTTCCAATTACCTAAGTTTTAGTAGTGAATTTCTTTGAGTAGCTCTGAACTGGGCTCCTCCTCTATTCAGCCATGTTGAGTTCCCCAACAATTTGTTTAGTACTCCGTGCACACCAAATAACAAGTACTGAGTCCATTTTCCTCCAGTATGGTCTTATTAACAATAATTTCACTTCCTTTTATCCTTCCTTCTGTCTTTCCTTCTGTCTTCCTTTCTTCCACCTTTTCTTTTCTTCTTTTTCTTTTTCTGATGCTGGGGATTGAAGTAAGGGCCTTAATACCAAGTTATAGCCCTAATTTCTTTTAAGTTGTTCTGTTTTGTTTTGTTTTGTTTTAAGATGGGTCACTAAGTGTTCAAGCTGCACTTGAACATTCTCCTGCCTCAGCTTCCCAGATTGCTGAGATAACAGGCATGGGCTACCACACCTGGCTAATTCTTAAAATTTCCAAAGTAGGAGCTCTGGGGTTTGCAATATGCATCTTATATTGCATATCTTTAGGTAATACAATGTACTTCTGATAAAATACAAAAACTGTAGAGCAGTACATTTGTATTTTACCCTTCTGTTTTATACTATAATTTTCATAAATTCTAAATCTCTGTATGTTGTTAAACACAGCATACAATGAAAAATACACTTTGTAGTAAAGTATAATTTAAAGATATTAAAGAAAAGAAAGTAAGAAAGAAAGAAAAGAAAATGAAGAAAAATAAATTTGTATTAACATACATAGCTAATATTTACTCCTCAGTAAAACACTGGCTTAATATTTTTTAAAACCAAACTTCATTTAAATGTTCTTGAAATGCAAGCCTTATTATAATCAACTCTACAAGCTTGTCTTTCTCTGAAATTGCATTTATTTTACTTTGCTATATGGAGAGTGCTTTTGTTAGTATAGAGTTTTAGGTGACAGAGTTTGTTTCTGGTATTTTAAAGATGTTGTTCCGATGTATTCCAAGTTAAATTGCTTCTGGTAAACATTCTTATGTATATAATAATGTCAATGTGAACAACATGCTTTTCTTTACTCCTTTAGATTCCTTTTTTTAAAATTTTTAAAATTTTCTCTCTTACAGTGATATGTTACAGGTTGTATTACAAGCCTCAGCTTTGTCCCCTATCCCAGGTGAGATTTGTTGAGCTTCTAGAATATGTGCCCTAGAAAGGAGTTATGAGAAAATTTAGAAGATGGTAGTACACTTGTTCTTCAACTTTGTTCACCTGTCTGAAGTCATAATATGGAATGCCTGGGTGTATGAGAACACCTCCTGCTGTCATCGTCTGCCTTCCCTGAGCTCCTTAAGAGCTCTTCCGCTGTTGTGAGGTTGACTGTCTTGCAGGCCTTTCTGTGAACTGTCAGCTGCTTACCCAGTCTGTTTCCGTACCCGGTTTTATACGCCAACTTCTTTGACCCTTTTATTCTTTTCTGTCTGCTGAAAACTCTGTATCTTCAATTCAATTTACTTTGGGACAGTAATTTTCCATGTTTCCAAGACCTATCCTAGGAGGTTAGTATGTTCTTCCAGAATACATTCAAAGACATTAATTTCTGTTTCACAAGATTACCTCCCCATGTTAATAAACTCTCTCTCTCCTTTATGTTTTTTCTTTCTTCATTCAACAACTCGGCAAACAATCATCTGCATCCACCCTCATCTCCTGATTGTATATTGGCACATACCAGGCAGATCCTGCAGCAACTTCCACACATAGTACTTCCCACCCCTTAGAAAGCCTAACACCGCTCCACACAGGTGTTATGTGAGCTGTGCTGATACTACATGAGAATTGGTTCCCCGGAAATGGGAATTTGTGAAGAGAATGTTGATTGGACAGTTAGGAAATTTGCCCACAAGAATATGAGAAAGGCAGGATTTGGCAAGAGGAGTGGATTCACATGCAGTGACTGATAGGGCTAAAGTGACTCCATTTTCTTTTTAGACTCCATTTTGTCTTCGCTTAACCCCTAGATGCACTCACTCCCCAACCCTGTTAGATATTAAGGCACTAACCTATAGATAAGTTCACTCCTCAGATCCCTTCCCAGTTAACCATAACACCCATAAAAGGAAGAACAAATAGCTACAGCAAACAGACCAGATGTTTGGAGAGGACCTGTGATAAACCTAGTGATGCTCCTGTGAAATTCCAGAAAGACGATGCATTGTAATGTGGTTGCCAAGGTTATGGAGGGGACTTATGGGGAACTTGTAATGTATAAAAACTGAAAACAAAGACTGGGCAATTGATGCCCTCACTAAAAGCTGGGACATCATCCACCAGCCAATAAAGCTCCTTGTGTCCACACTCAGCCTCTGCAAGTGATTCTTGCAACTTTGCCATAATATTTTGGAAGCCCCAGCAAGATCCCTCACAGAAAGTTTGTTATTTGAGGGGGCCCTGTGCTTCCTTGCCCGATGGTCCAACCTCCAGTGGCTGGGCACCCTGGCTGACTTCAGCTGGCCACCTGGGATGACAATAAGGCAGGATGCCCATGGCTACAAGATTGAACAACTGAGCCCTGCCTCCCGACCAAGGTAAGAATTCAGATTTGGTTTTCAGTTTCACTTTTGGGCTCATCCAGAGACTTTTTGCTTTGGACTGGCATTTGATTAAATTTGTGAAATGTTTGGGAAGGGCCCAGACCCCAGACATGGAGGTAATTTGGTCTCAGTGGAGGCTGGGAGTTTGGTCAGAGCTTGCAGTCTCTGAATGTGGTCAGGGTTTGTCCCTGAACTTGGTCAGAGTTTAACTCTGAATTTATTTTTCCAGCGTACCTGAGAATTTGGTCAGAGCTTATCTTTGAATTTTTTCCAAATTGTTAGGTTGGGAGCAATGAATATTTTTCCCGGGTTGTTTGTCCTTTTGTGTGTTTCCGTTGCCCCAAATATGCCCATAATTTCAAGTCACAGTTGAATCTGTCATTTGATTTGGGGGATTAATGGCCACTCTGCTTCTGCCTTTTCTGCCCCTTGCACTTCTCTACCTGGAAACTCAGGGAGACTCAAATCATCTACCCTACGCCATCGCTGTAATGGCTGTCTTCTCTAATGTCATCAGCCTCAGACTTTTGTTCATAATGCTGGGAGAGTGAGAAAGGGATGGTTTGCCAAGGTAAGCTGCTCTTTTGTTCTAAATCAAGCTAAAATGAGCTTGGCTGGCTGTAAACCAACTGTTTTGGAATGCATGATTAAGAATTTTGATAAGTTTAAGGGAGACTATGGGGTAAAGATAAACCCAAAGAAGCTCCACACTCTATGTAAATTTAAATTGTCCTCTTTTGGCATTGGCTGTCCAACAGGTGGGACACTTGGCCCCCAGGCAACCAGTAGGATAAGAAATATTGTCACCAGGAAGCCTGGACACACAGATTAGTTTCCATATATAAACTCCTGGTTGCATGTGATGCAAGCACTACCCCAATGGCCAGCCCTGATGTCACCAGCCTGGTACTGCCTGCAAGCATATAGGAAAGTTTTACAGGAGAAATCAAATTACAAATTTTAACTAATTGGCAATTATACTTTTGGTTTTCAGTTTGAATTGATGTGCATAAAACATTTCTTGTGCACTACAAACTCCTAAGTGGCAATTAGTCAAAATTACTATCTGAGAAATAAAAAGAAGGAAAAAAAAAGGGAGGGGGGCACTTTAAAATCCAAGCAATTATTGACAAGTTTGTTGTAAAAGGCTGTGAAATATTAAGAAGGCTATGAATGTAAGAGATATACACTTGATATGAGAGGATTCTGTATGATAAAAGTCTTGCCCTGCTAAAGAGCTCACAGCCCAGGTGTCTGCCCCAAAGCAGGGACCTTAAGGGGCTGCCTCAACAGGAGCCAGAGCCTTTAAAAAGAACATCCCATGTGGATCTATCCAGAAACTTACAGGTTTTTAGGGGACAAGCAGCCACAAAGGGGGAAATCACTGACACCCCTGCTTGCTGCCCAATTGGAATTCAAGGGGATTAGAAGGATGAGAAGGCTCTGTGGGAAGAGCTAACTTCTCAGGCACAAGAGTCTTTAGAAAGCAGTCAGTCACCACTGTCAGAGGTGTTTGGGGAAAGACCAATGAAATCTGCAAGGTTGGAGGAAAAAAACAGCACAAATCTATCTAGACCTTTACAGGCTTTTAAAGGGATAACTCAAAGCCAAAAATGTAAAAACAGGGAGAAACCACTGTTTTGCACGCCTCTCACCACTTCTCATAGACCCCCAGGCAAGGGAGAAGTGTAAATGCCTGCTTTGTCAAAACATTGAGTAAGCCACAGCAGGAGACAGAAGCCACGTGCCCTGGCTCAAAGCACCTGGGGCGACAGCTGTGTCCCAGAGTGGATTGAGAGCCTCAGCGCACCTTTCCTGAGCCTCTGTCAGCCCGGAGCATGCAGGCACCCACCCTTTCTCTGCACACACGCAGGGTCTCTGCTCTTAAATCACAAATGGCTGCAGCATTTGCAGCCGGCAGGAAACCGGGTGTAGTCATAGCAACCCAGGAGCAAGGGGTCGAAATGAGCTTTGGCAAAAATTTATCAAAGGAAATTTACATAAATGATATTTTTACACAGAGAATGCTAATAGAATAAAGGAAAGGTTTCAGTACGTGACAGAGGGTATGGAGATGACTGAGCTGGAAGCTACTTAAAAGAAAAACATGGAAGTTGTCAGTATTTTTATGAGGGAATTTTTTTTTGTTTCTTCCAAATTCTTATAAGATATCTCTGCTATTGACTTACAAACAATTCTGACTAGTCTGCTTGTAATTACAAACCTCTAAAATTGTAAAAGAGTTACTACAATTGAATTTGGCCAAAAACTTATATATGAGTGCACTCTGATGTTATAAACAGATTTGTATGTGTACTTTGTCTGTGTGTCCAACCTGTAAACAGCTGTTTTATTTGAGCTCAACAAATTTGTCTTTTTTATTTGCATTTTAGGATTTTTAAAACATTTGTCTGATATGCTTCCACCAAAAGTTGCCAGCTGGCCAAAATGATGTTAAAATTTGTTTTATAAATGTAGTACAGGGCTGGTGAGATAGCTCAGCGGCATAAGCACCTGCCTAGAAAGCATAAGGTCCTGAGTTCGACCCCCAGTACCCACAAAAAATAATAAATAAATGTAGTACATACTTTTTTATTGTTTATTGTTGTATTACAATTTGAGATTTTCTCATTGTTCAAAAATAATGTGTTAAATGATATAATCTTGTTTTCATAAGTCTTCAAAAAATGTCAGCAAAATATATCATTATGATATGTTTACATTGGTCATTGTCAACAGGTTAAATTTTCTAGAAATAGGACAATGAGTTTTTCTGATTTAAAGATGCTCTGGTACAAAACTAAATTAAGAATCAAAAGTTTTCTTATGGCTATGACAACTCATTATTGCTAATCTCATAGTGTATTAAGTGTATTCATATCTTCCAGATGTACAGGTCTTCTAAAATATAAAACTGGGATTGTTTATGGAGATAAACATTTTCTTTCAGATTCAGACATCTGCCTTTTGCTTGTGCTCCACATATTTATGACAAGAGCTTCATGTGAGTATGAGGTCACCAGCCAAATGATAATTTAAAAAAAAAAAACCTATGTGATGTATATGCTACATATGTGCCATGGTACTTAGAGATGCCTAGATATTAAACAGTCCAGACAATGTCATAAATTTCTACAATGACATCCTATTAAAGGACAAGTTAGATAAAAGCTTCTTATGTACTAGATAGAGATGATTGACTAAAAGGCTCAAATTTGTATGCCAACCATAAAGTTTTCAGGGTTTGCATTACAAGATGGGACACACATGCTGTCAGCCTCACATATCCAGGCCCTTTGGGCCTAAAGGAGTTTGTGACTAAAAAGGACTTGAGGGAATTCCTGGGAATGGTTGGGTACTGCCATCTCTGGGTTCCAAATTTTTTTTTTTTTTGTGGGTACCAGGGGGTCGACCTCAGGACCTCGCGCGCCAACAGGCACCCGTGCCTCTGAGCGATATCACCGGCCCCTTTTTCGTATGTGGGTTCCGGGAGTCGAACTCAGGCCCTCGCGCTTGCAAGGCAGGCGCTTACGCCGCTGAGCCATCTCACCGGCCCTGGGTTCCAAATTTTGCAGCCATTGCAAAACTCCTATATGAGGCCTTAAAGGGAGAAAACAACCCCTCACTTGAGTGGAGCCCTGAGCTCCAGGCAGCCTTCAATAATTGTTTAAAAACAATTATTGAGTGCCCCCCCTTGATGCTTCCTGATGTTACCAAGCCTTTCCAGTTGTTTGTACATAAAAAAGAAGGCACTGCCTGGGGTGTTTTGACTCAGACACTGGGGCCTTGAAGCACCCCATGACATATTTGTCACAAAATTAGACCTGATGACAGCTGGGTGGCCCCCTTGCTTGCAGGCTACCACAGCCACCACAATCCTGGTGAAAAAAGCCAATACGCTGACTCAAGGACAAAAATTAAATGTGTTTATTCCTCATGCTGTAGAGACTTTACTGAGACGACCTGATGGTAAATGGCTGTTGGGAACTAGAATGGCTCAATATCAAGGTGTTCTTTTGAAAGATCCCAGACTAACTATTGAAACCATTCGGTTCTCCACCCAGCCTCCCTTTTGCCCATGTCCTTGGAGCCACCTGAACATGGATGTGCAGAGGTAATGGAGATGATTTACTCAGCCCAACCAGATTTACAGGACACTCCCCTCCAGAACCCTGACCTGACCCTGTTTTTGAATGGCAACAACATGGTAATTGATGGGGTTCAGAGGGTGAAAGCAACAGTTGTCACCTTGGAACAAACTATCTGGTCAGAGGCTCTGCCTCCTGGGACATCCACTCAGAAAACTGAGTTAATAGCCCTCACTTGGGCCTTGGAGGCAGGAAAAGACAAACAGATAAATATTTACACTGATTCCTGTTGTGCTTTTGCTACTCTGCATCCTGCAGCCCATGTCCTAGTGGCCACACTTTTTAAGCTAAATAAATATTCAAAGCAGAATTAAAGTGGGCAGAAGTGGAAGAAGCCACAGAGAAAGATGGCTGACAGATATTGCTGGAAGGGAACATATTCCTTCCTGAGGCCCTGGGACATTTTGTAATACAAGACTTACATAGTTGCACCCATTTGGGAAAGACTGCTATGGCAGTGTTGCTTGGCTGTTAATTCTTTATTTCCAGACTATGGACTTTATGTGCTTCAATGACTGAAAGGTGCACAACCTGAGCCCAGAACAACCCTGTCACCTGGCCACACAACAACCAGGTGTCCAGAGACAAGGAACTGTGCCATTTGAAGATGTTAAAGTGGATTTTACTAAAATTAAACCCACCAATGGAAATAAGAGATACTTATTCATTTTGATTTGTACCTATTCAGGATGGGTGGAGGCCCTCCCCACTAAGACTAAAACATCCAAAGAGGTAATAAAAGCTTTTATGGAGTTGATTATTCCATGGTATGGGCTCCCCATAATGGTACATTCAGATAATGAACTCGCTTTTGTGGGTAAAATGGTCAAAAGCCTTACAGCAGTGCTGGGGCTAAAATGGAAACTCCATACTGCATATCAGCCACAAAGCTCAGGTCAAATAAAAAGACAAAACTGTACTTTAAAAACCACCCTGGCAAAGTTATGCCAAGAGACTGGGGCTAACTGGGTTACTGTGCTCCCAGTGGCCCACTTGTGGTTGCAGTGCACACTGTACTGAGTGGACTAACTCCATTTGAGGTAATGTTTGGGAGCCTCCCCCACTGATACCTGTTTTGGGTAGATTACAGGAGATGGGAACTTTGGACTTACACCGACAGATAAAGGCGCTGCACCAGATGTTTCAGAAACTTCAGCACACTGTTACAGAGGCCTCTGATCCCCAAGCTCACGCTAGTCCACTCCTTCAAACCGGGAGACCAAGTCTTGATTAAAGCCCAGAAAGAGGTGCCCCTTGGCCAAAGTGGGAGGGGCCCCATGAGGTAATCCAAACCATGTTCACTGCTCTTAAAGTTACAGGTTGTGCACCATGGAGCTATCGCTACCGAGTCAAGAAGTGGACACCTGTGGTCACGGAAGTAAGACCATCTGCTCCGGAGACCTTCAGACCTTGATGAACCAAGAGACTTCAACAAAAGCTGCCGCAGCTAAACACCAACATGACTCCAGTCACGGCCTTCATCCTGTGTAGCCTTCTCCCAGGATGAGGAGGGTTATGCACAGCCTTGGGGGAAAAATGCTGTTTTTATACAAACAACTCTGGGATTACAATAGATACTCTAGACAAGATAAAACAGAGATTAGATGAGTGAGCTAAAGCTCCTCAAAATAATAAAGGATGGTATGAATGGTTATTCAATTGGAATCCTTGGCTGACTTCCCTAATCACTGGACTTGCAGGGCCAATAATAATTCTTATTCTAGTTTTGCCTTTGGGCCATGCCTCATTAATTGGATAACAGATAAAATTCAAAGTACTGTGAGCCAGATACAGATGATGATGTTAATTAAAACAACTAAATATGAGCCACCACCATATGAAGGACTATGTATGTTCTAGAAGGAAAATATGCCCTTGAGGTGGGGAATGATATAGCTAAAGTGACTCCATTTTCTTTTCAGATGCCATTTTGTCTTTGCTTAACCCCTAGATGCACTCACTCCCCCACCCCGTTAGATATTAAGGCACTGACCCATAGATGAGCTCACTCCTCAGACCCCTTCCCAGTTAGCGATAAAACCCATAAAAGGAGGGACAAATAGCTACAGCAAACAGACCAGATGTTTGGAGAGGACCTGTGATAAACTTAGTGGTGTTCCTGTGAAATTCCAGAAAGATGATGCAGTGTAATGTGGTTGCTAAGGTTACAGAGGGGACTTATGGGGAACTTGTAACATATAAAAACCTCTGAAAACATAGACTGGGTGATTGGTGCCTTAGCTAAAAGCTGGAACATCATTTGCTGGACAATAAAGCTCCTTGTGTCCGCACTTGGCCTCTGTGAGTGATCCTTGCAATTTTGCTGTAACATGACAACTGAGTATCAGCTAATTTACAGGAAATTCTAGAGCTTGGGAATGGACCCTTTTACAGTTGTCTCACATCAGATAAGAATGCCAGGTCTTCAAAATCTGTGACACTCAGTCATTGTCTACAGAAAGCCTGTCCCCAACTCTCCCCCAGAAAGGGACATCATTTTTTTTTCCCTAAATATCAGCTTCTTCCTCAAGGAAATTCCCAGTGAAGGACTTAGCTTTATGCTATTCCACCCACAGCTGGAAGATAGAATGGCCTCAAAAAGCAACCCTGATGGAAAACGTAATACCCACTATGGATACACAAAATGATGAAAGAAATTCTCTAGTTCTTCCCTTCTGGATCCTGTACTTGAATAGCTAATTGTACAGTACTGACTTAGGCAGTTATCTTAACTGAATTTAGTATTGTGTTGCTTATTCTATTTAGTAAAATCCACCTACTTTCTTTATTCTATTTTTTAACCTCAGTTAGTGGCATTATTTTTAACTTCTTTATACAAGATAAAACTCTAGAATTCATCTTTAATTCTCTCTTTCTCTATCTTTGCATTAAGCTTTTCTGCTTGATGTCCCTTCTACCCACTCCTCTTTATCATAGAATTTTAGTCATTACTCAAGGTTGAACTCAAATATAGCTCTCTTTTTAGAGCCTATGACTACTCTAAGCAAAATTAATTATTTTTTCCTTAGAGTCACTAATGCAGTTTACTCATTGTGTTAGTAATCTTGAGCTACTGTAACAAAATGCCACAGACTGGGTGGAGTAAACAACAAACAATTCTTACAGTTGTGAGGTTAGGATTCTGAAACCAGTGAGCCAGTGTGGTTGGGCCCTGGGAAGATGCTCTTTCTGGCTTGGACAGCCACTCCCTCCCCAGGAGTGCTCATGCAGAGGCAGAGTGCTGGCATCTTAAAAAGGTACGAGTCTCATCTCCAGGCAACCACTCCTCTGGCCTCATCTGTGCTGCAGAATTTCCCAAGGATTCCATCTTCAAATACAGTACAATAAAGTGGGTGTTCATGCACCAACCTATGAATCTGAGGGAGATACAATTTAGTCCATATCTTGTTCCATAGGGGACCTTAACATATTGTGTTAAAGTAAAAATATGCATGTGTAACTTCTTCTTAGACTATGAGTGAAAAAGGCAGGCACAGGCTCATTTCCTTTTGGTCTCCAGTAACTAGCATACATGCAGCTACTGGAATACGTGCAAGGCTCTTTTCTTAAATTTTGAATGAATCTGTATTACATATAAGCCATAGTTGATATGAAATGGCATGTTTTTATATGCTGGTAACTTACTGGTATCAAGGTTGTGGTAGTGATGAATTAGTTGTATTTAGGCAACACTCTATTCTTCACTCATATAAAACTATACTTGCAATTCATAGCACTTTCCACCAACATAGTGAACCAGATGTATAATGCACTCCAAAGTATTTTTTTTGTTTTGTTTTTTTTTGTGGGTACCGGGGGTCGACCTCAGGACCTCACACACCAGCAGGCGCCCATGCCGCTGAGCGATATCACCAGCCCCTTTTTCGTATGTGGGTTGCAGGAGTCGAACTCGGGCCCTCGCGTTTGCCAGGCAGGCGCTTACACTGCTGAGCCATCTCACCGGCCCTCTGAAGTATTTTTTACTCTAGTTCCACAAGGACAGAGATTATGTAGGTCCTATCTGTGGATATATCGTCTGCCTAGAGCAATGCCTCACATATACAGGTTCATAATAATTTTTCATCAAATTATAGGCATGAACACATTTCCATTGCAGCTTTAAAATACAGCACCTCAGAAAAAATAAAACATTTCAAATATTTCAAATACTCATCAAAGAAGAAAAATTTAGGTATGTTAGCTCGTACATTGTCCAGTAATTTTAAAAAAGAAAGAAAAAGCAGTATCAGAAGTAACACTTAGAAAACAAAGAGCCAGCTTTCTCTGAGAGGATACGTGAAGATTTTGAGGTTAATATTTGGAACTAAAGAACAGTCTTTGTGAGGACTAACTGCAGTTGCTGATCAGTTCACAGAACTTGTAGACATTCCAGATCTTGATAGCTCTGGGGCCCAAGGTCAGAATATAGTTGAAAACCAGTGCAGACAGAAAATATTTAGATCCCAAGAAAATGCATGTGACAATGATGATGACAGGAGGAGGAGGAGCTTAATATTTTCTGAAATAAAATACTGGAGAAAAAAGACTAAGCCCTATGAAGAAGCATTACAGGATGTGATACCAAATGCATATCACTGACAACTGAATGAGAATGATGCTAAATTTTCGTGGGTAAAAAAGAGATAAGGGATATCACTTATATAAACACATTGAGTTAAATATTTTATATTACATGTATTTTTCAAAATAAAAGAAAATTTTTAAATGAATTAATTGCAAAGACTTGGGTAAATGTCTTGTTATTAATGAAAATCAGCTGAAGATGCCATCCTGCTTTCCATCTCGTTGCATATCTTGATTGAATCTCTCCAGCACCTGACTGTGACTGATACTATGTAACACTGGGTCCATGGAAGGGCATATTTGGTGGCAGAACCTAGGGCTTATAAACTGAAATTGAGGTTTGGCTTAAGCCATGATTTAAACACTAATTTCCATTAGTCAAATAACAGCGAGAAATACAGCAAACATATGAGGGCCTTTGCAAACTCACAACTCAGTTGGCTAATTTAAAAAGGGATAGGGCCGGTGAGATGGCTCAGCGGCTTAAGCGCCTGCCCGGCAAGCTCGAGGGCCCGAGTTCGACTCCCGCAACCCACATCTGAAAAAGGGGCCGGTGATATCGCTCAGCCGCATGGGTGCCTGCTGGCGCGCGAGGTCCTGAGGTCGACCCCCTGGTACCCACAGAAAAAAAAAAAGGGATAACACATTTCCCAGTAAATCTTCATTACTCTGACCAAGTCAAGGTGCAATCTTTTAGTGTTCTTAGGAGATATTGGTTATTGCTCATAAACAACTATCATAGAATTTGATACAAATGTAATGAAATGATAGACTGGGAAATATTCTTTGTCTTAATTGTAGTTAACATTACCATGGACCTTATTTTGATCTAATTCAAATATATTTAATGGGATTTTTTCCCATGAGAAATGTTTTCCAACTCTCAAAGTTTACTATATTTATTTTCCATAATCTAGGGCAGGATTTATTTCCTAGAATACTGTAAATGGCAGTAAGCCCACAGAGCTTTCTTTAGTTTTAAACTTATAATGCCCTTGTTCAAATTTCTCAACTTATGATTAAATGGAATAGTGCATATACAACCACACAATTAATTATTAATTTTTTTTGTACTGGGACTCAAACTCAGGACCTTGCTCTTGCCAAGCAGGTGCTGCACCACTGAGCTAAATCCCCAGCCAATCACTAATTTTTGTAGATATTTTTTTGATATAGTCTCTGAAAATGATTTTGAGACACATAGTTTTAAGTGTATAAGCAATTTGTCTTTTAAAACACTAAGCAAAATGTGCTCTTACCTTTAACTTCTGGACTGCAGTTTGTTTCATCTTTTTATTAAATCTCTTCTTGCTTTAGATATTCCATATTAAATAACACAAGTATTACAGTATTAAAACAAGGAATTGGAAAAAAACATTTCATAACTTATTTTAATAGCAATGATACAAATGGCTTAATACAACCTTACCCTTAGATATATCCTTTTACTAACTTAAAACACAAATGGTAAAACACAAGGTAAAACCTGGCATGGTGGCACATGCCTAAAATTCCAGTACAGGGGAAGCGGAGACAGGAAGACCACTGTGAGTTTCAGGCCAGCCTGGGCTACATAATGAGTTCAAGGTCACCCAGAACAACATAGTGAGACCCTGTCTCTAAAAACCAAAAAAGTAAGAAATAAAATAAAACACAAAGTAAAATTCTAAATAAATATCCTCAGTAACAAAATAAAAATTATAGTTTATCACTGCCCTTGTAATTAATAATTATAATAAATTATTTAATTATTACAATAATGTCTTGTATTAATCCTTAATTACAAATGCTGTCAGTTAAAATAAGAATGTATGCTTTAGGCAGAAATGAATCCATATGGAAATATAATTTGAGCTTAAATTTTTGTGGTTAAATTAAGATATAGAACTGTCATTTTCATGTGTCATGTGAGTATAAACACTGCTAAAGATGACAACTTCTGTGAGAGTAAATAATTATTACTTTACAAGTTTTCTGAACTATACATATTGCTAAAAATGGCACATTTATTAGCCATTTTACATATGGTATTTCTGACTTAATCTTATAAACATTGGTTCAGTAAATAAGTTACCTGAATATTAAAATATATTACTTAACAATATAATTTTAAATTATATGATAGTGGTAAGAAGATTAATAATATTGATATAAGCTAAGTACAGCTGATCAAGAAGAAAAGAAAACCAAATATAAATATTAATAAAATTAGGATATTTTAAAGATTATTTCAAATGAAAAATTGAGTTGAACATACCAACTTTATGACAATAATTTTAACAACATAGATGAAATGGAATCATTTTTTTAGAAAATATAACTTGCCCAAACTGGCATAACAATACATAGAAAATTTTAATAGTCCTTAAAATATTATAGAAATTAAATTACTTATCAAAAATCTTACTACAAGACCTCAAATGACTCCACTGGTGAGCTCTAGCACACATGTAATTGATAAATGATACAACATTAAAAGACACAATTTCAATAATAGGCAAGGAAGAACACGTCCAAATTTAAAACAGGAAGCAATTATAAATGTAGAACCATAATTTGACAAAAACATTTAAGAGAAAATTAAATAAATTGAAAGAAATCCTTGGATACAAATAAAATCCAACAGCATATAAAAAGATAATATATCAGAATCTGCGAGATGCAATGAAAACACTCCTAAAAGGGAAATTTAGAGCCGTGAATTCTCACATCAGGAAAACAGAACAATCACAAATAATAAACCTAATGCTACACCTCAAGCATCTAGAAAAAGAAGAGCAAGTCAATCCCAAAGTCCATACAAGGGAGGAAATTATAAAGATCAGAGCAGAAATTAACACCATGGAGACTAAGAAAACAATACAAAGAAGTAATGAATCAAAAGGCTGGTTATTTGAAAGAATAAATAAAATTGATAACCCCCAGCCAACATTATCAAAAAAGGAAAGAAAAACCTCAAATTCATGCAATGAGAAATAAAAAGGGTGAAATCACGGCAGATCCTGTGGAGATTCAGATCATAAATACCTACTTCAAAACTCTTTACTCTCATAGGATGGAAAACACAGAAGAATGGCACAGATTCCTAGAAATGTATGAATTACCAAAGCTGAATCAAGAAGATGTAAAATTTCTCAAAAACCCAATATCAGTCAACGAAATTGAAAATGTAATTAAAAACTTACCAACAAAGAAAAACTGAGGTCCTGATGAATTCACAGCTGAATTCTACAAGAAATTTAGAGAATATTTAATGCCAATACTACTCAAGCTCTTTAATGAAATTGAAAAGGAAGTAATTCTCCCCAACTCATTCCTGGAGGCAAGTATTACCCTGATACCAAAACCATAGAAAGACCCAGCCAAAAAAGAGAACTACAGGCCAGTCTCCCTAATGAACATAGATGCAAATATCCTCAATAAAATACTAGCAAACAGAATCCAAAAAATGATCAAGAAGATTATACACCATGATCAACTGGGATTCATCCCAGGAATGCAAGGATGGTTCAACATATGCAATTCAATAAAGGTAATACAACATATCAACAGAGCCAAAGACACAAATCACATAATAATCTCAATAGATGCACAAAAAGCTTTTGACAAGTCCAAAGTTCATTCATGATAAAAACCCTATATAAAATTGGAACAGATGGTCTTCACCTCAACCTGATAAATCTAACTATGACAAACCCATAGCCAATATCATACTAAATGGACAGAAACTGAAAGCTTTCACTCTAAAATCAGGAACAATACAAGCATGTCCCTTATCACAACTCCTATTCAAAATGGTTCTGGAAACATTAGCCAGAGCAATTAGACAATAGAAACAAATAAAAGGAATAAGGATAAGAAAGGAAGAATTTAAATTGTCATTGTTTGCAGATGACATGATACTCTACATTCAGGACTGAGAAGAACGATATCAGCTGACACTTCCAAGCTCACCAAAGGCAGAGAAGCTGGAAGAAGACCTGATCACACCAGAACCACCTGAGCACTACCCAAACCAGCCAGACACCTGGAAGTGCTTCACACAAAAAAAGACTAACTGAAATAGAAAGGCAGACTTAGGGGAGGTAACACCATATAAGGGGCTACAAGAACAAGCAACGTGGTTGAGTTCTTCAAGACTGTTCCAAAAAAAAACACAATTGGGCATTCACTGTAACTGTCATCCTGGTAAAGAGGTGGTTATGACCCGTCCCATTCATACGCTGTTTCCAAGTTTTCACCCAAATACATCACACAACCTTTCAGTTGGAAGCCTAAGCAATAATCCTGACACACCACTCCCAATAATCTCTTTGCCAGTTGCCCTCAGGCTCTCCTACTGTCCAGATGAATACCACAAATATCAGCCTTACCTGGAAACATCGCTCCTTGATGATAATGCACACAAGCACCAATTATTGGATGCTTCCTGTTGTTCCTCCTGACTTTGCCTCTTATAGTAAACCAGCTTGGGTTACTTCTTTTCAGTTAAACAATACAATCCCTGCTGCAGATTTAACAGCAGTGTGGCTTGCCTGGATCTCTGTCCTTTCTTCTTCCAAAGCAGTTGCAATAGGATTCATTGTAGAGTAGCTCATAAGTATCGCTTGAATTAAATCTGTAGACAGCTGGAGATCTGTTCTGCTTGAAAGTGACTTTTCACTGTATTTTAGCTCTAGTTTGTATCACTCGTCTATAAATAGCCAGATAGAACACTGGTCATCAGCACAGCCACAACAGGAGTCTAAATTTGCAGTTGTGCCCAAGAGAAAGAAACTGTTTAACTTTCTCTCAAAGCACAGCTGAGCTTAAAGTATAAGAAGATTGTTGATTATGCACAGCGTTTTTTGTTGAAGTGAGGATAGTCATTTGTATATCATTTTGGGATTTGATCTCTTAAAGTACATTTCATTATTATATTTTATTTCTCTTAGTTTTTATTCCATTTTAACAACTCAATCTTCACATATTTCTTTGTTGTCTTCCCCACATACCCCTGACTTCTAAATATTAGAGGGCCCAGGACTCCATCTCGATGCTTCTGTCTTAGATGATTTCATCAAGTACCATGGATATTCTCTCCATCTACATGCTGATGACTCACAAATATATATCTACATCTTAGAGCTTACTTGAGATTCTATTTGCCTCCCTTGATATGTCAACTTAGATATCCAAAGTGTATCTCAGCCTTAATGTCTACTAAACTGAATCTTAATTCCACTTCTCTTTTTTGTCAGGTTGGCTATTCTAAATAAATACCAACTTCATTGTTCTATCTGTTCAAAACGAAAAAATCTTCTTGCATTAATCTTTGTTTCTATTATAACCAATAAGCTATCAATTAGTGGAAAATGCCATTGGCCAAACTTTCAAAATACATCCTATCATACTCCTTCCCACTAGTTCCAGTGTGATTCGCCTCAGTCCAGAACAATACCATCTCCCTGGGATTGCTGAAGTAATCTACTGAACTGTAGTCTGTTTCCCAGCTTTTCTCTAGGTCTTGTCTAGACATTAGACTGATCCTTTGGGGGAAGGTAAATCAGTTTGCACCTTAGATATTGACACATCCCACATAGAATCCCAGTAATAGCATCTCCTTTACACTCAGTACAATCCCAAATCACATTATCACTGTACTGCCTATAAAAACTTACCGCTGCCTCCACTCCACAGTCGACCTCATCTCCCCACTTTTCCCTCACTCATTCCCCTCCGAACTAAACCACCGTTTCTCCGATGCTTCGTATGTTCCTGACCTAGGTCTTCACTCACGCTCTTGCCTTCCTCAAATTCTTTCCTCACTCATTACATAGACTGCCAGCCAAAGTTTCTTTGGATCTCTGTTCAAATGTCACCTTATTAAAAATAGTTTGCCCAACTGCTTATAGAACAGAATTTTTAAACCCTCATTTTGGGGCCTTTATCGTTTCCTAGTCTCATTTCTGTGTTTTTCTTCAAATTCTTTACTAACATCGGACATATTCAGTATTTGATGTTAAATTTGTGTTTTCCTATCATCTGACTATTCCTATTAGAATGCAAGCTCTGGTTTTTGTTTTTATTCTTTCTATCCTACTTTGTAGAATGGTGCCTTGTCCTGGAAGACCCTGATGAAATATTTGTAGAATCCATTAATTATTTTTATGAGAATGTTAGCATCAATACCTAGAATTCCTACTGCTTTTGTATTAGTACAATTCTAAAGTAATCAGATTATATTCACTCAAATTATATTTGCATAACCTAATTAGTAGATTTGTATGGATATTTGGTTATATGATTTTGCAACTTCAGTAAACATCATAATTTAGGACATTACATGACCAGACTAGAAGCTGTGTTTCTAAATATATTGATTTCTTTCCTGACATAAAACATAGAAACAAGACAACCGAAAGTTAATGACAATGTTAATGGTTTTAAAAAATATCATAAGTTCATTCAACAAAATCTAGGATATTGCCATATAATTGGAGAAAAATGAAACAGAAAATAAAAATCTACAATAAAATCTTCACACACACCCACAACCCCTATGAGTTTCTCCAAGCAGATGGAAAAAATGAGTATTTCTACCGCCATCCTACTAAGTGTCTAAGAATTTCACTTATTTAACAGGCATTTTCTTAATTGCAAAGTTTTAGCAAGAAGTGTGGCGTAGATGAGGCGTAAGGAAGGGGCAGTGATTGAGGGTGGGAAGCAAAGAGAGGGACGAGTTCCCTAACGGAGAGCTGGCAGAGGATACAGCCACAGTGTGGACAGGGAAGCTACAGGAGGAGCAGTAGGATGTGACCAAAGAGAAATCCTACACTGTTCAAAAGAAAATGTAAAATTTTAGTTACTGTTATCTAATGAACAAGTTAAAATTAGTTCTGGTACTTGAGTGAGTTTATAATTCTTCATTATTACCTTTTTGTTTCACTGAAATAATGGAAGAAGCACAAATGCTCTATGTCGCTTTTTCTTCGATGAGAAGGGAACGGGGAGGAGGTGTCGGAGCATGAGAATGAAGGTATCCGTCAGGACAGGCGGGTGAGATGGAGAACTGAGAAACTAGCGGAGACAGGGAAGTGAGGCGTTCAGGTCGGTGAGGATAGATACTGCAGAGATGCTAGGAAGGAACCAGTTTATCCTACCACGTGCTGGGGGTGAGAGAGAGTGAATGTAAGGCGTAACCAAATTTAGAGGTTTAAGAACTCCAAAGTAGTAAAACACTGCTTTATGTACAAGGCGGGCTTTTACATCCAGTCATCAAAGTTCTTCACTGCGGCCCTACTGACCAGCCAAATTTTGAAATATAACGTTTGCTTACTATTTGCTGAATGAATAAATAAGTTTGAATAGCAAGATAGTAAGCTTGATGCATCCTAAAATCAAGGACCATGAATTTACAAGAAGACTTGAAAGTTTTTTGCTCTATGAAAACAATGAATGGAGTAGAAGTTTCCATCAGGTTGAAATAATTTGCTCACGGGGGAGGCTGAACAGACAGCCCTGGCGTGTCCCTGGGTAACTGGAAGTTTAGAATCCAGTCTATCCCGGCCAGCGCAGCAGTTCCGGCCGGTAGCATGGGTGGAGCTCCATCTGCTCGGAAAGACCCAAATCCAAAAGTTCTTCCTCACGAACGGAAGAGGTTCTTCCTCAAATCTTTTCTTCTTTCTCTTTTCAGTTTTTCTTTGTTCCCAGTTATCCTATTTTCTTAGTAAAACTCCGTTATTTCATTCAGGAAGGTGTATCAATATCACTTGTATCACACACGTTGGAGAACATGGATACACAAAAGAAACTCTATCGCATCTATCGGCTAAGGTGTCTTCACAGAAGCACACATAAATTTTCTTTCAAGGGACTTTCTCTTGTGCAAGAGTGCAAATAACTTTCCTCTTTGTGGGAAGTGGTGTATTTTTAACCTAGAAAATTGGATGTTCTTATTTTCTTATCCATCTGTTAGTTGTTCATGATAATAGAATTTTAATACCTACATCTATAGTCACTATTTGGGATAATGTTAATATTCTAAGTGTGCAAATAGAATTTCTGGCAATTGAAATTCAGATGGATTTTTTTCCTTTAAAATAATTGTTAAGCTATCTAAGTGGACATTTGTATTTGTCTTACAGTAGTTACCGTGGTGTACATTCCTTTGTTAAAAGTATTGAATTCTAAAAGAGTCAATTGTGTGACTAAAACACAGTGGCCATCAATGGTCACACACTGGAACACACCCCGCATTTTATACTCTGATTGAACAACTGTTTCCTCTCAAAAAAATAATTCAATTCCAGAAAAAGAGAGTGTTAATGACCTCTTTAAAAGAAAGCCCCAAATTAGTAGGAAGTATGATTTAATAAACATGGTAGTTTCCAATATTTCATGAGCATAATGAAAGAGCACGTCTTGTCTTTGGAATTATCTTCTTTCTTCATGTTTCCTAAACTAATGTCTACATCTGCGCTTTTGCAAAATAGTAATTACTGTATCAACAGTCATTTCTCCAATGAAATTTTTACATTACTTCTCAAATCTAGGCTTTTCTCTCTTAGTTTAATTTCCAAATTCAGAGTAGAATTTGCTAACATGAAAAAGAGATTTTTCACCCACTATTCCCATTACTACCAGTAACAATAAGAAAAATAAAAAATCCGCAGCATTTTTAAATGCTATAACAATGGCCATGCATATTCTTAAAGAGGTGAACTCAGTGTCCACCCTGTGATGTACATTATGCAAGGGGTTCTACACCAGTGATTTGACTTAAAAAACAAAAATAACCTAAACATCCCATAACAGGGAAACGAGTAGTGATAAAGCATTACCATGAGATACAAATACCAATTAAAAAGATACAGTGAGAAATATATATGTCCACATTTACATCTATTCAATATTTACAGAGAGAGAGAAAATTGTGGAAAGATGTCCAATATTCGTTCTTCAGAAGAACACATTCAAGTAGCACAGCACAATATAAAATATGATGTCAGGCACAGAAAGAAACATGGCATGATCCCACTTGTGTGGAACCTCAAAAAGTTGCCCTAGTAGTAGGTGAGAGAAGAATGGTGCTCCCCACGTCTGAGTGGAGGAGGGGAATGAGGAGAGGTTGGTCAACAAGTGCGACATTACGGTTAGGCAGGAGTACGTTCTGTGTCCTAGAGCACAATGGGGTAAGTGTGAGTCTTGCTCGGCATGTGCACATAATTGTGGGGGAATCGCATTTTTTGTGGGAATTGATGAGTCTCCTTGCTTACACATTTACTTTTCAATTTTGGGCGCATATTTATTCCCTCAGTCAAAGCCTCTGTAATACCTGAACCTTGTCTCCACTGCTGACAACAATCCTATCTTTAGCTGGGCCAAAGCCTAAATCTGTGTGATACAGTCATAAATTCATCTCAAAGTACTGTCTTAAACTTTATCTATCGAATAAAAAATGTTATACAATTTCAGTGTTTATTTTTTCTAAAAATCAATTGATGAAGCACCGTACTAAAGTGTACACATGTAATTTATCAATAACTTGTATTTACCAATACGTTAGTATATTATAATGAAATACCATAAAGTACCAGTTCCCCTTGGCAGTGCCCCGCGTCATCTTTAATGTGCACTCTGCCTTCTGAGCCAGCGTCACAGTCAGCGTGACGGACTTCTCACAGCAGGAGACAAGGGTCCTGCATCTTACCGTCCTGGATTTACGCATACAGAAAGGAAGAGACACGAGTGTAGCAGAATCCATAAGGATCGAAAGTACGCATGATGTGACTCCACTGTACTATTCTGCTCTTTAAATTAGGAGTTGAAATTTTTATTCCCTCATGTTTGCACATAATATAACAACTAACATCCTCTTCTCCACATGGGGCAGATAAATTGGGGTTTAATTTTAAAGTCTGTGGCAGAGTTAGGTAGCTGTGTACTGCAGTACTTAGTCTCCCCACCCTCCTTAGTTTTGGAATGGCAAACATTCAGTGTGGCCACTGCCCAGGTGGCTTGTCACAGACTACTGTTCTTCCCTTGTTCATCTTATGTTCCGGGGATTAAACCCAGGGCCTCACACATGCGTGGCAGATGTCCCACTTGGCTGGTCTCCAGCCTAAGACTACATTTATTAGGCTTCTAATACTGATGTAGCCAGTGTGAACAATGGCCACTGTACCAAAATAGAGTATGAATATTTTTCAGTAATTCCTTTAAAAAGATGAGGTGAGCTCCTCCCCCACCCTGTTGCCTGAAACACACTGGTGATATCTGGAGTTCTAGCAACTCTTTGGCACCATAAGGAAAGAGATGCTGTTTTAAGGATGTCCGAGCAGATAACTGGAAGAAGGCTCATTCCTGATAATTTCATGGAGTTGGAATGGGAGAGCTAAACAAACTGTTATTTGCCATTTTTCTATTTCTATAGGTAAACATAGTTCAGTCACATTTATATATGTTTACTGTTAGTTGCTTAAGTTTTTATGAACCCATATATGCCTGCTGAATGAGCTTTTCCATATGATCATTGATAAATATAAAATGAAAATGCTCCCAAAGCCTTTCTTAATTTTTTGGTTGTAATTCTGCTTTCTTTGATATTCATTTTGACCACCATTTCGTTGTGGTTTCCATTCTGTGAGATACATTTGCCCTATGTTTTACCATGTAACTTTCCACATTACTTTGTTTTGGGAGTCCAGATCATTCATGTGTGTGGATGGGGTGGTGGTGGTAGGAAGGAAATTAGATCTCACTCTTTTTACAAGTGAAACCATAATATCTTTGTTATAGCAGATAGACACAGTTATTTATGTCATTTCTACATACTTATGCTCTACTCTCCATACTATTTGTTTTATTCTACCTTTACCAAGGACATAGACAGGCAGGGTCTGGCTTATATCTAACAAGCTTCCTCTGCTCCTCTCTAGCCTAACTCAGATTTCTGACCTGCTGTGTCCTTTCCCTCTTTGCGCTGCTTTTCGCCTGCTTCACCTACTAGTCGTCCTCCAGATCTCAGCTCGAAGCCCACTTCGTCTGGTGGACACGTGGTCTTGAATAACATGTCTGTTTCTCTATAGACCTTAAACAGTTGCAATCTTTTGTTAACTGGTGTAATTGCGTGTTTAATGTTAATTATAGCCAAGCAGATTTTAAACTCCACCCAAACAGGATTGGTATTTGTTTCTTATCCTTTTCGTTCCTAGGGCCCTGCACAGGTCATGTTCCATGACAGGTATTCAGGGAATGAAGAGGCTCATCTGACCCAAGCAGATAAACCTGGTTAGTATCTGACTGCAGGCCAGGATGAAGACAGCTGTGTGCTACGTGCAGGAGACGGACCTGTGCTCTAAAAGCAAAGTTTAGGAGGTGAATTTATTCGCTTTGGGGTCTTCAGTTTGAAAACAATCTGGTGTTAGTGCCTCTCAATGAGAACTGATTGTTCTCAGGATTGTTTAATAGATTTTGTAAAAAGCAGTGCTGAATTGTGAATTGCATCATGAAGACAAGTTTAAAATCTGATTATGAGGGAAGAGAGTGATATACAAGTAAAACAACTTAGAAAATAAGCATAAACAAAGATGAAGAGAAAAATAGAGTTGAAAATTTTAGATAAGTTTCCTGGTCTGGCGTTGCTCTGCCTCACTCTAAATCAGTTTATAAATTACTGCCGGCATTACACTGCTGAAGAACAAGCCTAATCTCTTCGAGTGCTCACAATACCTTTTGGCAGCTCTCCAGAGTCCAGTGGATACAATGCCATACGGGGCTGAAAATATCCATAAATGAAGAACTATCGTTAAAATTCTTCATTCTTAATATAATTCATCAGTAGATGTTTTGGGGAAAGTGACTCTTTTTCACATAATTTAAAATAATTTTCAGGGCCGGTGAGATGGCTCAGCGGCGTAAGCGCCTGCCTGGCAAGCGCGAGGTCCTGAGTTTGACTTCCGGTACCCACATACGAAAACAGGGCCGGTGATATCACTCAGCGGCACGGGCGCCTGCTGGAGCATGAGGTCCTGAGGTCGACCCCCGGTACCCACAAAAATAAATAAATAAATAAATAAATAAATAAATATAAAATAATTTACAGTTTGAAACAATTACCACAGATTTTTAAACAGTTTGGGTGGATCTAGGCATCCATACATCATTTCCTAACATCCCACAGGAACTGGCAATTTGAAATCAGGAGACATTATTTTCATGTACCGTATCTTAATTTTTAGGGGTTCAAATCGAGCAGCAAAAACTAATTTTCTACATTATGTGATGGACACTCTAAATATTAAGAGGTGATGGAGAGTAAACCAATTAAGTGTGCAGAACAATATAATGGGAATTTGGTTTTGGATCACAGTTTGGGAATAAACCTAATGACCTATTCTTTTAATATTTTAAAAATAACATGTTTGAACTGAACACTGTGCTGGTGGTAGCAACAATTATAAATACTAGATCCAGCTGATAACTCATAAGTAAACATAAATACTTTATAGGTACTCAATAACACTTTCATATTTCCATTTTGCTCTATTCTGATTTAGTGGTTGTTTTTAAGTATGATTATGAAAGTTCTCAACAGACCCCTGAATGGGAATAATGAAAACTTATTAGGTATGATTAATGACCAAAAATGTTTAATCTAATTTTATTCTTTTTCTGGAGCAAATTTCCAGAAAGAGGGCCCGTGAGATGGCTCAGCGGCCTACGTGTCTGCCTGGCAAGCGCGAGGGCCCGAGTTCAACTCCCGGAACCCACATACGATAAAAGGGCCGGTGATATCACTCAGCGGCACGGGCGCCTACTGGCGCGCGAGGTCCTGAGGTCGACCCCCGGTACCCACAAAAAAAAAAAAAATTTCCAGAAAGAAAACTTCAGAGAAATGCTTATTGATACAGTGCCCAAGCTTTGTGTTGTCCAACAATGTTCCCTTGTATGAACACTAATTTCTGATTGTATAACAATAAGAAAAGAAAGTCATAGTGAAAACTATACCATGATTCTCAGAGTTCAGAAAATAGAAAAACTAATTTCATACTATAAAAATATTTGAAATTTCAATCTTCCATTAGTTCTAAATTCATGTGATAAAAGCTTCCCAGTGAAACACAGGAGAAATTTTCCAAATAATGGAACCAAATTAAATGAGCAACTACAAGTCATACAAACAACACATTTATTTAGAAAAATAAACTGAAAATGCTGTTTGTTTGGTATATTTTCTCATGAAGCATAGATCAATGGCTATAAAAACTATTAAATGTTTGTTAAATACAAATTACAAATGACCTTTGAAGAGAACAAATAGATGTTCCACACAAATGTTTAGTGTGCAGTGCTCTTGTACTTGACTTCTTGACTCAACAGAAAATAATCTCTATTAAATCTTTTATCTCCTTTTCCATTTATTTGATCACACTGATACTTAATTATTCTGTATTCTGTCGTGACAATTTAAGTTGGAGACAAGTCCATTTAAGTTGGAGACAAGTCCATTTCTTTTTTTTTTTTTTTTTTTTGTGGGTACCGGGGGGTCGACCTCAGGACCTCGTGCGCCAGCAGGCGCCCGTGCCGCTGAGCGATATCACCGGCCCCTTTTTTGTATGTGGGATCTGGGAGTCGAACTCGGGCCCTCGCGCTTGCAAAGCAGGCGCTTATGCCGCTGAGCCATCTCACCGGCCCCTGACAAGTCCATTTCTTTAGGTCGCTGATTTGTATAAGAGAAAAGTCGATGTCTCGAGAATTCTTCAGGTTTCCTTTTCGAACCTCTGTGAGAAACTTCTTGTGGTCTCAAAACTCAAGGGACATTTGTGCAAATAACAGCACACATCATTACCCTGAATGGAAGTGACAGTGCAAATATCAGAAGCGCGTTCAAGAAGCAGTAAGAACTGACTTCCCTTCTCTCAGCCAGCTCAGGGCGAGGGACAGAATAGGGAAACCTCTCAAATGAGCGGCAAGAAGGCCTCCGACATGGCTTCGAGGGTGTACACAGGCAGCAGCTGCCCTCTGCACACAGCAGCGCTCTGCCCTAATCCTGCTCACTGCAGCAGTCTTCCTGTTCGTTCAGTTTGTTTCTCGTCTACATATTTTGAAATAACAAGTGATTCTGATTGGAGAGTCACCTTCGCAAATGATAAATCAATTTATAACTTACTAGCTTAATTGCTGAATTTGAATTTTCTCAGGTGGACTCATATCTGGGAATATTTTATTTCCATAATGATGCGTTGGGCTTGTCTTTTATTTATTTATGGACTTTTTATTTAGTCTTTTTCATCTATATATTTTATCTTAATAATTTCTGAGTGAAAACATTTAAGGCTGTGGCTTTTTCACCCCGGGGCTCCGCGCTGGGCTCTCGGGCCAGAGGCGGATGGTTTGACGCAGACCACGGCGCGGTCTTTTGTGCTCCGAAGCGGGGGGGAGGGGGGGTTTGCTGCTGTGACAGGTCGGGTTCCTGGTGGCTTTGGAATTACATCTGGCCTCAAGAAGTCACAAAGATGAATCGGAAGTGAGAAAATGAACTGACATGCCGCCAGATAAAGGTATCCCTTCCATCCTTAAGGAGCTGTGGAAAGGAGAAAAAAATCATCAGTTTAAACGGTAAGCGTAACTTAATGACAAAAAAAGACGTTAAAATTGTTACAAATTGAGCAATCATTTGTTAAAAGTGTACATGCTTTTTAATTCTTTTTTTGTCTTTTTTTTTTTTGTGTGTGTGTGTGTGTGTGTGTGTGTGTCTTTTTAAACAGGGTTTCACTATGCAGTTCAGGCTAGCCTTGAACTAACTTTGTAGCCCAGGCTGGCCTCAAACTCAAGGCAATCCTCCTGTCTCAGCCTACCAAGTGCTGGGATTACAGGCATGCACCACCACACCCAACACATACTTTTTAATTCTTTAAATTGTCAAGCACTTATTTTGAAAGTCCAAACATATTTAATCATATATTCCAATTAAATTTTACATAGAAAAGCATTATTTTATCTTAGTCATTAATAATTAGTGGTAGCAAGCATGCCTATATTTTAAATACAAGATCTCTTATGCCTAACAATTTTTAGAACTTCAATTAAATTATTTGGTCGTCACTGTATCAATTCTCAAGATAGGTCTTAAATTCATAGATGATAAATTTTTTAAAAATACATTTCACCTAAAAGAAATCATCTTCCATTAAGGAACAGCCTTCATTTATAACAACTGAGAAAAGTAGTTTTAAACACTTGGAAATGAAAGAATAATATAATCTTTCATTACATTGTATAAAGCTTAAACACAGCATCAGATTCTCAAAAAATAGCCTTTCCCTTGATGCAGCAGAATTAGCAAATAATCAACTTTGCTTTTTCTTCATGAATGTCTACAACACAGTACTTTTAAATTAGCACTTTTGATGAATTCATATCCATATTTCTAATTAAGGAATACATTTTTCATAAAGCAAAAAAATGAAATCTAGCCATAATTCTTACTCTGCTCTTCGCAATTAGCACCACTTTAATGTAGATGTATCTATGGTCCTTGCTTTAAGTTATGATGTAATATAGAATAATAAAGTTTTTAATACCTTGCAACACTAGCTTTACAAAACAAAGTAAACCCGATGCCATAATTAACTGATTACTAAATGCTTCAAAAAGTCAAAGATACAGAATAATGCTTTTGCATGTATTTTTTGATCATTTAACATCCATCTAAGAACCCCTTGCTTTAACCCTTAATTTGGGAGCAGCTATGTCTCTTTCTCCAATATAAAAACACACATATAAAACAGAGTAAATCATTTCTATGTGTTTGGGACAAGCCCTTTAGTTAACATTCTGCTAAGTTGATAAAAGATAATATTCATTATGCTATTCTGCTACTACAACAATGTCTTAGTACTAAATAATTTAAGTTAAATTTCTTATTTAAGATAAACACTGAAATGGACAAAAAACACTTCACTTCTAAGATTAGAACTAGCAAAATCATCAAACACAATAAGTTAATGGATGTCAAAGGTTTGCTCTGGTTCATCATTAAAAATGTTCTCTGAAAGAGGCAGAAATAGAAGAGAATTTTTAATCATTGAGGTATTTAAGATGAAGGAAAATACCTGTATAGAGTAGAAAAGGTTGGTTTCAACATTATTTACATTTGTCTGTACCTTTTTTTAAATCTTGTGGGAACTGAAGCCTCCATGTATGTAAAGGAAACCAAATAGTGCCACAATAATTAATACTTTGGTTCACTTTTTTTTCAGAAGAGGATACTTTATTTTTTTAACTGCATGTGACACCTTTTTTAAAAAATACATCCTTGCAATCCACAGTGATTACATTCAGCTCGCAGGTTTGATATACATACATACAGCATTTTGATCGTATTTTACTGCCCTCTCCCCACCCTCTCCTCTGCTTTCTTTCCCAGATCTGCTTCCTGTCTATATTGAGATTACTTCCCTCTTTCTTAAGATGGTTACTTATTTTTCTCTTTAAATTGTTTATATTTTAGGTATCTCATATTTAAGCAGTTTGAAAAACATACAAATGAGACTATGAATATATGGGTATACAATTCATGTATTTGGGAAAATATAAGTGCCAATTATGAGGTGGGATTGAAATATACAATGAATATTCATATAAATTTTTTATTACAGTAAGAGACACACTGCCATTAATCTCCCTCAAAACGAAGCAGAAGACAAGTGCCCAAACCCCTATTTTTTCTAAGATGCAAAAGTGGCCATCATTTGTCCTGCTTCCCTTCCATCCCCTTCTGTCCCCTTCCCCGGGAAGGGCCTGGGACAACTCACTGCAGAGCTCTCCCACCACCCTGGGTTACCCTGTAACTGCTCTCTGGGCTGTGTCCACAGGACGTGAGGCCTAATTTTAACCCTGGCAGTTGACAGTGTCACTGATGGCATCTGAATTAACTAGCAGAGCTGCACATTGCCAATTCATGATTTCCATCTGAATTGAGCAAAAGAATCTTCAACTGATTGCTGCTCCAAGAGTGCTTTTTTCATCGTTTTGCCATTTTTGTGAGTGTTCCTAGGAGGCGTGATCAAAACTCTAGTGAACGCTGCTGCTGAGTGCCATCAATGAAAAAAACAGGGCCGTAAAAACATTAGGTTCACCCTTGTTCACCACATTCGCTGGATACGGCACCGCATGCAACTTCCGGCGCTTCCCCAGTGCCAACAGGACCACAAAGGGTAAACGTCTGGAACTGACTCGGGACAGCCAGGCAGACAGAGCAATGCGACTAAAGAACTTACAAGAGAGGCCTTCCACAACTGCCTCAGAAAGGGACAAGAAAAATGGGGTGTGTGTTAAAACCAGGGGAGGGTATTTTGAGGGGGAATAATGGCAATGTGGCTTTTACCATAATAGATTTTTTTTTCTTTTTTTAATTTTTATTTTAAAGAGAAAAAAATGGAACAAAATTTCAAAACAACATAATAGGAGGGTAACAATGGTTAATACATTGCATATTGTTATCTTTAAATTAGTTGCTCAGTGTATAAGATTTCGGCATTCAATTGTCCAAACAATATTAGCACAACCTTTCTTTTCAATGAACTAAAGAAATTAGTAGTATATCTATCTTAACTATCTTTTTTGTGGGTACTGGGGGTCAAATTCAGGACCTTGCGCGCCAGCAGGCGCCCGTGTGGCTGAGCGATATCACCGGCCCTTTTCTCGTATGTGGGTTCCGGGAGTCGAACTCAGGACCTCGTGCTTGCCAAGCAGGCGCTTATGCAGCTGAGCTATCTCACCGGCCCTATCTTAATTATCATATATATATATATATTTATATATATTTTTTTGCTTTTCCTTTCCTTCTTTTCTCCATTCCCCCATCCAGTTTCTCTTTCCTTTTGAAAAGTTTCTTCCTGTTTCACAATATCTATTGTACATTTTGGATCTTATTTACTCTTTCAGCTTCTCACACTAAGGAGACAATACGATGTTTACATATGTATGTCTGGTTTATTTCACTTCTGAGTATGGTCTCGAGTTGCATCCATTTACCTATAAAAGTCTCCAGTTTATCCTTCTTTATGGCTGAGTAGTACTCCATTGTATAAAAATACCACATCTTTTTTATCCATTCCTCAGTTGATGGGCATTTGGGTTGTTTCCAAGATCTGGCTATTACAAATTGTGCTGCTATAAACATGGGTGCACATATATCGCTGTGGTATGATGTTTAAATTTTTAAAATTTAAACTTTCAGCATATTTTTAGATCACAAGTCATACATTTTCATGGCTCTATAATATAGGAATCTTTAGCACTCTTTATAATTATATATTATGGCTAACTAAAATTGTTAAATCAATCATTCACTTACAGATTTACACAAAAGTGTTGATTTACCACCTGTCACAAACTGATCTAGGACACAAACAGGGAATCTCCTGCCCACCCACAAGATTAGCATCTGAGGGAAAAAGCAAGTGTTCGCAGTAAAAGCCTATGCTGTAATATGTAACGTGAGTGATAAAAGGCCAAGTATAGGAGTGATGAGCCTTTTCATGGCATTTGACTTGAGATTTGAGGGGCGGGCTGGAGTTTGAGAGAACAGGAAACCGCTACTCGATATGAAAGAAGACACCAGCAACAGGGGGAAGGCAGAACTTGGTGCTTTCCACATTGTACAGCACATTTAAGGGAAAAAAGAGACATTTCTAGAGAAGCTGGCAGAAGCCAGGGTGTCCTTTTCCCTTTATACTATGTAAAACGTTATAAAAATGGTGATAGAAAGGTTGAAATTTTCTCATGGTAAAAGTGGCTGAGAAAAAGTGGTGAGTATGATAAAGGGGTGAGGAAGTACACACAGCAAACATTTTCTGTAAGAAGTGGCAGGATATAAAGGGGTGAGGAAGTACACACAGCAAACATTTTCTGTAAGAAGTGGCAGGATATAAGCTAAGAGCAGTAACCACTGCAGCTTCAGAGGCTTTCTCCATGATAAACTGAAGAGTACGAAATGCCCCATACTCACACTAAATTAGGAAAGAGCTTTATCAACAGCCTCCTGGTCAAGAACAAACATTACGAAGAGGCTTTTCTCGTTCTTCTACCTCACAGAAGCAGGTATTTGCACATCGACTCTCGCTGAACAAACCTTGAAAGCAGAAAATCAAATCATGTAACTGGTAGAGATGTGGCGCTGCTGACTGGATTCTAAAATCGGGTATTAAAGGAATACACTTCATTTTTACTGAGATTGGAAAATTCTTGCATTTATCCAAACCTCTCACTGGCTCAAACAACACATTCAACCCATTAACAGCAAGCTCAAATATTTTTCCCACTAAAAGACAGCCTCAAATATAAATTATTATGCATATATACATATTTTCAATTTGTTTCATGTAATTCCATTATTATAGGTTTAAAATAAAAATATTTTTAAATCTTCACATAATCTCTTTTTGCATGTTTATTTCAGATATGGAGACACATTATACAACGTCATTGTTATACATGTTAAATAAATTTATTCAGCACAGAAATAATGAAAAGTAAATGGCATCCACCAGGGTCTCAGATAAACAAAAGGGAACTGAAATGCCCTAGTAGCAATTTTCTGAACCATTCTTCAGATCACTGGGTTAATTACTACATTCTGTTCAAAAAGTCGTTGCTTAAAAGCAATTAAGATTTTATTCACTTTTTGGATGAAAGAGCATATTGAGCGTCATTTTTTCACTCTTGCAAGTTTTCCCAGATCTGAATGTGATATGCAAAATATGAACAATACTAGATAATTTTTAGGTCTTGATCCATTAAATGTCAAATTAATTAATTTCTATAAGTATGATTTTAAGTGACTAAGAGCATTTTTATTCAGTAAGTTCATCATAATTTTAAAATGTCAAAGATAGCAAAGCTAAGATAGAGCTAGAAATAATAAAGAAAAGTTTATCTAAACAGATGTATCTCATAATTCGATATTTGTGTCTTGGCATAGTTTTGATATTTCTCTTATTTATAATCTATATTTATGTATTTCAAATTTTTATACATTTTGAATGTCAATAGTATGTTATAAAATATATTTTTAAATATTTTATATAACTATATAGGATATATGAATAAGTGTATACAATTTAGAACTTCTTAATGGGACAAACTGTTAAGTATCTGTTGCATTTTAAATAGCAATAATGAAGAGAACAAAATAATTTAAAAGAAAATATATTTACCATTACTGCTACTTTATTTACTGTTACTGTTAACCTAGCAGCAGCAAAGTCTTCAGTTGGTTCAGTTAAATGAAAATAAACAGAATTCCTACTATACACTAGGCACTCTTCCAAACAGAAAATATACTAATAAAAAGTTAGACTACTACTGCATTAACCCAAATATTACTTATTTGTTTTCTTAACCTATGAAATAGATTTTCTTTTCCATTTTCCAAATAAGAAAATTCCATCTCAGTGAAATTAAATCAGGGTCTACACTAAGACTTGCAAGAAAAATCTAGTCCCCCACCCCACTCACTTGGCCCTGTGTGTATGTAGTGGGATACTTGTAAGAGAAATGTTACGGCCAATTAAGACTAAAAAATTTATCCTTTAGCTATTTGTAGGGAAAGTATTCTAATCCCTGATTTAACTTATTAGGAACTTATCTTTATGATATCAGTTATGAGTCTAAGTATTTTTCTAAGTGGTTTAATAATCTTTTTAATATCACTTATTGAATGATCCTTATGTTTATGTACATACATAGTTCAAAATATTTTCTCTAATTCTTTAGATTATATCTTCACTCTTTACATTGTTTCTCATGGTATTATGTAACAGTTCACATACAGACATGGTAGTGTTTTGGACATTAGTCCTACATTTTTTTACTACTAAATTTCAGACTTGGTATAAAACATATAAAAATTAAATGGAATGGCCCTGAATTTATAAAATACTTTTAAAAGAATTGGCATCTCTACAATGCTAAGTAGTCATATCAGAAACATATCAATTATTATTATTATTATTTTTTATTTTTATTTTTTGAGACAGGGTCTCGCTATGTCGTCCAGGCTGGCCTTGAACTTGTAATGTAGCTCAGGCTGGCCTCGAACTCATGGCAATCCTCCTGCCTCAGCCTCCTGAGTGCTAGAATTACAGGCATGCCCCAAACAATTATTATTTAGACCTTTTAGATCACTCAGTAACTTTATTTTCTACATTTCTTATAAGATTTATTTCTATTTTATATCTTACATTGCTATCTGGAAAAAATTGTATTTCATAAGTGCTTATTTTTAGTATAGAAGATTATTAAGGAATTTCTAAATATTTTTGTAATAGTTTTATAATTACTTCTCTTTTTGACTCAAAAAACCTATGTCACTTTAGATTACCTAGCTCAATAATCATATTGTTTATAAATTTGAGAATTTTATGTTTCGTTGTCAAATCATTTCACCCTTGTCTTATTTCGTATTTTAGTATCTCTAATATAATGTTCAACATCAGTGATCAGAAATGTCCCATATAGTCATCTTATCATGATGCCTCATTCTTTTTTTTTTTTTTTTTTTTTTTTTTTTGTGGGTACCAGGGGAACGACCTCAGGACCTCGCGCGCCAACAGGCGCCCGTACCGCTGAGCGATATCACCGGCCCCTTTTTCGTATGTGGGTTCCGGGAGTCGAACTCGGGCCCTCGCGCTTGCAAGGCAGGCGCTTACGCCGCTGAGCCATCTCACCGGCCCGATGCCTCATTCTTTTGAATCTGTTTTTTACAATTTTATTTTTTATTGTAAAGAAATTTACTTATTTTTAATTAGTATATGTTTGCAGTATACATACTTACATTTGTTGTGTGAAGTTGGTACATGTACATAACATAACTCTTTTTTTCATTGCCTTCCCCTTCCCTCCTTCCCCGCCCTCCCTCTCTTGATCTCCTCCCCATTTGAGAAAGATCTATGTGCCAATTTCCTATTATCTATCTTTTATTTTGCTCTTTATTTATAATTTGGGTTTCTCATATAAAAGAAACCATGTGATATTTAAACTTGTGTGCCTGATTTATTTCAATAAACATTATTTTTATAAATGACTCAGGTTTATCTTTCTTTACGGCAGAGTAGAACTATAGTTTGTGTAAATACCACATTTTATCCATTCATCTCATGACAGACACAAACGCTGCTTCCAAGATCTATGTATTATAAATCGTGCTGCTGTGAACATGGGTAATCATGCATCACTGTAATGTGATGTCTTCAACTTTTTTCAGAAGATACGTAGAAGGGAAATAGCTCTCTCAAACCCCAACTGCACAGAAAATAGTACCAAGAATCAACAAGTGGGATCATATCAAATTAGCAACTTGTGCACAGGAAAAAAAAGAGTGAAAAAACCTACAGAATGGGGAAAAATTTTGCCAGCTATTCCTCAGACAGAGGATTAATAACTAGAACACATATAGAATTCAAAAAATTATACCTTCCAAAATAAAAGACCCAATCAAAAAATAGGCAAGTAACATGAACAGACATTTCACAGAAAAAGTACAAATGACCAATAAACACATGAAGAAATGCTCGACATCCCTGGCCATTAGAGAAATGAAAATGAAAAGAACACTAAGATTCCATCTTACCCGAGAAAGAATGGTCATCATCAAGAAATCAAATAAATTCTGGTGAGGCTGTAGGAAAAAGGAACCCTTCTACATTGTTGATAGTAATGTAAACTAGTACAACCAGTACGGAAATTCCTAAAAAAAAAATCCCTCGATTTAGTGGGAAATGTTCGACTGCCTTTCATTTATTTTCCCTGGTATTGCTAGTTTAAACATATTTTGAAGCAAATATGATGATTTATATTTTTCTATAAAATATTTTATCTACACTTATACGTAGAAGTCTTTTAAATTTCTAATTTCTAAAGTTTACTCATTCGTTTCCTATTTTTTCCTTAATCATCTGTTAAAATATTTATAGTACTATTATTTCCAAAATTTAAAATGATTTTAAAAATCATTTCCCATTTTTTGTAAGTTTGCTAGTATATGTATAAATTATAAATACATATATATATATATATATATATATATAATTTTTACCCGTATTGGGAGTTTTTCTTTTTGTTTCTTGACTCAAGTACATGACTGTCATTTGAATTTGACTGGTCATGTGTCAGAGAATATGCCCTATTTGGTAAACCAAGTTTTCAAATATTTATGTTTCCTAATGAAAATGAAGGCATAGCAAGACATTTTCTCCCTTTCTCTAAAATGAAAAATGACCGTGAATTAATTTTCAATCTCTATTTCCATGGAAACTTGATAGTGGTAGACATTTAGATTTAGTTACTCAGCTGGCTGCTGGTCGCTGCCGTTGTCGAATGTCACCCTGGCCCTTCCCTGATGCTGCAGGTCAACTCTGTCGGGTGCTGTCCCTGCAGCTGCCGAGTTTCCACGCTGGCCTGTGCATAGGTCAACCCTGCCGATTGCTGGTTTCTCTTGATCTTCCACTGGCTGCTGGTCTCTAGATCTCTTCCGGGCTAAGAGCCCCTTGTGTTTACTGCTTTCTTTTGAAACAACTACTCTTTCCATACTATGCAGGCTAAGCGTACTGAGTAGACTTACAGGACCATCTGAGCCTACCCTACTGCAGATTTGTAGACCGACCAGAGTGAATCATTAACAGGACCTGCGCTGCAGCACGGGGAAGCGGAGGCCCGTGATTGGTTCAAATTCAGTGCTGCTGATTGGTCCAAGTGCAAATCTGTGATTGGCTCACATGAGCACAGGGCTGGAGGACAGCAAGCGCTGTCCTGGCTGGATTCAGCGGCGGAGGCCGACGTGAGCTGTTCCACAGCTGTAGCATCTCTGGGAAAATCGACGGGGTGGAACGGGAACCTGGCAGAGGGCAAGCTCTGTTCGTTGCAGATAACTGGAACTTGGGGCGGTAGGGGTTCAGCAGTGGGCCCAGATCCCTCCTCCCTTGATCTTTGCCATGTGAGGAGGGGAAATGGCGGGGACAGGGGAGGGACACCGGGACTCACAGACAATTCGCAAGTCCTGTTCGAGAGGCCGGGAGGGCAGCCGCGAAGCAACCCTGGAGGAGCAGGATGACTCTGAAGCCTCGGTCCGCTGCGGGGTGGGCTGGGGCGCTCGGCAGGCGCTGGCTAAACTGCTCCCCGCTTTGGTCAGCAGAGGAAAGGGGAGGGTCAGCTGCCTCTCGTCTCAGATGGACTCCATGGTAACATTTAATTTCAATTAAACATCGAGCTGCTTTAGAAAAAGCATTTCATTTCATGCTTCACAAACTATGATTATTGAAAAAAATCACTCTGAAAATGATTATTTAAAATTTAGGGAAATGAATAATTTAAATGATTATTTAAAATTCGCTGACTTCAGCATCATGCTTGAAGTTAACACAAATAGTTTGTTCTTATGAATCGGCTTCATCACTGAATAAAGCAAGATTCTGCGATGGTAACCCTGCTTTCTTGAATCCAGGAGCAGGGCAGGATCTGGCGAAGGACCACACGTCCACGAGGAAGATATGCTGAATGAAATTCGGGTTTCGTACTAGACGGATTAAAGATACTTAATAATTGTGCTTCTGCCTGACAGAACAAACCTTTAAAGGGATGTTTAAGATTAGATGGCCATTTTCTAAAATAAGTCCCTACCGTGATACCCTGCGATACCGTGAGCCTCGGAGTTGCGCTTCTCATCCGAATCAGTGTATCTGACAGTCACATTCAATAACATTAGTTCCAAACTACCAGGGCCAACTACAAATTTGCAATGCCCAGTAAAAAATTAACTTCTATTTCCAAGTAATTCGAAGAGTTTAGACAAGAGAGTTTGAGATTCAGTATTTTCCATGGCGAAATTTTTTAAAAAGGGAGAGACATTAATTTTTGCTTCCCAGGGTTGATGAAGAATGAAATTGAGAACATAGATGAAAATGAATTTGCAGGTTGGTGTATTTCATTTTTACAGAGACAGAATTATTGGACAAATATAAATTTTGGAGATAATTCCAGAGGTGCTGAACAAGCGACCTCAAATCGGATTCTTGCACAGCTCCCAGTCCGCCTGGACAGGACTCTGCTTACCTGAAGGAGGCCACCGCGGGTCTGCCAAGCAGTAAAACCAGGCAAAGCAACAGTCCGGTTCTGCTGCCACTGTTACGGACAGTGTCGGCACGTGCCACACATTTGCAATCAAAGAGCTATAAATACTTTCTAATATTTAGCTATTTTGGGAAATATGGTATAAAAGGGACTGAAATATTGATGCTAAACGAACCAATTGAAAAAATAGTTGCCACAATACTTTGGTTTTTGTCCATGATCACGAAAAGCACACTAAGTGAGGACGTTTACGTCATCCCTGAGGAAGTCGGGAGGAGGAAGACGAAACTCCACAAAATGTAGGTGTTTTCCATGGCTCTCCTGACCCTCACTAATAGTATTTAGAGGATTGGTTTTTGTTTTACTGTGTTGTATTGTTTTCTGCAAAAGAAAAAAACAAACAAACAAACAAACTGTGTTTTCAGAATGTTTTCATCACCCTGGGTTAAGCAAGAGTTTTGTTCATGCTAATGACTAAATTTTTTCTTAAGAATCAAAAATATTTTGAAAATCCTGTATTTCTAAAACCCTTTTTTTCTGCTCCTTATTTTAATCTCCTTTTTATTCACTCATGTGCGGTTTAGAGACAGTTGAAGCCAGATTAGAGAAGCCTGTGAGATGAATGACAGATATTTACTCCTATTGGCAAAACTCCTCTGTGTGGCCGCAGTAAACCCTGCTGAATGCAATGTTAACACGTTCATGTTTAGCTGAGTTCCACTGGAAATAAGTAAGGCACGCTGGAACAGTGCTATTTTTTTAATCATGGAATGAAAGCATCTGCAATGAGAACAAAAGTAAAATGCTAAAATTACTGCCTCTTCCTTGTTTAAATATTTGTTCCAGAAAACATCTATTTTCTATTTTAATTATTGCATAAATGATAACAATACTTGCCCCTCTGACATCTACCCATGTTTTCCAGACATTAAATGTGTTAGACAAGCAATGAAATGTTGCTTTCAACTTTATGCATGGCATTTATTTTTTCCTCTGGTTTTTAAATAAATACCAAGATACCAGAGGTGAGTCGATAAGCTAGCCTTCATTGGTAGAAATTTCACTAACTTAATAAATCAGGTTAACTAGTCTCTTCTCCCCAGGCACAGGCAAGGCTGCACAAGGTTAGCTTGGTCAACAACTACCGCTCTGCAGAATAAAGTTATGTTTATAATCTGGAAAAACAGGGTTTTCCGTGTCACGAAGGTCTCTGATGCTGCTGGACTTGGGAAAAACATCTTCTTGTCTATGCCAGAGGTCATTTCTATTGTCCCTTTCCTTTTTTAAGAACATTATACCGAAAAAGAAACTACAATCCAAGCAAAATAAAATATATTTTACCTGAACTTTATTTTTACTCTCCCAGAATACTTTATTTCTTATTTATTTATTTGTTTATTTATTTATTGGTACTGGGAATAGAACTGAGGACCTTGTGTTTGTCAGGCAGGTGCTTGTGCTGCTGAGCTATATCCCCTGCCCAAAATACTTTATTTTTTAAGTATACATATGTGAATAATGTAAGTTTACAGATAGGAAAAGTATAAGCTTCAGCTATAATAGTGGCCTTTCTTGGAAGTCTTTGTAAAATTAAAAATGAACAGTCTTTTAAAATGATTCTTGAGGAGAGTAAAATATGCTACAAGTTTACCGGGTCTGTATCTAGGTATTTTGTAGTTAACCTGAGTGGGTCAGTTTTCCATCACAGGTCCTTCATTATTGCCACCACTGAGCATTACAACTATGGATACTTATACAAGGGGTGATCAGAAAATGCAGTGAATGTTAAAATTTTAAAAATTATTACAATAAAAGGCCCATTGCTATTAATCCCCCTCAAAATATTCAAAATATTTTCTTGTTATGTTGAACATATTAATCCCATTGTTCTTGGCAATGTGTCTTTACTATTATAAATTTTTAAAAATATAGATACTGGGCCAGTGAGATAGCTCAGCAGCACAAGCGCCTGCTGGCAAGCTTGAGGTCCTGAGTTTGACTCCTGGTACTCACATTAAAAAAAAAAAAAAAAAAATATATATATATATATATATATATATACATTTTATCTTAAAAATATAAATATTTTCCAATCAAAAGAACTGAAAAATGAGCAAACTTTACTCCTGCTAAACTTGGAATTAATCAGAAATTCAGGTATCCTAAGATTTACCAGGATTTTTCTCAAATAAAATTTAGTGATGTGCCACTTCAAACAAAAGAGAAGTAAACTCAGCCATCAAGGTACCAGTGTGATATATTCAAAATTAAATCATTTCAATAACGATGAAACCAAACACAGCCCTAGTGTTTGGCTCTCAATATACTTTAGTTCAGATGAAGTATAACATTTTCTATTTTAATATTTTCTTCATACTTCTGTGAGCAGTATACAACAAGCACTGCCTCTGATTTCCACATTTTCGATTCTGCATTATCAATTGACTTCTGACTTTAAAGAGCCCCAGAATTCAGTGTGCTTCTGCACGTGGATTCAAAGGGAACATAGTAACAGTGACATATAAAATGGAAAAAACCAGAAGATCTGGTTTTCAGTTTAAAAAAAAAAAGTCCTAATAATGAAACTAGTTTAAATATTGAGCTATTTTTGTTCTTGGATTCTCAGCTGCCAAACAAGACACTCAGAAGTGCACCATAGGGGGCCGTTGAGATGGCTCAGTGGCATAAGCGCCTGCCTGGCAAGCGCGAGGTCCTGAATTCGACTCCCAGTACCCACATACGAAAAAAGGGCCCGTGATATCGCTCAGTGCACAGGCGCCTGCTGGCGCGCGAGGACCTGAGTTCGACTCCCGGAACCCACATACAAAAAAAGGGCCCGTGATATCGCTCAGCAGCACGGGCGCCTGCCGGCACGCGAGGTCTTGAGTTCGACCCCCGGTACCCACAAAAAAAAAAAAAAAAAGAAATGCTCCATAATAAACCAGAAAAGATAAAACGAATAAAAGCAGGAGGTGGAGGGGCAATAAAGGAGAAGCAGGAGAGGAACAAATTCACGTTAAATTCCTGACAGCTCAAAATTGCTTAAAAAAAAAAAAAAACCTTAAATTTGAGGCCAATAACAAATTATGATTTCATTTTATATCAAAAACTAAGTAGAATAGCTATATATATTATGTTAAAGGTAAATATTAAATGTTACAGTGATATACTGTGTTTAATGGTATTGATAAATGTTAACAAGAAATGCCCAACATTTAGCAGGCACATAAAAAATATGTTTAGTGGATACACTGAGAAGCAATAACTCATTTGTTTAGCTTCATGCCATTAAAGACGTTGAACTTGGTGAAACAGTGAAGGTCATTAACCATCATAGGTAGGGGAATGGAGGCCCTCAGTGGACAAGAGCTCTTTCACTGGGAAAGTTCAGGCTATGTTATGTCTTATCACTTTCCACTAAACATATAATAAGTTCCAAGACTAATTTTTAATAAGCTAAAACTGACCTGGCTAAGCAACTATCTGTTAACTCCTTTTGATATGAATTTTTATTTCATATTGTTTCAATGGCCTCTAAAACAGAATACTTATGAGATAAACCTTTTCTTAACTACCAAAATTTACAATTAAGAACAACCATTGAATTTTGCCAGTGGTTCTCAGTGGAAGAAGTGATTTTGCATGGTTTCATGGTCATTTGGAAGCATCAGGAGATATTTTTCATTGCTTTCACTGGGTAGAGGCAAGGATGTTGCTAAATACGCTACAAAAGCACAGGAAGGGTCACCTAGATCAAAATGTTAACAGTGCCAAGTATGAGAGACACTGGTCATTGTTTTAGTGAAGAGATTTACCTGGAAGATATTGAAGTATAAGGGGCTACTTTTATTTGTATTGAATTTCCCCAATTTCCTAGGTTTTCTGAATTTAACACTAGTCATTTAATGTTGTAAACTAAAATTTTTAGAAGATATTATTTAGTTCATGTATACAACGTAGGCTTAGGAACCACTGCCCTTTTGCAACTGTATAATGCTGCCACTGCATATATTGCTCAGTACTAGTGAAAGAACGTACAATGGAAGAGCGATGCTTTTAGAACATAGATGTGTATAATTTAGAATTCATTAAAATTTCGATCCTACTTTGCATATTTTCATAAGTGATACATTTCAAAGGATAATAGGGGAGTACAATTGCGAATATCACTGAGTTAGAACTATAATCTGTCACTTGTATATTTTAGAAATAGGTTAAGACTGCAATACTGATTTAGGTGATTTCCTCTTCTATGTATAAATTAGAGAATATGAATTGTTGAAATTATTCTAAAACCTTATTTATTTATACCCAATAATCATAGTTTAGAAAACTAAAAGTCACATCACAATTTTTGGAACAGATATATACATTTTATTGTCATTTTTTCCATGAATTCAGACTAATAAAGATTATGCTTGTCTAAGATCCATCTCCAGTACTGAGCGGTCTTGAATTTGCACAGTATGGTGAAGCCAACTACAAAAATATTTAGTGAAAAAAATATGTTTGTGCCACGGACTGCTCAAGGCACTTGGAAAAAAAAGATAACAGATTCAAGTGCAAACTGGTTTTGAATAAAAATAAGAGCATAATGAACTCTGCCTAGGGGAATTAGAAAATACATCAAAATCCAGGTTCTTTACAAAGAATAAATAAAGTTTCAGAAACAGAAGGAAAATCATTAAAGCAAACCAGAAACAGAGAAGAACGCATCTAGGAATGGTGAGAATCAGTGCAGCCGTAGTCTACCTCCAGAGGGGGCTAGGAAAAAAGGACCCAGGGGTACAAGGCTCCTCCTGCTACACTTAGGGCATCGCCAGATAGCCATGGGGTAACCACTCCTGCAGTGTCTCTGCCTGGAGGTGACCTGATCGTATTTGCTGTTTAGAAAGACATCTCTGCAGGAGTGAGAAAAATGAAATGTAAAATACGAGTTAGAACTCTATTAATGTGGTATTTTAACTGAAAGAAAACAAAGTCTTGAAGTAGAAAAAAAAAAGACAGCAGGAATTGAGAAGGGGAGATGGATTTGAGCAAAATTTATGGCATAGGATGAACAAAACAAAAAACAGTGGGAGTTGGAAATGATGAGGGGAGGGAGATTTTCTATTACTGATTTTGCTTTGGTGACTTGGGAATTCATTAATGCTGTTTACTAAGATAGGAGAAGAGGACAGAGGAGATATTAGAGAACCACATTGTAAACTGTATGGGAAACACTATTATGCTAAATACCTAAGCAACTTGTGTCTCAAAGAATATTTAATATATTTATGTATAGATTATAGAACTATTGGATAAGGTGAGAAAGCTGACATCTTAAGTCACAATCATACTAAAATGAGTTCTACTTGCCAACATTATTTCTGTTAATACCAAAGCATTCAATGGGAGCTTTCTAAACCTCATTTGATAATTGTCAAAATTAAAACAGAGGATTTAATAGGGAAGCTTTAGTGAAACTTCATTTGATAAATATTATACCTTATCGAGTAAAGTTAGAGAATGTTCAGGAAGACAACGCCTAAAAGAGCAGTTCAGCTCACTAAAAGAAGATAATATTTGATTATTAGCACACTACAGTGTTTTGAGTTTGTGAATAAATTCAGCAACTGGCTACGTGAGATTATTGATGCCTACAGATTCAAATATGAGATCAATAACAAATAACGTTTGTTAACACAATGTCTGTTAGGACCTGTAGATCTGGTACCCTATAAATATACAGATTTGCATATACATAGTATTTTGCTTATGATTTCAAGAGGTAATCCATGAACACCCACAAATTTTGTGGAACTCCGCCTAAGCCTTTCGGTTAGACTTGGATAATTTTAATTACAGAAAGGTATTATTTTAAATATCAAATACAAATTTACAAGACTCTAGCACCAAAAGGGAACGATTTCCCTTCCAAATAAACTAACAAAAATCCAGGTTTTATAGTTCATCGATATTGATATTTGAGCTGCATATTTTTTTTTCTTTTGGATTAAGGAAAGGGAGTGGTGGAATAGTCGGCAGCATTCCTATCCTAAACTTACTAGATGTTAGCGGCAGCTTCTACTTGTAACAACCACAAAAATCTTCAAACACTGTCAGATCTCTCCTGACAGTTGAATTTATTCCATTTGCGAGTCATTAATATAGGTAAGTATTCTTATGTTCATAAAACTCTAGTATAAAAATAAAGTTAATCGTCACTATTTTGAAGAAAAATATTCTGGTAAAATTTCCTCCCACAGAATCACAAAGCTGGTTAACACCTAAGGCCATAGTTTAGGTACCCTGTATGTAGAACAACTCATCTTTACTCTTCTAGGGGCAAAAAAAAAAAATAACCCCACAACAGATGCCTGAGAATCACATATTTGAATCATATCTCCTATCTTTAGCCTTTGTTTTCTTCTGATTCTTTTTTTAAAAATGAACCACTTCTGGGGCCAGTGAGATGGCTCAGTGGCGCCTACCTGGCAAGCGCGAGGGCCCAAGTTCAACTCCCGGAACCCACATACAAAAAAAGGGCCGGTGATATCGCTCAGCGGCACGGGCACCTGCTGGCACGTGAGGTCCTGAGGTCAACCCCCGGTACCCACAAAAAAAAAAAATAAATAAATAAAATAAAATGAGCTACTTCTTTAAGAAATCAAATACTTAAACTTAAGGAACATGGAAAGTAGTATTTTCACAGCAGCAAGAAATATAGCAACTAAAATAAATGAATATTAAAAAGCATAGTAATTGAACACACTACCATCTGTGGTGCAAGTCCATGTTCTTATGGAAATGTTAAAAGTATCTAATTCTACAACAGGAAATATACAGGATATGGAATATATTGGCATGAAGTACAAAACCTGCTAATATTCACATGTACAGATATTTCCGTTTCAATATAAAAGCTGTTATATTTCTCTTTGCCATTCAATTATATCCAGGCTTTTTCCATAAAGAATGGTTTTTGTCTCCCTTTATCGGCATTCATATTTCTTATCTTTCATTTTGAGTATATGAAACATCAGAGATTTTCTCCCTAATTGCTTGGTCTCCTAATGATATTCCCTACCTTTATTCTATGGAAATTTCCCCCAACTTTTAGCACATGTGTTTTAGACAGTCTGTCAGGAAAACAGCACTTTTCATTAAAAGACAGAACACACTTTTTAGCTAAGCAGTTGAGAATTCAGAATAAATACTTTGTTTTAAGTTACGTGTGGCTGTGACTAAGTTGGAAGAGCATGGAAGTGAAATTACTGAGAGAAAACTTCTGGAAACATTTTTGTTTTTTGAAACAGGGTCTCACCATGGAGCCCAGGCTGACCTCGAGCTCAGGGCGATCTTCCTGCCTCAGCCTGCCAAGTGCTGGGACTGCAGGTGTGTGCCACCATGCCCAGCTTGGAAACATTTTTTAAAAGAAAGCCCATCCATATCTTTAGCCAATGTTTTTCTTCCCTTTCTCCAACCTGCTGCCTAAAATGTAGATTTGACAGCTGGAGCACTGGTTTGCATTTTAGTCAGTTAGTATAAACCTACTATGTCAGGCATGGCCAAGACGAAGGTTTAAAAGAAACTCTGTCAGTCCTAAAGACCTTTGCAAACCAGTGACACTATTTCAAACTTGCTCTTTCTCAAAGTTGCATCTTATCTTTTTCAAGTCATTGTGATTTGGTGATCCTAGTATTCACACAGGGATCTGTTCTTATACGGAAAACATCCGTTTACACTCAGGAAAGCCCGTGTGGTTTATGTCTAGGTCACACTCTTGTTTCAGAAGTAGGCACTAATTGTATCACTATCCTGTGCATACTCACCATTTCCTCAAGATAACTGTACCAGAAAAAAATTAGTGAATGAAGTACCAAGAGGCTGTAATTTTGAAGTATAAAACCTTTAGCATATTTTATCTTAAATATAATAATCCATGTGAACGTGGAACAAACCAAAACCGAAATGAGAAGACAGCATATGGTTTCAAGGGATAGTCCTGAATAAGTTCAGATTTATACAGCTAAACAAATATTAAAGAACCACATTTGTTTTACAGGTATCAATGTAATTAAAATAGTTTGATATGTGCTTAATAAACGCTGGGGTTTGTAGAAGGCCATGGTATCTTATGTCTAATTACCTCTTGCATGTTGTGAACAAAGCATTTTCCATCAATAATCTTCATTTATCCATTTTAATGAAACATCCCAAGTGGATGCGTGGCAGTATTAAAAAAATACCAACAATGCCAGGAAATATTAGGTGAATTAATAACAATCTTCACTTTCAATCATCAAACACAATTCAATTAGAATTTCCTGAGTAATTGAAAAGCTACTTAAAGTACACAGACCTTGCCTTAATAGTATATCTCAAATAATTTTTACTAACAACCACAGCAAAATCCAACCAGTATTAAACTCTGCGTACCATACGTCAAGGAATATTGAATATAATCTGGGCACAAGGGGCTAGGGATATAGCTCAGTGGCACAGTGTCTGCCTGGCAAGTGTAAGGTCATGAGTTCAATTCCTGGTACCAAAAAAAGAAAATCTAGGCACAAGTAGTAAACAACACAACATGACTCCTTACACTGATGGAAATTAGCTAAGAGTATATGAGCAAGCGAGGTGAGATTGTAGGGTAAATGAGGGCTGTGGATGAGGAGTGGAAGGGGAAAAAGAAGCCAGATTCACAGCTCCTACCAATGGGGATTCTAGCAGTCTAACATGAAAAAGTAAATGCCAGTCTTCAATCTATTTATTTTCTGTTAATTCTAAATCCAAATAAAAATGTAGCTGTCTAATCTTTATCATTCATTCCCAAATTTGAACAAATGTGAACTGAGTAACTTTAAAAAAGGATACACGCTTTTATCAATGGATTTTTCATGAAATTTCAAATTATTTACTTGCTCTTAGTATTCCTATTCCTGGAATAAAACAATTATACTGATATTTTGTCATTATGTACTCATTTTTTCTATTTAGTGCACAAGATAGAACTTAAGTGCTTTGGAAGAAGTTTAGATTAAACATTAAAGTTTAAACATTCTACTTGCCAGAATTTATAATTAACCAGAATTATATTAAAGGGTTTTTAAAAATTACTGGTATTTTAAAAGGGTACCATTTTGGGCATTATCACTTATAGTGATATATTCAAATTCATTTATTTTATTAGATATTCAATAAGCTTTTATTGTATATCAGCTTTATAGTTAAACGCTACTCTTAAGATTTTGTGATGCTGGCACACTCGCCTTTGGCAGGTGGAGCAAACCCTGAGACCAGGCCAGGTGGGCCCCGGGCGCAGGCACACACATGCCTGCAGCGGGCAAAGCAGTCAGCAAGACCAGCACTGTGGAAGTGTCTGAAGCAGCAGTGAGGAGCCAGCAGCTGGTAAGTTAGGTAAACCAGGGGAGAGCTTCAGCACGCAAACACGCAGAATAGAAGCGGGCAGGGCTGCCATTCTACATCAAAGGGCTGTGGAGAGCTCCACCAACAGAAGGCCAGTCCCAGCCCCCACATCCAGAGGCCAAGACCAGCTCCAAACCCAGCACAAATCTCATGGCCAACCTGGCTGGAGTACACAGCACATTTCTGGGATCTGAATGGACACTATCACAGAACTGTAAACACCAGAGGTATTTTACTACCTTTTTTCCCCTTGTTTGTCTCATTGGCTATCCTTTTCCTGTCTGGTGCATGTTGTCTTGTTGTGTTTTGTATTTTGTGGTTATTTTTGTTTTTGGGCTTTTTTTCTCCTTTCTTACCCTGATCTTTTTTTTTTTTTCTTTCTTTCTTTTCTTCTTTTCTCTTTTGTTCTCGTTCTCTTTCTCCCTTCTTTTTTTCACTGTTTTGGTTTCTTACCTTACCCTTTCATTTTCTTCTGTTGATCCTTTTTCTCTATTTCCTCAACTACTTCTTGAATTTAAACTTTCAAGTGAGTAAACATTGTCTCTGCCCTTTCTGATTACTCCTTTGCATTCTATTTCATTCTTTCCCTCCTGTACCCTCCAGTTTCCCAAAACTCGGGTGATCATCCTTTGACCTCCAGCCTTGCTTCTACTATATTTGACCTCATTCATCACTTTACCTTGTCCCCTACCTATCTTAATCCCCCCAGCCCCCCACGAAAGGGGAAAACCACTCCACTAAGTGGAAAATCATTACATAAAGTTCCTGGTATATGCTGGATTCTGTTATATAGCTGTAGAATTTGCTCCTACAGTTAAAGGTACCAGGTTAATAGTTATCACAGTTCATTATTAGCCAGGCTGTGCTTAAGATTATTGTTATTGCTAACTGTACTATTTAGCCAGGATGGCGAACCTGTTATAATCAGTTTTTCTCACCTGTATGACAACACCGTGATTGTATGAGTCATAATCATCACCACAGTCCAGTACCAAAGGACTGGGTGCTGAGCCAAACAGTAACTTTGCATCCTTTACAAATTGGGAAGGTAGTTTCTTGGGATAGCTATAAAGAACCACCTACATCTACAGGACATCCCTGAAGAACAGACATCTCCTCGGGAAGCCTCAATACTAGTGATGAAGCTATCTACCATAAGCAATTGGCAAGCATCAACATAGAAAACAAAATAAAATAAGAAAGACAAAATAGAAAAAGACAAGACACAGAAGCAAAATGCAACCCCAGACCTGCAGCCCACCCAGGACAAGCCCAAAGCACAATGAGATAGAAGAAATTGGAAGACAAACACTGGAACTTTCTGAAATGATAGCAACAGAAGTGAAAAAACAAGTGGAAAAAGCTATAGAGAAAATAATCTCTCATGTACAAAAAGAAATGATGCTTAAAGTAAAAGTTTTAGAGTAGACACAGATAAAAGAATAGAAGAGTTTAGGAAAATGATGGAAATCACAAATGCCCAATATAGGAAAGAAATGGAATCCATGAAGCAGATCCAAACAGAAATCCAATAGATTATAATCTCCATTGAAAGTATATGCAACAGATCGAATGAAGGAGAGGATGGAATATCAGATCTTGAAGACAGAATTGCAGCAAGTGATCATGAAAAGAAAGATATCTTAAAAATAGGAAGAGACCATGAAAAATCAATCCAACAGCTACAAGATGGAGCAAAGAAGAATAACGTAAGATTGATTAAGGTCAGTGAGAAAACTGGAGACAATGCAAATGCCATTAAAAAAAAAAAAAAAAAGAACTCTTCACAGAAATAATGGCAGAAAACTTTCCAAGCCTGGATAAAGAATTTGACATACAAATGAATGAAGAATGTAGAACTCCAAACAGCCATGAACAAAATAAAACTACACTGAGATATACAATAATCAAGATTCCAGAAATTAAGTACAAGAACAAAATATTACAAGCATGTAGAGAAAAGAAACAACTCACATATAAAGGAAAACCCATCAGAATCATAGCAGACTTCTCAACACAAACCCTGAAATCAGGGCCGGTGAGATAGCTCAGTGGCATAAGCGCCTGCCTGGCAAGCACGAGGTCCTGAGTTTGACTCCCAGTACCCATATAAAGGAAAAAAAGGGCCAGTGATATTGCTCAGTGGCACAAGTGCCTGCTGGCAAGCACGAGGTCCTGAGTTCGACTCCCGGTACCCACATAAAAAAAAAAAAACCTGAAATCAAGGAGAGCCTGGAGTGAAGTATTTAAAGCCCCCCTCAAAGACAAACTCCAACCCAGATTGATGTATTCCACAAAACTATCTTTCAAAATTGATGGAGAAATAAGATACTTCCATGACAAAGAACACCTGAAGAAATTCATGACCACCAAACCAGCTCTTCAGAATCCTCTGAAGCATATATTAGAAAGAGAAAATGAAGACTAAAACCAGAAGAACACCAATAGAAAGAAGTCACCAATCAGGACAAGCAATTAAACAGAGAGGAAAGATATGGAACCAACAACAGGAAAATAACATGGAATAAGTAATCCAATACATATCAGTTATAACCATCAATGTAAACGGACTCAACTCACCAATCAAAAGAAACAGATTGGTACAATGGATTGAGAAGCAAGAGCCAACAAAATACTGTATCCAAAAAACATTTAACTCAAAAAGAAATCACAGACTGAAAGTCAAAGGATGGAAAATAATACTCCATGTGACAGGATCCAAGAAAAAGCAGGGGTAGCTATTCTATTTGCAGACAATGTGAACTTCAAATCAGTACTGATCAAAAGAGACAAAGAAAGTCACTACTTACTTGTTAAGGGAAAACTCCAAGAAGAAGAAATAACAATTATAAAATATATGCACCAAACTCTTGGGCACCCAACTACATAAAACAAATATTAATGGACATGAAAAATCAAATAAACACTAACACAATTGTAATGAGAGACTTTAATACCCCACTCTCTCAATTAGATAGATCAACCAGACCAAAAAAAAAAAAAATCAACAAAGAAATATCTGAATTAAGACCAACCTGTGAACAAATGGACTTAGTAGATTTCTACAGGGTGTTCCATTCCACAGCATCAGAATATACATTCAGCTCAGCTGCACACGGAACATTCTCCAAAACAGACCATATATATTAGCCCATAGAACATGCTTAACTAAATGTAGAGGAATTGAAATTATACCATGCTTATTATCTGACCATAGTGCAATGAAATTAGAACTCAATGGCAAAAGAAACCACAAAAACAACATAAGCACATGGAAATTAAACAACACCCTCCTGAACAACGAATGGGTCACAGAGGAAATTAAGGAAGAAATTGAACAGTATCTACAATTAAATGAAAATGCTGATACAACATACTAGAACTTATGGGACACAATGAAAGCAGTCACATGAGGGAAATTTACAGCAATAAACTTTCTCATTAGGAAAACAGAATGAGCTCAAATAAATGAATTAATGTTGGACTTCAAACTCCTAGAAAAGGAAGAACACATGAAACCCAAAGCTTGTACGAGAAAGGAAATTTTAAAGATCAGAGAAGAAATAAATGCAATTGAGACCGAGAAAATAATACAAAGAATCAATGTACTGAAGAGTTGGTTTTTTGAAAGATTTAATAAAATTGATAAACCGCTAGCCAACCTTATCAAAAGGAAGAAAGAAAAGACTCAAATTCAATCAATTAGGAAGGAAAAAGGTGAAATCACAATGGATCCTGTGGAAATCCAGAAGATCATCAAAATCTACTTCAAGAATCTGTACTCCAATAAGATGGAAAAAAACAGAAGAAATGCACAGATTCCTGGACACATACAAATTACCAAAACTGAATCAAGAAGATATAAATATTCTAAATAACCCAATATCAGCCAGTGAAATTGAAAATGTAATTAAAAACCTACCAATGAAGAAAAGCCCTGGCCCAGATGGAATCATTGTTGAATTCTACAAGAAATTTAGAGAAGACCTAATGGCATTAATGCTGAAACTCTTTAATGAAATTGAAAGGGAAGCAATACTTCCAAAATCATTCTTGGAATCAAGCATTATTCTGATACCTAAACCAGAGAATAACCCAACCAGAAAAGAAAACTACAGACCAATTTCCCTAATGAACATAGATGCAAAAATCCTTAATAAGATACTAGGAAACAGAATGCAGCAAATCATCAAGAAGACTATAAACCATGACCAAGTAGGATTCACCCCAGGGATGCAGGGATGGTTCAATATACAAAAATTGATAAATGTAATACACCATATCAACAGAACCAAAGACAAAAATCACACGATCAGGGCTGGTGAGATAGCTCAGCAGCATAAGCGCCTGCCTGGCAAGCGCAAGGTCCTGAGTTCGACTCCCAGTACCCACATAAAGGAAAATAAAAGGGCGAGTGATATCACTCAGTGGCACAAGAGCTTGCTGGCAAGCACGAGGTCCTGAGGTCGACTCCCCGTACCCACACACACACACAAAAATCACAGATCATCTCAATAGATACAGAAAAAAACATTTCATAAAATCCAATACTCATTCATGATAAAAACCCTACAGAAAATTGGAATAGATGGTCTTTACCTCCATCTGATAAAAGCCAACTATGACAAACCAACAGCTAACATCATACTAAATGGTCAAAAGCTAAAAGTTTTCACCGTAAAATCAGGACCAAGACAAGGATGTCTACTATCATGCCTCCAATTCAAAATAGTTCCAGAAACATTAGTCAAAGCAATTAGACAAGAGAGAGAAATAAAAGGAATAATGATAGGAAAGGAAGAAATTAATTATCTTTCTTTGCAGATGACATGATGCTCTACATAGAAGACCCCAAAAACTTCACCAAAAGACTTCTAGATTTAATAAGCAAATTCAGTAGTGTAGCTGGATTCAATATCAACCTTCAAAAATCAATAGCATTCTTATACGCAAACAACAAACTCACTGAGACAGAAATTAGGAAACCACACCCTTCACAATAGCATCCAACAAAATGAAACACTGAGGAATCAGTCTAACAAAGGAAGTAAAAGATCTATACATTGAAAACTACAATAACCTGAAAAAAGAGATTGAAGAGGATATCAGAAAATGGGAAGATATCCCTTGCTCATGGATAGGATGAACCAACGTGTTGAAAATGGCCCTACTCCAAAAATTGTTAAACAAATTTAAAGAAATTCCAATTAAAATATCATCAGTATACCTCACAGAATTAGAGAAAACATTCCTAAAATTCATTTCGAACTAGAAGAGACCTAGAATAGCAAAGGCAATTCTGGGCAAAAAAGGCAAGTCAGAAGGCATCACAATTCCTGACTTGAAATTACACTACAAACCTTCTGTGATAAAATCAGCATTGTATTGGCAAAAAAGTAGACCTGAGGATCAGTGGAGCAGATTAGAAGATGCAGACGCAACCCCAGCACACTCAGCCACCGTGTCTTTGACAAAGGGCCAAACATGTTCACTGGAAGAAAGTAGTTTCTTTAATAACTGGTGCTGGAAAAACTGACTTTCCACATGCCAAAGACTAAAACTAGATCCATGTCCATCACCATGCACTAAACTAAAGTCAAAACGGAGCAAAGATCTAAGTATTAAAATAGAAACACTAAATCTACAGGAAGATAAACTAGGTAGAAATCTTGAAGACACAGGTGTAGGAGGAGAGTTCCTGAACAAATCCCAGACCATACAGGAAATACAACAAAGAATGAACAAATGGGATCTCGCCTTATTAAAAAGCTCTTGCACAACAAAGGAAATCACCCACAGAATGAAAAGGCCACCCACAGAGTGGGAAAAAATTATAGCCAGTTTCCCTCAGTCAAAGGACTTCTATGTAAAACATGTAAAGAACTGAAAAACTCAGGCCCCCCATTCAAAGACCCAATCCAAAAATGGCATCTGAGATGAATACACACTTCTCAGATGAAGAAATACACATAGCAAATAAATATATAAAAAAATGTTCAACATCATTGGCCATTTGACAGATGCAAATTAAAACAACAATGAGATTCCATCTCATCCAAGAAAAAATCAAGAAATCAACCAATAACAAATGCTGGCAGAGCTGTGGGGAAAAAGGAACCCTTCTTCACTGTTGGTGGGAGTGTCGACTAGTGAAACCACTGTGGAAATCAGTGTGGAGATTCCTCAAAATCTAGGATTAGAGGTCTCATTTGACCCAGCTATTCCCCTTCTAAGCATCTTCCCAGAAGAATTAAAAACATCATACCACAGCGATATATGTGGACCTACGTTTATAGCAGCACAATTTGTAATAGCTAAATCTTGGAAACAACCCAAATGCCCATCAACCAGGAAATAGATAAAAAATATGTAGCCTTTTTATACAATGGAGTACTACTCAGCCATAAAGAAGGACAATCTTGAGACTTTCAATAGGTAAATGGATGAACTTGACACCATACTCATAAGTGAGGTAAGCCAGACTCACATGTGTAAACAACATATTGTTTCCCTAGTGTAAGAAGCTGAAAGAGTAAATAAGATCCAAAATGTACAACAGATATTGTGAATGGGAAGAAATTCTTCATAAGGAAAGAGAAACTGGGATGGGGAAAGCAGAAAAGATGGAAGGAAAAGTACACGTACAAAATAGTTAATATAGTTATACTACTAATTTCTCTTAGTTCAATGAAAAGAAAGGTTTGTGCTAATATTGTTTGGTCAATTTTTTATGCCTTTATTTGTACTCTGAGCAACTACTTTGAAAGTAACAATACGCAATTTATTAACCATTGTTACTCTATTATTTTGAAATTTTATTTCATTGTGTTTATTGTTTTATCTCTTTAAAATAAAATTAAAAAAAGATTTTGTGCTGTTTTGAGGATTACAGCTACTAGAACATTGGTGAAGTATAAGATTGGTATACATTAGTTAGTTTAAGGAACAATTTATGAAAAAAAGAGAAAATTGAGCTGATTAGTTACAAATAAAAATCACCACTTTGATAAAAATTGTACATAGAAAGGACATTTGTAATGCATATATCATACAACATATTCATTTAAAAAATTTCTATGTATGTACGAATGAATAGAGATACACAATTCACAAAGGAGGAAGTCCTAATGGAAAAGAAGCATGAGTTTTAAAATGCTGAGCTTCATAAAGCAGCAGGAAAATGCAAATAAACTATATATGAAGCCGTTACATGTTCTCTAGAGTATATAAAACTCGGGCAATGCCAGAGCTTTGCAAGGATGTGATACCAGCAGACGACTGATATACTGCTGGTATACATAAATTTCTATAAATACTTTAAAACCTTTTCAATGTATATACAAAAACTGCATATGTCACATTTACATCTGTATCTATATGTACATCTATATCTATTTCCCATCTGCTTAATTTTTAGATATAAGCCTAATGAATAGATAGCTTTAGTAATTTACAGGTGCTAGCATGTTTACAGCATCAATGTTTATTTTAGCTCCTAACTATAAACTCTACTATTAACTATGTCTATCATACTGGAATGGATAAATTTTAGCATATTTCCCTTATAGTAGCATATAGCAATAAGAATAACAGTAAAAATGCATAACAACATAGGTGAAGTTGGAAACATGTCAATTGAGAGAAATTAGTTTAAAAGGTTATGTACTTATCTTGTTATGTACATAAAGTATAAACCAGACAAAACTAACTAGTGCGTTAGAAATCAAGAAAGGATTTACCTTGATGTGAGAGAGAGTGACTAATAGGAAGCCTCTGAGGGCTTTGGAAGTGCTAGCAAAGATCTCTTTCTGGATATCAGTGCTGGTTACACTACAGTGTGTTTCAAGAGAATTCACCAAGTTTAAAACTGATGGTAGACACACATTAGTATATGTGTATTTTAATTTAATAAAGGTTCATAAATGGAAAAAAATTAGAGGTTTGGAAAAATGTAGAGGGATTAATTCCATTATTGGAGGTAATTTTTCACAGCTAAATATTATCTGGAAAAAAATTTTAAATAAAAACAAAGATAAACTTTGAAAAACTTCTCAAGAGTTGGATTTTTTTCTTTCACAGTTTATATAATACAATCTGCTTAAGCTGATCTACTCTAAACAGCCTTTAACCCCTGTGACAGTCCAAAATCAAAAACTCTTTTTTATACATGTAATTTCTTTCTAAGGGACATTTGAACCATCAAGAACAGAAATGTCCAATTCCATTTGAGTCTATTTGGTTATATTTTTACATTGCACAGGTAATTTTCTTAAGTGCATTGTCACGTGAGGTTCTATGGTCCTTCACTTATATTTTAAAGTTTTTTTTGTTTCATTTTAGAGCTATATAATTCTGTTCTCAACTATCTGTTTTCCTACTTTAAATTCTTTATTTCAACTCCTTTATAATTATATTCTTCGTAATCAAAGAATATTTTCCATGAAACAGAATACATCATTCAAACAACTGAGGCAAAAATGAAGAATAAGACAGCCAGTGTGTGCATTCCATATTTAGATGCATCAAGGTTATTCCTCAAAGATGAGAAATAACCAAAGCTCTCATCCTGCGGGCAGATCATACAAATTTGGCTGGAGATTCTATTTTGCCCCATAATTAAGAAAGTCAATGAATTTAAATTTCAAAGGAAAACATTTAAATGTCAATGGGTGGCAGGAAGTGTTAATTATTAATTAGCTAATTATCTTGTTATAAGGAATGGGAGAATTTTGATAAGTAATTGAAGTTGACTCCTACAAATAATAAAAATGTTTAATTAACACTTTGTAGTCTATGTGGTTTTTTCTTTAATTATTCTGTTGTCAACACTGAAATATAACAACTTTTACTTTGATAAATCAAGGAATTTAAAACACACTGATTATTATATTTTACATAAACAGGCCACATCTATGTTCAGTTTTGAAAATCCTTTTGAAAAAACATTTTTTAAGTTAAGCTTCATGTTTTAAAAGGCAGGAATGTTTACAGATAACTGTATGTCATTCTTTTTCAGTGCACAGTCCTTAAGTGAAAGGAGCAAAAGGAATAGAATACAAATATCCAAATTTAGCAGAGCAGAGAAAGGAGGAGCTTAGGAAAGAAAAAGCACAGTAAAAGTGAAGAAGAAAAATAATTCTAGAAAATTCCATATAGAGTTACAAGGCAAACAAATTTTAAAATTCCACAAAGAAAGAAAAAGAGAGCATTTAAGAGTCATACAGATTTAAAATTATCTTTAATCTCTTTCTCAAATTTTTCAAAAAAGCTAATTGCTCAGAAAAAAAAAAACCTTGAATTTAAAATTTTTGAAAGAAAAAAATAATGAGCAGAATTTTATCCTGGAGTAAAAGGCCACTCACTGAAACTATAATGCAGGTTAAAAACTAAATTCTGAACCCTTAAAACAAAGTAATATTCAATAAACTGATGAAAGTAAGCAAACAAACAATATATATAATTAGAAAAATATGGAAATAAGGTGGTTAAAAATTGAAAATTAATTGGGAATAAATAAAAATTAATGTCAAATGAAAGGGAATTTGGAAGATCAAAGAACCACAAAAGTGTATGGAGAAAAAGAGGAAAATTTGAGAATCAAAAAGAAATGCAAAACAGATATGAATAAGAACAAGGACACAAAGTAACAATTATATCGATTACAAATAAAGATTAATACATATATAATAGGAGGCTCTCAAAAAGTAAATTAAAGCAGTAGTACCAAAAAATCTTAAAAATAATAAATCTTTTTTGAAATCAAACAAGAAAGAATATCTAAAATAACATATTCAAAGAGTATAGCACATATAAGTAATGTCAACCCAGAACTAATAAAATGCAGATGAATTCTAATAAATTGAATGGATTTTATATATTAAAAAAGAAAAACTTTAGTTTTTGGAATAATAAAATAGAGACATTTTTAGTAGAAAGAATGAAAACATATTTAGGTTTGTGGACTACTTAATTTATGCCAAAAGAAAAAGGGGTGATATATTTAAATTGTATATGCAAGACAATGAAGAACAAGGTTATACACCCAGTTAAGCTGATTTTTAAGTATAAATAATTTAGTGTAACTATAAATAGCATGCAAGAAGTCAGAGAATATTTTTCTCAGGATTACACCATAAAGAACGAATGTCTTACAATGAAAATGATTGGAAAAACACTGACAGAAGGATTTGTGTTGGTTACTAAATATATGCTACCCACAGAACTGAGATCAAATGGCGCTAAAACATGAAATACATTACATAATGCTCTGGTATATAGGTACAGTGCAACTATTAACAATGGGATTACGATAAAGGGACCAAGAAAAAAACAGAATAAGTTTACTGATTGCTTTATGTTTAATTTGGAAATGAAAGAATATTACTTCAAATTAAGCACTGGGATAAAGGAGGATAGGGAGATGTAAAGTTTAGTAAAAAGAATTAAGATTTGTTATCATTATGTACTGCACACATATATTAAGAAAAATAAAAATTAAAAGAATTGCAGGTAATAACTGAAAGAGATATTTGAATAAAGGTAAACATTAAATTGAATATACATAAAATCTTAATCTTATAAATTTTCTAAGCACAATGTAATGAGAATATTTAATATGAAAAAGAAAAGAGTATATAAACTATAGAGTGAAGAACTTTTTATAAAATATTCAAATCTGTTTGGATATGTATGAGGTGCGGTAAATATATATATATAGTTATATATATAGTCAATGTATTTTCCTGAGTGTCTTTAGTTTTGCTGTCATGGCTGCTTTGATGCCTGAACTGATTCAAAATGTTTACCTTTTATGATTATTTTAACTTCGGGGGAAAAGCCATAAATGAGATTGTGTGAATAAGGTAGATGAGGATACACTGTGATATTTTGATGTGACAGAAATTGCTTTAAATATTTCATCAATGATGGGCTGGTGATACAGCTCAGTGGCATAAGAGCCTGCCTGGCAAGCACGAGGTCCTGAGTTCAACTCCCGGTACCCTCATAAAAAAAAATTTTTTTAAAAATTTGATCAATGAGGAGTGATCAAATAATATAATGAATGTTTAAACAAAAACAACTATTATAGTAAAATACAGATCCTCTTCAAAATATTCAAAATACTCCCCTTGCTTTGAACACAATTATCCTGTTGTTATTGGCAATGTGTTTTTTTTACCATAATAGTTCTTTTTCTAATTTAAACATTCACCATATTTTTTATTACCTCTTGTATATCTCCACATGTATACTATTTACTTTACTATATGTACACATATGTGTAATATATTATGACACAACTCAGGCCAAACACTGATCACATAAATAACACCGAGTGATTTTCTTTTTAAAAGAGAAATATGTTCAGATTGATTATAAAAGCAAAATATGCCACTATTACACACAATAGATATCCACATAAAATAATGATTAAAGATAAAATTCGCATTGGTTTAACAGAAACATGGAAACAGAAATAAAGGAAGAGTTATAATTATGCCATCTTGCAAAGAGACCTAAAAATAACTAAAGAATAAAAGCGCTAAAAGACTTTAATGTAGATTTAATTTTGTTAATTCTACAGTTTTCAGGAAACACAATAACTAACTATATTTATGTAACCAGTAAAACAGCAGTAACTTTCACAAAATAGATAGCACCAAGGTTCCAGAGGAAATAGCAACACATTAATAATAAAGATTTTAACATACATTTCCCTACATAGAGATGACAAAATAAAAAATATAGAGAGGATGTAAAAGAATTAATGAGATCATCAACAAAGTTCTCTAGATATATCAAACTCCAAACACTAATAATTTTGTTTTAAGTGTACATTCACAAAAAATAACTATATTTAAATCCACAAGTAGCATAAATTACAAAAATACAAATAATAACATTTTTACCACGATGTAATGATACTACAAAATACTACAACAATAAAAATATAAATGGCCCTTCTGCTTGTTCAAAAAAAACATGTTCAAAAAAAAAACTTTTGGTTGAAAGCAAAATAAGAAAGCAGTTAGAGAATTTTGTAAATGTATAAAATATAGGTAAAATCATTATTAGTGAGAAAATATTGCCACTAAATACCTGTATCAGGAAATAATAAACCCTCACCCAAAAATCATCCCATAAAACTAAAAAATAAAGAAAACCCAAACAGAGCAGAAGTAGGAAATAAAATCAGTTAATATACTAATGATGGAAAACATGAAAATAAATAAATTTCAAAGCCGATTTTTAAAAAATTCCTGAATAGACAATTTGATAATCTATCAGCTAAATTATGTAAGACATACAGGGGAAAGTGAAAATACTTGATATTAAAATTAAGAGAACTTAGCCAGCAAACGAGCAGATGTTTTTGAAATGATCATTCTTTGTACAATCCCATACATTTGAAACCTACACAACATGGACGTTTCCTTTAAAAAAGTTAATTACCCAAACTAAAGGCAATAGAGATAGAAATGAGAAACTCACCAATTTCCATAGGAAGAAAAAGTAGTAAAGACATTCTTCACAAAAGAAATCACTCTCTGAATGTTTCATATGAAAATTCTATAGAACTTTGAAAGGTCAGATAGTCTCAATACCATTTAAAACATTTTAGAGTACAAAAGAGAGGGAAGCCTCATATCGTAGGATGTTTTATGAAAGTTAAATAAAAGGTATCCTCTAAATGGACAAGTTTACACAGAAAGGAAAAGTACAGATCAATAATATGTCACTATCCAAAAATCTTCTATATAAGCAAACTGATTCCAAGAATAAATTTTTTTAACAACTTAATAGGTCAAATAAGTTTCAGGTGTATTTCAATATTGGGCATTTCACTAATGCAATTTCTATGCAAATATATTAAAGGGTAAGATAGATGATCATCTCCACAGATGCAGGAAAGAAATCTGAGAACAGATTAATCATTTTCCTTCTTAAGGACATTAAGTAGATATTAGTGGCTAATTTCTGCTTAGTATGATAAATCAAAAGCCAACATCTACATAATAAAGAAAAAGTAAATTTATTTACCTAATAATAAATAAAAATACCCATTCTCTCCTAATATTTTACATATTTAATGGTAGTATTAAACAATGTAATCAGATAATAGAAGGCAATATGGAGCCATTGGGTTGGACAGGTAGCAATAAAACACTATTTTCAGATAGTATAATTATATATAAAGAGCACTATTTTCAGATAGTATAATTATATATAAAGAGCACTCTCAGGCTGGTGAGATGGCTCAGCAGCGTAAGCGCCTGCCTGGCAAGCATGACGGCAGGAGTTCGACTCCCAGAACCCACATACGAAAAAAGGGCCGGTGATGTCGTTCAGCGGCACAGGCGCCTGCTGGCGCGCGAGGTCCTGAGGTCGACCCCCGGTACCCACAAAAAAAAAAAAAAAAAAAAAAGAAAAGAGCACTCTTGGAAATTAATTAAAAATGGCATCAAAAAAAGAATTTATAATTTAGTGTGAATGTGCACTCAAAGGAGGAAAAGACAAGATTAGGGCACAAAATCAATAAAAATACCTACAGAAGATAAATTGTGTAAGACACTTTAAATGAAAGTGAGAGTGAAGAACATAGTTTTATAATGTGTGGAAGGAATAGGGATAGAAGTGAGACTTGTTTAAGAGTCTCTTAATTTTAAAATGGACTTTGGGTTCACGGATATTTTTAAAAATTATAAGTAATATATGGAAATATATTAAAATATCATCAAAATAGTAATTTCTTTCAATTAAAATATGAAAACTGAGCCTAGCTAACCTAAAGGATTTTAGCCCAATTATTGGGCAGTTTGTGTCTAATGAAATATATCCTAAAACCAAAAATTTGCGAAATTTTTTTGTTTTTAGCATTCATATGGGCCGTAGAATATTAGAATTATTTTTCTGAGTCTAATTTATATATAGTGGAGTGTAGCAAAAGATAATATATCTATAATTTCTGGTTGTATCTCCCTTAGGATCTTTGAGAACAGAGATCATTTATGTATGAAAAAGGAGGTGAAGAAAGAAAATCAAAAAAGGTCATTAAAAACCTATGGAGTTGAATTTGACTGGAAGCGTGACTATGAACTTTGTCGGTATAAAAAGTCTAAAATAAATGGCTAATCCAGGAGCAATTATCACCTTAACTGTGAGAATTTCACTCTAAATGCCATTTCTCACCCAAAGAAACCTGAGTTCCCTAGGAAACTGATGACTTTAGCTTTATGGCACAAACATATCAAATGAGCTGGAACGGCTCCTGCTACCGTGTACCACGGGAGCTCTAAACTCTCCTAGGTCTGTACAGAAAGCTCTCGCTATCTTAAAGGATCTACAGTTGGAAACAAAACGAACAGTTAGAAAATCAGAAAAATAACCAATGGATTGAAACACATCGAATACGTTTCAGTCTGTGAGTTCAGAATAATACTAAATCAAAACAACAATAAAAAGAACTATGTGATCAGTGCTATTGTAAGATACTGGGAACAAACTAATTTTGGAAAGTGCTTCATTAATAAAAGAAGTAAATCAAGCATATATACCATTAGTGTATAGATTGTAAATTTGCTGAATAAAATAAAAGAGAAATTTTCTCATTACAGTAATATTTCATTGACTTAAAAATAAACTATTGAATCACATTATCTATATTTTGCAATCCTTAACTAACTAATGGATATAGCTACTTCTTCACGATTGCTAATACCACGCCAGAGAGGACTGGACGTTTTCATTACGTGCCTCACGCTACAGTGAGCGAGATACAGCCTGAGGGAGTTCTGCAGGAAATAATGAGTAAAACCTGAATCTAGTTAAGGTTCTACTTCCAAATACCAATTAACCAGGGGTAGGATTTTGTTAAACTACTCCTTGGGGATATAATCAGCATAATTCAGACTGCAGGAAATGGTATGTATGGATAAAACAGCCCAATTTCAGCAAAAAAAAAAAAAAAAAGAAAGAAAAGAAAAAACTACAAGAAAATATGAAAGGAACCGTACATATAGATTGATGTTAGAATACATTTAAAGCCATATACATGGGATATTATTCACTCTTAATTTATAATGTATAATAAGACAATAAACGATACCCATATAAGGCGATTGGAAATGTAAACATGTAATTGCTATTTGACATCATCAAAAAGTAACATGAAGTTCCTCTGAGAATATGACTGTTCTTCCTCCAAAATTAGTTCCCAAAGCAGGATTCTACTGCAAGCAGCTTATCTGGGAGTTGATTTCGGGATATCAATAGGAAGTAAGGAAGTGAACCAGAGAAAGGAAAGAATCCAATAAAAAATGCATTACCGGGCGGATTTTCACTGTGTTATTGGAGCTTAATCCTGCTCCACGGGATATCACACCTCAGAGCTGCCTTCATCAAGGGATAAAACCCGGAGTATTTAGGTGCCAGTTTCCTATCTGATATTGGTTGATGTCTATTTCATGAGTTCTTACCACTTCTGTTTTGATCTACATTCAGGCCAAGTATGATCCTGTGGTCAGAAAAAAACTGTCAGACAAAGTGATTGAGGAAAAAATTTTGGGCTTTGGAGATAAATGGTAAGGAGATAAGCATGAAATACAAGATGCTATCCCACGCTGCCACAAAGACATAATAGTCGTGGTAATTTAAAGATTTCTTGTTTTAGATATGATTACCAAAATCTACAGATAAAATGATATGCTACCTGAGATACGCTTTAAAATCATAGAAAGGGCAAGGAATAGATGCAAGCATGGACAAGACAAGTTAGATCAGTACGGAAAAGTGGCTTAACAAGGGATGGGTTTATGAGGTATATCATACACATTTCAAATCTTTACGATACAGTTTAAATTTTGAGGGAAAAATTGGGTTAGCGAATAGTAAATTAAGTAAAAGAGGTCTGTCTCATTACAATGCCTTAATATTTTCTCTACACCATCTGTCCAAAAAGTGGAAACTGCATATATATGTCACATGTTTTTCTTTATATACTTCTATCCAACCAAATAAATTATTATTACATTCCAGTTCACAGATGAGGAAACACACCTACAATTACTCTACTGCCAGTATCACATCACTATCGCATTGACTATCACTCCCCTAACATGCTAAGTAGCCCTCCTAAAGGAACAGACTGCAAAGTGTTACCATTTGAGAGTCAGTATTTGGATATATTTGAATCAGAAATGCCTTTATTTATAAGCAATGTACCAGGATCTCATGATCACAGTTATTGTCCTCTATCCATAAAAACCATCAAGTTATTGAAGACACTAATTGAAGAATATCAATTCTGAAGTTACTTTATATTGCATCTAAGATTACTTTGTGTTTGTCCAACAACAACAACAAATAAAGCAAGCAAAAACCAAAAGCAGGGCTAGTTTTCCAAATTTTTTCACTGACAAAAATCAAGTTCTTAGAAACAAGTTTCAGTGAAAGTCTAGACCAGTGGTGGCAAATCTATGGCATGCATGTTATTTGTTTCTAAGACAAAAGATGTTAATTTATAGTTGTTCTTTCTAAACTAAAATCTCAATATTAGGTTTAATTGTAGTGTTGGCAGTTTGTGACAAATACGTAGGTTTGGGGTTGCAGCTTGGGCCCTCGTCTCTGAAAGCTTCACCATCACTGCTAGAACTTTTCCATGAGATGCTTCAAAACAAAAGAACATATAATGACAATTCCGAAAACATTCAAAAAGGCAATTGGAAAATAGCAAAAATAAAGTATATTGCACAAGAGAATCATAAATATTTCAAAAATATCTATAAATTAGCAGTTCCTTTTCCCTTCTCAAAAAAGTAAAATGTTGAATATAGAATAATATTTCAAGTCTAAAATTATATATACCTGAAGTTGATGCACACCCAAACAGAATATTTGATAAATGTTAACTCGTACATAAAGGACTAATATAAATGAAACACTATCTTCCACTTAATTGGTTTGGGAGCTGTCTAGGGGATTTGTGAAGTAGCTTCTGGGTGTGTCATGGAAGTGTGACCATGGGGACTATGTATGGCTCCTGGCCATGTTCTCCAGCTCTGCTTCCCAGACACCAGGAACTAACCAGCTTTGTTCCACCATGCCCTTTCACCATGATATTTCCACCTCAAAGCAGCCAACCATGCACTGAATACCCAGAAACTGTGAGCTAAATTAAACACCGTTAAACTGTGGATGTCAGGTATTATGTCTCAAGAACAGGAAGGCTGATTAATACACCTTGTAAATGGTTTCATTTATATAATCAGGATCATCAAATTCAGAATAAGCACACTGAACTACATGCAATAAACAAGTCAAGTAGTAAGTACATTGTACATTGTTAATGCTCTCTTTGATGATCTTTCTGAACCAAAGTTGAAATGATTACTTAAGCCAAAGTGAGTTTTTGTGCTGGCAGGCAAATCAAAATATGCATGATTCTTGTATTGTTTTCAGCTTCTCTTCTAGTATATCTCTTGTCTATGCAGCTTATAGGAAATGGTACTATGTACAAAGAGGCAAATGTTATGCACAGGAAAACACACACTGGCATTATATGCTTATACTCAAGTTGCCAGTAGACTATATATTTTAATGTACTTAATTATGTTGTTTAGCACGTTTTATTTCTTTGCACTCAATGAAGAACAAATAAAAGTGAAATTCAAGAAAATTAGGGTATAGAGATCACTGAAGTGTATTAACCGAGGCATTGAAGTAAACTGTGGACATGACAATATTTGTAGAAATTATTAATAAAAGCATAAATGTGTTCAAGAATCTCTACACACTAAAACTAACTTAGTTTTATCTGGAAATTGGACACGATACAGTGAAAACTTCATAATCTGTAACTCCAGGTAGAATTATTAATTTTATTCTAGCAAGTACTTTCAAAATCAGTCAATATTTAGTTCCGGCTCTGGGAAAGGAGCACACAAGGCTATTTCTTTCTTCACCTAAAGAATAAATACGGGCTGGTGAGATGGCTCAGCGGCGTAGGCGCCTGCCTGGCGAGCGTAAGGTTCTGAGTTTGACTCCCGGTACCCCCATAAAGGAAAAAAAGGGCCAGTGATATCGCTCAGCAGCACGGGCACCTGCTGGAGCACAAGGTCCTGAGTTCAACCCCGGTACCCACACACAAAAAAGAATAAATATGGAACATTTGCTTAAATTTCCCATTTCTGTTATATTTATAAACTGTGGGTCATAGAAATATGAGCTGCTATGTATAAGAGCAGATCGTATACAATTTCCCATATCGTTGGGATGTTCAACATAACATTTGCACTCTGCTTAGAAAGCTGTCATAAATGGCAAAAAGTAAATAAACACATGGAAGAAAATCATTTCAAATTTCAATATATAACCATATAACTAATTTGAATTGGATATTGAACAAATTCTTGAAAACCTGTGTATCTTCCATTCAAATACATATGAGGTGTGATAAAAATAGTGAATGTTTAATTTTTTTAAAAAATTATTACAGGGCTGGTGAGATAGCTCAGTGGCATAAGCGCCTGCCTGGCAAGCACGAGGTCCTGAGTTCGACTCCTGGTACCCACATACGAAAAAAAGGGCCAGTGATATCGCTCAGCGGCACGGGCACCTGCTGGTCACGAGGTACTGAGTTCGACCCCCAGTACCCACAGAAATAAAATAAAATAAAATAAAATAATTATTACAGTAAAATACAATGCCATTAATCCCCTTCAAAATACTCCAGCTCACTTAGAACACACTTATCCTACCATTTTTGCCACTTTCCGAAGACCTCACAACCCTCAGAAAAAAACTGTGGCCCCTTGAGCTTGAACTTCTAGCCTCTAGAACTGTGAGAAACTGATTTTCTGTTGTTAAAATAGCCCAATTTGTGGCATCTTGTTATAGTAGCCCATAATATGCCATAATTTATTCAGTCTTTAGTTCACCCAGTTTTATTTTTTATTAACATGTATTAATTGTACATGTTAATAGGATTCTGAGTGACGTTTCAGTACATGCATACCCATAAAATGATCACTCTAACCCCACCCCAAACTTCTGGTAATCACTAATCTACATTAGGATCAACTTCTTTTCTACTTCCACATACAAGAAAAAACATGTGGTACTTTTCTTTTAGTGTATGGTTTCTTTCACTTAATATAATGTCCTTCATTTCCACCCATTTTACTGAAAATTACAAAATTCTATTCTTTTTGCCTCAGTAATATTCCATTGAGAATATAAACTACATTTCCTTTACCCATTCATTCGTCAATGGACACTTAGGCTGATTTCATACCTTGGCTATTGTGAATAGTGCTATAGTAAACAAATGGGAGTGCAGATTTCTTAGTTACTTTTCTCACTGCTGAGACAAAATACCTGACAACCAATGTTAAAGGAGGAAAGGTTTATTTAGCTCACAGTTTGTAGAGGCTTCAGTCCATAATTGGCTGGCTCCAACGCAGGGTGGCATGGCAGAGGGCATCGCAGAGGAGAATTAGTTCATGGTGGGCAAAGGGCAGCAAAGCAGCAAACAGCAAGTGACAACAGCGACTTTCTTTCTGTCCCTTGTATTCTACCCAGGCTACACGTCCTTAGGGCAGGTAGCACTCACACCCAGGGCAGGCCTCTCATCATCCATCCCCAGAGCTATGCTAAACCAATCAGTGTACTAATTCAGTAATCACACACCCTCGATCCCAGCATCACACACCCCAGATCCACCTTGGAATAGCCCCACCTATGACTACCTGAGGCTTTGGGGAAACATCTAGACACAAGCCTTAACAGCAGGTATCTCTATAATTTTACTTCCTTTGAATGTATACCCAGTAGTGAGGTAGCTGGATCATATGGCAGATGTATTTCTAGTTTTCTGAACCTCCATACTGTTCTTCCCCATGGCTCCTGTAATTTGCATTTCCATCAGTAGTGGATAGTTCCCTTTTCTCCACATCCGCACCAGCATTGGTTTTGTTTTGTTTTGTTTTATGATATCCATTCTAACTGCAGTAAGCTGATATTTTATTACAGTTTTGATTTGTATTTTTCTGATGGTTAACAACATTGAGCATTTTTACATATTTGTTGGCTATTTATGTCTTTTGTTGTTAACTTTTTCAAATTCCTTGTCTATTCTGCATATCAGTACTTTGTCAATGAATAGCTGGCAAATATCATCTCCTCTTCTGTAGGCTGTCTCTCCACACTGTTTCCTTTGCTGTGCAGACATTTTATTTTATTTTACTTACTTTGATGTAATCTTATTGATCTAATTTTGTTTTATTTTTTGTGTTTTGGGGTTCAAATCCAAAAAACATTTCCTCTAACAATATCTAACAGCTTCTTCTGTATGTTTTCTTCTGGTAGTTTCATGAACTTTTATTTATTTATTTATTTATTTATTTATTTATTTATTTATTTTGACAGGGCCTCCCTATACAGTTCAGGCTGGTATTGAATTCATGGTGATCTTCCTGCCCCAGCCACCAGGTGCTGGAATTACAGGTGAGGGTTCCCACATCTGGCACTGCTAGTAGTTTCAAAGTTTCAGATTTTACATTTAGGTCTTTGACATATCTCGAATTGAGTATTTTTACAGAGTGAGAGAAAGGTGTGAAGTTTCAGTCTTCTACATATGGATATTCAGTTTTCTCAACATCACTGACATCAACAGAAGGAAGATAAAATCCATATGATCATCTCAGCAGATGTAGAAAAACATTTGAGAAAATTCAATGCCCCTTCATGATAAAGTCTTGAACTATTAGGTATAAAAAGGTATACCTCAACATAATTAAGGTTGTATGTGATTACCCCATGGCCAATATCATACTGATTGGGAAAAAGCGGAATGTGTTTCCTCTAAGATCTGGAACACAACAAGGGCATCCATTGACACCCCCCTTATTCAATATGTAATATTGGAAGTTTTAGCCAGAACAATCAGGCAAGGGAGAGAAACAAAAATCATAGAAAAGGAAGGGAGGAAGTCAAATTATCCTCGTTTGCAGATGATATGATTCTATATTTACTTAATTTTGTGTAATATCTCCTTTCTGCTCAGGGTCCCATGTTACATTTAGGCAGGATGTCTTAGGATGCTCTTCGGCATGAGAGTTTTTACAAACTATTCTTGTTTTTTGATAAACTTGATGCTTGCAAAATAATGGTTAGATGTTCTAGAATATGCTCCACTGCTGGCATTTATCTGGTGTTTTTTTTTTTCACAATTACACTGTGGTTATGTGATTTGGGAAGCAGCATTCTTAAAGAGATTCTCTAAGCTGATAAAAGTTAAATAAAATGTGAAAATCTAACGGATGAGACCTGTGGCACAAAGCTTACCCATTGTAAGCCTTGATAACTATTTTCTATTGTCATTTTTACTTATTATGAAAACATATATTTATATAAGTATATCACAGTCTGAAGTAATACAAAAGTTGCTTAACACATTTTAAATAATGTAAACCATTTCTATAATTTTAAGTAAAATTCGATTCCAAATAAGTCATTTATTCTATAAATAATAAGCGATACCAGAGTAAAAAGAATGCTGCAGTAACATGTTTGTGAAGTTTTGATTAACAGTGAACTTTAGTAACAAAGAAGCCATATTAAGTATATAGTATTATATTCTAAGTTTAGAGACAATCGCTCCTCCTTTATTTATCTGGTAAATCTTAGGTTACTGGCAAATTTTCATTCTAAAGCAGTTATGAAAAACTTAATAAAATGATTATGAAAATGAAAATTATAGTTATTTTTTCTATTTAATTCAAATACTAGAAACAATTTTCACTTTGTATATATAAATCATTAAACTTTCTAAAAATTAAAGTAGTAAGCTTATGATCTTAATTTGTTTGGTATTATTCTATAATTATTACCTTGTAATGTAATCTTAAAGGAGAAATAGCCTGACTTTACATTTTAAGAGTAGTCGTGATGAAGCACTTTGTATGATCATTCGTGATAACCAAAAAAGTAAATTAAGCAAAAGAGAAAAGCTAGTAGATCTAATTTTCACCCACAGTCAGTGTTCTCATCTTTTGATTGTATTAAGCTGTAAGGAAATTGCAACTCAATTGATTTCATCAAATTAGTTAATTTTTAGGATTTACAACTTGCTTTCCGCCCTTCTACTTGGAAGAAATAGACACAGGCCTGAAATATATCATCGACCTGGGTTAATCGTGACGTCTACAGGGAAGCAACACAGGAAATTAGCTCAAAAGAGACAGAAATGACCCTCCAGTATCCACTGTCATGAATATGCAATTCCTCATTTTTGTTTCTTTCTACATGCTTTTAAAATAAAAATAAGTACAATACTAAAATAAATTCAGAAGTTAATATTTATTAAAGGAAAGTGTGGTGCCTTGTTTCTCATTTAAAGTCTTACAGCGAGCCACAGACCTTCCGTTTCTGTCAGAGTCGTACTCCGTAGAGCCCTCGACTCCTGATATTCTACAGCATTACCCCTGAAAGTAATTCTTTTCTTTCTAACTCATGGCGTCCTGTGGAAGCAGGAGGCTCTGACTCAAATATTCTGATCCTGCTGTTAATCTTTTTACCTCCCGAGGTATAAAGTTAGTAATAATTAAGAGTAAAGATCTTCAAACTGTCTCAGGAGATAACTATTTTGTCTCTTGCTTGAGTTTTATTTAAGTCAGGAGGACTAAGTATAAAGTCCCTTCTGAAAATGGTCTGCGTAATCAACACACAGCTGAGGTATCTAACAATACTTATCATTAAGTAGCTCGGCAACTTTAGTATCTAAATGGGAAAACGAGAATAATAATAATATGTATGTATCTCGTGGTAGTTGTGAGACTTATTCGAGACAATGCATGTGAAAGTATTTCGTACAGCGATTGGCATAAAATAAGTACCAAAAATATTTCCACTTCCTCATCACCATCATCAAAATCATCCTCATGCTCCTCTGAATTCTGCAGCAAGTGGAATTCTTAATGTAATGTGCGTGTGTGTGTGCATGTCTGTACTATGTATCACTCACTGTTCTTTGCTTGTCCTAAGATTCCACTATTTAATTTAGAATTTTCAAACTTATCCAAGCAAAGCAGGTAATTATTCTTCTCCACTTCAACAAACAAAGATATTTTGTTTCTGTTCTTGGTTCAGTTATATACTGATTAATGCTGCCACTTTAATTTTCAGGTACAAGGGTAGCCCACGAGGGAAGTCTTAACTTTTTACGAACTCATTTCCAAGTATAAAATTGTGCAGAATATTCTTTCACAGTGACTTATTGTCAGATTTAAAGGTTATTTCTTATTCCTTATGCTTCTGAACTTCTTTAGTACATATTATTCATTTGACTTTTTAAAAAACCATCTTGGTTTTAATCCCCTGCAAATCTACCCTTCACACTAAATTGATCTCTTAGAAATGCCCTTCTATCTCCTTACTGCTCTGCTCAAAACCACTGTTTCCTCTTTTCTTCAAGACAATTTTTGTTTTGGTTTTTTCAGACAGGGTCTTGCTATGTATTTCAGGCTGGCCTTGAACTATGTAGCCCAGGCTGGCCTCACCTCACTGCAGTCCTCCTGCCTCAGCCTCCTGCCTCAACCTCTGCTGGGATTATAGGCATACACTGAGCACCACAATGCTTGCGTCATGGGGGAATTTTAAAGTCTACAGTGTGGCATTCAACTTTCTCCAGAATTGTATCTTTATTTAGCTTTGCACCATTATCTGAATGAAATAAAAACCCTAACATTGTGATTTGCCAACATTTTGCCTGGTCTTTGAGGAATCTATCACCACCTGTTGTTAGAATCTGCTCTTTCCCTTTCCCTTGCTCTCTGTCTGGTGCTTTCTACTGACTGCACTGAGCTGGAGTAAGAGACCTGAGTAAGGGGTATCTTACCTGCCTGAGACAGTACATCGACAAAAGTCGCAGATCAACAGAAACTTGTAACCAAATACCAGTCTTTCACCTTCTGAATTGGATATAAGCAACAGTACACTTTCATTACGTTAGGTATTCACCTACATATAGCACAGTTTAGGAATGTAAAAGTTCCTAAAATTTGGCCTAATA